>CM070874.1:114023234-115223234 GCA_036365515.1 Torymus aiolomorphi
TGGTTCTGCGAGTAGCCGTGCGTGCTCACCAGCTCCGAGCTGTGCTTGCTCCACGCTAGGTTGCAGACCTGCAGAGAAAAAGAGAAAATGGGAATATTTAGAGCTGACAAACGAGTTGGGTATATTGAGTGCATGTGGCTTAACGATGTGTAAATGAGCAGGCTTAATGCGCGCTAGAGTTAGGTAACGGCTGTGATTGTAGAAAATAATTTTCCACCGCCGAGATAAACTTAGACCCGGCCTTTATACATCATTAGTTCTAAATAGCTTGGAAATGATTCGATGCTGGTGAGTGTGCCCGTTTAATAACGGTTAATTGGAACGTAACTACGAATCGGTATTATTAGATATATTCGACGCTTTTAATTAAAAATAAGTTTTTAACATTTATCATCGTACTAAAATATCATTGCTTGACTTTAAATATCATATTTTTCTTTTTTAAGATTTTATTGCATTTTAAGCGGTATTATTTATAATTATTGTATTTATTTTAAATATTTAATGTTTTTATTCCCGACGTTATTTTTTTAATTGCACAAGCAGTACTAGTGCGATAAAAGAAAACGTAAGCAAATACGTATATTATAGTTTTTATTTCGCCTTCTTTCTCAATCGACTCATGTTTCACGACCACGTGGCGCCTTTAATAAACTGCTGTGTCTTTTGTAAGTTTATATATGCTGACGAAGAAAAAAATTTTTATAGAATATTAACTATCAGCTGCATAGTAATATTTTTACAATTTTTAAGGTTTCGTAATAAAGTATTTCTTTACGGTCGTATCAAGAATACACTGCCATCTTATACTCTCTCCTTCCGTTTTGCTCGCGCTTGCGCATTGCAAGTCTACACATGTGCAGAAAGTCAATTATGATTCAAGTTTCATACAAGTCCGATTACACTTCCTTTATATCAAAGCATAAATCATATTTTGCGTAGTAAAGCCGGACGTATAGCAAACCCTCGAGCATATTCGATTTCTTCCTTTCGTTTTACGATTTTAAGTTATGTATAGATAAAACTAAATTTTTTAAATATTATTACACTTTATCTAAAAAAAATGACACAAATGATATAAATTGTTCATTAATGTTTAATGTTATCAATGCCATTTTAAAAAAATATACAATGTTATAGTTTTTTTATAGGAAAAATCAGTGCCAACCACTGGTAAAAAAAATAGAATACCTTATTGAAAAATCTCTTGCTCTATTATTGATAGTTCATGATTATTTTTGGAAACACGTCAATAATCTCAATGAATAATTTACATTACACCCGATCAAATTAAACTTCACCTCCAGTACACCGAATTACTTTCCACGCCAACAAAGCACCGCAATTAATTTCAAGCTCAATCCGGACACGTCGTCGTAAATTTTCACGAGAAACGCTGAGTCGTATCAAAAAAGTTCAACGAACCTGTGACCCCGTGTCGACGCACTGCATTGGCTGCCCCGTGAGCGTATTCCAGAACCTGATGCACCTATCGGCCGTGCCACCACCGGACGCGAGTAACCCATGATGATGTGGAGACCAGGCGATGGCCTTTACCGCTGCCAAGTGCTCTGTGTACGTCTGCACGGGCGACAGCGAGTGCAGATTCCACACGTACAGTCTGTTATCGTTGCCACCGCTGGCCAGGTACTGATTGTCCGGCGACCACTTGAGTCCGCAGACCTCCTGACGATGGGCACCAAGTCGACGCTCGCTCGAGATCGAGGGCGTGCGCACGTCGCGCTGCAGGATAAGCCGGTCCCGCGAGCCGGACGATAGCACCTCGCCGTTCCACGCGAGCGCACCTACTCGTGCGCTGTGACCTTGCAGTTTGTTCACCTGTGGGGGAGAAGAGACAGGAAGAGACGGGGCGTGAGCGAGTTTTTTTCTTTTTCTTTTGTTTCGTTGTTTCTTTTTTGTGGGAGACTCTCTACGTGCTGTGGGATAGTGAGAATTGAACCTTGCCGGCGATTTCGCGGTGGATAATTGGGAGCGAAGTGTGGCGTTGAGGGGGGCTGTGCAGGGGATACGGTAGCAGTTAGAGAGCGAGTTTTTCTCGGACGGAGATTGACTGCTGCTACCGTTTCCGTCGCGAGGAGATTAAATTTGTAAGATAGTTGGTCGCACGGAGTTTTTTGGAGCTTGAAGTGTGAGAAAAACACGGGCTCAGCTTATAATGGTTCAAGTGAACATATATCTTTTAAATAATTTAAAAATAGACATATTTTATTGAAAGATTCTTATGATCTGTTAAATTGTTTAAAAAAAAGTAAAAAAAAAAAAGTAAGTACTAGATAGGGAATGTAAAAGGCACTTTCAATTTCTCAAGGATGCTCAGCCGAAACGGACTGGAAAAACTTTCAAATAATCCAAGAAAAGATTCCGACACGGAAAACGGATTCATAGAAAGTAGACTAAACGCACCGGCAGCACTTAAGAATGGTAATAAATACAGGGAGGCTCGTCCCAACGCGATGCGGGGACTTACGCAATAAAGGGACGCTCCTCAATTAAAAGAGAAAGCCGCTATACAAAGAAAAATACAGTAGTACGGTAAGTAGTACGGCAGATTCCCACGTACCATCTTGTTCACCGCGACATCCCAGACTTGAATGTACCCCAGATGTGTGCCGACGGCGACGAGGTTGCCACGCTCGTTCCACGCCACGGATGTGATCGTGTTAGCGTCGACGGTGAGATCACACAGTCGCGTCACCTGACTTGTGCATGCCGACCAGAGGTAAACGCAGGCACCGAGGCCGACACTCAGCACGTTCTGCGACGACCAGTCAACAAGGTTCAGGTAAAAGTCATCCTGAAGTTCCGGCGCGTCGAGCACCTTGAAAGGGATCCGCGATATTTTGCGCGTAGCCTTGCGAGGGGAGCGCAGCAGCTTCTGACTCTTGGCGCTGAGAGGTGAGAGGGAATAGGGCGAGCTTTGGTCAAGGAGTGCCCTGTCCTTCGTCGGAGTTGTGTACTTGAAGAGGTTTTTGCTAGCCAGGGGAGACAGAATTCGACGCTCTTCACATTGGCCCTTAACATCTTCTATACTAGCACCTGTCAGGTTGGCCAGATTACTGGATTAGTAAGGATTTTGGGATTGTGTTGTTGATACGTTAAATGAATTTGTACTGTATCATTGGTAGTTATTAATTTTGAAGTTACATCAAACAATATTTAATATCAATTTTAACCGAACAGATCACAAAATGTGTTACAGTAAGCAGCTCATGAATCACTGAATCCTTAAATATGGATTATGAAAGGAAAAGATGAATAATGATTCGATAAAGCAGGATGTACGTACCTAGTAATTCATTTTTCAACAGGCAAGAGTAAGCGATTCCATCGCGAGCTCCTTCTCCGTTATTTTCTCTGGCTTTTTTGTTAACAATACCTCCACGACTGCTCTCAGAGATCATGGAGAATGTCGTTTGCCAATTGTTGCCCAAACGTGTTGGGATAAAGCGATCGAAACTGTTGTTCGAAAGCTTGGTGGGTGAATAAAAAATAGGTGAAGGCAACGAATTACTCTCCATCATTTGGTGTGGATCGGTATTCGATGGCCTCAGCAGTCTTTTCTCGTAATCCTGATTATAACTCATGATTAACTTTTACTTTGGTTTTTACTTTTGTATAATATTTCTCCTAAAGAGGACCAATCACATAATTATCTTGAAGGTACTGTAAACAGAAAAATCAATAATTTTTCCTTTAGTATTTATACATTTACCTTCATACTAGAATATAGTCATGAAAGTTAGGTAGATGCATAAAATGACTAGTACATGGTCCAATTACGATATTCCAATACTAATCCATTTTATTGAAGAAATACATTTAGTTTTGGAAAATTAAGAACTGTAAATAATTCATAGTACGATTGATTTTTAATATTTTTTCTTTGTATAGTTTAAAGACAATGGCTTCACTGAAATTCAATTATAATATTGATTGCATTCATATAAAATTTTTATCATTAAAATCACAATGCCATATCAGTGTTGATGAGCCTTACCAAAATCTGTTCCAAAATGTCTAATTTTGAAATTCCACATATTTAAATACCCCAATTTACCATACCAATAATTAAAATTAAAAAAGCTCTGGAGTAAAACCCGAAAAAATTACAAAAACCACGTATATATTAAACTCCACACAGCCTTCCACACCCGCGTGATCCAAAAATACTTGCTATTTTACCCAGAAGCACATGCACCACCTATCGATACGATACCCGCACATGCTCACTCACACTTGTGCACACACACACACACATACGCGACATACCACACTCCTTGATAAGGCCTCGCCGTAAGAACACGATCTCTATCATTCGCGCGGAGCTTATCGCGCGCGCAAAAACGCAAACAAGCCCATAGCGGGGGATTCGGCGAATCGCGTACTACGGGTCCCGCAAGAATCGCCGAGGACACGCCGTTTAATTCTCACAGTCCCGCAATACACACAAGGCCTATACCTTACACACAAACATACACACAGAAGTTCAAGAGCGTAATAGAGCACGACTGAAAATATAAAATGCGGGCTACCGCAGAGCACTTCCTAACCTCATCCCCCTCCCCGCACATCCGCGCGCGATCCCATTTCTTTCAGCGTTCTCACGAATATATACTTAATTATATTAGTGTACACACATATAACCGCGATAAGACGAGTGTATGATATGCGGAAAAACTCACCGTCGTTCGTCGTGTTTTTGGGAGAGCCCAGAGCAACGGCGCATGTTCGCTTTCCGTGCACAGCGTAGAGCGACTCAGTTTCCACTCGTTGCCGTCGCCGCCTCGCGAAAACTCATTGCGAGCCTCGCGCACTCCGCCATCACACTCGCGTTATATACTTAGAAAAACCTTATGTTACTACGTACTTATCACACGCACAGTCAACCACACATACGGCTAAACGTACAAGTATGTATATATATATATATATATTACAAAAGTCTAGAGCGATGCACTCTGCAGCGGGTATAAAATACAATTCGTCGAGTGTTTTCCGTGCTGTGTATAATACTGTGGCACGAGCACGGAACTACGACCAGCGTTGACTCGAGGAGGGCCGCCGCGTCTCTGCGAAGAGCTGTTCGCCGCTCGCCGCTCCGCTAGCTTGCGCCGCTCTCGGCGCTCCCCCCCCCCACTATAAGAGATATACCATACCTATATACACGCAGCTAGGGGTCTTTTATAGATATATACATACGTACGGGTATATACAGATATATAGGCAGGCACGATTCTTCCCACAAGGCTTGGCCCTGCAACTCCCCCACCGGTCGATACGGTTCACGCGTGCTCTCTTTGTGTGCTGTATGTATGTATGCGCACGTATAATGTACGTAAGTATAAAGTACGTATGTACGTGTAAGAGTCGAGTGTATAGGGTACGAGGCAGGGCAGCGCTGTGCTTTTCTCTTTAACGTCGATTAGCATCTGTCTGCGTTTGCGAGCTCTGGAATCATAGCGTTCGCGGGGCCAGGGTATATAGGTATACATATATAGAGGAGAGCAGACGAGCGCGCGCGCTACGGTGATGCTTTTTGTTGTCGTTTTTTCCGTTGGAGTTATTGGGAGCGCTCGGATGGAAACGGTTGCTGGGAATGCGGAGTACGCCGGACGGGATGGGTCGGATAATTGAGTAAAAGTCCATTCGAGCGTGCGGTAGTGATTTTCGTTGTAAAATATATATGGGTGATCCGGTGGGATTGTCGTTTCGGAGCACGCGGGTGAAAATATGTATATATATAGTAACGGGCTTTTAAATTTAAAGGGAATTTTTCGAAATGTCGAGGTATTTAAATTGCTCGCCGAGCTGCGTCATCGCGCTGCCTTAATAAAATTAACATAAACGCATCATGCCTCATTACATCATACTCGCATACTAAATATATGTAACATTTAATTTTGCTCTTTAATAATTATGCAAAAACATTTTCGCAAAAAAAAAAAAGAAATCATATAAAATCAAAAACCTTCCAGACACCGCAGACGCAGAGCAGTCCACGCCCAAGTACCTCCCCCCACATTTCTAATCTCTTTGTACATACAGGCACCCAGTCATTTCATTACCCGCACCGCTCCCAGATTGCAGTTGCAACGTCGCTTTATAAAGATATTACGCACCACGAAGCGTCAATTTAAATCGATTCGACCTCCCCGCATCATTGCAGACGCAGCCTCAACTACTCTCCTTCTCGGACTCAGTGTTAGCATATACCATATACCGAAACTCTCGCGGCTACTATATATATACTACAGTCCTACAACTCGTAGTACTACGTTGACCCCCCCCCCCGTACCCCCCTGCGATCCCCGCCGCCGCTCGGGCACACACGCGGGTTTTTAACTAAGCAGCGCGTTGTCCGCCGCTCCGCTCTCTCTCGCTTGCTCCTATATATGCGTCACCGGCGGGCATGAGATAAGCCGACGATGCGTTTGGCCATTTAAATCGTATGCGCGTGCATACATACAGACGCCCGCGGATGTCCTGTCCTCTCTCTTTCTCTCTCTCTCTCTCTCTCTCGCACGAGATGCTTTAAATTCCCGGCTGGCTGTATAGGTATACTCTCGCATAGAGGGCATATAATCAAAAGCCGCGTGCGCGCGCGGAGAATGAGAACTTTTGAATTTGTACGTTACACGTCGCCCGGCGAGTGAGAGCGCGCGCACGTGCACGTGTGTGGGTGTGCGTAGGACCCGCGCGTAGGGATGGGATCGTACCACGTAGTACTACTACGAGAGAGAGAGAGAGTGTGTAGGAGAGCGAGGCCACGACGCGCGCGTACAGTGCCTTGTTTATTCATCCGAGGAGCGAGGCCCCGCGCGCGCCGAGATTTAGATTCCGTACGTGAAAGGGGTTTTTCTGTCCTGCGCCTGTGTTATAAACGCGTGTAAGAGTATGCCGGTGGAGTTTATTATGGGCTTTAGTGAGAATTCGGCGTTTCTTTTTGTGGGTAGGGCACGAGGTGCGGAGGAGGAGGAGGTTGAGGTTTTTAAGGTATTATTGATTTATGTGAGTTTAAATATTATATGACGCGGTGGTTGGAGATGGAGTGTCGTTTGACGACTGGAAAAAATAGTTTTTCAATGGTTCTTGAGCTCTATTGAATTCTAAGTTTTATTTAATTTTGTAGGTGGGATTTATGGATTTATTCTTATTTTTAGTATTAAAATTGTTAGTGGCTGTTTCACGAGGCTAAAGAGTATGCAATTTCGCATGCGTATTCAAATTGAAAGCAGTTTTAGCAAGTAGTGTCATCATCGTTTTATTGTACTTTTTTTTTGCTTGAACCTTTTATACTCGTATTAAACTTATTTTCATTTGCCTGCTTGCTTGAGATTTTTAATATATAGCAATGTGACCCGAAGAAAATGTTTAAACATAAGTGAATACTTGAATATTAAATGTGGATGAAATGTATGTAGCGTGGTTCAAAGAGGTAACTGAAGAAAACGAGTTTCGCCGACTTTTATTAAAACTAGTCACTTTTTATTTTGTATATTATTTTTCAAACAGGTTTAAAAGTAATTATCTGTAAAGTATATAAACTGATAACGATTCAACTTCGATTTTTATAGCTTCAAAACAAATCGAAAATAAAAGAAATTGCATAAAAGCCAACGACTTTTATAGTTCACTGAAGCTTTATGATCGGACGCCTTTTCTTCTTACTCGGAGAAAATCGGAGCAATTGATCGGAACACATTCAATATTTAATTACGCCCTGCCATTCCTCGCACTCGCCTTTCATATCGCACATAAAAGCTAAATTCACACTCCAAGAAAACAGAAATATAACTTTTTACTACTTCTACTTTTATACGCGAGCCCGCATTACTCCTCTAAGGACGCAGCTTTTTACGTAACTCCTTTAGAATTCTCTGCAACAATTTTTCCTGCTCCTCCGCGCGCAGTCTCGCGAAAAAATTTCCATCCTCTCGAATGAATTACACATAGTCGAAAAAGCAGTCTCAGCGTGCGCGCGCTTACCTCAGCGCTTTATACCCGCGGCGAAATGTTACAACAAAATTGTATAAACATTTCGAGCTCGCACTCGCGAGGTCATTTTACATACTCGTTTTGCCGTGATTCAAGCAAGAATGTTCCTCTCTGTCATGACGACGACGACGACGAGTGTCGAGAGAAAGAAAAAAAAAAGGAGGAACGAAACGAAAGAACGAGCTTTCGAGATTGTTAAACCGGATACTCGCGAGCTCTCTCAAGAGAGCGAGAAAGAAGGCTTAAGAAAATCTCCGGCGCGAGTTTAAGCGGCGTTTTAAACCCGTTAAAACGCATATAAAACTCGCCACCGAGTATTAAGACCCACACGTATCCCACTTCTGCCTCGCCTGTTGTACCCACAAAAATTCCACGACTTCAACCTAGAGGACTCTCCGGAAAGATAATAATCGTCGCGTCCGTCGCAGTTCCAGGACCACGCACAATTTTCATAATTTCGCTCAAGGACTCCGCGCCGCTGTCCGCAGTTACAATTTCGCGTGCGTATATGTGTACGCAACGCGCGAGGGACAGACTCGACGGGCGCGCGAACCTCCTTGAGACGCTGACTCGCACATGTGTGATGCGTATAATGGGAGAAGCAAGCAAAAAGTTCGCCTCTCGCGTAGTACGCGCGGAGGCGTGAGTAAGTACGCGCGCGCGTGAGTAGTAGTATTTCGGTAGCGCGTGGTGAGTGGAGTACCGTAATTCATCATTGAAGGGGAGGGAGGAGAGAGGAGGAGGATATTTTTAAAAGGCCGGGCTGCTGGCGATGACCGAATCGCGAGGAAAAGTTCCTTTTTTGTCGACGGACTTCTCTCTTTTTCTCTCTTTCTCTCGCTGATCGTTCATTCATCACTTTTGTGTGGGTGTTAGATGGAGTGAAGTGACTCGTGGGTTGAAGGAATTTCGTTTATTATTGTTAGGAGATTTCTTCTCGGTATAAGTGTATATGGATGTGTATAAATTAGCCTCTGTGGGGAAGAGGATTGAAAAAAATATTGAATTGATATTGAATTTTTTGCGTATTCTGTGTATGCTGAACTGGCATTTGTATAGGATGGAAGAGTCATCGTAAATTAAGAATACCTTGATTTGTATGAGCTCAAAAGAATTTTTGTAAAAGTGCAATTTACGAGCAATATATAAATTGGCTTCAATAAGTGTATAGCTGCGTATGTTCTTTTCCATCAATTACGCTTAAATATTGATTGATTTTTCATTATATATATATAGAAGGTTCCAAAGTCCATTGAGGAATTAACAAAAGTCTATTTTTTTTAACGACCTTAATTCCAGCATCAAATTCTCATTTTTATTTCTTAATTCTATTTTAAGTGTACGATTCAACAGCCATTCACAATATCATCATTTGATAAAATTCAAAGCCCGCATATACGCGAGTTAAAGAATTATCGTTACACGGGTCAAGAATGATACTTCGTAGGATATCCTCTCTCCGTATAACACACTTAACACCGAAATGTTTAGTTCCAAAAAGAGTATCATCGAGCGCGAGCGATAAATTTTTTACCGAAAAATTCGAATATCTGCGCTATTGGCAAATAAAAAAAGAGAATCCGGCGATCGCTATGCATATAAGTATATACGTGGCATCAATCTTGCAGAGGAATTCCCCCTCGTGTTAAGAAAACCATTCCTCGCGTCACAGTTACACACACATAAAAAAATGCACTTTGCATCACGAGTCGACGACTTTCTGACGATAGGCTACCGTGGATTATAAAAATCGATTGGTAACGGGGCTGCGATTGGACGTGGCACTTATCGACGAAAATAATCATTCGGCGACAAAAAGACGAATTATTAGGAGAAATTTTTTGGCGAACGCACACGCCTATTTTAGACGCGCGCATAATTTCCGACATATGTTAATCCCTGGTATTATTTAGCACTTCATTACAGTATTTTAGATTGCTAATAGGACTGTCAGGCCTGTCAGGTCGCGTATGACCGATCGGGCTGGAGTTTGGCAAGGCTTGCGCGTTTTGTTGTTAATCAATTAAAAAAACGAAGGAACGCGAATGTCGAAGATTCCTGACTGCGCGGGGAGGAAAAAGTTGAGCAATGTCTAATGAATTAAACTGGATTTATAATTAATTTTTTTTGAGAAGCAAGCTCTGTCGTCGTTAAATCAGATTAAGGATTATCTTGCGCTTTTTTGCCTTTATATTCTCATGAACACGAATATCGTCAAGTATAGTTTTAAAATGTATATAAAAATGCTCAATACTACTTGACTTGTCGTGTCGTGTTTAATTCTGATTACTCCAAGCTTAATACAGTGTAAATCAAGGTATAAATTATTTTTAATTCAAAATTCTTATATACAACAAAAATAAAATTTTTATTATATCAGGCAATAAACTTTGAATCAAAAACTTCAACAAACGTTTCGCACTGCGTAAAATTTTCAATAAAATCCGTTCGAATGTACTATTTTAAAAAGCAAACATAATAATATTCCTTCGAAAATTTTTGAATGAAGCCATTACATAACATCCTAAAAATAAAACCCATCCACCATCCATCCGTGGGCCATCATCCTTTCATGTGCATCCTTTTATAGACATACGAAGACGACATTTTCTCTCCACGTGTATATATGCTATGCGTGTGTGTTCTAGCCCGAAGACAATATGATGGTATACCTATATAACGTGGGAGTCGACGTTTGATGCCTACGAGATAGCTGTCGAGAAGAGTGGCCGTGTGACTCTAAAGGTTCCTCGAGATCCTAGACGTGCATTATCTCGATTTGGGAGTGTCAACGTTGACTTTCCGAACGTGTGATGAATCGGGTTTCTAATTTCTGTAATGGTCTGATGGTTCTTGTTCTTGTTATATAACTATTATAGTTTTTAATATTACTGAATATATAATCTAGCCCTGATAAAATCGTCTAATCAAAAATAATGAACGATTATGGAAAACGTCCAGTATTGAGATGTTTTATAAATTTCTATAGTTTTTCATTGTGGTTTTATTGAAAAATATTGTTTCAGTTGATCACCAAATGTCATAATCGTATTTATTGGGAAACGACAAAGCCTTCGGCTACATTTGACCGGCTTTCTGATTATCTATACAAATTTCGTGAGATGATTGTTTCTACATTTTTGGCTTGTGGAATAAGAATCAATTATTTAAAATTTTTAATAATTTATGAAAAACTCTAGAAAACTATACTACATAGATAATCGTATAAAAGAGAAAACATTGAAAATTAACGAAAAATATATAAAACACTATAAAAATTTACAGAACGTATTATAATTTTGAGAACATTTCTCATTTTTTCACGGTTTTTTGTTTATAATTCTTTATACCATTTCATAATATTTTGATGAGCTGTCAGGATAGTCGATAGTTTTTCATTTTGTAACGTGTCACATAGAATTTGATAAATACTTTTTGTCAAGGCATTACTGAAGCAAATGGGTTTGATGGAGTTGATTAGAAGCCTACTTAAACCATAATTAATACGTTAGTTGGAAAAAAAATGATTAAAAATCGAAGTACTCTGCATTTTCGAAAGTATAGTCGCGTAGTCTATAACGATTAATCATTGGATTATCATACTTATGATAAATGCACGGTTGTCTCGTCTGGTACATTATGCAGAGAAGAATTTGTCATAAAGTGATAAATTTCGTTTTAATATTAGCACTTCCAAAATCCGGCGAATTCAGTCTGTCTCGCCCGCGAGCGAACGATAACTCAGCTACCGATATATTATTCTCGCGTTATTTTTGCACGCGGAGAACTGTACTGTTATCGAATGTTAATCATCATTTTTATGCGTTTTATTAATTACTGCCGTAAACATTGTCGAACTAATCCCCCCACTCCACGGCATTAAGATTTTTTTTTATAACTGTATCCTGGTGCGAATAATCTTAAATCGACGATAAATGTAAAAGTTTTATCCATGTGTAAAGCATAAAAATGTAAAATCATTCGAAACAAAGTTTCGTACTATAAATTTGTTACAGGTGAATATGCAAAAACTATATGTAGCCTTATCCTTATACAATAAATAAAATAAAAACGCTAATAAATTTATGATGAAATCATTTAGATATTATCTTAAGATATATAGTGTGAATTGAAAATAGAATTTCGATAATAAATATTTTTTATTTTCTGTATCGAAACTCTGAAACAAATTTATGTTTGATTTTATAGATTCTCTGAATAATAGGCAAGATGATGGAGAGGTTATAATAATAAAAATTATTAAGAGCGAAATATATTTATGAAAGTTTATTCTAAAAAGTAAATAATAAAATTAACACACAGACCTTTGATAAACTATTAATGTTGGAACGATGCAGAGAATCATAAACACTATTACTATTTATTAGGAATCAGCGCATACCTTTTTTAAAATAGGCCTAGCCCTTCTCTCCTCGTGCCCACGCCACGTGGTCGACTGCAATTCGGAACTGCACAGACTCTACTCTAATCGCGCCGACTTCCGTAGCGACTTCTCCGACGGTGGCCTTTCAACTACTTTATTTTCTTTTGATCAATGGATATTCAAACTTCTTTTTTAAAATCACTATATCACCGATGTGAAACTTGTCGTCCTGGGGAAGGAGATTGCTGGGTCAGCTCCAGGTAGCATCTTTGACTATTTATTAGCAGACAACTAAGCTGCCCTCTAAGTACCATCACCTGCAATTGTCCTTTTCAAGGAACTTCACGAGCGCGACTTTATCTGCTCAGTCAGTCATTTAAGCCTCGCACGTTACAACTCTAATATATTTAATGCCTCAAAAGAAAAGTTAAAAAATTAAAAACACCTGTAAATTGTTATAATAATAGAGTAATAATTTTCATTAGTAATCGATTCAAATATATTTTGATCGAATAATGTAGAAAATGGATGAAACAGCAGTTTTATTCAGACATTTCCTACTTCCAGTATAGAGGAAAATACCAGTAGCTACTAGACGTCTTCGTATCGATTACCTATATCCATAGCAATGTATATCACCTATATCCATAGCATATATTCATTCATTAAGAGATCTAAATAGTTCAGTTCGGGTATAGAGTGTCCGGTTACTGGTACTTTTACGTTTCAACGCGTCTTACTTTCAGACATTATTATGAGGTCAGCAACTTGAAGGATTGGCTTTGATAACTAAATGATTAAAATAAAAGTAACGGTCTCTATTTTTTTATTCGATGATCGACGAGTTGAATTTTAAATTATTCTAATGGATTGGCATGTAATCAAAATTTTCATCTTAAAATATATTGTAAAAGTTATTTTATCTTGTAAAATTTAAAAAAAAAAAACGAAAATAACGTTCAATAATTACTGAACAATTATCTTAAATTACATTATAACAAAAATTCGCAGTAAAACCCCGTATTTCGTGTTATATACCTGTACAAATTATTTTATATTTAAAAAAATATACTACTTATCTTACCAACAAAAACTATATTTACATTTTTAATTTAAACGAAATACACATGCACGCTAGCTATTTTCACCTCTTCCGCTATATTTAACAAGAATTTTCTTATCCCAGCACACTCTAAAAAAAAAGCTATTCCTCCACGCCAGAGGTCCACTCCATAACTCCTACGTGCATTGTTTTCCCGTCCGAGCTCTGAACCATGCGTCAACCACGTGTGCGTGCACCTCGCCTTTTTCCTCGCAGTCATCATCATCATCACCACCACCATCATATAATACGTGCGCGTCTACTCGGCAGGAGTCATTACCCCCGTGGAGAGCGAGTGCAGGCTCGCACTCGCACGGCTCCTTAAACGCCTCTATGCTCTCACGTGCAGGAGTGCGCGTTCATTTTTAGATCGTTGACCTACCTTCCTCCTCTCTCTCTCTCTCTTATTCTCAAGGCTCAAGAGGCGACGACGACGACGCGGAGATAAGATAGCGCGCTCTCTCGCGCCCCTTTGGTCGCGCGCTCCTGAATAAGGACTCGTTATGTGGTGTATATATAGTACGAGGTAGAACGTAGAAGGTACTTCTTTCTCACCTTCGTATGCATATATGTGTGTGTGTGCGGATGGATGGAAAAGTTTCGAAGGTTAAAGTTACTATGTTTGCTCTGTAGTGAGCTCGCCGTGCATCGCGCCTATCTGTGTTTGGCTTCGTATGTACAAATCCTGGCGGGGGGGGAGAAGGAGAGATAAAGAGGGAAAGAGGGAAAGAGATTGATTCTTAAAGAGAGACAGGAAGAGAGGCGATGGGGAAAGTCGATAACGATATTTGTATAATAGTGCGTATATGGGAATTTGTTGGGGGTTATTAACATTTTTAAAGAATCGCGCGGATACATTTAACCATCAGTATAATACGCGCGTGCGATTTGCATAATTTACTTATACAGTCTCACTCGAGGCAATGGTTGCACGCGCCTGCGTGTACTTTCAGAAAAATATCCCGTTGAATGGTATACTATATATGTACGCGGAGTATAGCATCCCGTCGGCAACAATGAACATAACATTAGAATTTAGATATGCTAATAGCCCGAGCGCGGAGGAAGCGAAGCGATAGCTTCTCCTCTCCTCTCTCTCTCCCTGTCTTGCTTTTATGCCCCACGCGCATAAAAGCACGGCGCGCGTATATACATATATACCTATATGCAGACGATCGTCGGGCACCATTTCACTTTGAAATCGACTCTATTCTTCGTCCCTCTCTCTCTCTCTCGCCCGGCGTCGTCAATACGACATTAGCGTTCCTCCCTGACGCATTTCCCTCAGAAAAGAATAATACGCGACTTTCACGTTACTATCTACTCCCTTTCTCTCCTACACTGTAAACAATACACACCGCACTTACACCCCTCGTGTCTCATTCCTCGAGAATTCCCGCACCTACACTCTCATATCCTACTATATCCACCTACATAGCCTTGACTTTTTACTCTCGCCTGTAATATGAATGATTCGTAGGTTTCAATGGCCCGTACAGGTGTATAAGAGGGGCACAGGTCCCTCTCTCTCTCTCATCTGTCTATGAGTCGTAGGTTTAAATGTCTCGAGACGGGTCCACAGCCCCGCAGGTGAATGGGAGAGGCCCCTCGTCTAATGTATATAATATAGGATGGAAGCGCGCTCTTTTTCCCGAGCTGGCACACACGCGCGTGTTTCCATTAGTCCCGCGGCGTTTTTTACGGTTACTGCGCCCGCGCCGGGGGCATCGCTCGCGATGAGGAATCGTGGTGGGGGTACGAGGAATGCACTTTTCTTACGGGGAGGTCGTAAAAATGGTGAAAGAGAGTGAGGTGACTATGCTAAGCGTGTTTTGTTTGGATTTGATATATAGGCTTTGACTTTTCGAGAGGGACGAGACGAGTTTATTTATTTCACTTGACAATGTTTTTGACAAATGTGCGGTTTGGGCGATTTTGGAAGGTTGATAGCGAAGCTTTGAGAATTTGAAATTGTTTTGCGCGTAATTTTTCATTTTTTCTGGTTTTGGTTTATTATCATTTTTGTATGTAAATAGGGGTAATTTAGGCCGGTATAAGTACGCATTCTACGCGAACTATTATAATGAGGTGCGCATACTGTATAATTACTTCATGTCGCTTTCCTGTATTTTTATGCAAATTTATACAAATAAACTCTTATCTATGCACCCTATCTACCCTTATTTAGACTTTAATTCTATACTGATATACGTGTATCTGAGGGTACACGCTCCTCCTTACTGCACCCCGTCTTCGTATCTAATTTTGTTTGTCCGAGATTACATTATTTCCTACTTCTTCCTAAAGTAAACATTGAAAAAAAAAGATAAAATAAAAATTTCTCACGTCTCGCTCTATAACGGCACGTAGATACTTATTCATAGGAGCTCAAAGTGAAATCTGACTGTCTCTATTCCAACCTCGCGAAATAAATTAAGTGCGAAAGATTTCATATTCGATATGTCGACATTACAAGCACTTACTAGTCGGCCGACACATTTTATACACCTCCGATTATCATTTGCAAAAACTCTGCGTCTTAGAGCGGTGGCGATCGGGTACCGAAAAATTTTTAAATCACGGCTCGCTCGCTTCCTTTCGCGCACACACGCACGTGTACATATACATATATACACGCAGGAAACGCGTTTTTTTCAGAACGCGCTCTTGCGTATATCCTATATATATACAGCATTATCGCGCTTGTTCTCTCTCCCTGGCAGGACCAGTTTGTTGGTATATATCTCTCCCTCACTCGTCCTGGCTTTTTAACTTTTTCATTTCAACTATATAACCGCGTATATCGTATACGCGCACATATATACACGACGCGCGGGGCATTATACGTAACTGTTCATTCGACGTGCAACAACGACGACGGCGACGTGGAGTGTGTATGTATACGGGTTGCACGTAAGTAAGAAGATAATCCCGCGAGCGCGCAGAGCAGAGCTAACTTTTATTTATACAGCGGGCGAGATACGGCTAATGGCTGCTCTTTCGGGGGGGAGAGAGAGATTGAATTTTATCGGTGGTGTTGGGGGTCCTTGCGAGTGTCGACCGGAGGCTCGGCAAAAATTTCAAGCAGGAAAGTCCGACGAGGATGCCGGCGACGATGACGTGATTGAATTTCGGAGTTCGAGGTAGTTAAATGATATGTTGTAGTTTTGGATTAGTGGACAACAGTGATTTATATGCTCTGTTTATAAAAGATTGTTGTATTATATACCATTATAATATAATGTATAATTGTAATAGTATATACTTGAGTAGTAAAGTAGTTATTCCAGATATTTTTGCAATAAATTCTCTATTCCAGCCATCGTAACTTCAAAGCTGCTAGAAATCCTGAAAAAAGGGATCGACATAAGATTATCAATTCCTGCCAACAATTTTACACTCTTAAAAAACGTTTGATTTTTATAATCAAGCAGATATACAACCTTCCTTTTTATTTTTAATACAAAAAGCTCGCGGGAGCAGGAGTGGAAGAAACTGGTTCTAAGCAGGACGCGCGTTAGAAGTTTTCTCGGACCATTATGCCGAGGATAAAAAAACCATTGTATGTGCCTCTGCCGCGCGGTCACGCCGGTGAATTCCTCTCCTACCCGGTTTTCCCTCTCGCCGCGTGCACGCAGTGTTTTCAAACTAAATAAGTACAGCCGAGAGCGCTCACACTCGTCGATGTGAACTTATCGTCAGTCGTGAGTTCTGGACTTTTTAAGCTGATGTCGAAAATGTTTTTTAGTTTACAACCGGCGTAAAATTGTTTAGAATGCAGAGTGCATGACAGAGAAAGTATATTTGCCGTGTAAGACGGTTTTATTTTTTACTCGCTGGAATTCGCGGCGTATTTTCTTACAAGGAAATATCAAGAGCTCCTCTGGACGTACAATTATTGTAAATATTGTCATTTTATTGGATACGTTTGAAAGGTTGGTATTCGTTACTAAAGTCGTTGTGTTATTGTAATACCTAAATTGAAAAAGTAAATCTGTCAATAATGTTGTGTAACACTTCAATGTCCCGGGAAAAAATGATCCATATACGGCCATATACATCCATGTATAAAAATCTTGCATGGGGATATATGAGCACACGTGATTATATATGATCATATATGGATTTTGTCTCTATATAAACATATATACTTGTATATTAGCAAATATAGTCATATATGAATATATATGATGATATATAGACATATATGATAAAATCGATATACATTCATGTACGTCCATGTACGCTCGTATACGGTTTTACATATTTGTATATAATGATATATGTTCATATATGGACGAATATGGACACGTAAGAAGATGACTTACAAAAGTATCATATATAGTCATGTATGACTATACTTGCTTATATACAACCATGTGTTTTTATATAGAGACAAAATCCATATATGATCAAATATGGTTATATATAATCACGTATGGTCATATATGTCTGTGCAGATTTTTATATATGAGTATATATGGCCATACATGGATCATTTTTTGTCGGGGTGACTCTTTTGCGTGAAAAAAACTTTATGAAGTGTTAATATTTACAAAATTAAATAAATTATTTATTAAGGAAACATTGTTCTTTTTATATTCAGACACCCAGAATTACGAGAAGCTGAGTGAATCAAGTGCTTTTGAAAAATTTGTTCCGAGGCTATTAAACCTTTGCGGATCTACATTAAAAGCGTCATTAAGTAAATTGAGTTTTTATGGCAAAGGCTGATAAAGTCAAATGAAATTCCTTGAGTAGCGACTCTCGCCGTCATGCAAAAAAGAGGTAATACAATAAATCATATTACTTTTTTTGCGTACGTTTGAATTTTTTTTTTTTAATTCTGAAATCACTACAGTTTTAAAATACTTGAAAAGATTGAAGGAGATGATAAACTTACAAAGTGTTAAGTTTTGTCACCTTTCTCCGTCTCGAGCGGCTGTCTCATTTCCGTATATGTCATGCGAAGCGTGCACAAACCTGCAAAAGAGAGTTGAAACCAAGGTCAAGTTGAGCGTCAAATTCGCGATTTTAATAGATGACGAAAGAGTCTTATTTTTGCAAGCGACAGTGTCTACGGAGTGTTGTAAAAAAATTATTAGTGCAAATTCAGCAACTTTGATGTCATATAGAACATTTTTTATTTAACATTTTGTTGTTGATTTGTTTAATTGTTTGATAAAGTATGTTATTAGGTATTACAATACTTTTCAACATTTTTTTTACAAATTGTAATAGCTTAAAAGTGTAGGAGTAATTATTTTATGCATATAAAAACTTAAAAGCTCGAAAAATAATTTTGGAGCATGGCGATAACATATATTACGGTACAAATGTGTATTTTTAATTTTAACTTGAAGGTTATTAGATTTTAAATAATATTTATTTATGTAAATTTGCGCTACATATACTTTAAAAATAGTTTTCAAATTCCAAAAATGTTGTTATAAAAAGAACGAGTTAATATTACAGAGTCTACTAAAACATTAAATAAGATAACAAAGATTATATGTTTAAATGTTAAAATATAGAATATTTGCTTTATATACGGTTTTGAATATGCCAACTCACGACAAAATACTTAAACCGTCTTATCTTATGGATATTTTCCGGTGCACGGACGTGTAGAAATTCTTTTGGCATTCCGTAAAGTTAGTCACTTGGGGCTCTTCTTGGAATTTTACTCAGAATATTGTCTTAAATATATAATAATATACAGGGTATAGTCGCAAAATAATTGTATAAGAAAATGACAAATACATTATCGTTATTGAACCACTCCTGATACGTTATCAAAATTTTTCATTTTCCATTAAAGTGTGCGTATATACTTATGTGAGATAAAAGTTCTTAACGAAACGCTTCTTATCTTTAAGGCACGAAGACAGAAGAAACTAAAATTTGACCTACTTTCTAGTTACAAATTAACACAATTCTAAGCCTAACAAATTGCAAGCATCATGTTCCTTCTTAATTATATAGTTTTATAAAATGTATTTTTCTATACAGCGCATTAAATTCAGGAGAGTTTTTCAAACTACTATTTTGCCTTCTTAATTTGCTATAATTCATACTTATTTATGGAACATTGTTTATTTTATAATGAACATAATTTTATGAAACATTATACAATTTCAGCGAATTCTGGTATTAGTATGCTTTATGATGATAATGATAAATAATAAAAATATTTCGAAAGAGTTCAGTAAACTTGAAAGGAAACAATGTTTGATAGTACGTATATCTTATATAATATATAGTATAGTGTAAACAAGCTGGGAGAATCTAATAGAGCAACTAATATCTAGTGGTACGTGGCATTGGGTCGCTCTTGCTGTAGGCACGGGTAATATAAGAAATATTATTTTCTTTCTTCTGATATATTTCTCGTTCGTTTTAGTTTCGCGTGTTTTAGTTTTTTTTTTCAATCAACGTAGTGTAAGTACCAGATAGTGCAATATAGTTATGTAATAGTCGAAACGTTAGGTGACGTTTTAAAACTATAGTGATTTTAGCCATTAACATTTTAATTATGAGAGCCACGTGTACTTAGCTTGATAAACGTTACCGATCATTTAATTACTTTGTAAAAAAATGTTAGAACGGCAATGTTAACTAGAATTTGAATTTGATTTTTAAAAGCAACTCACTATTTCAAATAGAGATTACACTATAATGTTATTATCATTCTAGATTGTGGTAATACTGAATATTGTGTATATATATTAATAATTTAATTGTTCGCGTGTGCTCATGATATCTTATAAATATTTTTTCTCGTTTTCAGATTTCTTCGTGTTTTTGTGTATTTGTGTATTAGTCTAAATTGTACATAACTAATCTTATATTAAATGTTTAATATAAATATTGACAGATTAGAAATTAAGTCAAAGTAAAAAGAAGTGATAATAAACGCATTAACGCATATCGGAAAATGAGAAAAAGTATTTTAGAAAAATGGATGGTCACAACGACTGAATTAGATCAAAACGATAAAAGGTAAACATTTTAATATATTTAGAGAAATATTATTCTTTTCTTAATTAATATTTTCATCTAAATTTTTTTAATTACCTACGAAGTATTTCTCATTTTAATTACTAGAAAATTATATAGATGGCATCGAAGTCAGTATAGTTGAAAAATATATAGCGAAAATGATAGTATTGTATAAATATCGAATAATTTTTTTTTGCTCGTAATAATTTTGATAACTTAGAAAATTATTTATTGTCTATACATCCCAAAAATTATTAATTTTCATAAGTTTCCAAACAAATAAGATCTCTGAATTGTTTCAAATTAAATCCCCCGCGTTGTCCGCTACAATCGAATTTACGAATGGAACTTTAAGATTTTCTTGGAAACTAGCATAAACATATAGCCAGCCAATCTGTTACGTTTGCGCAGTCACGTGATCCGTCGTACTAACCTAACCTTACCTCGACGTAACCTAAGCGTCTATGTGCTGATGCTGAACTGCATGTGCGCAGTGTTTGTTTAACGTATTCGCAAGTGGTTGTTCGCGTACGCTTCGATTTTGGTATCCGTTTAGTCGTCTAAAGTCATCGCAGCGTCCGCGGCTTTTTGTGCTCACGGGAGTGTGTCATCTCTCCCCTCGCGTTGTCTCTCGTGTTTGTGGTTTGGTGCTAAGTAACGCTGCCTCGCAGCGCTCTTTTCTAATCATGCTAAAAAGGTACGGTGCAACAATAATTAATACTCTCTTAGTTTTGCTGTAACAAAACTTTTTATTTTTCCATATTCAAAGTATCACGATTCGTTATACATAATCTGCATTGGACGATAGAGAAAAGGCGCTCGCCCGGCGATTCTCTAACCTCTCCAAATGCGAAAAATCTTTTCTCCTACATTTGTCGTCCTCTGTTGTTGTTTGTAATAGAAAATAAGTCAAAACTATAAAGACCTCCTCTCTTTGCTGCTTGACGTTATATTGTTTAGTATGAGCATTTCTGGCGCGTGTCTCTTGTTATAAAGGTGCATAAACATGATACACTTGGAGCCGAATAATACAGGCGAGACCCTGAGGTAAGCGAGTCTTCGCTGCGTATCTATATCTCACAACAAACTATTCACAAAGCCAAGCTTGTGGTTGTGTCTCAATTTCCATTTGCACCTTAACACATATCTATCAAAGTTAATTTTTCATCACAGTTTTTTGATGCAGTATGTCTAACATATAATGTATATAATGTAATGCTTTAAATTACGTGTTTGAATTTTGAAATAGGAAATAATTCAATTTGATGTCATCAAAATAATTAAATTTCTATCAAGTAACCTTTATTTTATCTCAAAATTTTCATACATCACAATCTTTATACAGATATCAAACTTTATTTTTATTATTATGTATTTAATCATAATATATCATCATTGTACATCACATATTAAATAGGCATTTATCTATATTATACTTTTTTTCTTAATTTCATTTTATAAATATGTTTTATTTTCAGCTCAAAAATGAAGAGCGTCATTGATGTTCTTGCTATGCAAAGAGAAAAAAAACTTAGTTTACAAAAGGGTATTGTAACAGATTACACCAAAGCAAGTGATAGTTTTACAGTAGCCAAGTTCATATTTGAATGTGGTAAGTATGCCTTTAAGAATTATAAAATTATAATATATAAAAAATTTATAACAATATTAATTAATAGTAATTAATTATATTTTATACATATTCACGTGATAATAAATTATATTTTGTAAGGTTTAAAATTAGATGCCCATCCATTAACAATATCAACAGCAGCATCTTTATATCATAGATTTATGAGAGAAGCAGTGCCAGGAGGTTATGATTCATATGTAAGATCATTTTTTTAAATTATCTATTATTATTTAGATGTAAAATAATATAATGAAAAAACTTTTTTTGTTACAGTTAATAGCATCAACTTGTTTATATCTTGCAGGAAAAGTTAAAGATAATAATCAGAAAATTAGAGATATTATGAATGTAGCTTATAGTACATTACACAGAGGTTCACCACCATTAGAGTTAGGAGATCAATACTGGAGTATGCGTGATGCCATTGTACAGGGAGAGTTATTAATAATGCGAATGCTAAAATTTCACGTAGCACAGCAACATCCCCACAAAGTAAATATTATTTATATAACTTCAATAATGTGCTCATATACTAAAATTTTAAATTTACAGCAGTTGTTTTTTTTTCAGTTTATTTTTAAAAAATGAATTAAAATTTATTTTTTTTAGTATCTTTTACATTATTTGAGGTCATTGCAAGCATGGTTTGGAGAAGAGGAGTGGAATAAGTATCCTGTAGCAAGGACTAGTATGGCATTGTTGCAAGATTTTCACCATATTTCAGCTGTACTTGATTATCCACCAAATCTTATTGCTATAGCTTGTATTAATCTTTCATTACAAATCTATGGAGTAGTAGTACCTTTGATGGATGAATGTGATCAACAGCCATGGTTTAATGTAAGTTAAATGTAAAAGTTTCATTATTTTTTTTCTGATTATAATAAGAACTCTATTTTCCATCATGAAAAAAATCATATAATTTAATATCAAATAAAAAACATTAATAAAACAATGGTTTTTCGAAGATCTAAAAGATTCATAATCATCTGTTTATTTAGTTTAAAAGAAAGTAGACATTAAGGCATAAGTACTTACGTACCACTGCTTATTATGTCTTTCTAATAATGGGATTCATTTTTAATATTTATTACATTAATAGGATTACCATAAATTCAGTACTTCACAATTATTTAAATAGGTATTTAAATATTTAAGAATAACATTGAAATATTTCATTTATATTTTATTGATATACTTTATTGCAATAGAGTTTTACTATTCCATTGAGTGAATCACATTTTAAAGTTTTCAAGACAACATGAATTGTATATGATACACAGTTCAACATTCACGAATAATTTTTTAATTCATAACATTTTTACAGGTTTTCTGCAAAGATTTGACTAGAGAAAAGCTTTGGGAAATCATGGAAAAAATCATGTCTGCTTATGATGAAGAACCAGAGACGAGAGATCATTAAATGTAGTAATAATAGTATATGTGTTCATTTGTTCACACAGAATCATTCGCATTGTAAATTTTAAATTCTGATAAGCTTTAAATTAAATTACCAATTCAAAAATTCTTTTGTGATTTTTACACTCTCATATTTGTCATTTTATACGTGTAAATGTAGAATTAGTAAAAAAAAATCCCTCAATCAACTAAATTTTCAATTTACTTACTATTGAACGTACAAATTTTCCTATCATCTTTGTTTTACTCTGAAAATTTATTTTGTGCAGTCTCATTCTTTTTGGTCGATGCTCAGTACTTTAGAATAAATAGCATATTAAATTTAATTTTGAAAATAGAAACAAAAACAATATAAAATTTCGTGTAATATTCCGTTTAAATTTACTAAAACGTGATCGTAATATTAAGTCTAAATTTATTTGGCAGAAAAACCATCTTGAAAAATATTCATTAAATTCAGTCATATGCAGTATTATACTTTCATAGAAACAGGATTTGCATGAGAAAAGAAATATTAGTGACGAAAAATTATATTTACAAAAATATATGATTATCAATGTCAAAGAAGATGTGGAAAGTTTAAGTATCTATAACTAATTATAATTAAAAAAAAAAATTACCAATTCCATAGTCAGGTTGGCCATTAAATCTTTTGACTTTTTGCCTAGATAAACTTATATTACATATGACAACTGACTTATAATTTAAAAATTATCAAAGAACAATTATTTAATCTAATTTAAACTATTTGCACGATAATTTCGCGTATACAAGCACTTTTAGCATTTAATGATTGGGTCCCAGTATCCTAAGAATCTATTAAGTTCTGAGAATCTTGTATATAAAATTCTTAGACAACAAAATTTATCGTAGGCAACCGTACAAAAAATTTCGTTTGAAAAATACTTTCTTTTCAATGTCCTTAAAAACTAGAATTAATAATTGAAAGCATACAGATCTGTATTAAAATATAACTTAAAATTTTCAAATAGTTGAATATTTCGTTATTTAGCAAATCATTGCGTTTTGCTATAAATATAATAATTTTCATCGTTAGAACTTTCGCTAGTATTGATTTATATATTACATACTAAAAAACAGATATTCAAATTTAAAAATTACAGCATAAATGTGATACATTAATATTTTTTAGTAGATAAACTCATTTGTAGTTTATTAATTTCAAATGAATAATAATACCGATTTTAATAACATCTCGGAGGCGTTTTTCTTAATACAATGGTATGCTCCTTGACCCATTAAATAAAAATTATCTCAAACTCCTATATGGGCATTTAAGCATTAAGACAATTAGTTAGTAATTGGCTTAATTTAATTCTTGACTAATTATGTGTACTTTAAACTCATTGATGACTCAAAGTTAAGATAATTTTCATCAAATAAATCTAATATCTTTGTAAAATCGACTTTCTTAATTTTTACAAGTTATTATATACATTCTGAATTCACATAAAAAACAATTGCACTGCAATATCTCAAGCAATTATTTCAAGTACGTTTCTTAACAATACTTCGATCATTGAAATAACTGTTTGCATATATATAATAATTTGTAGAAAAAAAAGAGATTAACTTTTTAAATTATTGGAAAAATTCTTTAATGGAAAGATTTTATTTTATTCATAAACAAAAGTCTATTTTGAAGGAAAATAATTACTCACCAAACACTTTTTAATCAATGAAAAATAAAATAAACAATAATTTAATTAACGAAGAATTAGATTTAGAATAAACTCATGATATACACACCACTCTAAAGCAAATACTTAGTAAAAGAACGTTTCCAATAATACTATCATTTTATATATTTTTTCGAAAACTGTCTTTTGCAGTTTACTTTATTTAAAATATTTCTAGATGGATTTTTAACTAAATCATCAAATTCATAATTAATATTCAACCTCTCAATCGCGTTAAAAATCCAATCAGAAAATGATTTATTGAGCTTTCGAATTTTAAGTTCAAAATCCACGCAGATTTTCAACTGAAAATTCAAACAAAGTGAATCACCAAGTCCAACGCATTATCAATGTAACAACGGACTCTGTGCAAATTTCAATATGTACCCTATAGAAAAACGCTTAGTCCTCGATACCGATCAGTAAGAATTCGTTATAAAAAGCACATATAATAAGACCAAAGTTCAACTCATTACAACCCTGCGCTATCAACAAATTCTTACCGACACGAATTATTAAAAATTCGTCACGTGGTTCTTTCCTTCACTCTTCGTCAGGTTGGGTATACAGGAGAGGAGAAATATTATCAGTGGTGTGGGGTGTGGATAGACAATCGAGTATCACGCCACATGCATATTATATAATCCATTCTCCGTTATTATACGTTTAACATCGTTTTAAAATTCGTTATTGGCTGTAAGACGTCAATATTCTCTTTCTTCTCCCTCTCTCTCTTCCACACCCTCTCTCTCGATGTATATATTACTTATGTTATTCCTTTTACAAATAAAACTATATGCGGCATTAGACCACGTTAGAGTCGCTCGCTGACGAGATCACGGCGGCGGCGATAGCCGGCCGTTCGTACTTCGCCCGAAGGAAGAAGACGACGGCGCGCGCGAGGGTGCGGATCCCTCACGCGGCACGGCGGCGCTGCGCCTCGAGCCCCTAGGCCGCCTCCTTCGCTTTCATGAAGTAGGTCAACATGTCGATCGGCAGCGGGAACACGATCGTCGAGTTCTTCTCCGCCGAGATCGTGTTGAGCGTCTGAAAATTGCGGATACGACGCATGAGAGATTATTTAGAGAGTCGTTATAATGTTTGATGGGAAGAGATGGGAGGAAAGTTTTGCGAGAGGGTACAGGAAGTTTGCAGGAGAGTGAATGTTTTATGTGGGGTGTGAGGGGAGTAATCGAATGGCTATTTCAAAGCTAGAAGTTTGAGATTATGCGTGATGAAAAATTGATTGATCAAGATTGATTTGTAGTGTACATAGGAATACAGCAGTTGAAAAATATTGTTTCTTGTATATGAAATTAACTGATCTTTTCATAGAGTATTGCTATAGTGTATTTTGTAATATACAATACTTTTATCAACATATACTTTATTTTTTTAGTAATTATTTTCATGTTTCATTATTTATAGCAATTTAAATACTTTAACTTTGTTGTTGAATTCAATGGTAGAATTTGTTTAATAATATTTATTGATTCTAATGGCCATATCTACCAAGTAGTGTTCTTTTTTTAAAGGGAAGGTTCTAATAAAAAAGAAGAACACATAATTATCTTTGTCGACGTTTCGGACACTTTTATTTGGTGTTCCATATCAGGAAAATAAGTACGTAGTGGTCGAGTTATATAAAAGCTACATCTGTGCCAAATTTCAGAACGATTGGATAATTTTTACTCTAAGTTATCGTGCGACAACGAAAACGCAAATTTTTTCTAAAATAATTCTTTTCTAAAAAACAAATGAAGATCATCTCTTGAAATTTTAACTAAATATAGTCTTCTATAAGTTTAATAAGTGGTTAAAATTTTAAGTCGATAAATCAAGTAATCTCTGAGAAAATGCGATTCGAAAATTAAAAAAAAAAATTGTTTACCTCAAATGTCTTTTTTCGTAATGGACCGATTTTTTTGGGCAACGAACTCGATCTGAAGGTATATAAAAGCTACATCTGTGCCAAATTTCAGGACGATTGGATAATTTTTACTCTAAGTTATCGTGCGACAACGAAAACGCAAATTTTTTCTAAAATAATTCTTTTCTAAAAAACAAATGAAGATCATCTCTTGAAATTTTAACTAAATATAGTCTTCTATAAGTTTAATAAGTGGTTATTTATTTCAAGTCGATAAATAAATTATTTTTTGAGAAATTAATTTATGAAATATAAAAAAGTTTTCCTTAATAACAATTGACAGAGTGAAGATATTTTAAGTTTTAAAAAAGGAAAATATAGGTAATTTAAATACCTTTCAAGAAAAGTTTATTATATTATGTAATAATGACTGTAAGATATGAAAAAGTAAAAGAAAGTAAAAATTCAAAATCGTTTTTTGGTTATAAAACAAAAGAAAATCAATAAAAACTCAAATCCATCAAGGTACCTTTCTTTATCGCGAGACAAAGAGAATAAGCTTTACCCGACGAAAATAGGTCAATTCATTTCGGAGATATGAAGAGTTCAAATACACACATACATACACACACACACACACACACACACACACACACACACACACATACACACACACACACACACCCACGAAAACAAAAATGATCAAAATCAACTAATATACACATATATCGCCTTAAAACATCTTTTTGAACATTTTTTTTCGAAAATTTTTTTCACCGTTACAAAGCTGCCTCTATGAAGAAGCAAAAGAACACTACTTTGTAGATATGGCCGTTAGAATCAATAAATATTAATTTAAATGCTTACTGCTATAAGAAAGAAACTATGAAATTACATTGGGTATGAGGGATAAAGTCTATATATAGTGGAAAAACGAAAAATTAGGATAATTACCTGCAGGTATCGGAGTTGCAGAGCAGCAGGGGAGTCGCCAATGACTTCTGAAGCCTCTCGGAGAGCCCTGCTGGCCTTCTGCTCACCTTCGGCAGCGATGACCTGGAGAAGGAACGAAAATTGTGTATATCAATGAAGATGATATTTTTCTATTATGTGTCAAAGTTGTTAAAATTACCTTAGCACGAGCTTCACGGGCAGCTTCAGCCTCGGCGGCCATTGCTCTCTGCAGTTGTACTGGTAGTCGAACGTCTTTGCTGTAATCATACAAATTTCATGAGCTATATTTTGCACTTTATAAATTTACACATCTTTAAGATTGATTTTATACGTGAACTCTTCTATTATAAACAAAAGCAGTATATTAATTGTTTAATACTTGTGCACTCACATTTCTACTCGCTCTACTTTGATGCCCCATGAATCAGTAGCCTCATCCAATGAGATCTAAAATAATCGTGTGATTAAAATCAAATTAATTTTGATAAAACGTATATGTAATTAAATATTAACATATAATCTTCGTCATTTCACCATGTTCTTCAAATATAGGTCATAATACGTTTTAACGAAAAATACGGAAACACATTTATACGCAAACAATGATGTAAAATGATAATTTAATGAATCGAACAGCACGAAATCCATCGCTCACCTGCATGTTGCCGGAGATGGTCTCACGCTCGCTGAGGATCTCGTGAAGTGGTCGGGTGCCCATGGTGTTACGCAGGGTCGTCTGGGCGAGCAGTCGTGTGCTATGGTGCGCATTCTCGACGTTCGCGATCGAGATCGTCGCGTTGTTCACGCGATAGTAGACGACCGCGTCCACCGATACAGTCACGCTGTCCTTCGTCAGCACCTGTAGGTACATAGGTTCATGTAGGTTGCTGAGGTTTTTTCACTTTTGGAATGATAATTTTATAACAATATGCCTTCGACATTTTTAGTTCTACGCGTGTGGTATTACTATTAGGGGTTAATTCAAGCTGTGTTATAAGTTATTAAATTTTAAATATACTCTGACATGCAATTAGAGGTTTTTACTAATGATGATGGACAATGAAAAGTGGTAAAAAAAAATTTGTAATACATGCGTTTTCTTTTTGTAGACGTGTGTTATGAAAACAGTTTATATTAAGTATCGAATGAGTAGAAAATTCGAACCAGTTTGTATCCTTAATTTGAGAATTAATATAGTTGCGTCTGCATTACACGCAATTAAGATGCGAAAATGAGCGCGTACTGTCCTTTATACGCCAGTTATAATTAATGAGGGCCTTAGCTCTTTATACCGACGGCTTACTAAGAGGCATTCGAGCGGCATTATAACGTTTTGAAATTGTTTCATTTTTGCAATATTAAGCGCGAGTGATGATGGTACTTTTACATTTCCTATTTCGATCAAGAAATGTTGTTTTATATTTTTAATAACGAAAGTGAAAAGGAAACATAACTGTATAGCGTCTTGGTAAAAGGTTCATGTTTTTATTTATTTCGCTCGAAAATTGAACGGACTTTCGTGCGGTTTTACGAGATAGCCATAAAATATATAAATCGTAAAAGGGTATGGGCTTTGATAAATAAAAGACTTGCAGCGATTTATGTGAAACTGTTTGCTGAAAATAACGAAAACTTTTTGAAATTTATATGACTGATATAAAAGCTACTTTTGAAATTTAAAAAGTTTACCCTTCAAAAGCTAAATAATTAGTCATTAATGTAAGCCACTTGGGAAAGAAACACAAAATCTTGTTTTCCTCCCCACTTTAGTGGTTTGTTTTGAACTTGCGAGTAAGATAAGCGGATCTTCTAATTAACTCTACATTGAAAACTGTAAATAGATTGAGAAAAAATACGATGAAAAAATGTTTATGAGTAAACTGACTCTGTTATACCTTTGACTTTTAAAATATCAGTAGTCACAGGTTTGGATCTCATATCAAACTTTGTTTTTTCCAGAGTGTATAAGATTCGCTTTTAACTTATAAACATGTGAAGCTTTAAATTATTTAATAAGATTGCCTTATTCATGAACAAAAGTCACAAAGCTCATTCCGACAACGTTTCCATAACAATAATACCCCTCAAAACTTTCATACACTCATAACAAAGCAATTTGTCACAAGAAACTTGGAACCCGACACATCTACCCCCACCTCGCGTAAAATATAAACCGCCTGATCTCACATTCCTCTCCATTCGAAAGCAATATATAACGCGAACATGACTCGAAAATCCATCCGCGAGCCGAATTCTTTTCTTTCCAGACACGTGTCTGTCTCTAGCTTTGCGCACATACGACACCGCGCAATTCCGAATTCCAGATCGCTCTCTCGACGTGGTGCTCGCACGCGTGAATAATGTATAGAGACACAGAATGTGTGTGTGTGTATATATATGCACCTCCTGTGGGGGCACGTCGTAGGTTCGCGTGCGCAGGTCGACGCGGGCGTAGCTGTCGACGCACGGCAGGATGAAGAAGATACCTGTAACAAGTGAATAAGAAAGGTTTGTTTAATTGGTAGGAATACATGAGTGATGGTTTCGTGGAGTTGAAGGGGACAATGTGGGGAAGGGATTTTGGGATGTTTGGGTATGTTTTTTAAGGAGGAATTGAAATGCAGATGTTTTGGAATTTTTATCATATTTCAATTAGTATTTGTAGAAGCTTGTCAGACTAACATTAATTGAACAACAATTGTAGTTTCATATTAAAATTCTGTACTTTAAATGATTAATTTAAAAGTTATATTTGTTTGAAGATTAAAATTCAGAATGAATTTTCTACCGACTATATCAGAACTTTGAATTCGAAGCTTTATTCTCGAATCCCCGTTTCTATAGCTACGTTATTGAAGTATAGAGTTTCAAACGCGTACTTGTATAATATCCTGTCTAATACCGTTTTGACATACATTTGATGTTTGTTATCTTGATACCGGCGCATCGAAGCTACTATAGAATCAGCAAAAAAAATTTATTCAAAATTTTATTCAATTTTATTCAATTTTATATTGAATATTTGTATTCAAAATTAAGACTAGGCATATACTTATATACTTATATTCGATCAATAATTTTTCACATTATTCTTAACTATATTTTTCACTTTCGAAATGTGCGAATCAACCATCACACGCAATAACAGAAAATTAAGAGTTTCTGCATTCAAATATTAATGGAAACCGCCATTTACATCTCTTTCATTACAAGGATAAATACTCCGGCCACGAACAAACTTCAAAATCAATTACCAATTCGAATTAATTTTCGCGACGGTCCACATGCCCCACTCGCAGCGTACGACCGAACTCACCGCAGATTTAATCAGGTAAATGAAAATCGACAACCCCGCCGTCGATGATAATCAAACAAGAATTAATGAGTGCAGCGAAACACGTGCGAAATATACATATCGTAAATCTGCGCTCCGGAACGAGAGGCGTGGATCGTCGCCGCTGTAAATTTAATGGATCGAAAATTAGATTGCGACTGGCCGCGGTGAGCTCGCAAAATTGTTATCAAGCTGCTCTTGTTCCGCGGAGCGCGCGTAAATTTCTATAATGCACGAGAGGGAAGTTTGATAATTTTAACGAGATAGGATTCCTCGTGTGCGCACACGAGTCGATATATATATATATGGTACGTAGTTGAACTTCCCGCGAGACGAGTTTCTCAAATTCATGGGGCAAATTGCTCCCGAAGTCTCGATGCGCTACTCCAAGTTTATAGATGTACTTGTTTACATTTACATCTCAATGTGCGGTGACAGCGTGCCATTATGTCGCGGATGGTTGGGGTTATTGAACGACAGAGTCTTGTAGTTTGATAAGACGCAAGTGTGGGTCTTGTTTAGTTTTTTGTTTTATGAGTGATGCTATATCACAGAGAAAGTATGTTTTTGACAGTTACCCTAGTGGAAATATTATTTGTTCAAAACTGTTTAAAACTGTTTAAAACTATTTATAACTGTTCAAATCTATTTAAAACTGTTTAAAACTGTTCAGAAGTGCGTATTTTTTAACAGATTTAAACAGTTTTGAACAGTTTTGAACTTTTGTGTAAAACTAGTATTAATCAATAAGAATTTGTTTGGAACAGTTTAAAACAGTTTTGAACAGTTATGAACGTTAAACAGTTTTAAACGGGATTTGAACAATTTTGAATAGTTTTAAACAGTTTTGAACTTTTGTTAAATAGTATTAATAGTATTAATAATTAAGAATTTCAATTGTTCAAAACTGTTTAAAACCATTTAAAACTGTTCAAAACTGTTTAAAACTGTTCATAAATGTTCAAAGCCGTTTAAAACTGTTCAAAATTGTTTAAATTTGTTTAAAACAGTTTTAAACAGTTTTGAACAAATGATATTTCCACTAGGGTAAGTACTAATTCGTACTACATAAAAGCAATGTATACTCAAACAAAAAGTACATATGTAATATAAATGTTTATGCAAATAAAACTACTTCAAGACTATATTCATATGAAACCGATCAATCAGTTCAATCACAGATAAACTCTTCATTTTCCGCGTGTACCAATTAAATCGTATACCAAAAAAACCTTCTAACTGTAAGCCTCAATCGAAGAAGAAAAAAACACATCTGCATTTCTAATTCGGTCAGGCGTCTAAAACGAACGGGCCGTGTCTGTTACGCGCGCGTCACGAGTTGACGGACAGCTCGCATAGTTTCGAGAGACAGCTTAATATGATCTTTCTTACCTGGTCCTTTGGCCCCGCCAGCTAGGAGTCTGCCGAGGCGGAAAATGACGGCTCTCTCGTACTCTTGCACCACCTGCGGAAAACCAAAGAAAAACGAACGGGTCATGCAGGCTTTTAATAAACAGGTGAAAATGTACAGTTTCTTTTTTTTTTTAAATTGACAGTTGCAAATTAAATGGATTTTTAATATTCAAAAATTTGGATGATCAAAAGTATCAATAAAATGAATTTTTGAAATAAATAGTCGAATTAAATAACTCGATGTAGACTTTTATTTTATAAAGTGTATAATAAAGTTTTAGTTGTCGCAGGGAGGAACGCACTTTGAAGCAGATGAAGAGCGAGAATGGCATCGTTATGATCACCAGCGCCCAGGAGAGCACGATGAGAACCTTCCCACACGTCCCCTCATCGCTGTCCCTGGTAGTACCGTCCTCCGCTGAAAGTAAACGAATTTACACGTCAAGATACTCACGTTATAATTGAAATTGTTTCGTAAATACTATAAAGATACGTGGAATTGATTTTTTATAGGATTTTCTATTTCCGAGTAGGACCAGGAATTAATTAAATTTAATTAAAGCCGATGAAAAATGAATAAACGCGCTGAAAAGCTGATGGCCTTATGAATTAACAATGACCAACTTCATAAAGTGATAAATTGGATTGATAGCTTAGCGTCGCGAAAAAGAAAAAAAACAGTAGCGGAGTGTCATCCGCGTGAAATTTTACTTTTACTTTTATAAGTTTTTCGGATCGTCGTAAAAATTTGATCAGTAAAAAAAGTTAGTAACTGATAATAACTTTTACGAATGTTTGTACTAATTGAAATTTACAATTATTTGTATTTTGGAATATCCTTATTAATAAAATTTCTTTCTTACAAAAAGTGAACAATTAATAAACTTTTTGAAACTATTAATATTAAATAAAAAAGTTTATAACAGATAATAACTTTTTATAGATTGATTTTATGGTTATGTGCCGCGGTCCAAAAAAGTAAGTAAAAGTTTATTACTGTTATAAACTTTTTTCAGCTGTTCATAACAGAAAAAAACTCTTGATAACTTTAGAAAAACTGTTACTATAGTCTCAAATTCTACTTTTATAAACAGTTATTAACAGTTATAAACTTTTTTTAAAAATTATAAAAAATGATATATTCTTATTAATAATTATTCGCTAAGTTTTATTTCCGCCTGGATATCTATAAGCTTATTTTTCAAAGATATTTTATTTCATGTTTCGGAAAAAATTTGTCGAGAGGTAGGGGGATTTGAGAGATGGATTTTTCAACAAATATGGATATAGACTCTTGAAAGTCGTCAAAGTTTCGTGTGCCTCATATGGATTTTCCGGGTATATTCCCTTTAATTCCCTCTAAACCACATACACGTAGAATTTTGAAATGTCAACATGTGATACCTATATTTACCCTATTTACCCTGCCCATTAATCATTCACAAGTCACGCTAAAAACTTCAGTACCTGCCTACACAAAAGAATTTGTCTACGCTATACCATCGATCCCTCATTCCACATTCATCATCGATTACTCCTCAATAAGTATATATCACACGATGTTTCGCGCAGTGCATGCAAAAAGAAAAAAAAGACACGATTGCATAAGTATATATAAAAATAGAATCACGCAAAGCGTTTCCAGGTAATACGTACGGCGGATCATTGCACTCTAAAAATACACGCTCACCTTAACACAATTAGATGACGCCCGGCTATTAATAGCTGCAGCCCTATGGATTGTTCCATAAAAGCTGAGGTCGCCGCGCGCGTCTCGTTGCTCTCACCTCGTCTATGCACGCTACAATAATATACATATCCTATACTCTATGATTACGGAATATAACTTCTTCGAAATTTCGCATCGTGTGACATTGTTGCGCGTGGGTACTTAGATGTGTAAGTCTTGCGTTAATAATTTAGCCGATAGACGGGAATGATAAGGGAGTCTTATATAGCCTTTTTTTTTTCTTCTTCGCTGTAATGAACGAGGGGTCGGGGTGAATTGCACAGTGATAGCATTTTGAACTTCGTTATCGATTAAATGCTTCTTATGCAACAAGTACGTGGTGTTAATCATTTTTAGTTCGTTAATTCAGTGCCAAGTATAATTACAATTGGAATTAAACTAAATTTGTAATTATAATGGATGCATTTAATAGGAAAAAAAAAGATTAAGATCTTCATGTTGTTATCTGCCTTGCGAATATTATCCGAATATTTATATTTACTTCCGGGATTTATATTTTTCTGTACTAAAAAAAACGACAAGACATTGTTATAAATATAATCTTTTTATCAAACGAACATTTGCTTTTAGCGCACAAAGAGTACAGTTTTAGAACAAAGAGCTTATTTATAACGACAATACAAAATAAAAACGATACCAAGTAAATTCTGCAAAAATAATCTTTATATTTATAAACAATATATTTTTGTTCCTTCCACAAATGTTACGGCAAAAGCGTATCCATCCTCGAAAAAAAGCCGTTTGGCTTAAAATAAGCGGGAAATGTGTTTTTCATGTAAGTGCGCTATTATATATACGTGTTTTCCATTTATGAATGTTTTATCAAACTTGTCACAAATCTTCTTATACGTTATTAAAATGAAAATACTTAAATAGAGCGATTTTTAACAAGGCAACGTATTTTCGATAGAACAAGTAAATTTTAGCTCAGGTAAAAAAAAGTTTTTTATTTATTATAAAAAACTAAATTCTACGTTATAAAGATCGAAGGAAAATATACGTCACGACCCACACACTCTTTGAGCCAAGTGTCTTTTTCCCGGAACGCTCATCGTTCCTCATTCTCGATCACCATCATCATCATCGTTTCCCACTTCAATGCGAACTCGTGGCCATAAAAATTCCACGTATATCTCGAACCTGGGACAACCGAATGCCTGAAATCAAAAAGTACGTGCGCGCGCGCGTGAATAATGGAGCGGCTTTTTTGATCGATATCATACACGAGTGCGCACGCACGTATATGTATATCCTTCGTTCTCTACGCTCGCCCGGATGTTCGTCTCGTTGTCCGAGTTTATCCAACTTCCGATATGTGGTGATAGCGAGTATGGAGTGTTCTCCGGTGTCACGTTAGTTATTTGATACTCTTTTGTGAGGATTTCAGAAGAAGGACGAAGCTTTTTAAAGGTAAAAGATGCCTTATTAAGGCTGTATTATAAGACGTAGCTGGGAGGAAAAGTGACGTTGAATTAACCCTGGTGGAAATCCAAAACATTTTATAACTAATAACTGACTATTTATTTTAGAAACTTGCTATATAAAATGGGAATTTATCTTGTACAGTTTCTAGCTTCTGGTGAAACGCCTTTTCCCCTATTATATGGCTATTTAATAGATTGATAAATAGAATGAGTTTTTCGAAGACAAGCACAAGCTTGTTCTTGAGTATTTTAAAGGTATTGAAACTGATCAGTTTTTTAGTCTGGAAATGGCTAGAGTAGAAGGCTTGCTGTTATGACAAGGAGTGACAGAGATAGAATCAGATGGAAAAATAAAAATTTTGCTGAATTATTCATAGAAGGAGTATAACAAATGATTTATTAGTTAATGTTATTTATTTATATTTTGGAAAGCCATCCAATGCACTTTAATTCAATCAATGCTCATCAATGCTCTTTATTCATATACGATAATTGGTAAGAAAATCAAATACGAATATTTTGTTGTGACGTCAATCTAAAAATAGGCAAATAGTGGTCGAAAAATCGTTTCATCATAGCCATTAATTAGCCAGTTATACTAGCTATTTTCTAACTTCTTGGCCATTTCATATAGATCAATTTCTACCAGGGAAGAGTAAAGATCAAACGACAGTGGATTACGATTTTAGCAAAGCTTTAAAAAGCTTCATCCTACTATATCGAACAATTTTTTTGTTTTTCATAAAATAAAATTAACCTTTCAATATAAAAGAAAAAAACTTACAAAAATTTCGAGAAAAATTGTGAAAACTATCCGTGCGTCGCAATCTCTCGTCTACCACCAAAAAAACCTCGGTATATACCTATACACGTATACAAAAGAAGCGAAACGACCCCCTTCGCGAGACTTACGTGTCCCGCGGCACGTGCTGCGCACTCGTGGGGGTTCAACGACCCGGCCAAGTATTTTCGGCCGACAGAAAAATTTCCGACCTCCGTCCATTATTACCGATCTCGTGTGTATAATACATAAGTGGATAAGGAAACAATAGGGCGACGATTACGGGAATTCTATCAAGGAGAGATGTGCGAAGTTTCGCCGAGTCGTGAATGGAGGTGTAGATAGCGCGAGTTAAGTTTCGATGTAGGAGATTAGAGGGAGCTAATGGATTAGCAGCTGGGTTGGACCTGCGGCAGATGTCATGGCTCTGAGATGATGAGACTTGGTTGCGATAAGGATGGAGGTGTAAGTTTATGCCGGGATTTAATTTAATTAAATGTAATATATTTTTTAGGTTGAGAGATTTCGAAGAGATTATAAAATTTGTAAACAATAATGTAGTTAAATATCACTGTACTCTGCAAAACTTGAAAGAGCCTCGTCGTATAACTTAAAAGTTCTTTTTAACATTATCACTTTAACTGAAAATGTATTTTATAAAGAACGACGCTCAGGATCAAAAGAATTGTAAATTAAGCTTCACGAAGTTTCATCAAGGCGTACGGTTTCTAAACGGAGATAAAGGCCAGAAAAGGTTTAATTAAAATTTAATGAAAATGCTATACCCGTATCCTCTATTCAGTGATAATGTTGCTTCAATATTTAAGAAAATTCTAAATTAAACATTTGCGCACAGCGCTCAAAGGGTGCGAAAAAGCAGTGCGTCGCGTAGCGAGATCAGAGCGTGTAAACGATTTAAAAATTACGCTCTAATTTTGCAGTAATAGTTTTAAGTTTTCATCGCAAACACTGGGAATGGATTAATTACTATACCTTAGTGGAAAAACTGTTTGTGTCATAGAGTGCAAAAGTATGCCATATGTCAAACTGAAATTTTCAAATTGTGCAAAACTGCTTCAGTACCTAAACATTTGCACGCAGTGCAATCTCAAAGGGCGCGAAAAAAGCGGTGCGTCGGGCAACGAGGTCAGTGCGTGTAAAGGATTTAAAAATCACGCTCTAATTTTGCAGTAATAATAATAATGATGAAGTTATAAAGTACATAAGTTACGACGTAATTATTTGAAATTCTCATTAATAATTGCAATATACTACACCTACTTTGAAAAGTCCACATAGTATATATCCCCCGAAACTCAATTCCGAGCGTCCGAGTCCCGCATCAGTAGTTCAACGCCGGCTATGCTCAGACGATGCGCGGTGACTAATAAATATAGCGGCTTATTAGCGAACTTTGTACAAAGATGCTCTGACATTAATACTCTTGTTGCAATTTTCATAAATGGAAAATGGGTTGCCGAAGTTTGAGGTATTGCCGGGAGAATTGAGATGTCGGGTATTGGGATGGATACGTTTGATGGGGGGGGGGGGGGGGATGTTGGGTGAAGAGATTTGTTTATAGGGTTTGTTAAGAATTTGTCGTATAAGTAGAGAGTTTAATGGTAAGATTGATTTTTATCCTTTCCCGTCTTTCCTGTCTTTCCTTTACCACTAGGCAGCGGGGCCATTCGCTTCACTACTCAATTATATTATATATATTGGAGCTGCCATTAGAATCATTACATCTTTATTTGAATATTTGTTTTTTGATGAACAATATTTTTCGTTTTGTTTACACAGAAAATTTTGTATTATTATCATATTTCAATTTTATGGAAATTCATTCTTTTTCAATCATTAATTAGAAAAAGCATTTAATAATATTAATAATAGCTTGTCAATGTAAGTCGATAATTGATTATTTATTGATCATTGATAATTCATTTGTTTAAGTTGCCTCTACACGGCGTGCCGCGAGCCGCAAGCCGCGTGCCCTAGACAAAGCAGATATATACGAAATCCTATTGGATTTTAGGATTTCGTATAGCTGTCTTTGTTCTAGGGCATGCGCCTCGCGGCACGCCGTGTATAGAGGCAGCTTTAAAACTATTTTTCTGTCCTCCGACCGGAAAGCGCCAACTTTACGGCCGCTGCGCGAAACGAAGTTGCCGCTTTCCGGCGCCGTCGGGCAGAAAAATAGTATATACACATACCTTGGCCCCCTAGTGGACATTTAATTTGCTCAAAATAGTTTAAAACAATTCGTCACTGTTCAAATCTGTTTAAAATTATTTAAAACTGTTCAAAACTGTTTAAAACTGTTTATTAGTGTGAATTTTTGGACGTTTAAAACAGTTCTAAACAGTTATGAACAGTTTTAAACAGTTTTTCAAACTGTTTTGAACTTTTGTATTAAAATATTATTAATTAATAAGAATTTATTTAAAACAGTTTAAAATAATTTTGAACAGTTATGAACTGTTTTAAACAGTTTTAAATGGTTTTGAACGTTTATGAATGGTTTCAAACAATTTTGAACAATTTTAATCCGTTCTGAACTTTTGTTTGAACAATATGAATTTGTTTAGAATAGTTTTGAACAGTTTTGAACAGTTATTAATGTCGCCGTCGTCGCAGATATGACGAAAAGTCGCTTCCTTACTGGAAATTTAATTTGCTCAAAACTGCTGTAAACTGTTCAAAACTGTTTTAAACTATTTCAAATAATTTCCTGATGATCAGTACATTTTCAATACAATAATTCTGAATTGTTTAAAACTGTTTAAAATTGTTCATAACTATTTAAGACTGTTTTAAGCTGATCAAATAAATGTCTGATCAGTAAATTTTCAATACAAAAATTCAAAATTGTTCAAAACTGTTCAAAATTGTTCATAACTGTTTAGAACTGTTTTAAACGTCCAAAAATTCACACTAATAAACAGTTTTAAACAGATTTGAACAGTTACGAATTGTTTTAAACCGTTTTGCCCAAATTAAATTTCCACTAGGGCCGGTAAAAAAGAAAGCCTCAAATCACATGTTTGTCAACCTCGGCTTCGCCTCGGCCGACTGTGATCTGAGACATTTCTTATTTTACTGGCCTAGGTATGTAATATACTATTTGAATTTTGCGAAAAAAGAACAAGCGGAGCGTGCTGGGGCCTTTCTACATATGTGTGTTCTGTGTGTTCTGTGTGTTCCCGACAAAGACAGATATATCTGTTCCGTTTATGTAAGACAGAGACAGACATAGAGAGAAGTTGTCTAGAACAGACAGAACACACATATGTAGAAAGGGCCCTGCATGCGCATGTTCGTAAAATATTATCACTTTCTAGACTGGGGCCTTTCTACATATGTGTGTTCTGTGTGTTCTGTGTGTTCCCGACGAAGACAGATAGATCTGTTCCGTTTATGTAAGACAGAGACAGACATAGAGAGAAGTTGTCTAGAACAGACAGAACACACATATGTAGAAAGGGCCCTGAACCAGCGACGCCGAAAGGAGAATTCACGATTACTCGTTTGTTTTGCGTTGGAGCCTGCACACGCGCTCGCTTCTCTCATTGGTCGTAGACGCGCGCGCGCGCTCCCAACCAATAAGAAGCGAGCGAGTTATTGTGGAAAATCTCTATTGTGGTGTGCATACTTTATGCGAATTTGCGAATAGCCGCAATAACCATTATTGTTTTAAAGGTTATTCTAAGATCACGTATTAATGTATACATTAACGAGATTTTAAGTGAGTTATTATTAAAGAAGTGATAGTTTATATTGAAAAAGAGTTGACAAATGATATAAGAGACAAATTATAAAAAGACTATTGTGTTATTATTAATGTTTAAAAAATGGGAATACGTGGATTGACGTCGTACATTAATCAAAAACATGACTGTTTAAGCAATTTTCAATTGCGTGACACCTCATTAGTTATTGATGCCAATGCCATTGTTTATGCATTATACAACCAACATGTTGGTAATTATTGTTTTGGTGGCGATTACACTGAATTTGCGTATTATGTCTTTGAATTCTTTGATGAATTGTCAAAATGTAATGTCACTCCATTAGTAATCCTAGATGGAGCAATGGAAGATAAAAAATTGAAGACCCTTTATAAAAATTCCAAAGAAAGAATTATCAGAGCATCAAAGTCAACTCCATGGAATCAACAAGTAATACTGCCACCGTTGACAAAAGAAGTATTTAAATATATTATGCGACAAAAGAACATCAAGTGTGTCACATCTTTATATGAGGCAGATGATGACATTGCTTCAATAGCTAGAATTTTAAATTGTCCAGTTTTAAGCAGGGACTCTGATTTTTATATATTTGATGTTATGTACATACCTTTCGATACTCTAAATCAAGGAATCATTAGATCTCCAACAGGAATTGGCTTCTTTAAGAATTGTAAAATGTTCAAAAGTGAATATTTGTTAAAAAATTTTCCTGGAGTGGATAAAAAGGTTTTACCCTTGATTTCAGCTCTTTTGGGAAATGATTATGTGGCAGCAGACATTTTTAAAAATTTCTTTTCTACTTTAAAAGTACCTAGGGAACTTAAGAATAAATTTGGCAGACGTAAACAGCATCTTAAAATAGAAGCTCTGTTTATGTGGATCAAAAACTATACGTTAGATGAGGCAGTTGCTAGAATTATGAATAAAATAGATTCAGAAAAATACCAGTCAACTCTTAAAATTATTGAAATGGTTATAAATGGATATCTAAATCCTTCACCCGAAATGCTTGGTCCTTTAGGATACTCTCCAGAAGAAATTGAGGCTTTGAAGCAAAAAATAACAAATGAATCATACAAATGTGATAATTTAAGCAACTTTAATATAGCAGATGAAATAAAAACAAAAGATGAAACTTATTTAAGCTGTGATGACGACTATGATCATTTTTTGTTAGATGAAAGTACTGATATCACTCTGTACAGTAGTATTGGTGATCTAAATAAGATAGTTCCTTCCTGGTTTATGGAAAAATTCAAAGCTGGTGATATGCCTTCATATTTTATGGATTTAATAAACAGACAATTTTTTGTTCCAGTAGAGCAAATGGAAGATTGTAGTTACCCGGCTTGTATGAACATTAACTTAAAAATATATAAAGTTATTTTTCAGCTGTTAAATAATGGAACCACAAATTTGAATATTCTGAAGTACATTGCAAGAGGAAAGGGTGTTGATATTAAAACATATGAAATGAATTGCAAAAATTCTGATAATTGCAGTGAAATGATTCCCACCTTACAACAATTAATAAATTTACCGCTTATAAAAAGAAAAGAAATTTTAATTAATACATTAGGGGTTTCAGATAAATTTATTGTACAATTTCCACCATCATGGAGAATGTATATAATAGCCATTAAATATTGGCTTGTTGAAGCTGACGAAATGTTTAGAACAAAATATCATCTCTATGCATTGATTTTTCTAATAATTCGTCATGTAATTAAAAAAGTTATCACATGTCATTCATATTTTGAAATGAATCTCTCAACAATGGACAATGAAGGAAACAGTAATAAAGATCATAATTTTTCAGTTAAAGAGACTCTTAAAAATGTAAAAGAAGATGAATGCATATTTGCTGAAAGATTTTTTATATCAAAAATGGGAACAGATAGAGGCCATTTTGATATAACTGTAGTTCATGCATTTTCATTGCTCCAAAGTTGTTTAAGATCTAGTATGGAATTAAATGCACTTCTTGGTCATCCTTATCCAAATATCAATGTTGCTGAATTTTTTAGTGGTAATTTAATTTATAATTTATATAATGACCTTAAAAACAACCCGTTAAATCAACGAGTTCGTGATATTTTTGAAAAATCACCAAGTGTCCTTCAACTGTTTACTGCCATATCAACATCTATTGAAGCTATGTTTCAATGAATCAACAGAACTGATTTAATTAACTTGAGTAATGCATATAAAGACAATAATGTGTGAAGAGTAATGATTACATATATTTTCAAATAGTATTGAGATAAATTGTGTTAATTATTTTTATAATGTGAAATGAATATATGTTTAATAATAAAATAATAAAAAATATAGTAATACATTGAAGTATGAACAGTGATTATCATTTGTCCATAATATCTGTTTAACTAGATACTATATATATCGACGTACCCTACGCAAACTAGCATGTTTCGTTGCTTCCCCGTGAAGGCTATAGCACAGTTCCCAAAACTGCATCGAAAACTAGCGTTATTCACAAGTTTGCATCGAATACTAGTGCGACTCATGAGATAATGGCCAAAACTATAGCAAGCTTGATTCGCGAAATTACGACAAAAACTAATATACAATTCGTAAGATTGCGGCGAAAGTACACCGTGCTAATTTTCGAATGCAATTCAATAATTATTTTTATTCTTGCCTTAATCAAAGTTTATCATGCACAAATATTTTCAAAATGAATATAAAGAAAACCATGATTTCCTATACATTATGATCGCAATTTTCACAATAAATTGTTTTAAAAATCTAAAATAATGGCGGCAACGTTAATAAATACTTTTTTAACTGTTGTACCCTTAACAACGAGTGATTACTGCCCTCTCTTCGCTCGTGCAGTAAACGCACCCTCGGAAAAAATCTTCTCGCTCGGGCACTCACGGGCAGTAAACCCACCCGCGGGAAAAATCTGCTACTTTCGCCCCTTGTTGCATAATGTATACTATTAATGCATATCTTAAACTCTTAAAATATTAAAAAATGTATAGATTTGAAATTATTATTCCAAATATTGAAAGACGCAGATATTAAGAATAAAAACAAACTGTCCACCGTACATGATGCTACTGACATGTTTCTCGTAATGTCCCGAAATGTGCTAGTTTTCGTCACAACCTCGTGAAAGGTACTAGTTTTTTAGTTTTCGCCGCAAACACTGGGAATGGGTTAATCTTTTCTACCTTATGTCAAACTGAAATTGTGAAATTGTGCAAAACTGTGCCCGAGTACCTAAACATTTGCATGCAGTGCAATCTGAAAAGGCGCGAAAAAAGCGGTGCGTCGGGCAACGACGCTCTAATTTTGCAGTAATAATAATAATGATAAAGTTATAAAGTAGATACGTTACGACGTAATTATTTCAAATTCTCATCAGTAGTTCAACGCCGGCTATGCTCAGACGATGCGCGATAACTAATACATATAGCGGCTTATTAGCGAACTTTGTACAAAGATGCTCTGACATATTAATACTCTTGTTGCAATTTTCATAAATGGAAAATGGATTGGGGAAGTTTGAGGCATTGCCGGAAGAATTGAGATGTGGGGCACTGGAATGGATGAGTTTGATGGTGGGGTGGGATGTTGGGTGATGAGATTTGTTTATAGGGTTTGTTAAGAAATTTGTCATATAAGTAGAGAGTTTAATGGTAAGATTGATTTTTTGTGCTATCTGGCAAACTTATGTGTGGATAAATAAGTTAACTTATTTCTCGTGAGCTAGAATTATTAGAATATCAGTTGTTTAGAAAACTTTTCATTCCAAAAGGTAATTTATAAACTTTATTAGTAGATAAACTGTACCGGTAGTCATTAATGCATTCCATATAAAGTAATTGCCAAACTGTTACACACGGCGAAGTGTCGGACGTAAAACGTGTTATGTCATTTGGACAGCAACACCCGCGTAGGCTAGACTAATGACGCTGGAAAGTAAAATGGGATTCTCGGGTGCTTTTCAAAGTTCTTCATCAAATTATGGGACGTCAGTTGGATTTCTGTTTGCGCAGAGTAAACTAAACGTAAAAATAGAAGGAAATGTGGGAAGTATATTTGTATTTTTACCTATTTGGTGCTGTATTTTGCTACACATGTTTGATATTTTTTTACGTACATAAATTACGAAAAAAAACAAAAAGGTATACTTATTAAAATTTTCAGTATAGTTTTCAGTTTAGTTTATTAGAATAGCCCTTTTGATGGAATTCGCATAACTTGAAAATGGGATAGAGAACTTTGAGTTTTTCCGGCAGGAGTTGGTATGTGGACTAATGGGATTGGTAGTTTGATAGTGCAGGATATGATGGTGCGTGGAGAGATTAGGATTTTTTAAAAAATTTATTTTAAAAATAGAAGGTTTTACTGGTCATATTATCATATATTAATATTTCTTTGCGTTTTCTGGAAAATTTATGTATGACTAAATAAGGTTGCTATGGATCCAACTAAAATAAATATCATAATTTTATTTGTGGGAATTCCTTAGTAATATTTGAATACAATCATTTTGTGCAATTTGTAGATGAAAATGTTATTAGAGTATTAGTTATTTAAAACATTTATCGTCCCTAAAGATGAATTTTATAAATAAATAAATTAATCAGTCATTAATGGAATCCGTAAAGTGATGGTCGAAGTTTTCGCTTTTTTTAACGAAAAATTTAGTACACGGGATTCTTTATCGAGATTTTTCACGTGGAAAATTTATTGGAAAATACTTATTGATAATTCTATAGGAATCACTCAAGTATTATAAAGATATTTCCAGTTTAATTCGGGAAATGAAAGAATTTGGTTTACACTTTTTTTCTAGTTTTTTCAACTGAGGACATATTTTTTTTATTTATTTTTAGTTTTTACAAAGGTGGCAGTTAGAATCAGAAGATTAATTGGTACAGAAAAGTGGATTGCTTTTCGATATTATCAGAAAATTATTTCCCATGCGCGATCATTTGTGTATGATAATAAATACAATTTCAAACCTTTTTTATAACATAAATCACAGTTCGCCTGTCAGGAAAATATTGAAATTATATATTATACATTTTATTTTTCTACAAGTAGTGGAAGTAGGTTACCCGTTAAAAATGTTTTTCAATACTTTTAAAATACCATTCAATATATAATCGAATAATTTTTTATATAAACTATTATAGTTATTGAAAAAGTTCAGCAGATTTTCATATAACTCTCTTTCTATGAAATATGTTTGTGCGTTTTTATAATATTTCGTTTAATTATAGAAAACTTTATAATACATGTGTAAAAGAAGGAACAAGGATATTAAATTAGGCACACTTGCGCCAAACAAAAAAGACTTTGTATAGTTAAGTGAAGATTGATGAGTGAGAGGCTTTGTCGTTGGTTTATGATTTAGTGATGGGGGTTATCGTGATTTTAAAATGGTTTCACTATTCAATTTTTATGTCATAAATTATTAAAATATAATACTGTAAGTACGTATGGATATGAAAGGCGAATACTTTCTGAACCCAAAAAGAAACTATTGTGATAAAAAATTGTTAATCGAGCACAGATATTGTTCAATAAGTAAAAAAGTTACTATTCGCTATATGCCATTTATATTATTTCATAATATAAACCTGGATGAGTCGTAGGCAAATGTTTAAGTAGTAAAATGAGACGTTAAACATTAAAATCGAATGAAAAATAAAAAGTTGGCAAATAGCGAAAGTAACATTTTTACTTATTGAACAATATCTACGTGTTCGATTAACAATTTTTTATCACAATAGTTTTTTTTTCGGTTCAGAAAGTATTTGCTTTTCATATCCGTATATACTTACATTATTATATTTTAATAATTTATTGCATAAAAATTAAATAGTGAACTCATTTTAAAATCACGATAACCCCCTTAAGGTTCTTATGGAATGATTTCTTTGTATCGACTTTTTAACTGTTCACAGAAAAGGCGTATTTTTTTTTATTCTTATCTCTGAATTAGAAAAATTGATTGTAAGATTATTAAACTGTAATACATTTCTCATTACACATAATATTTCAAGAAAAAACCGCGCTCATTAGTAGTTTCGCGTTTGAATAAGAGTTTTAAACACGTTATAAATGACATTCTAGGAATCCAATTTTAAATTTGTTATAATTAAAGGCAACTATTGATCAAATTCGGGTTCAACTAAAGTAAAAAAATCGCAAGAGATAACTGCATTGGAACCCAGTACCATCAAAGCATCAAATAAGTCAACATCGCTCTACAACGACAAAATCCGATTAATTCATAAGGGCTCCTTCATTCTTCGACAAAATCAATTAACTTCTATTATACGAGAACTATCACGAAATTCGCTCGGACCGCGCGACTAATGAGATGAGGAGCAAGGGATAAAGACGAAAAGAGAAAATAATTAAAGAAAAGTAGTGTTAACCGACACGAAATTTTCTCTAAAAGCCCGCCTTTTGCACGATCAGCCAATACATACAAGAGACAATGAGGTAAAGGTACGGAGTAAGATAACAACTTTACGTTCGGCTGATGTCTTTGTGTGACTAGCGCTCTTTTTTCAGGGGAATTGCGCGTTTGTGCGTGAGGCAAAAGCGTTTCTGTGACAAGTTGGGAAGAATGGTTGGCATGATTGTGAAGTTATGTTTTAATAAGAGGATCTGTCAACAAAATAGCTTTAGAGTAAAATAATTACGAAAATGAGATTGCCAATGATTGTGTCAAAGTACAAATTTTAACTTTGAGCGACTTTTTGTGAAAGTAGTAATCTCTAAAATCTCGTTACACTAAAAATTTTTGATAGAGGCGATGGCAAACATTTTTGTACAAATTATAAATGATAAAACAACGTTTGTATTATTCCTTTCGTCGAATATTTAAATGTTGTATACTAGTATTCCAAAATTAACTTCCGAACTGATATAGACATACATTAATGTATTCTATCTGCAATATGCGCCACGCCAGTATTCTAATAAAATAATTAACAAGCCATTATAATCACATAAATAATTCATTTCTCAACCATGAATTATTGAACACAGATGAAGTAATCGAACTGAAACCGCCAACCAATCCCTGGACACAATGTTTGACTCTAACAATTATCGTCAACGTACGAAGTATTTTTCATAGATCGTTCATCAATAAGTTTCGAGCTGTATAGAATCACATTCGGCGACCTTCGCGTACAGACCCAACGGAACGATCGATATTCGATTATGTTGGACAAATATTCATGCTCTCGGCCGACCGATGATGCAGTCACGTGTACGTCGTGCGGACTTATGAAAGCTTGTTTTCCCTCGCAACTAGAAAGGTTCGGAGAACCTCTTAATCGTACAAAAGCGTTTTTCACGGAGTTTAGGGACGATTGATGTCCATTTTCCAGTGAATTTATAGATAAAGTATTTGAGGGGACAAAAAGCTTGATGGTTCCTCTTTACTTTAAGTGCAGGTGATTATGATCGAAAATTTGTATAAGAAACTTTGAACAAAATATTTATTAACGAGAGAAAAATATTTTCTTTTCTCGCAGGTTTCGATAAAGAAATTGTTTTTCTTATCGTAAAAATCTCAACTCCGTCTAGCAATTATCTCTCCTACCACAGTATTGGTTTTGCATAAAGTAAATTTTTCTACTGTTATAATTGAATTTTCCTTGGTCACTTCTAATGGAACTGGCAGCGGTAATGACTTTCCTCCCTTTTGTTATTAAAAGTGATCATGTGAACGTTTATTTAACAGAAAGGGAGTAAAGTTACGTTTTTGCTTTAAATAGCGTATGAAATAGAGTTTACATAAAGATTAGTTAGTGATTTTTTCCATGTGTTATATATAAAATAGTTGTCGTACTTAAACATCATTTAATATAATGCACTTTGAAGATTAATTTCACTTTCCACTGGAAGAATAAAAGGATAAAATAATAAAAAATATTGATTGAAATACATGAAAATGTAAGGCAATTGCGCGATAAAAAGACAAATACAGGAATAAAATTAAAAGAAAAATGTGATTTCACGGCTGTTATTACACGTTTACATTAGCTAAAGTGCACCTATACGTTTATCTGTAACATCCAACAAATAACAATCTTATCATACAATCACACTACATCACAATACTACATCAACGCCAGGGTTAGCGCCTCCAGTGAAAGCGTCGGTCACTTTCTAGTAAAGCATTCGGCTCACGCACGACTATAGTTGCATTGGCTTGTGGACATCGAGGTGATGGAATATGGAAGACATGTCGCCTTCCATTATTTCTCATTAATTTTCGCGAAATTCCGAATATTCAAAGAAAAATTTGTAAAATTGATTTGATATAATAATAATAATAATAATAATAATAATAATAATAATAATAATAATAATAATAATAATAATAATAATAATAATAATAATAATAATAATAAACAGCTATATTTTTTTAACGGAATACCAAATGATTATGACGAATGAGTTAACAAAATTTCTGCGTCACGGTATATTTTGCTATCCTTATCGAGGCTACTGTCCCACTCTTTACTTTTAATATTTCAACAATGAAGATGGAAACAGATAACATCATTCTCATTGAAAAATTAATGAAAAAAAAAACATTCTCCCCATATACGATTGCTGAAATAACACCGACACTGAAAAACCATGAGTCGCTACAAGACCGGAACGAACATTACGAATCGAACGACCGCATCCGAGTCACGATTTCCCATTCTTCCCTCCAGTATTCCGCTAAATTGCAAGTACACCGCATCGTCCTGCAGTAATGCGGTTGCCGCGTGTACAACGTAATCGCGTTTCGTCGCAACAAACTAGCCGCATCTGTATATTTGCAGTGTGTATCGATTCGATATGCTGAAGCTGCCGCTGTAGCTATATGCCTTTGACAAACTTCGCGGATGTAATAATTGAATGGTTATTGATATTGGGAGAGGGAAGTTAACAGGAGTGATGGAGACTGGAATGTGCGATGGGTTGGAGTGTGTTTTGGACTTGGTAGTGGTGGTCTGATAGTTTGTGGTATTAATTTCAATTAGTGGAGGAATAGTAGTTTTAAGAGAGTAAAGAGATAGTACTGGCGAAAGTAGCAGACTTAGATTTATGCCTTCTTTGGATTTATTCGGGAAATGAAAAAAATCTTATATAATACATGAAAGTGTAATTAAAATCACGTTTTATGCACTTTATCAACTCTAGCGACTTTATCTTTCCGACTCGTAATATAATTTAACATTTTTTTTTTCTATTATGTAAAATTAAGTTGGTCACGCATAAACCTGGATTCACGCAAACTGCCCAATTTATTTCTCTTGAAACCGACTTTATAGTATTGCGAAACGCACATAAAATAAAACATGAAAAAGAATAATGCACGTACCCGATGTTTATGATTTACAATCTTCGTAAAATTAAGCCAAATATATCACTGAATGGAAAACAATAATTATTTGTGATTTATGGGCTCTGAAAGATTGAAATTTTAAAAAGATAATTTATATTCGATGGATTTCAAAATTGATTTTTAAATAAGATATTCGAAACCATTTGGTTTTCGACGTTTATGACCGTTGTTATATGGGTTGGAAAAATATCTTGAAATTTGGGGCAATTATTACGTTTTCAGGAAAACAATCGATACGGTATTTGGTGTCTTTCCTACAAACTTAACCAGCACAATGAAATAATCAAACAGTAATTATGAAATTCATTTGAGCCTGGAGTGCCTGTAATAAAGGTTGATTTTTAATATTATCGGGCCACTACAATATGGGCACGGTAAACAATTGCTAATGAAACCGCCATCGAAAATCGAGCAAACAGAGCCGAACTTTAAATTATTAAACAGTACGAGTGCCCACGCGCGATTATACTGACATAGTAAAACAATACCGTGTTTCTATTTATAACGGACATTAAACGCTACTATTATACTTAAGGCAATATAGTGTCAGAAAATTACACGAAGGTAACATTGGGCTGCATTCATTTTTGATGGGTTTTAAATGTAAGTAACGTGAATGATTATATTCATTAGTCATTTTTTAGTCTCGCGGGAATATGCGTTAATGTGGTTTTCAACGAACATCCGACAAACGTCGTGTATACCAAAAAAATTCTTTTGCTATAGGTATGCTGTGTCTATTATAATAAAAATAATTTCTGTCATTATTTGACCTTATTTTCGCATAAAACACATTGAATTTAACAATAAAAAACGTTAATGTTCTGCTTAAAACACAATTCCCAAATGGGTTGTTAAATATTTTATAACCTCATTCTCGCATTATTCGTAATTTGATCTGTCCATAATGAACGATTTCATTTGTGGCCACTAATTTTCGATTCCGCGAACTATATTTGAAAAATTTTTGATATGTAAAAATATATATATTTATAAATTTTATGAAATATATTTCACGTTTGGAATTCGCTTTGTGAATTTTCAAAAAATGATATACATTCGCGCATTTGTGTCGAATACTTGATATTCCAAAGATGTCCCGGTATGATTTTCTGTTTCTTAACAATGCGAATGGAAATACTCGCAATAATGTGATTTACAGCATTGAAGTGTAGTTCAAAACTAATTAGTTTCTGACGTTCGTTTATTATCTTAATACAATAATAATCAGTTTAAAACATTATAGGTCGAGTTATTTTCGCCAAGAAATCAACGTTATCATTAAAGCAAAAATTATACAATGCAATATACGAATTTTTAAATGAATTATTTTGAGTTTTCGTAAGCGTTGAAAATATTTTTCTTCCAGATAAATCAATAACATGTTATTGTGTCATCGAATTACTTTCTCATACAAAGTTTCAGCATAAATCAGCTGTTTATCAATTAAATTGTTAAACCAAACAGTTTAAAAATATAAAAGTTTGCCTTTTCGTTTAAAACAATCGCATTGTAATATTTCCTTATAGAAAACAATTTTACAAAGTTACTAATTTGCCGGTATTTTAGGCAAATTTTTCCTTCAATTTGTCCGTTATCAAGGGAAATTGCGTTTGCGAAAAAAATTTAACACGTCAAGCCGTAACATCCATCGGGACATAAACTTGTTGTGCTCGATGTATTTCCGTGTAGCTCGATCGCGTTACGCATCTCGTTTGGATGTAAATGGCTGAATTACCTGCAGCACTGTTACGCGTATCATAATACACTTTTACGTCGAGGATACGATCTAATTGAATGAACAATATATGCTGCTATTATTGTTTTCAAAGAGTTGAAATGAAAAACCAAAATAAAATTTCTATTATTCTCCTCCATTTTATATTATTTTCGATGGTTCGCAAACAATCATATTTACGCTGAATTAATTTCTACTTTTAACACTGTAATTCGTATATGCGAATGCACGTTTGACAATATGGATTTTCGCCATGTTCCTTTTGTTCCTCGCGCATCAGACGAGCATAGGTCGAACCTGTGATTGATTTTTTTCCTCGCATCTCTCTTCAACCTTTTTTTTTCAATCTGTATTGGCTATTACTTTTTGTCTTTGAACGAGAAGGCATACAGAGCAAACAATCACGGGCAGCTCGATTGTTTACAAAAATGAAAGACTTTCTGTCGCTGTAATTTCAAGAATTCAATTTCAGCAAAGCGAAAACTTAGGGGCAATATGCCGCATATATATTCGAAAAGACGAAATGAAATACTCTTGTTGACAGAGCTGCGCAATTATTTGTTGATAGCGCGTATATATATATTTTTGAGTATAATTCTGCGGGGATGCCAATGCTCGGGTTCAACATTTAAGGCACTCCTGACCCGCATACCGCTCACGTACCGTTCGGGAGTTGTAGAGAGTAAGTAATTCAGAAGTTCAAGAAGAACGTTCACCCGGACCTTACTTGAATTTACGGTTTTATAGAGCGCTTAAGGAGAATACTTGGAACCCGTATAAAACTACGCGCTCCTCGAGAAGTTTGTACTTTTCGTACTCTCGTCCAATTTTTATTCTACTTATTTCTTTAGTCATTCTTAGCCTTAGAATCCCCAACAGTGAATCGTAGAATTAATAGGGAAAAACGTTATTCATTCAAATACAATTAATTTGCAGTTGAAGATAAATTTTAATCATAAAAACTATGAATTACTTGACTAATTGTTGTAAGTTCAAGATGTTATACCATAAAAAATCCTCTGTCCAACATAAAAAGTTGTCCAATCATATCTCCCAAAATCTATTCCTCTATACATCACAATACAAATTCCCGTCTAATCTCGCGAGAACGATCGCACGCCGAACCGCGCGTCTGCGATATATAAAACTGCTGACGCGCCAGGTAAACAAACTCACCCCCGAAAGCCGCCTTATCTCTCAAGCTCACTCCCTCACACTACACTCTCTCCCCATTCACTAGTTTCTCCCCATTCAACCGTCTCTTACTCCTCCCCCCTTTAAAAATCAAATTCATCTTCTACTTCCACTCACCTTTCATGTTTTACAGCTAGACGCGATCTCTCTCCTCACCTCGACGACGACGACGACGTCCCTCCTCGACCCTGACCCCCTGGCACTCGCGTTCTTTCTCTGTCCGTAAGCCTCTCTGTCACACAGACACACAACACGCGCGCGCATCCACACACACGGGATCGTGTACGTCTACGCCGAGGCCGGTCTTCGCGACGACGTCGTCGCTGTCGTCCGAAGCGGGCCACTGTCCCCCGAGAAATGCACTTGTGCAGCGCGCATCGCGCTCTCAGGCGCGTTCACCTCGAGCTCCGTTTCTCTCTCTTTCCTTCCCGTGTGCCTATACGCGAGAGCGGAAACTTCCCGTCGCGATCTCCCTCGCTCCTTCGCGGCTTTCCGTTATCCTTTATCGCCCGCGAGCGAGCGAGCTAGCTAGCTGCGCGCCGTACCCCTCCCTACCGAGCTCGCGCGATCGGTGGGGATGAAAATTTCTCCCCCCACGTTATATTCAGTTCCTCTCCTCTCACCCTCGTCTCTCTCCTCTCTCTGTGTGCGTGTCGCCTGTGGCTTATACGAGTTCGAGCAGCCCCTCTTGCTTGTGTTTATCTCGATCTGCGTGTCTCTGTGCGCGAGGAGCAGCTCATATAAGTCTGAGTGGCTCCTCCGCGCGCATCTGTATATATTCAAGTACGTCTGAGTAGTGTACAGCACCATTCGTATGTACGTGCGTATGTACGTGTGGTCTTTCTCTCTGGGCTCCATCCCTACCATGTTCCCCTCCGGTCCCGGAGCCACCCCCATGACGGGAGGAATATCCTCGGTGGCTACCCCGCCGACGCACGCGCGCCCCCTTGTATATATCGACATGCGCACGAAGCGCGCGAGCTCCCCTCTCGCGTGCTTTCAACCGAGTCCTGCGTATGTGTGTGAGTAATACGACTGTGTGTATGTACGTGGGGGAGGCTTTTCTTACGACGCTATCGGTGTTTTTTCTCGTAACGGAAGGAGAAAATTACGCCGGGTCTTGGGTTGGAGAAGTCACGGGGGGGTTTAGAGATTGGTTTTCCCAGGGAGAAGCAGATGGTTTCCGTGGGGTTGATTTTTCCAATGTTTGTGGGTTGGGGATTTCTTTGTGGGGCTGTGGGGTATTAAAGTAGCGATGTCATATGCGAAAGGATTCAGAATTGTGTTTTGTATTATTTTTTTGCTGAATATACGGCTATATTAAATACGGTGAGGTTTATTACTATAGTTTGGTATTATTTTATAAATAATAAAAGCCAGTTCGATACTTAATTAATCACATTGTTAGATTATTATCTGTAGATATATTTTTATGTAGGTAATTTTTCCATAATATAAGTTACAAACTTGTAGTTGGAAATACTCAATTTTTAAGGCAACATTCTAAAACCATCAACACGTAATGAAAGAGAAAATCTCGATAACTTTTGTAAATTTTCTACATCATTTCCACCCCTCTTACTTCGTTATATTTTTCCCATTTCACTCATCATAACACTATTACGTAACACGTTACACCGCCCTACGCCGCCTATCAACCCCTCCGGCCGTAAATAAAATTCGCCGCCAAAATTTACGTTTCAATCTCCTTGAAGGTACTTAATCAAATTTCGTATCATCGTACACTCGGCCGAACGTCACCTCAAGCGCGCACAGCGCGAGCGTCGACGCAGCCAAGTACGAAACTCCCTCCCTCTCGCTGCTGTCACAGACGCGGCCAAGTAGAAAACAGCCGGATTCGGTCAGACGCGTCGCTCGCGTGCGCGCGCGCTTGAATTGTAAATAAATGCGCGTCCGTCAAAGGAGGGAAGAGAGCTGTTTTTCGCGCATTTGAATCCCAATTCGGGAGGGGAACTGTGTTTGCATATGTCCATTTTCAGGTTTCGAGCGTAAGAGGGGTGAATAGTGGTGATGAGTGGATTGGAAAGGAATTATGTCGGCGGTGGTTAGTTGTTTTGAGAAATAATATTGTTTGTTGAGGATTTACTGTTTAATTATAGGGTTTCACGAGAAATTTAGAGGATGCCCACGAATATATAGTGAATAGAGGGACGCGGGTGGCCAACGAAACGAATGCTATTGTGTAGAGCTTATCAAAATATGAAATTTAAGAAAAAATTTCATCTGGGGAAATGAAGGGGAAGTTTAAATAAATAAGAATTCACTTTACTAAAATATGTAGAAAATTTCCTGCGACATTCAATAGTAAAAATTTATGAAAAATAACTTTTTAAGTATTTTCCTGTTTATACACAGGTAAATTCGTATGCAGTTGCTTACGTTTGCGGGGATTCTTTATGCTTTAGCAGTTTTACACATTCCTTATTGATATTTATCCGAGGCACCCGTAGGCTTAAAAATATTATGAAGTGGTTGGGTTAAGGTAATGTTACCGATCGTATTACAAGAATACTTGGGGTTGTTAACAAAAGCTACTAAATGACAATAAAGACTGTTCAATAAATGGAAAGTAACTGATAAACTTTCCGACCATTACATATATGTGGAATAAGAATCAATTTTTATCTATTCATCAGTTCAATTAAATGAAGTTAATGGAAACGGTTCGTACCGTATATTGGAAGGTAATTACGAGGGTCATTTGACAAGTACCTAGCCTCACCGCCAGATGGTGCCACTATCGCACCAGAAATACACTACAGTGCAGTATCTTCCTGTAAACGGTTACAGACGAAATTTCAGCCGGATCGGAGTTGTAGTTTATTTTTGAGAGCGTGTGAAAGCAATTTTTTTGAAAAAATGGAGAAAGAACAATATCGGTCGGTGATTCGATTCTTGTTTTTGGAAGGGAAATCGCGCAGTGAAATTAAAGAACGCTTGGATGTAGTGTATGGGGATGCTTCTCTTTCGATGGCGACCGTTAAATTTTGGTATAACGAGTTTCAACGTGGTCGTACGTCGGTTTTTGATGATCCACGCCCAGGTGCTCCGAAAACAGCCACTACGGAGGAGAACGTGACAAAAATACACGATATCGTTTTGTCAGACCGCCGATTAAAGGTGCACGAGATAGCTGCGATAGTAGGCATCTCAGAAGAACGCGTGTGGCATATCCTACATGAGATTTTAGGCATGAGGAAGCTGTCAGCAAGGTGGGTGCCGCGTTTGCTGACTGCAGACAACAAGCGCATCCGTGTGACCAGTTCAGAGCAGTGTTTGGAGCTGTTTAATCGCAATCCAAAAGAGTTTTTGCGTCGTTACGTGACCGTCGAAGAAACATGGATTCACTACTACACTCCAGAGACCAAGGAGCAGTCAAAACAGTGGACCTTACCCGGTGAACCTGCTCCGAAGAAGGCGAAGACGGTCCCGTCGGCCGGAAAGGTGATGGCCACTGTTTTCTGGGATTCTCAAGGTGTGATTTCTATTGACTATCTGGAGAAGGGTAAAACGGTCACAGGACAGTACTACGCCGAACTATTGAGCCGATTTGACGCCGTGTTAGAAGAAAAACGGCCTCATTTGTCTAAAAAGAAAGTGCTTTTCCACCACGATAATGCACCGGCTGACACTTCTGCACTCGCCACGGCTAAATTGGTCGAATTACGCTACGAACTGCTGCCCCATCCACCGTATTCTCCAGATTTGGCTCCGTGCGACTTTTTTTTGTTTCCGAACCTAAAAAATTCGCTCGCCGGGAAGAGATTCCACTCCAATAACGAAATAATCGCCGCCACGGAGGCCTATTTTGCAAACCAAGAGAAAACATTTTTTTCAACGGGGTTAAAAAAATTGGAACACCGCTGGACCAAGTGTATTCAACTAAAAGGAGACTACATTGAAAAATAAATTTTATTTTTTGTAAAATTTTGGTGTTTTCATTTGTAGGCTAGGTACTTATCAAATGACCCTCGTAAATTCTAAAAGTGTCGGCCTGATACCAATCTACTGAAGTTTGATTTTTCGATTTGCGGCTAAAATTGAAGCTTAAAGTACCGCGAATAATCTATATGGAATGTTTTATTAACGAATAAATGGAAAATTGATTAAATGTACATTTAGTCGGACGATTCGTAAATAATATATTGAAATTCATAAAAGACACATTTTACTTTTATCGATGCCTCATGAAAATGTAGTTTTGATTCTAATTTTATACTTTCACTTTTTTGAACCATCATCAAAATTTTAAAAATATTATCATTATTCACAATGTTATTCACTTTTATAATTTTTACTTTCTAGTTAATCATCACCTTCAATCCTCTTGAAAGTCTTTGGTACCAGATAATCTGGATTAAAAGGAATTTTTTTCCATTTCTTTTCTGATCGCTGACTTTTTTATGTCTCTCTGATATATGTCATATCCTCGTAAAAGCTAAAATTTAAGCTCTGATTAGTTTAAAAATATTGATTTTTCAAGAAATTATAAGCAATCAAATAGGGTAGATGTCCGTATTAGTGTGGGTTTAAGAAACTCTTCAGTTTTGTCGCATAATAATAGACTATTTAAGCTGTATCAGAGATTCCGGGTGGTTTATATAGATAATAAAAGTAATAATCTACACGAAACAATTTTTTTTTATAGAAAAATATTTATATTTACGAAAGTTACAAGCAATATAAAAAAAAAATTTTTGTACGCATTTGTGTGCCCTAGCAGACATCAAAGTACATTTTTGTGTGCCCCGTATTAATGTGGATGTACACGTTTGTGTGCCCCACATTAGTGTGTCTTGATAATGTTATCATTGCCAACAAAATTATTTTGTTAACTGTAGTGCATTTATAATCAATTTTTAACCCTTGTTTACATTGAATCTTAATTAATTCCAATACGGTAAAAACTGCTGAAGGTCGTCAATGCGATATGAAACAACGTTTGTGCGCAGACAACCTAACCTAACTTTTCTGTTCAAGCACCGATACGAGCATGCTCGTATTGTATTTGTGCACACACAAATCTGGACAAGTCGTTTTTCACTGACCCTATTAGTAGACACCATTAATTAAATATTAAAATCAATTGAAAACCTTTATATTAAGGTTTATTATATAACATAATATTATTTTATGATATAATCAATTGTATCACACATTAAAATCCTTCCGAAACATTATTTAATGTTACTTTTAAAAATGTCATTTCTTAGCAAGTTTGGACAAGGAAACACCGTGACACACCGCAAACCGTGAAACATATTTTTGAAAGTTCTTTTTTAATGTTATAGTAAATGAAAACAAATTAAGTAATTAATTCTATTTAAACTTAATTAACTATACTTTATGAAAAAAAATATTTTAGTGTTACGTTTTTACTCGTTCACTTCTAGGATATGTTTTAATAATAGGGCACACAAATATGGACAGGCACACTAATACGGACCACTACCCTATAGGGTAAGAAAGTGGTTAAAAATACGATCCCTTAAATCACTTAAAATGAAGACAAATTATTAACTATTTTCTTACACTATCTTTGCTTGCTCATAAGATCCTGAAAAATCAATATTTTTCAACTAATCAGAGCTTAAATTTTAGCTTTTACGAGGATATGACATATATCAGAGAGACATAAAAAAGTCAGCGATCAGAAAAGAAATGGAAAAAAATTCCTTTTAATCCAGATTATCTGGTACCAAAGACTTTCAAGAGGATTGAAGGTGATGATTAACTAGAAAGTAAAAATTATAAAAGTGAATAACATTGTGAATAATGATAATATTTTTAAAATTTTGATGATGTTTCAAAAAAGTGAAAGTATAAAATTAGAATCAAAACTACATTTTCATGAGGCATCGATAAAAGTAAAATGTGTCTTTTATGAATTTCAATATATTATTTACGAATCGTCCGACTAAATGTACATTTAATCAATTTTCCATTTATACTACTTTTCCATAAAAAAAAAAAAAAAAATGGAAAAATAATATACTCTTCAGTACTGTACAAGAAAATATTGGAAAACCATATTCTACATTATTCCCGCATTAACAGTTATTGTAAGATAGAGTTGACGCTATTGAATTTTTCTTCTCGAAGAGAGAAAGCTTTTAAAGTAGAAATGGTGATCGAGTCCCGGGTAAAACCTCGGTTGCACGATAGGTATTGAAAATGATTTCTTTCATTTCCTCATAAAGTTGCGAGAATGTTGAGGATTCCACGGTTCAATGAATTTTTAGTTTTTTGCTGCGAATTTTCGCGAACTCGCGGAGTGTTTCGTATTCGAGTGAAAGGAACCCAATTATATGATTCGGCGTACTATACCTACTTTGAACCGATCAATAGTTTTGCGCGTTGTTAACTTCATACCCTTATCTGTTATATCGATAATTATGTTAAGTATGCGAATCCAATAAAATAATTTGATGCTAATTTCATTGCCAAAATTTAAAATAGACTTCTATATTTGCTCAAATCTATAATGATAAATCATGCTGAAAGTATAGTAAGTTTCTAAATTCAAACTTAAGTCAATTTATTTTCAGTTTTAGAAATTACTATAAAACTGAAATAATAAAAATGTACTAATGTTCTTTTTGTGGTAGTCTATTGCTATATTGGATCAATTATACCTACCGTTTAAAATAAACTAAAAATATAATCTACTGAAATATAAGCTACTTCAATAAATTTTCAAGTTAAAGCTTCATTAGCAGCAATTATTTAAACAATTGGTAATAATTTAAATGTCTATTCTGACAAAATTATTTTACTCTTCAAGTATATTATACACCAAAATGACTACATATAGATTAACGCATTAATAAGTCAACGAGATAGTAATTTAAAGGCCAATCAATATTTATATTGAATAGATTTCAAGAACTTCATTACTAGTTTCAATAATAAATATCGATACACCGAATCACCTGTTCTATAGTCAAGGTATTTTATTTTAGTCGATAAGTTACATTTTTAATCTTGAATCATCCGCATTAAATCCAAGAACTTATTGAAAACCCAGATTACTAAATATTCACTTAACCGCACTTCACCCCGAAACTTTCTTCCTCCCCCGACTTAACCCTCCACTTTCCTCGAAAAATTCGATCAGCCTCTCCACCCTCTGAACATCCGTTTGCACAGCCATCCCTCGTATCTCCTCGCACGATTCATTTACCTCTCACTCACTCTCCCTCGCCGAAAGCTTTTCCTCCTTCTCTGCCTCCCTCGGGGTCAGGAAACCGCCGTCATCAGGCCGACAAGTTAGTTCTGCCGCCTGGTAACAGCCTGATCGAACATTTCTGCTGCACCTTTTGTCTCCCGGTACAGCATCGCTTTTCAATGCCCCCGTGCGAGCGAATTGGTTGCGACGGAATCATAAAAAGACGCCTCCGGCGTGAGATTTCGCGTGTTTCGCGAACGCTGGTGTATTGACGGGGGGAGAATGAGCTAAAGGTTAGTAGAATGGCAAGAGGAAATTAGAAGGGGGAGGAGGAGGTCGCGAGATGAAAGCGATTGTTACGGGGGAAGAATGAGGGGAAACGAGCGCTGGGATTTTGAGAATTTTTGAATGGAAAATCAATCGGGGCTCGAGCTCTTTTGATATATATGATGTGCGCTGCGTTGTTTGGTTTCAATTCGGTGATTTTTCATTTGTTCTGTGGTTTTTAGATGTGAATGAGAGTGATTGGATTTGTGAATTAGAGCGGAATTGGTGTGAACAAAAATGATTTTTCTTCTATCGTTTTTATAGATAGTTGGATATTTTCATTAAGTGGATAATAGGTCATTGAAAAACAAAGTTATTATATTCTTCATTTTATTATAGTATGCATTTTCTCGATCTCTTATAATCGGAAAAATTGAAAAAGATTAAGTTTTTAATTTTTGTAACGAAGATAGATGTTTTACAATGTTTTTTTATCCTATCATTCGAATTGTAATATTTTGTCATAAATAACGATTTGCTAGAGTATCTGAGCTTATAAAAATGAAATAATAGAAGGAACATTTTTCTATGACGCAAAATATTTCTTTTACTACTTATTTTTATTATGTAATGTTTATTTTCCATAGCAAATTTTGCGTATCTGTCATAAAATTATTTTCTAACATGCTAAAGTCAATTCTATTGATTTTCTCTCACTATATTGTGGGACAGCAGTGACATAAAAACATGCGCAAAATAGAAGTAAAAAATAAAAATGAAAAACCTGAACTAAGACAATAATACTTTTAATTATAAAGTTTATGATTATTTAACGAAAGCTTTATTGAATATCCATTTAGGTTATACTAGATGCTGTATTATTCCCTGAAGTACAAACATGCATTGGAAACTGATCAAACTGTAATGTTGATCATCCAACATTATCATGAATTTAATCTCCTCGTATTGATAGTTTCAGTTTATGCAGTTGATTATTGTACACGGTTGTTTATAAACTGAATCTCCAATTTATGGTCTTAATTTCATAATAACATTAATAACTTGTACAAAAATTATATTTAGTATATTTATAAATTGAAAGTTTATTTTATGTCGGTCATTAAGGCTTATTTTTATTAATAAAATAGTAGTATAATATGAAATTTACTTTCTAATCTTTTTCATGATCAAATAATGTCTACATCCTTGCAATCAAAATATTGAAAGTCATACAGTGATTCGTTTGAGCCCCTGTTACGAGGCAACCCAATTTCTCTACTGTATTGCGTAATTTCAAAGTCATTTGTAAATAAGATGTACTAACAATTATCACTCATTACAGGCATTATATACTTTAGGCTTTCATAAAAATTAGCACGTTATATCAATTTTATAATATCATTTTGTTATTTTTTTCAGATAAGGTTATATATAACAGTCATTTTCTTAATTAATATACATTTTTTTATTTATTATTAAATTAAATACTTCACAAAATGTATTTCCTAGATATTGCAAATAAATTCTACGAATCAAATTTATAACACTGTTCCAACTACGTCCATTACGAACTTCAACACGAAATTCGCAATGTATTACGTCAATTACGACAGAAGCCTGCAGCTATACTAATAAATATGAATTCGCTCATCCAAGTAAGTAAAATTAGTCATTTGCCCTATTATAATTTAGTTTACGTGGAAAATCAACATAGTATGATGCCAATATTATCAATAAAGTTGCTTCATTGTAACAACGCTTCGTATATCAGAGTAGTTAATTATGTATTCATGTTCAAAAATAAATGCAGTCAATGAATAAAAGTTGCAAATATAAACAGGATTATTCCTGTTAATATTTGTTTATACAAATATTAACAGGATATTTGTTTTTGTTTATACAAAACTAGAATAAATTATTGATTTAATTATTTGGTATCAATTGTATAGTATCAAAAACTGTTCTATTTATCAATGTTACTTTATATGTAAGACACGATTAGTCCGATAACAATGAGAACTCTTATGCCATGAAATAAGTAGACGATGATTTCCATGATTTGGTAATACTGTTAGTTTACAAGAAAATGTTTAACTCCTAACTGGCAATGTATCATATATGTACATTTTTTAATAACTTTAACAACTTTGGAAGAATTTAGGCACACTTTGGTATACTACCATTTTGGTATTCTATTAATTGATTGGTGTCAGTCTATATCCCAGTCAAAAATATCCAGCTAGGAAATCCAGCTGGATCCAAGTGGATTCGACATAGATTTCGGTAGATTTTTTAGCTAAATTCCTACTTCGATCCATTTCGCCATCCAGTTTATTTTCAAATAGATTTTAAGTGGATTCCTACCTACTTTTGAATGGATTTAGCATAATAACGGGATTTTTAGCAGGATATCCATCTGGATTTATGTGGAGTTATAAGTAGATTCCCATCCATTATGTGGATTATTACGTAGATTTTTATCAAAACACAGTGGGGACTCAGCCTGGATACCTACACATTATTAAGTGGATTTAGTGCATTACCTAGATTTTTAACTAGATACCCACCTATAATTAAGTAAGATTATGAGTAGATTTTGGAGTTTTACGTAGATTTTCATCAAAACACAGTGGGGACTCGGCTTGGATTCCTACCCATTATTAAGTGGATTTTGTGCATTACCTAGATTTTTAACTAGATACCCACCTATAATTAAGTAGGATTATGAGTAGATTTTGGATTTTTACGAACATTTTTATCAAAACACAGTGAGGACTCGGCTTCGATTCCTACCCATTATTAAATGGATTTTTTACCCATTACCTGGATTTTTAACTAGATATCCACCTAAAATTAAGTAAGACTACGGGTCGATTTTTTATGATTACGTGGATTTTTATATAGATTTACATCAAAACACAGTGGGGACTCCCCTTGGATTCCTACCCATTATTAAGTGGATTTTGTGCATTACCTAGATTTTTAACTAGATACCCACCTATAATTAAGTAGGATTATGAGTAGATTTTGGATTTTTACGTAGATTTTCATCAAAACACAGTGGGAACTCGGCTTGGATTCCTACCCATTATTAAGTGGATTTTGTGCATTACTTAGATTTTTAACTAGATACCTACCTATAATTAAGTAGGATTATGAGTAGATTTTCGATTTTTACGTACATTTTTATCAAAAAGCATTGAGACTCCGCTTGGATTCCTACCCATTATTAAATGGATTTTTTACCCATTACCTGGATTTTTAACTAGATATCCACCTAAAAATAAGTAGGACTACGAGTCGATTTTTACATAGATTTTCATCAAAACACAGTGGGGACTCCGCTTGGATTCCTACCCATTATTAAGTGGATTTTGTGCATTACCTGGATTTTTAACCAGATACCTACCTATAATTAGGTAGGATCTACTCATATCTACTCATAAGTAGATTTTGAATTTTTACGTAGATTTTTATCAAAACACAGTGGGGACTCCGCTTGGATTCCTACCCATTATTAAATGGATTTTTTACCCATTACCTGGATTTTTAACTAGATACCCACCTATAATTAAGTACACTGAAAAAAGTTTTGAGCAGTTGCTATACATAGCATGTACAGCAACTGGCTTATGCGGTTTGAGCGGCAGCTATCCGAGTTTTTGTAGCGCTGGTACTCAATAACGCGCTGCGACTGTTTTCAGTAAGGTAAAAGTAGCAGTTGCGAAACAGTGCCTAGTTTTGGAACAGCTAACAAAATCATATAATTTGGACTATTGCTTGGCATTACAAAAACCAAAACTAATGTATTTGATTTGAAACGATATTTACTTCAGTAACTTATCACAGCAAATGGGTTTCAAACATGAGTAGATTTTAAAAATAATTTTAATTGCCTAAATTTGTACGTTATCCTGATATTTATAGGTTATGTTTCTCGCATATTTCAGATGACAAAAACTTTATGAATGACGCTATTTACATGACTTATGATTAATGTAGAATATAATAAAACATATTTGTTTTAAATCAGACAATATCATAAGTAGCTAAATGCGTGTTAATATTAATAATTACGCTTGTTCCACTACTGGGTACATATGCAAATCATGATGTCCCTGTTCGTGGAACACAGTTAAATTTCGTTCCATTAATACGGACAATACTTGAAATTGATGTACTAATTATGGAACACCTTTTTTCGATATGAAAACCAAAATAACTCCTGAAAGTCATCAGAAAAATGAAATCTACAATTCATAAGCTTTCCGTTGAACAATGACACATATTATAAAAATATCATACAAGTAACTTATTTTGATATATCTTTAGAACTCTCGAACGCTCGAACCCATCGTTCCACAATACGTACATCTCGACTTATGACTTATTTTATTGATATAATTAATTATTTGCTTCAAATCTAGTATCGCGTGCGGGCCAGCGCAGCAACTGCTCAAAACTTTTTTCAGTGTAGGATTATGAGTAGATTTTGGATTTTTACGTAGATTTTTATCAAAACACAGTGGGGACTCCGCTTGGATTCCTACCCATTATTAAATGGATTTTTTACCCATTACCTGGATTTTCAACTAGATATCCACCTAAAATTAAGTAAGACTACGGGTCGATTTTTTATGATTACGTGGATTTTTACATAGATTTACATTAAACCACGGTGGGGACTCCGCTTGGATTCCTACCTATTATTAAGTGGATTTTGTGCATTACCTAGATTTTTAACTAGATACCCACCTATAATTAAGTAGGATTATGAGTAGATTTTGGATTTTTACGTAGATTTTTATCGAAACACAGTGGGGACTCTGCTTGGATTCCTACCCATTATTAAGTGGATTTTGTGCATTACCTAGATTTTTAACTAGATACCCACCTATAATTAAGTAGGATTATGAGTAGATTTTGGTTTTTACGTAGATTTTTATCGAAACACAGTGGGGACTCCGCTTGGATTCCTACCCATTATTAAGTGGATTTTGTGCATTACCTAGATTTTTAACTAGATACCCACCTATAATTAAGTAGGATTATGAGTAGATTTTCGATTTTTACGTACATTTTTATCTTCTTCTTTGTGGTTAGTGGCGCCAGATGTCTGTACGGCCATCAACAAGCGGGGACATGCTGCGCATGCGAAATGCAAAGGCGGGAGATATAAAAAAAGAGGGGAAAGGGAAGCAACCCCTGCGCCCCTCCCCCCCGGGTCCGAGAATCTCGGGCCCGGGGGCAGGACGCAGAGGAAGAGAGGGTGGAGGGAAAGTTGACAGGACGAAGGCGAAACGGAGAGCAGAATCAAAATGCGAAATTAGGTTAGATTAGATGTGAAGATCACAGTCTGATAAAATCGAAGGAGAATGTTTATGATATCATTGCGTAGATTATAGAGAAAGGCGGAGATGATGAGGGGGGGGGGGGGAAGTTTCAGTTTGGCGAGAGAGCGGAAAAGGTTCGAGCGTTGGGCGTCGAAGCGAGAGCACGCCCAGAAAATATGATTGAGATCCTCGTCGGCCTCGCCACAGGGGCATAGAGGAGAGTCGACGAGGTTCTTCGAGAAAAGACTAAATGCTAAGCTATAGTGATTGCTGCGCATACGACAGAAGGTGGTAATGGCAACTCTATCTAGATGAAGTGAGTGAAACCATGGTTTAGGAGAGGTAAGACGGACGGAGGAAAAGTAAAGACAGCTGGTGTTTATGACATAGTGGTTGAGGTGATTTTGGAATTCGGAGTGAGAGGTCGTGAGGCAAAGAGAATAGAAATCGGAGTAAGGGAGAAGAAAATTGAGGTCAGAGCCTTTACTGGAGGCGGATTTGGCCAGAAGATCGGCCTGTTCGTTCCCTTGGATGCCGCAGTGGCTAGGGATCTAGATAAGGCGAATGGAGTGGCTGACAGCGGATAGGCTCTCGAGGCTTTGTTTAATTTTGAAGATGCAGGAAGAAGGAGAGGTAATAAAGTCGCTGCGATTGGACAGGATTTGAAGGGTGCTAAGGGAGTCAGTAAAATAGAGCAGTTAGAAAGGTTGTGCTGTTCGATATATTCGAGAGTTATCTGGATACTGAGGGCCTCTGCTGTTGAGACAGAAGAATAGGAAGAGATTCTAAATTGAAGGTTGAAATTGAGACTGGGACAATGAATGGCCAAACCGACGTAGCAACCTACTTCGGTTTTGGAGCCGTCAGTGAAGAAGGCGATAGAGGAGGAGAGAAGGTTTCGGAAGATGCGGTTGAATTTTTGAGGTGGGTTGGAGGATCGTTGGATTGCTCGACCTTTGTCCGTAATCACTTCCGGCGAAAAGCTTTGAGTGTCTAAGGAATAGGTGAAGCAAGGAAGGATGTCGGAGGAGTCGATTCGGTGGGGATGCCTCTTGAGGCGGGCAAAGGCGCGAATAATAGGAAGTTCGAGAATGCTAAGAGTGTTCCTGTTATTAAGAAGGTCGAAAAGAGATTCGATTGATTCTAGAGTGGGATTGTTGTTGACGGCAAAGGCGCGAAGGATGAATCTAGAGGCAAGTTTTTTAGGACGGAGAGAAAGAGAGAGTTCCCAAGATTCTGCATAAACTATCCGGTTGGGAGTCGATCGGCGCAGCCCCAGGCATGCTCTGATACATTTTTATCAAAACACAGTGGGGACTCCGCTTGGATTCCTACCCATTATTAAATGGATTTTTTACCCATTACCTGGATTTTTAACTAGATATCCACCTAAAAATAAGTAGGACTATGGGTCGATTTTTTATGATTACGTGAATTTTTACATAGATTTTCATCAAAACACAGTGGGGACTCCGCTTGGATTCCTACCCATTATTAAGTGGATTTTGTGCATTACCTGGATTTTTAACTAAATAATCACCTATAATTAAGTAGGATTATGAGTAGATTTTGGATTTTTAGCTATATTATTGATATTCTTCTCGGATGAGTTCTTTTGGCAAAATGATTGGTTCATAAATTTCAGAGATATTTGAGGTTAAAATTTTTCTAGACATTTTTAAAATGTATTTCTTGAGGATGGCTCTGCGTATCTGAATGGGATGGGTAGCATTTGAAGGAGAATTAAAATATTTATATTTTCTAAAAAGAAAAATTTTTTAGTTATCACGGTTTTTTATTATTAACAAAAATGTAAAACTTGAAAAATTGAAAAATGAAAAAAAAATCTGTCTTTATCAAATTTTTTAAAATACATCCCCTCACATTATAACAGCAAAAATTACAAGTTAATATTTTCCATAAAATTTTTCCAATTTTTTTCGTGAAAAATTTATTTTTCGAATTTTAATTTAATAAAAGGAATCAAAAAATTATTTTGAGGAAGCTACGTGCTAATGAATTGGCAGCGGTTTTTACATTTGTTTACACTTTTTTTAACATTTTTTAACATTTTTTTTACATTTATCTACATTTATTTACATTTTAAAATTTTTGCTAGAGCGTATAGATCAAATCATAAAGATAAAACACTTTAATAATGGCGCAGTTGACTAGTAAATTAGATATATTTCTTGAAAATAAGTTAAAACAAACATGCTGTACATATTTCCAGGATACGCACGACTCGAGTACTCTGATCATTACGCCCGTGACCCGCGAGCTTTTGGCCGTCCCGTACGGGTTGATCAGCCCAACGCTATTAGAAGTCACAGATGTATCGCAGTCGCGCAAACGCCGCAGATCCGAGAGTAACAGCCATGCAGATGATGATGTTTTCACACGTGACAGAAAACTGCGGGCTCTCTGAGGCAATTAGCAGTACACATCAAGCTGTCGGTCGTTTAAGTGTGAGATTTAGTGTAAGGCGTGAAGAAGGCGCGCCAAGGACGAGGTAGATTGCTAATTGTGTGAAACGAGCCATTATAGACCGCATGAATCGCTTGAGTGTACGGTTCCTATATTTATAGGTGCCAAAGGAAAGTATGGATATTTGTAAATTGTATCTTAGTTAATTTTATGATCGTGGTGAGCGATTACAGCGTTAATGCGTCAATGTATATGAATGAAGAGTGTGAATGTTCTATTAATTTTACAAAAGTGTAAATGATCGCGTGAAGTTTACAATGGTTAATCTATTTTCAAAGAACCTTTGATATGTATCGTCAGTGCTTATATATATATATATATATATATATATATATATATATATATATATATATATATATATATATATATATATATATATATATATATATATATATATATATATATATATATATATATATATATATATATATATATATATATATATATATATATATATATATATATATATATATATATATATATATATATATATATATATATATATATATATATATATATATATATATATATATATATATATATATATATATATATATATATATATATATTGATAGAATGATTTTAATATTTACCAATATTATAATAATGTACATTTTATTCGTTATCGACAATATAACAATTGTAATTATAATAAATGTAAATACTACTAATAATTTACAAATTGTATAATATGGTTAAATTTATGTAGATATTATACATACATTTTTTTTTAAACAATACACTGATATTATTATAAACATTCTCTGGCTATATTTAACTTCTTTCTCCAATAACTCCAGATATGTGGATATTCTAATCTTTATTAGAGGAAATCGGAATTTATGAAATCTACTGAAAATGATTAGAAACTTTAAAATCTACACTTCGGGGTTGAATTCAACGTTAAAATAAAATAATTATTAAACTAAAATTCTATAATAAAAAATAAAATAAAATAATGTTATCAAAATCAGTCCTTTAAAAATATTAGTGAGTACGTTAGGATGATTATTTATTTGTGAAATTTCAATATGTTTGCTTGAAATTTTCTCAATACTCAACGTTAAAGGATATTTTTTTCCTACACTTTTGTATACAAGCGATAAAGTTTCAAATGAAACTTAATTAATTTTTATGTAAATATTTAAAAAATGACTTTTGCTACTTGTCACAGAACACGTACGAGTGATGTCGCATTATACTTACGCTCGCGTGACTTGTATTTTATCTTACAGCTATCTCTCTGTTAATGTTTATTCGTGTAAGCTTTTAATGACACGGAGTATTTTCTCGATTGTAAGATTAGCTTCACTGACAACGTAAATCTGGTCTTTCTAAAATTCGTTTACACCTTTGTGCGAAACCCAAATACGTTTATTTTAGATAAGTATTCGTAACCGATTAGCTGCGAGTAGTGGACATGTCTTAAGGAATGTACTTTCTTTTATGATTTCCAAATAAAGGATTACTCTTCTTTGCCTCGAATTAACTTCAATCTTTTGTAGTAGGGTTTGCATGCAGAAATATAATTTAAAAAAGCTGTATATCTTGATGCTCTAAGAAACTCGCGGTTGTGAATATATTATATTTTATTTTTAAAAAGTTTTGAAAATAATTTCTATTTTATTTATCAATAATTCTAGTCTCTTTTAAAAAAAAACTTTAATATAAAACTTTTAGGGAAGAAAATATTACAGTAGAAAACCTAGCGTTCGTTTGCTTAAAACGTGCACATATTTCGTCGGGCGGTACGAAGAAAAGCCAACTTATTAGAAGGTGCCTTTTTTCGTACCGCGCGACGATTAAGGGATGCGTCTTCCATTGCTTTGTTATTCCCGTTAAAATTTAGTTTAGAAAAAAAAACGAATAAAAGCTTTTTTTCAAGATTTTTCTAGAAAACAAAGATTTTATTTAACTTTCCATTGCTACGCTAATGAGTTCTTTAGACGCAATGGTTTTGCTCTACGCAGCTCACGCAATAATGGGGACATACAATGTCGAATGGGTTCCGAACCATCAACGCTATAGTAAGATAAGAACATGATAATTTGTAATTTTGAAAAATTAGACGGCGGGTCAATCCCCACTATAGCTGGTCCTGATTCGAATCCGTCGATGCTTAGGTAAACAAACATTTCGAGTACATTCTTAGTCCGAAGCTTCGACTGACCTACCGAGGTTCTATAATTTTCGTAAACTAAAAATGTGTATAATTTTACTATTCTATAGTATTGATATATTTTATCGAACTGACATTATACTGATGAGGGACATAAACAATAAAAATTTCCAAAACGTTGGAGTAAAAAACTAAATAGAGCTTTTATTTCAAATCTTTTTGTTATATAACAACATCATCATAGTAGAAAATTGGCTATTAGATTCAAAAACTACAATTTACAAGAACTTCTACCATCAGCTACTTTCAAATCTGAATATGTTATTAGTTAATATAGATATTGTAACTATATTACAATATCACATTTTATCCTTAAACATGTCAAATGGTTGTATTTCAAAAAGCGGATGTAGGTCTGATGAAAGAAAAGGAAAAAATTTAAAGATTGGAATCGACCAGTCTGATTCTTTGATACTTAATATCTCTTAAATGAGACAATATTTTTGAATAAAACCTTTAAATTTCTCTAGTTTAATGAACATAGATTTCAACAAGTGTATAGCTAAATATTTATATTCTGTATAGATAAAATACAACGCGATCAAAGTTTTCGCGCACTCATATCAAAGAATATAGGGCACGGGCTCACTCCTTAGGCCTCTTCTGCATTGACTGTTACTTGCCTTAGGAGCGCTCCCGCGCTCCTTGATAGATAAATATGTTAACAGTAACAATATACTTCTCTCAGTGTACAAGTAGAAAATGGTTCAAAAATTCTAAAATTATCTGCATTTGTCAAACAATAAACTTTTCAGTGGAAGCAGCATTTACAAAGAAAAGTAAATAAAAAAAGAAAACAGGTTTCTCTGCCATACCAATTAAAGATATTGTCTGTTTGGTGAAAATTTACTCTGTCGTTAAAACAGAAAAATCCATTATTATCGATTTAAAGAACTTTACCAATGTGACACTCATTTAAATTTACGAATATAGAACAAAAAAATTTTTTTTTAGTAATGGAAACGTGACAAAGGGTTTAAATCCCTAAATAAAAAGTTTGATTAAATGTTTACTATGTAAACTCATCTCCCACCTACTTATTATATATATAAGAAAAATACAGACTTATCGATTCACGCAATTACGCATACAGTCAATGCTCTTCTTATATTTAAAATCACATTCACAAAAAATCTTATCCTGCAAATTTTTATAACTATAATAAAAATTGAAGGTCATTGAATAAAACAAACGTTAATTAACGATCTTTCACTCGGACTTATGTGTATACGAAAATAAAGATTTGTACTTTGATGACAGAGAGTAGACCGCCCCTCTGAAAAGGGACCACTACACCCGTTTACAAACCGAAAAATACGCAAACTGCGCACGCTTACAAAATTAGAGCGCTAACGCCGCGGGAACATTGCCGCGACGTGGCGTTAGCCTTTTCGCGCGATGCTTATCGTGCATAATTAACGGCTCGTAGAGGCTCTTGGCTCTTCGCTCGGCATATATATATATATATATATATATATATATATATATATATATATATATATATATATATATATATATATATATATATATGAAACAGGACTTATGTTGACATCGCGTGTTAATATTTATGTAAAATTAACACGCAAAAATTATGCGGACGTCCGCATAAGTACCGCAAAGTCAGCATAAGTCTCGCACCAGTTCAGAAAGTGTCTGCATAAGTCACGTTCCATATATATATATATATATATATATATATATATATATATATATATATATATATATATATATATATATATATATATATATATATATATATATATATATATATATATATATATATATATATATATATATATATATATATATATATATATATATATATATATATATATATATATATATATATATATATATATATATATATATATATATATATATATATATATATATATATATATATATATATATATATATATATATATATATATATATATATATATATATATATATATATATATATATATATATATATATATATATATATATATATATATATATATATATATATATATATATATATATATATATATATATCTAACAGGATAATTCGGTTCTAGCGTGCGCGTAATCTGCGAAAAACACGATAAATCTTTTAACGGGGTTTCAAAAAAGAACGTATACACTTGAATTAACGGAGAGCTTCGGTTGATTGATATGGGGGTGGCCGTTTTAAAACCACCGTAATTTCGGTTGATTTCAGTTGATCGTTTTAAAATTGCCCATCTCAACGGTTGGTAGAATCGTTTTGAGATAAACAGGTTAATCAAATGTTTTTGAATTTTTACTTGAGTGTAATGCGCGTTCTTTTCATTACCTTAAGAGGATTTTATTTTCACACCCCAATGAAAATTTCAAGCGCTTTCGCTGTAATCAGGTAGTAAAGTGCGCCGTAGACGTAATAATGAGTTACTATACCTTCGCCCTTAAATTAACAGTACAAACGTTGCCTGTTGTAGTAAAGTGTAAACAGACATTGTTTTACGTGCATACTTATTTTCCTACAAGATGGCTATTTTCCAACTATATTTTCTTTATTATTATAAAGTTGATCAATATTTTCCTCGTATAAACCTAAGAATACAAAATTGAGACGGATAACCTTTAATCAAACAAGTGAAGTTGTTTTTATGTGACTTTAATCTTTTACTTGGCTAAAAAAAGGTTTTTGATTGCATACGGGAACAAAAATATTAATCGTAGTAAAAATGATAGAATCAATTGAAATAATACGATATACTTTAATTAATAATTAATAAAACAATGTAATTCATGTTTTACGAGTCATGTATCTATGATCAAATCGATCTTATCAAATCAAGGCAAAAAAACTTTAGTGAACAATCTTTGAATGTTAATGTAATTTTAGAATGAATCGGCGTTACTTCCAAAGACGATGAAAATAAATTGTTTATCAATTTGTTGTCGGAAAGTTGTCTTGCTATAGCGTCTTACTAGGAATTATTCAAGCTTTTGTATTTACATCGGTCGATGGAGAACTTAACGTGGCAAGTTCATCATAATTGTGAGCTTTAAGAAGCTTAACTATTCACTGCTGTTACATTTCATTTCGACATGAAGCACAACTGTTTAATGCCAGATTTTTGTTTAGGAATAAAATAGCTTGTTCTACTTAAAAAAGATTTTAAAAGGTAAAAGGTATTCATGCTTAAATTTATATATAAATGTTTATTGCTTTGCGTACATAATATTACTTGTACCGAATAATGAGCTTCATAATACGCGAATTTTAAATGCACAACGCTGAATGAAATAATTTTTGAATAATGCACAAAGCAATTGCTTTTGTTACCGGCTAATTACGCGACCGCTTTTCAACCACCTGCGCATTTCCACTATAAAAAAAGCAGCAATTGCCCACTTTCGACGCAATTTTTTTTTCTCTTTTCAACATAATTTGCTTAAATATGTTTGAAACGCAATATTCCACGCTCTAAAGGATACTAATGCAGTTGGATCCTACTTTCAAACCGCATTACATAACAACTTCATGAACAATTTAAAAGAAAATAGCTACTATATAGAAAGGAAAAATGTACCGCATAAACATTTTCCATCAAACACAACAATTATTCACAATCATATAAAAGCATAGGACAATTGAAGGATACATTCTATTAATACTATTCACATATAAATATTCATCACACGAAGACCAAAAGCGCCGTCGACAAGAATAAAACCGTAGATATCACGAAAACAAGACAAAAAAAATCGACTTCTATATAGGTGGACAACCCACGCCGCTCATTTTCAGTACATTCACGTATATGTTTACGCAGCGAAAAACCGCTCGGTCACTCGTGAATACACACGAAAAATTCATCCGCCACAACACTATATACAGCCCCCCCCCCCAACAATATTTTACCGTCCTCCAACGACCGCCTCTAAATAAATGAACCTCGCAACTACTTTCCACCCGGCAATCACTTTCCCTAATCATATAAGCGTCAGCGTTTGAAAGCGCAGTCGGTGGCGCGAATTTCTAAAAATGTCAAAGAAAGAAAGAAAGTGCATGAGCGCTCGCGCGGTGTGCAAGCGATCGATCCGCACTGTAGTGGCGGTGCCATGGAGTCTTTGGTGCGTCACGCGTCGCGAGCGAGCTAGTGGGGGAAGGTCGCGGCGAGCTTCTTTAATAAATAATTCACTGATGACATGCCAGGGCAAATGCGCCCCCTCGGTTCTCGATGCCGTTTGCTTTGGCCATTAAGGAGGGACGGATGGGTACCGTGGTGTAGGTGTGTAGGATATTTTGGAGGAGCTAGAGCTTTGGGATATTTGGGGAAGGATACGGTGCCGTAATCGCGGTTAAATGCTTTATTGGAGGTTTATTGCGAGAGTTTTCTGATTGGTTTGAAATGTGGAAATTAGAGAAGTGTTTAGTAAAGATTAGAAACAGCTTTGGGAAATTTATCCCATTTTCTAGCGGCAGTAAATGCACAAAGTATTATTAATAGTATACTTTGAAGAAACATTTTCTAATAACGTAAAAAAAAGATTGCTATGTACTGTTTTACAGAATTTAATACAAAGTGTAATTGTTTTCAGAGGCTTTCCAGTCTATGGTAGTTTAACTATACTTTCTCGTACAGTAATTTGTGCAAAATTGTTTGTAATATTTTATTATCCATTCTTCTTATCGTATTATATATGTAGTGGCAAAGAATTTTTTTTAATTTTTTAAATCAGGCATAACTTCGTGCTTTTTTAGATTATTTACATACAAAAAGAAATCTTGCACGATGAGTAAAAAATTTAAGCAATTTTATAGAAGGAGTTACTATATGTGCAAAGGTATACACATTTATTATATTTACATACAAATCTTTATAATAGTTAAATCAACAGACGTGATCCTGGTATTTAGGAATTGTCTCTATCGAAAATAGCTAGTAAAAAAGTTAATTTCTGAGTAGTAATGAAACGATTTTTCCGGTCATATTAATTCTCTATTTAATGGAGATAAGGTAACCTTAAAATATTTTTACTAAATTTTCTCTGTAATTTGATCATGTATTTAAAATTAAATATTAAAAAAAGATAGCTAACCAAAACGTAAACACGAATTATTGGTATTTAATTCGTTTATAGTACTATTTCAGGAGATACAAACGAAAAAATTGATTATTCCGTTTGATTCTGTCTCTCTCACTCCTCGTCATAATCGCATGTCTCTTACTAGCTATTTTTTAACTAGAAAAAACTTACCAACTTTGATATCTTTTAAATACTCATAAATAAGCTAATGTAAATTTGTGAAAAAACTTATTCTATTATTCGAAAAATCGTTTCATCGATGGGTAGAAATGGCCAATAAAAGTGTCTAGTTTTCACCGATTATTGGTAAAACTAGCTATTTATTAGTCAAGTAATGGAATCGATTTCTACCAGGGAATATGTATGACGATTCTAAAACACAATATTGTTATATTTTATAGCATATTAAACCTGGATATTTTAATTTATGAATAATTGCAGTATATCAATTTCAGTTTAATCCATCATTTTTGATGATGTACAATTCATTTTTTTCCAAACATATAATGAAGGTATAACGTCTTCGACATATTTATGTATATCAGAGCTCCAACCATTTCAAAACATTTTAATATCCTCACTGTCATCATAAATTCACTCTCAATCTACCTCACTGCACTATAAAGCTATTTTAAAACCCTTTAATCCCGTCTTAACGCCAACATTATTTTGGCATAAACTTCCTCCATAGGCGTTAATCAATTCAACGACCGCAGGGGCGTCGGTACTTATTCGCTTCGATCCCTCGAGCGAGGCCCACAGGTGGCTAATCGATACAATTATAACAGTCCAATGAGCCACGAATCGCCGGCCCTCTGCGACTACACACGCTTCCTTTTTTTCTTTCTCGTGAAGCCCTTTTTTCAGCGCCGCGTTGCCACCTGTTACTACGGTTTCGCCTGGGGATACTCTATCGCGCAGGATCGGTTGAGCAAATAAAATGCCAAAAACGAGTGAATTGTTTGGTTAAGTACACACATATAAGTATTTTGCGCCAATTTAAGGTGTTTGAACCGAGATCGATAATACTTTATCGACGCCGTTTTTTTGGTATATTTGAGCATATACCTATTATGGTTTTGTATTGTGAAGAGGTGAAACATTTTTTAATGCATGATAATAATTTTATTTTAATTTTTGTAAGAAAAAAATTAATGTATACATAAGGTTAAATATAAACAATATACTGTAAATAAATAAGATTGTTTTGAAAAAATATTGAAACACATCGTGAAATTCTATCTCTACAACAGTAATCGTTATTCTATAATAAGAGTCAAGTGACCTCGAGTTCCAGGTAATCGTTTTCATTGATTACCAAAAAAAGATAATAGAAAAGAATATGAATGCTCGACCGAGTAAATATTGTATGAATGTAAAGCTGTTTTGCAAAGCGATAGAACACGTAGTCAGCACTTTGTTACCTTTTTGTGGTAAATTCTCTTTTAACAACAAAAGTTGAACGCAAATTGTGTTTTAGCTAACTAACTATGAAATCGAAATCCTTAATTTTTTAACTGTTTATGGATGAATTTCAGGTTTCATTTAAGAATGTGAAGAGCATACACTGAGAGAAGGATTTATTTATATTTAATATATATGTTAACTATTAATATTAAAATACCTGATTTTGGTGAAATAAGGAAATATTTGACGGAAATATCCAAAGTCTTACTATAAAGATGCGCATATTAATAGTTAACATGTGATATTAACAGTTAATATGCGATATTGATCGTTAATATATTTTTCTGTACATTTTTAAATGTATTTTCTTATTAAATATAAATAAATTCTTCTCTCAGTGTATTATTTTGTCCAGTATATTTCTACCTATCGATTTACTTCTAGTTGTATTTATGTTTTTTAACATAAAGATCGATTGATTTTTCGTCTGATGCGCGCACATACAATTCTACGTACTTATCCAATCGATGATGTTTACTTGTTGATGTGCAACTTTATTTTTTATTGACTGATCTCGATATTTTCAGGAAAAATATTGAATTTCGAGAAATTTGAGAGAAGTTGGATGGAACTACATCAACATGTATCATCAGCATTTATAATTATTTGATAATATAAACACTTAGGCTTTCAGTGCTAACCTAATGCTGCTTATTGTAAATAATAAAAATCGTACTTAATTTTTTTAAAATTAACAACCATATTAGAATACAATCAATTTAAATTACCTACATTGAAAGGTTATAGTTTTTCTACGTAAATAATATTATCTATATTTTTTTTTATAAAATAATATTTTATATTTAACTAGCAAGTTCAGGCTCGCTGATGCACGCGCTCTTCCTTTGCATCGATTGTACCTAATTACCTATACAATTAATATTAAAATATTATGAATTAAAAATTTATTTTACTTTTTAACATCCGCAAATTTATCCAATATTTTTTATTGTTCTAAACCTACGTGTGATTCAAAATATATAAAATAAACTACTTGCATTTTTAATGCTTTTTTAACAGGTAATCTTTCAGTAATTTTATGAGGATTCTTTAATTACTAGTAACTATTTAACGAATTGCGAATTTTCATCATAAAAAGTTTTAAATTATAAGGCTCTTATTTAAACTTTCATCTTGTCTACGGTAAATCTTTTCAGGACTTTTAGGTATAAACCTATTAAAGATTTATATTCCATTAACCAAAAAATTTGTTACTGTACCAATTCAAATTGGTAAAAAATCACAGAACCAATGGTGATAGTGTAACCAACGTAATTGGTAAGAGATAGTTGTAACTACTTTATAGCTTAGGCTTTTGGTATAAACAAGTGGTAGCAATAAGTATTGAAAGTTAATAACAACAACCAAATCGATAGCAGCTCAACTGCTTTTTTACTCTTGGAAATACCAATTTTGTGGTTGTAACAACTATCGAGAATGGTATAACGATAGATTAGTAAGTTTAACAATATCAAAATGGTTATCGTGACTATCTTTATTGATAGTTTTAAGTAACGATAGGTTAGTAAGTGTGCCGATATGAAAATGGTTGGCTACTACTTGTTTATTAATCTTACTATTGGTTTTTGTTCTGTCCGCTTGAACCAATCGGTTGGTTAGGATAACAACTCATTTTTTTCGTGAGGCACTTTCTCAAAAACGCCGTGACACGTATTCATTCATTTTGAAAATGAAAGCGCTTCCCAGAGTCTCATAAAAATCTAGGATCCGCATTCTTGGTGCTCCCCTTGTGAGTTAACATATCATTGCTCTAAAAATAACCATGACATAAAAGGTCTATAGGTCAAGGATTTTAAATTACCGATTTTCCAATCCTCTTTCAAAACTCCACAAACACACAAAATCTCGACCAACATATCTCTATCCCTGCTTACACTGTAGACGACACAATCGTTAACCACCTGCGCACTCTTTTATTTTCCGCAAGTATAACAAACAATTTATTATCTATAAACGTCCTTAATATTCAACGCATTTCCCCCGCCAGTGCACATGGTAGAAAATATATTTGTCATTGATTAATCTTTCATGCGCGTGCATGAAACTTTAACCACGCGGAAGGAAATAGGAGTATGTATGTGTGCTGCTGCCGTTGCTCTAGAAATTATGAATGTTTAAGGTGTCGCGCATGCATATACGCTTTCTGCAGCAGCGGCGCGCGAAAGAGGATTACATCACGTGGCGTGCCGACTTTAATCTCGACGCTGCGCTTTCGGGGGAATGTATAAATAAAGGGTAATAAATAAAAGTAACTCGGAATGCTACTGCATGGAAATGAATTTCAGTTTTATATGCTGCTTAGAAGTTGTTTGGGCTGAAAATGGGGACAAAGGGGTTTGCGGGTAATAAAATATGTTTTGTTAAAACGTTCGGAATGCCATGGACGTTGTAATAGTGAGTGGAAGGTCACGTATCGGAATAATTTTTGTCATTGACGAAAAGAAAATCAATATAGAGAAACTTGACGGCGATATTTTTTTTATTGACATTATGGAAAACTGTCTTATTCGCCTAATGTAATTAATACAGAGATAAAATCTATGTATCTTAAGGCCATGTGAAACCGTGAATTTCAATATTTTTTAAATCAACATTTAAACGTTTATTTGGAAAAAGACGAACGTCAAGCGCTTCGTACACGTAAACACTATATTCAGATTTTTTTTGGGTGATTCTATTGGTATTTTCATGAGATATCCATGTTTGAAAAGTAGCTTAATTGCAGATTCCTACTTACCGACAGTACGGTTTTTATTAAATTAAATAAATTCTCATCATTTTTTTGGAAAAACACGAACGTCAAGTGCTCCGTATATGTTAATACTATACTCAGACTTTTTTTTGGACGATTCTATTGGTATTTTCATGAGATATCCATGTTTGGAAATTATGTCGGTATTTCACATCACCTTAAGTGTAATTTATCGTTAGATAAAATCCATGTATATTTGATATAATTAATTCTAAGATAAAGTTCACGTATCTTTAATTCTTTAATAATTGGGATATACACGGATTAATAAATAAGGAATTGTATTAAATTCTTGACGAATTCCTGAGTAAAGAAACTTTACAATAAACAATTCAATAAATTTGCACGAACCTTTGATTATCCGATTGAGGATGTCGTCGGGTCGAGAGTTGATTTGTATTGTTGTGCCGTTCCCGTTCATATTTGTCATGGGCACGGACATCCTCCGCGGACTGATGCGTGCCTCGAAGCCTGCCAGCTACCAAAACTTTAAAGTAATCTACTTTTTATCTTCATTTAACAATAGATTGGTCATACATGAGTAGCAATGTACAAATTGCTGTTTATTTTTTACAAGTGTGTAGGTGAAATTTCGGTGAAAAGGCGTGAAATCATAAGCTTTGATTCCTTTTAGTGCAGAAAATAGTGTGTTATAGCCCTGATAGAAATTGTCCATTTTTCTCCCATTTGTGAAACGATTTTTCTCCCATTTTCTAGTCATTTTCTAGCGATTTCGGTCAACTCGCCATTAAATGGCTAGAAAATGGGAGAAAAATCGTTTCACAAATGGGAGAAAAATGTATGATTTCCAGCAGGGAGTGAGTATAAAGCATTCGGTGCTTAACGAAAAGCCTTTCCTTTTATTGTTTTCTTCACATTACGTTTGCTATACAATCATTATTCAGCGACGTCTACGTGGTGGAATAAAAAAAACGGTCTGTCACTTCGGAATACAAACGAGCATAAATCGCTCATCACTATCACAACACCAGAGTTCACGGTAAACATGTTGCTGCCATTTGTTCACATTTCCATAGAATAAACATTTAATAACCACCAAATCATTTCACAAACCTAATTTTAGCCAACAAAGCGACTTTGTTATTGAAAAACAAACACCGGTAAATCGCGTTATCACGACAATCCTTTTATTATGTCCGATCAAACCCATCGAAATCTGTGTCACGAGGATGTGCAGTGGGCGTGAGGTGCGTCATGCCAACCGGTGTACATAGAAGAGCGAATCTCGCGAGCGCTTGACTTCAAAGCACAAGTGCGTGTCCATGTGTATGTGTGTTCCAAAATTCCGAATGGTCGGTTCGTATGAGCGAGCGTCAGAGGCTGAGTTTTCGATTGTCCAAAGCTCGAGTGGAGGGAGTCAGTATTTTGCGATGAGTATTAATGCATGGGAGGTGTTTGATATAGTATAGGAGAGTGAGTGACAGAGACTAGGAAGTGGGTTGGATTTTATGGGATAAGTATACGCTTGATAGCGAAGTGAAGTTTAATTCGTAATGACTTGCCATTTATTATCTTTCATTGATTAGATGTATCACTTTCTTACCGTATTTGAAGAGTTCGCGTGTTTATTTTTCTCGATAAATTTGTAAAAAGTGTGGCTCGAAATTAGATTAAAATTGTGTGGTTTTCGAGTGCTGTATTGAACAAATAGATGATTATATAATTGAACAAGTAAATAGATTGAAATGAATTTTTGTTATGTTTTTGAATGAAATATGTAGGAAAGTGTTTTTAATAATTTTGATGGTCATACTGAACGTTAAGTTTGTTAACTATGAACAAAATTCTAGGAAGTAAAACGTGGATTTTAGATATAAAATGTGTTAAACGTTCAGTGCGCAAACCTGTCGTATCTTTTATTATGATATTAGATGTAATTTACCCGCTTTTGTAACTAATTTTTAGTCAGAATGTATTTCGCTTTACGTAGATCATGCTCGGTTGGAATAACACTGCATACTGTTTTATTTTTAGTGTCGCTTGAGCTGAAAAAATGTACAGTTAGAATTGTGGAAATTATTGATTTTAGTCTTATTGATATTCTGACAAACAAAATAATTCAACATATCATTTGAAAAACTGTTTAAAGATGGCTTTCACGAGAACTAAAAGTTTCTTTTTAAAAGTTTAAATTATTTTAAAAGTTGTGTCAATGACAATTAACACTTTCATTGCTGCGATGAGAATGAACGTCTCATATAAGCAAAGTCTTTTTATTTTAACTACAGTAAATTTATAAAAGTCGTAATAATTAAGGTAAAAAATAGAGCAAAAAAATTTGCTATTATTTTTTCTGTTAAAGTCGTAAAAGCTGAAACATTAATATATTTGCAAAAAAGTCTGAGTTATTTACGACTCGTACAACAGTAAAGCTGTTAATCGATTCATAATGATCATCTGCAACACAATCTACGTAAATATTAAACCTGTTGATACAGTTTCTACTAACATATAAACCAACAGTTTTATAAAAACAAATAAAGGAAACGCCTTTATCATCCAATTCAACATTCATCAAGTATAAATCCACAGAATAATTTTAAAATAATGTACACGTGTCCTAAGCACTTCTTCGCCGATCGAAGTTTATAAATAAACATCCGCATTAACCATTATAAAGCTATAAAGACAGTCAGCTATATGTATCACTCGAACAATCCCCATTAACGAATTAGAATGAAAAAGACGGTCTGCCGCAGCATTGTTCAGCCGCATATGTCGCGCTGGGAGAGCATTAAAAGGGTTATCTTCAAGTCAGAAAGCCACATTATACTCTTGCGCGAGATACACCCTCCGCGTAAGGATTAATTTTACTCGCGAGACAAGCAAAGCGAAGGGGGAATTAAGGAGGCTTAGAAATTTCGTCGTTCCGGATATTTTAAATTTGTCTAACCAGTGTATTAGGGGCTTACGAAAATGTAGAAAGAGTCAGGTGAAATTGGGGCGGATTATAATCGTCTTTAAAATAAGGTGAATTAATTTGCGCACTTAATGTCATGGTGTTCGTGAAAGCATGAACTTTGTAAATATTGTGTGAAATTGGTTGTAAATGTGTTAGGGTGAATCAATATTAAAAAAGAAGGTTGAATTAATTCATTCGATTTTCAGTAAATGAAAATCATATGATGTAGTTACACAATTTATTACATTCTTTTTTAATATATTTGGTGTGTAGAAGCGCATGTAAAAGCTTTCAGCCGACTTTTCGTGTACCAAATTTCAGCCATCGATCTTTCGACGATAATATTTACACAGGACTACTGCGCATATCCATAAGTACATAAAAAATTCTATCATTCGGTATATACGTACTCTCTAAAGTTGAATTAGTGAAAATTGCTCCACCATTTCAATTAGTAGAAAAAACTTCTAATTTATTAGTGAATATTCACTATTTCATTTAGTAGTTTATTAAAACTACTATTTTGATTAGTAGTTTTTACTAATTTAATTAGTAGTTTTTAAAAAACCACTAATGAAATAGTGAATATTCACTAGTAAATTAGTAGTTTTTTCTACTAATTGAAATGGTGGAGCAATTTTCACTAATTCAACTTTAGAGAATATAGCATAAACTGAGAGAAAAACTAGCGCCCTTAAATATAAACTTGAAAATATGCGATTTTTAATCTTTCATATGACAATTTATACAAAATTTAGTAACAAATACAATCAATCAAACATTTTTTATCGTAAATCACTATTCCGACAAACCAAGTTTTGTTCACTACTCTCTAAAATTGAATTAGTAAAAAAACCACTAAACATTGGTTAAAATTGCTCTACCGTAGAATTAATGAATATTCACTAATTCTACGGTGAACCAATTCCAACTAATGTCTAGTGGTTTTTTCGCTAATTCAACTTTAGAGAGTACTTCAACTCTTCGATCCGCGAAACCAAAACGACTCGCTATGTTTATTTCCAGCGCTGGCAGCCAATTTCCGGCGGCGCGCACAGTCCCTCATTTCGTTGCAAAAACACTCGGCCGCGGTAATTTTCCAAAATATACCGCACACACACGAACACATTGGCCGATCGCGGCGAAACGGAAACTGGGCCGCGACCACCACCTCGCGCTAAAATAAATCTAGACCATCACGCCCAGTAAAGTTTCTCTCTCTCTCAGCTCGCGGTAAGTAGTAGTAATAAAAAAAAAGCAAGGACGAAACCCTACATCATCCGGAACCTCAGGGAACACTCACCACGTGCCAGATCACCCTCCGCTCCTCCACACCGCCGCCACCACCTCCACCTCCTCCTTATCCTCCTGTTGCTACCGACGCAAGCAGAAGAGCAGAGTAGTGCGACAGATAGTATTATAGCTATACAGATCTATAGATACACGCGTGTGCGTATATTGTTTTTTTTCTATCTATACGCACACAGGACACAGAGAGACACGGTGAGAGAAGTAGATATAGAGGGACAGACAGAGAAGATTGACAGGACGCGTGCGTAGGTATATATAGACGTATACACGCGCGACAACACAACACACTCGTCACCTTGCTGATACGGCGGTCGGTGTTGCAGTAGTATCAGAGAGAGAGCGAGGTATATGCAGCTCGCGCCTCTGCCCCTATGTACACGCGCGCGCGCGCGCGCACTGTATATACAAAACGTGGACGGTTCTGCTGCTGCTGACTTGTCTCTGCACTCGCTGCACACATGCAACCTATACACACAGACACACTGCACCGGCACACAGTATATATAATAATATACACTCGCGCTAAACTCTCTCTGTGCTGGGCTCGCGCGCGGGCCACGGTCGCCGCTTATAGACTGCGTGCGGCGTATAGGCAGCGGACTCCCACCCGCGCGCACCCCGGCCGATGTATATTCTAGGTGTGTATAATACAGGCGAGCTAAGGGCCGTCGAAACTATATGTGTCGCGGGGCTGTGACGTAGTGTAGGCGGGAGTAGAACGAGGCTAATGGTCGGGAGGTCGTTAAGGGTTATGATGGGGAGAAGGTCGGATGGACGTGAATGAATACGCGGTTTGGGTGGGAGTGACTTTTGACCGTGGCGATGTGGGTATGGAGGTGGATGGGTTGGTTTGGGAGAGGGATAATGGTTTGAATGAGATTGAGCGTATGGTTAGTGCGTACTTTTTATTTTTTTTATTTTTTTGGTATTGATGTAGGGGTGGTGTTGTGGTATATTTGGGTATTGGTTTTTTTTTTATTTTTATTTTGATACACGAAGGAAGTCTACTGAGGGGACAAGTCGGTAAAATACCAGAAAAATCGTATGGTTATGCTAAAGTTTGGTAAGTACATATTTGATTGATTTTTATTGAAAATATACTAAATTTCAGTTAAACTGTAAAGTATTTTTTAGATATTGCAAGTTTACTTTTAGTAGAAATGAAAGTACTAATTTTCGGTTGATTCCTTTCTTTTTCCTTGTGTAATTTTTGAGTTTTTCAAAAGGTTCCAATATTCTTTAAGAAATAAATTAAATGACCTCCCTTAAAACTTTTTGCGGTCGTTTCAAACTTTTTTGAAAGTTTTTCTGTTCTTTCAAATAGAAATGTACAGTGTTAGTTATTTTCTCTGTAGTAGTTCGAAAAAACGATTTTCTGCGTGAAAAATCATGAAAAAGTAAATGTTTTCGAAAATGTCCACTTACTATCCTTTTGTTTTCAAAAAAAAAAATGGGAACAATCGACTTTTGATCGTCAACATAGCGTAATTGTAGTCCAAATATACTGAGTTATTGACAACGCAGCCACGTCATTTTTACTGGACTTTCCCGGAATATTATAAAAAAAGCTCCAATATGGAAATCGAAAAAATACTTTCCCTTTATTGCTTATATCGTTAATCAATGCTTCGATTTCTCCTATACTCAAATACAATGTGTACAATTGCATTATATGCACGTTATATTACTTTTTGAATTTCATTCAGATTTTAAAATATTATATTGTAAGTATAAGTTTTCTAAAAGAAAAAAAAGGAATAGATTTAGGAAAGAAATCGAAGCATTGATAAACGACATAAGCAAAAAAGAGAAATATTGATTGCTAGAAAAGTCATGTTTTAGAAACTTTTTAAGCATTTTACAGTTTGAGTTTTTGCGTTAGTTTTTGCAATATAATTTTTATATCGATAAAAAAGTATATGTACTTGTGAATAGTATAAACTAAGATAATATTCTGTACTTAAAAGTTGTATATTATTTTTTACTAGAATTATTAGTAATAAATTTGAACATCGAATAAATTATTGCAGCTATTATTAAATATACTTATTTTTTGTCTTCCGAAATTAAAACACTTTTATGTAGATCACAAACATTAACAATGTCGATTTTCTGCTTTATAATTAGTTTGAGGTATTATTTGATAGCATTTGCTTATAATTACTCAACTAACGAGTCACTATGATCATTTGTGTATTTGAATAGAAACATAAGTATGTGGAAGTTGATGAACATAACCACGTACAAGTATACTCCCACAGAATTATTAACCTTAGTTGTCTTCCATAAGATCATTTGACTTAATGTGACTCTTCCATTATTTAATTCATAATTTCTTGCATTTGCTTTTATTTATAAAGCAAATCATCCATTTGTGTTCAATTTTTAGCGTTAATTACATGACAAAGTAAATGATTAATTTACTTTTAATAATAATAATTAATTTGGCGTGTTCTTGTTTATGCACATACTGATTGTGCACATATTAATTGTGCACACTTTAACATTGGCATATATCTATATATATAGATTTGTACCAATGTTATCTGTGCACAATAAATATGTGCACAATCCTTATGTGCACAAACAAGAACATGCCATTAATTTGGTGTGTATTTATAACAAACTAAATGAATTGAATTTGTAAATTTTTATACATTTTTTCTAAACAAAAATAGTATAATTTTACTATCTACTTTTACTACGCATCAAATTAATTTTTGTTTACTTTATTTGGCACATGCATACCATGTTTACCTATCGATCTGTATGAGTTGTACGATATTATCAAACTTGCGATAAAAAAGTTTTCTAGGTTGCCAACCTTTTTATTTCTTCTTATATTGAACGTCAATGTTAGCGGCATCTATTCCTAAATGCAGAGACTACAATCAAGTTTATCCCTTGATTCTAATTTGCATTATCCATCAATTTGAAATTCAAATGCGCGTGATTTAAATGTACTAAAGTGAAATTTGAAAAACTGCATTACAGATCAGCAAAGAATTGAAACAACTTCAAACAAAAGGCAAAAGACAATAATTTTCTTTTTATCAAGAAAAGCGTTAATTAATTTTGGTGAAAATTTGGTAAATGGCTTTGTTATTTTGCTAAATGAAATATAACAATTTTATAAAATTATAAATTATCAGTATTTCAACAATATCAAGTTAATTTTGATAAAATTACTCTTTTATGCTTAGTTAAGGGGGTCCGAAAGTCAATTAAAAATTCAAATTTCGCGCCGCAATATAGCAGACGAAAAAATAAGTAATTTGCCTATAACAAATAGTAAAAACAATATTACGGAAAACCAGGACTGCATTGCCCTCCGTTACATTATTATCTATCATTTGCAAAGTTTGAAGTTTCTATATAAATATTTCGCTGAATGGCATTTGAATAATGTCTCAAAATCAAGTAATTCAAATGCCATCCAGCGAAATATTTATATAGAAACTTCAAACTTTGTAAAATGATAGATAATAATGTAACGGAGGGCAATGCAGTCCTGGTTTTCCGTAATATTGTTTTTACTATTTGTTATAGGCAAATTACTTATTTTTTCGTCTGCTATATTGTGGCGCGAAATTTGAATTTTTAATTGACTTTCGGACCCCCTTAAAATATATCATATGTGCGTACGTTTCGACATAAACCGACAAAACTTAATGGGACTCTGAATATTTAATTTTAAACTTAGAGAAATTTTAAACGCAAGCAGTGAAAATATTTTCCTTATAGATCGTATGTACATTTAAATAAAAAATAGCGCAATTAGAAAAAAATGCAAAAACAAATTTCTAAAGTTCCGCTTCTTCTTTTCATTATACGCGAAATTTATTCCCACGCGCGAGCAGAGTAACGGAATACCTTCGCCGCGTCAAAATTCTCTGACGTCACGCACTTTGTATTTTCAGCTCCGATACGCCAGTTCAACGCATTTCCCCGTCGACCAAAAATCGACTCGCTATACTCGCAAAAACTAGTTCGCAAAAAAACAAACAGCGTACGTGCAGGTTAAGAGAGAAAGAAAATTTACCGTTAAGCGAGTATACCTAGTATCAGTTTTTTTCGGCTCTTTTCGTCTTGTTAAATAATTATGGATTAAATAGTAGGGAGGTTTAAAAACTATATTTTTATACTGGTTATACGTGTGCATGCAATTTTTTTTTTTATTAAAAACTGATGACGTTCTTTGTTTTTTTGTACACAAGGAAATCAATTTCTTTCACATGAGTTTTTGTACGTACGTTTGCATGTATTACTCCTAGAAAACGTAACATATGTTATATTTGTAAATTTCAACTTTTTTAAAATCTATTTTCTGCTAAATTGCATAATTACAGTTTTATATGGATCAAGTTTACAAATTAAAGATGCTCTCAAGGTGTCGGCTTCTAGTTAGTCTCCCAAAATTCTTTCTTATAGTATTTTCACCTATTTAATACGCTTAAAACAATCAAAATAGAGTAAAAAAAATGTTATTTATTACAATAACCCGTAATGTATATAGAGAAAAATTCTAATTGTGTTCATAAACTCCAAAAAAACTGCAACCAAACTTTTAATTTTTCTCTAAAAAATACGGTTTTATTTCGTTATTGTAATTAATACATTTTTTCACACTAATAGCGCCTGTTACGTGTGTCAAACTCCATTTTTGCTGTTTGTGACGGGCCGTATCTATAAGGGTCCCCGGGGAGGCACCAATATTTTTTTTTGTCAAATTACCAGCAAATTTTTATTTATAGTGGTAGAATATCATTTAAGTGCTATATATATTATATGTTATGATACTTACATAAAAATAACCGCAATGCATGAGATTTATATTTTGCGATATATATATATACACACACACACACACACACACACACACACACACACACACACACACACACACACACACACACACACACACACACACACACACACACACAGATAAATTTTATGCAGACGGAATAAAATAAATAAAAAGACAAATCTGAACGTCTAAGTAGCATCTAGGGAAACGCACGGCCACGGAAAAACTAAGGTTAAGAGCTTGTCAAAATATTAAATTTCCAAGAAGATTATAAAAACTAACGATGAAATTTGGCAAAATCAATAGAAAAATGAAAAAATCAATATTTAAATGCTTCCTTATTTATTCATAACTAAATTTTATTTTTCAACAGTCATATCATGTAAATGTTGTGGTTTGTCCATTGATATTATTCTCAGAATATATATATGCCCTTTGAGTGTGCAAAACTTTAATATTAGAATAGTTCTTAGACGTGACCTACGCAGAAAGGTACGACAATGTTCGACCCTAAATTTAATCTCCAAATCTTAGAGCGATTTTCTCTCCATTCCATTTATGAAAATCGCAGCTTTCGAAAAATTAGTGACGCCTGACGACATTTGGCTAATTCTACAAATAAGTGTTATCTGCTGTACGAATCGGCTTTAAAATAGAAAATTTTCTGCCAAAAGACCTTGCGCTTAAATAGCAATTACTGTAAAATCTTGGCGAAAATGCAGTCTATTTCCTGATGTGGCTTTTTCAATCAATTTTAAACACAATTCATATACTTTTATTTTACAACTAACAACAAAAGTGCAAAAAATTCAAGACACAACATCGAGCTAAATAGTCGCAAAACTTCCGTATGTGGTATTCGAAACCCCTCCAGTTTACCTCTTCTTTAGCAAAAACAATGGCGGCAGCGAAAAATTTAACAAGTCCAGCCTTCGGCTCGAGCAAATGAACTCTCGCAGCGTAAACATCATCCGTGTATTTAAAATTTACGGAAAAACTTTTTCTCCAGGATCCGAGCCGCCTCCATCTCCTCTCTTCCTTCTCATCCGCTCCCGCGACTCTATTAACTCGATATATATCCGTTATAATTAGTTGGTTACAATTTTTAAATAAAAATAGTTTAGCATAATTTCATACATATATTATTAAATAAAACAAGTTAAAGTCTAGGTATACTACCTAGCCTGCCAGGTAAGTATACTGTAGATATATGTAGTAGAAAGGAGGAGGGGAACATCAGAGATATCTCTGTAGGAACGAAACGGCAAGACAGGGCAAGAGCAATTAGACACGACACGGCAAGGGCAAGGCAAGGCACAGCACGGCACAGCACGACACGGCTCTTATTTTTTTTTTTCCTTTAAAGAGTTATTCCCTGGCCGGACATGTACTCTAATCCTTATTCCCTGGACGGGCAACTTCTCAAATCCTTATTTGTTTATCCTCAGATCTTTTATTAAGTTTATCCTCTAGAATCTTAATGACACGGCTCTTATGTACATTGTCCCTAAGCACGGTCGTATACACAGGTCCGGAAACTCAGCGATATTTTTGGTGGTGGGGGAAGTAACCTTAGCGAAGTCAATTTTAGTGTGCGCGACGACCACTCGAAGCGTTGGCAACTAGACGACCACTGCAGCGTGCGCGCTTATTTTACCATCTCTCCCAACTCCTAATTCAAATAGTTACGCAATACGCACGCGGTAAGATATAAAGTGCGCATGCGCGTCACTCAGTGGTCGCTAGCCTAGCAGCGCTGGTGGCTTGGCGGAGAACTATAAAATCGTGCTTCACTAAGCGTACACGCTCCGCGCGCTGAGTTTCCGGACCTGTGTATATGACCGTGTCCCTAAGCAAGCACGGCTCCTTTTCTCAGTAGCGCCAACCATCGGCAGCTTGCTACAGCTGATGTTCCCCTCCTCCTTTCCACTACATGTATCTACAGTATACTTACCTGGCAGGCTAGGTAGTATACCTAGACTTTAACTTGTTTTATTTAATGATATAGAATACATACAGAAATAGGAACGAAACGGCAAGGCACAGCAAGAGCAAGGCACGGCACGGCAAGGCACAGCACGACTTATAAGCCGGCTGCTGCCGTTTAGGCAACAGTTTCGTACAGTACTCAGAACTGGACAGTCGTCAATATCACTCTTTCAACGCTCCTACTCGCATCTTTCGTGTTCTCTTACGAATGAGATAGTGGTCAATAAGACTTTGACAGGAATCTTCTCGCATCTTTCGTGTTCTTGTGCCAATCGTACGTAGTCAATGAGACTTTGACTTTCGTGTTCTTTGGCAAATCATCCAACATCAAGATGGCATCAACAAGCAGCGCATCTGAGGCAGTGAAAACCCCCTCGTTCAACGATATTGACGAATATACTCTGGCCCATATCTTTCAGTATCTTTCTTTGATCGACAGAACGAAAGTCGAGCGGGTGTGCAAACGTTGGAAAACAACGAGTCGGGAATATGGTTACTTGTATTCAAAACGTCTGAGGATTGGCTCCAATACGAATGAATTATCGTTCTTTAACAAAAGTGTCCAGCAGAACGAATCCAAGCTAGAGAAAATGCTACGCTATCGCTGCAAGTACATAGAAGACGTCAATTTTACAAGTGAATGTCAATACAAACTGTATAAGCGAGCGATCCCGCTGCTGTCGCAGTGGTGCCCTAAGCTTAAACGCCTCGATGCTCAATACTTGAAGGTATATAATGATAACTTGACTAACCTGGTCGAGGGCTGCCCGAACTTGGAGGAACTGATACTGGGCATGGGTTTAAGTAGTCCGGTTAAAGAGGATGAGCTGAACGAATTCTTCCGTAGTGCCAAGCGCCTGAAAGGATTCAGCATACAACAACACATGCCTATGACCGGCACGTGTCTGCTGAAGTTGCAACCCGGAATATTGGAGAGCCTGGAAATAGAAAATTGTATTTCCTTCCACCTGACACCAGAGATAGCTGCGTTCCTCGCACCGTCGCTCAGGAGATTCTCTTACAGAGGGTACAGCTGGAACTATAAGCAAAACTTGGAGAACATTGCGCAGCTGCCGAATCTGCGCCGACTTTTAATTAGCGTGAATCCCAATCAGTTCACCAAGTGTATATTCAAGAGTATAGTCCGAAGCTGCTCATTGCTGGAAGTCGTGGACCTGGACAGGTCGCTCTTGAGTAAGCAGGATATTATGCTTTTATTGGATCTACCAAACCTCAAGGATCTGGTGATCAGAAGAAAATGCCCGCCGGTGGGGATGTGCCTTACAGGATCCTCATAGATCGGTTACCAGCTTTGTAATAGCTCTCGGTGTGCAGCTGTAGTTTGGACCTACGTGCGGACAGGGTCTTCAGCAAAAATGTGATCGTAAGAATCTATTTGCATAGCAAACCCTACCCTAACCCACACGTGTTAGAATCAATACGTACGCTCTTACTTATAACTTCTTAGATAAAGGACTGCATATTTTATTACAATGTAGCTTTAAGACTATTGTTAAAGAGAGAACGATAGGTACTGGGTCAATGACTTTAGACTTTTGATAATGAGTAAATAATTTTGTAATTGTAGGCACCATATCTTTTGTAAACAAATACAAAAATAACCCAAAATTTGTTTTCTTAAATTTATTTTTTATGTACCCCATTTTAATATTATGTACAATGTTAATCTATTTGGATAATGTATTGCGTTATAAGATATATAAGTTGTGTGTGTGTGTGTGCGCGCGCGCGCGCGTGTGTGTGTGTGTGTGTGTGTGGGATGTTTCACATGAAGTGAGCAGGTAAAAATTTTAAAATAGTTAAAAATTTGTTTACTTTTAGTTTTTTAAGAAAAAAACATGTTCCTAAAATTTTAGATCGATATTTGCATAAATAAAAAAGCTCTGCAACATTGAAAATTCAAATTTTTTGCACTTTTTGGTTAAAATCCAAATTTTATCATTTTTTTACTCAAAAATTTGAAACTTTTTGTATAGAACATTGATTGGAAAAAAGTTTGCATTTCATCTGTAGAATGTGGCAGCATTTGTTTTATGACCCTTTTTGAAAGTCTCTAATTGGTTGGTTTTTGATATACCTTCATCGTAGAATATTGAGACTGCGCCTTAAAATTTTTTGTTTGACAAAATTTTTTTTTAATTCTTCCTTTAAAACTCTTCAAAATGCTTTTTTAACCAAAGTTGGCGAAAAAAATTGAAAAAATATATGATTTTTTGAAATATCGTGAAAAACCAATAATTAGCATATTTGATAATATGGTTGATTTAGAGACTTAATATTATTCATACATCTTTGTAATGCATCAAATCACTTAATTTTGTTAGAACATCGAATAGAACATAAAACATCTTTTTTCAATAATATTTGACTTGTACAATAAGCCTTATTGTAATTATCAATTATAAATTACATTCATTTTTAATTTTCTGAATATTAGATAAAATCTAATACACATTTCTGTGGCTTCCCGAAATAACAACCCACTTGTGCGTGTTTTCGAGAAATCGACGTTTTAAAATTTCTGTTATGACACTTCATATGTAAAATCAAAATGCGCGAGATGAGTCATAACAATGTAGACATTTACAAAGGTATAGAATATCTTTTGAACCCCACTATCAGCTGCTAGAATACATTTGTATTCTTTGTATAAACAAACAAAACAATGCAGTTAAGTCGTTATTCCGGCAACTGTGCAGTTAAGCGGTTTAGGGAAATTTTTCAAATAAGACAAATAGTTATTTCTTTACTTTGTAACGGTTTGAAATACCCGCGCAATAGGCACTCATGTTCGGCCGACACGTAAAGTGTATAGGGTGCGCTTATTGCGCGAATTGGAGAAAACCGAGGTATCATGCTGGAGAGAGCGATCAGCTCGCTCTTTTTCCGCCCAGGACGCTCAACTGCTCTACAGGCTAAGCAGCCGCTCCAAGCAACGACGTCATCCACGAAGCCGTTGGTCTCGCCGGGTCAAGGCCCAATACATAACACCTACAGTGCCACACCCACACAAGTAATCTGGCTCATAGCGAAATCATCGCATGCAAGCTTCAAGTGCAGTGGGGGACCATCGCTGGAAGACAGTGGAAAGAGGACACGAGCAAAATATCCTGGGTGGAAGAGCCCTGCGTGCGTCCCAGGTCGAAAAAGCTAAGTACCGAAACCGTAATGTAACGTGCGAAGAATTAGAGAAAAGGAAATTTAGCGTGATTGAGTCAATTTTAGAATTATATCAGTGAGAAGCAATTTTATAGGGAATAAAAGAGAGATAATATGCCTGGGAAATATTGTGAAGAGAATTGCTCTTGAAAGTCGTTTAATTTGTTGAAACGCGCGGAATTAATATATTTAAAAGATTATATCTACTTGAACGAGCGAAAATAATAGATCGGACTATTTACAGTGTGTAGGGGAGGTAAGCCGCATTCTGAAGTGGATTATGACGTAACCGATGTAAACTTGTATATACTCTTCGTGCAATATATTTATATCAAATTTATACCTTATATTTTATTTCAATGTACATATTTCCTGAAATCCTAATTTAAATAATAAATGACACAACTTAAAACATAGAATACGAATTCTTTTTCAAATATTCATTCCCACGCATGCGCCTCCCAATGGAATATGCGTCAAGTCAACGGAATTCGGTAAACCGAATACTGAACGTTACTCGGTTACTGTTTATGCACACCCGCTCCATCGCCTGGCAATCAAAGCTATTCTGTTGCCTTCTATTATCTATTGCCTTTGATCTTTGTTGCTATAAAAATAGGTATGTCATAATCTGTTTATTGCATAGTATTAACTTCAAAAAGGTGCTTGTAATTAAATATAAATTTTCAGTTAAGTCGTTTTTCCGGGCACAGGTGCCCTAGTAGAAATCGTATCCATTTTTTTAGCAGTTTTTGGCCATTTTTACCCCGATTATACCTTGAAAATGGGCAGTTTTATTGGCCAACTTTTGTCTCCTGATGAAACGTTTTTTAAACCCTACTTAGCACAATTAAAATGGAATATGAAAAATGGCCAGTTCATAGGCAAAAACTACTTGAAATTATTATTTTGTGCATTAAAATATAATGGACACTGCAATAAAAATACCGAATAACTGTCTGGTTACTACCCTAGTTTTTGGCCAATTACTACAATAATTAAAAAAATTTATTGGCCATTATTTTTATTTTTATTTGAAAATTAAAACTAATTGTTTCATGAACCAAAATAGAATGCCAATAAAATAATAGTAATTTCCAATTCATGAAAAACAATAATTTTTAAATAGTTAATTTAAACATATTATTATTATTATTTATTTATTGTTATAATTTTTTTTTTATTTCTATATTGATCCATGAAAAATTAAATCAATATAGACTTACAATCGAGAATACATTAATACATTTATTATATATTATAGCAGTATTTTTTTACAAACATCTAGGTATAATTTCAAATTCTTGAGTAATTATAATTTTTCTAATTGCATAAAGGAGTTGTTTTCATCAGTTATTGGACATACTTGATATATTCCAATTAATTCTTGTTCCAATTCGTTTGGCGGATCCGTTATTTCAGTGGGATCGTTACCTAAATGATTTGTTACTGTTTGTTGTAGAATGTTTTGTTGAACTTCATTTTCTTTCCATGACCCAGCATTTGTTAAGACGTTACTCAATCCCGTAGTAAATTCTTTATCTGCAATACTTAAGCTCGATGATGATCTACGCTCTTTAATAACGTCTGAAAATTAATTTTATTGATTATTATGTTTTAATATTATATACTTAAACCTATTATACAATTACCTTCTATGTAAGAATAAAAGTTAGTAGTTTTCATTGTATATTTGTCTTTTATTTTTTTGACTGCAGTGAATTTCGTGGCTACGTCTTTGTGCAAAAACATCTTCAGCATGTTTACCAAACATTTTGAAATAATTAATGTGGAATCAATTCCGCTGACAAGAACAGTTTTCTGAAATATTAATTTGATAAGTAATAAAATTCTTATTTTAATCTGTGATAGTTTGATTACTTACAAAATCTGTGCGTAAAGTGGACTTGGAATCTCCTAATTCTTTTTCGAACTTTTCAAACTCTTTTATTGTTTTCAGAGGAATGCGATATAAGTATTTTTCAGACAATTGTTTACAATTAGTTATACTATTTACATCAGTTTCTTTGAATTGTAGCACTATAGTTTTCAAACTTTGTAATTCGTCAGTAACATTTTTCGACTCTGCCATAAGCAGCTCAATAGATTTTTTAAGGTCTAATAAATATTCTGAAAAACAATTACATTAATAAATTCTAATTCACATTTATTTATAAAGAAAAGTAGAAAATAAAATTTATTTACCAATAATTACGTTCTGGAATAAAGTTTCATTACTTTGTAAACCTAGAGAGAGCTGCTTGGTACAATGCTTCTTTGAAATTGCACAGTTGTTTGAAGTATTTAAGCTAGAACTAGATTGTAAAGAGTCTATATTTGAAGGCCTTTCCTTTAAAATCGATGATATCTTTTTATTTGCGATCGCATGAGGTGGAGAAGCTAAAAATATATTTAATTAATTCAATTTTTAGACTGTATAGTAATGTTATTGAACATGATTAACAATAATTGATTGTACTTACATTCTTTTGGAATACTTTGTTCATCCTCACAATCAATCTCACCATCACTTTCCAAAATGCCTTGATAAAACTGATTGTCATCAGCTACAATTTTTTTAGTACTAACTTGCGTTTGAATTTCTTGAAATTGCTTTTGACAATTTTGAATTGAAAAAAATAATAGATTTTACTACATTAAAAATATTTAATTTAATATAAATATAACTCGATATATTGTAATATATAATAAAATTGTTAATTTTTATATATTTTAGCTTGATTATATTTAGATTTTCATTAATTAATTATGAATTATAAGATCATTGTAAAATTGTTAACAACCATTAAGATTGCTTACCTGGGTTAGTAATTTCCAATGGGTCCTTTGGACAATGAATTTGAGCGGTAGACTGCATCCTAGACAGAGAAGATGATCTTACAGGAACCTTTACTTTAAACTGTCTTTTACCTGAAAATTTGATTACATTGTTCATAAAGTTTGCTCGAAACTATTTTTTAGTGAGTTAATAAATTACTTTGTAGCTCTTTACTCAAAGTTGTTGGTTCAGCTATAATATTTACTATAATATATTATATGTAATATATTTTTCTAAAATGATAAAATTAAAAATATTTAATTAATAACTATAATTTAAATATACTTCTATCAATTGTTAATATTGAATTCATTGAGGAGTAAGCTGAGTTTTGTGTGGTCCTGGGAAGGGAAGTTGATCGTGTAGCAGAAGCTTTTACAGAAGACTCTTTTGATTTTTTTTTATCTGAAAAAATTCATATTTCAATTAATTTTTTATATCATAATAATAATAATAATTACCTATTTTTACATTATTTAGTATATAACTTAAAATTTTTAAAGAATTTCCATTTATTTTCCTATTTTGATTTTTGTATAAAATTATTATCTTATTAAAATTGAAAAGATACCTTTTGGATTATTAAATATAGTTGGAAGCTCAGATTGAAATAAAGCTGCACTTTCCAAAAATTGGTTCCTTCGAATATTTTCTGTTTCAGCTTTTTCAACATCAGATGCGTTTTCATCTGATGATACTGTTAAAACACTCTCAGCATGATTCAACTCTTGCATTTTCCGCATAGCTTCATCAAACGTGTCTGAAACCATGAGAGTTATTATTTTTAGATTATTTTTTGATTATTTCAATAATTAATTAAATAGAAATATATTACCTGCTCGACCTCTTAGCCTTACTGTGTATGTAGACCAATTTTCTCCAGCCGCTAGAGAATTCTCCAAATAAAATTGCAGCAAGTCGTATGGGGGATCAGGGTATTTTGTAACAACTTTTTTTAAACTCTTATTGTACTGTAGCCAAGTGCCAACAACAACGTCAATTTTTTTAGTCGCTGGCTTTCTTCCTCTATTAACAAATTCAACCACATAGTAAGCATGAACAGTTGACATAAATGAATTGCTTTGCACTAGACCACCCATGTCTTAAAACACTTTAAACTGTAAAAAAAAATAATTCTGTCAGATATAAAAAGATAGGGTTTGAAATATTTATGTGGAGTTTGCACGCATGCAATAACTTTTGTATAGGTTAGAAACACAGAAATTTTAATTATTCTAAAACTTATATAACATAATAAATATAAATTGTTGAATTTATTTTTCTTATAAACATACCTTTTTCAATATGAAATAATCTTGAAGAATTGCAATGTTAAGTAGCAGTAAACAAAAGTTAATCGACACGTCCAAAAGAAACGCAAAAGACTCCATGAAATTACTTTGTTTTCACTTCCTTTGTTTTTAGCAAGGAACAAATGATAATAATACTCCATCTAAGCGTAGTTTTCCAGTATTTTAAATTCTTCTGTAAATTTGATTTTTGTCCACGACGCATGCGCAATAGACAGTGTGGCGTATGCACACGACGCGATCACGCGAGCCACGAGCGATCCTTGACCAGGCAGGCGCATGCCGCGCATCAAACTGTATAGTTGCGATGAGGTTATGTTTTCTAGCTCTTAATGTGATGTTGACGTTTTAAAAAAATGTTTAATTGAATTCTTGATTTAATACAAAACTAGTATATAAAGTATATTAGTATATAAAGATGATTCAAAGAAATCAAATAGGTTGATAGGAAATTGTGTTGAAATAAAATTTTGAAGTGATGTGTAGTATATTTATATTTGATGTTTGAAAACTAAATCAAAATTATTTTTAAGTTAACGTAATTTTTAAATGGTTATAAATTTTAATGATTTAATGGAATTACAAAGAGTCGTGTAGGATCATTTTTTGAAAAATTTAAAGAAAACTTTATTAATTTACTTTCAATTTCATTTAGCAAAATATATTGGTGAATCAAACTTCTGTCTTCTTCAACTTCAAAAGTATTTAAAAATTTGGAATCAAATGGGCTAGTGTAAACAGATTTTTTGATTTTATAAAATGTTACATTAAGATAAATTTTTTAATCGACTGAAAAAATATTCTGTATTTTAATGATTGATTTATTGTGTAGTATAGCTGCATTATCTGGATGCTTAGTGGAGAAATAATTTTGCTTGTAATTAATGGATAAAATTCCTTTTTTTATATGCTCTTTCAGAATACTTAGTTCTTTTGGAAGCTCTGGTACATGTTAAAGTATTTCTGTTTCAGTGTGTAATCGTCGACAGTACTGAGCAACAGTTCTGTGAGGAGAAAACAGTACATGTTTTATTTTACCCAGTTCATTTTCATAATCAAATGCACTTATGGAATTTAGATCAGACTGCATTACTTCAACGTCATCTGTTAAGTGAACCAAATTGTGAACGTTTAGTGTTATAAACGATAGTCCATACAAATTTTTTGCTTCTTCTACATAAGTTTTTAAGAGTTGTTTAGCCATATTAAGATATTTAGTTGCATTTTTACTTGATAACAACCTGCAGGCTGAATGAAGTAATACTAAATGATTATAGTATTCATCATTCAATATAGTTTCTTAAAAACAATGGGTGAGCAATAATTTAAAAAAAATTTGTGTTCCAGTGCCTTGTATTTGTCATAAACATTGGTTGATCTCATTTTTCTATGGAATTCATGTGGAATATCTTTTTTTATCAACAGAGTGCGACGGTTTAATTCACTTTTTTGACCAGCACTTATTTTTACTCCAATGGGACCTTTCATCCAGAATTCAAATAGTCTTGCCATAATTCCTAAATACATTAGATGCATCGGATCTAGTAAAAACTGTTTTATAAAATCAATTTTTGGTTCAACTGCGAGTAAAGATGTTGGTCCATTGTGATGATTTACATCTAAAAATTGTCTAAATTGCTCGTCACTCCTTTTTTCACAATCTAACTGTAAAAAAACTACTGTATTGTCAATTCTTTCTCCTTTAACTTTACATCTTTCACAACCATCAAATGGCATATGTCCTTTTACATTTTTTATGAAAGAGCGCGCAGGTGTATCACAAATAAAACTACGTACAGCTATATTAAACTGTTTAGATTGTATAATAATACCTTTAGATAACAATTCATTCAATTCTTTGACAAATGGATACATATATTCATTGAGAGATTTTGGTTTCCCATTTCCATAGAAAAGAGACACAGTAAAAGGTTTATAAATATTTGGAATATAGTGAATTTTACATAAAATAGGCCATAACTGTTTTGAGCTTGATTTGCATAGTTTGACACCATCTATATTAAAATCTAATTCAATCAAATTGTTATTATGCAGGTTAGTATTAACATACGATTCAAGTCCTTTTTTTATACCCAAATATGCAAATTCTCCTGGTAAACCATCAACATCTATCATACTGTGTACTTTATACCGTGCTTGAGATGTAAAAAGAAATGTTTTAGCAGATTTTGGTAGCTGTGGTAATAGTCGGTGTCTTAGTATGTACAGTAATGAATCTAAATGCATGGTAGGTGTTCTCGACTCAACTGCCCATTTTCGAAGGGCTGTTATTTCTGATACTTCATCAAGTTTGGGTTCATTTTCACAAATTTCATCTATTTCCTCTGACTCGTGTGATTCATTACTAACTTCACTAAATTCTTCTTCGCTGTCAGATTTATCAAAATGAATTGAATAATTCTCTTGATCATACCCAATAAACTGATGCATGTTAATTACTGTATCATTGATATTTTCAGTATTTTCATAAGTTTGTTGCATGTTATTTTCATTCGTTGCACTTGTTTCTGGATTTTGATTCTTAAAATCACTGTGTAATTTTTCATTGACATTTTTGTTTTCACTTTTCTCTAATTCACACAAATTTATTTGACTTTTAATTTTCTTTAAAATTCGATTTTTACGAACACATTGAGTACTGCTTTTACTTCCCAAAGTACTCATATCTCGTTATTTAGGGGTCTCTTTGTTGGTCTTTTTAATTAAAAAAAATACAAATAATAACTAACCTCTATCACTTATAAATTATGAAATAATTTACTATTTATAATTTTGTAAGGACATAACCTGACTTGTATTATTTCTAAAGCTTATTAGCGCATTTTTAATACTTTAGAAATGTGTTTTTGTGTACATTATTTTATATTATATATATTAAATAATCAATACGAAGTTTCTGGCCATTTATTAGTTTGACAAATAAAATTGGAAAGTCTCATAAAAATTCTAACCAGAAAAAAGGCACTAAATGCCCAATTTCAATAGAATATTATTACACTATTTAAACTAGTCATAAATTAGTTTTCTGGCCAGTTATATTGGTGCGATTTCTACCAGGGTGCAGTTAAGTGGTTATGCACTTAACTGATATTTCCTCTTTGAACGCGTTTCAGATTTCCGGACCAAGTCTACATGAAAAAGGATAGTTAGAAGGTATAAATTCCAGTGCTAACTCAATTTTGACCCCCAAGTGGGTTAGGTCGTTATTCCTGGAAGCCACAGATTTCATGCCTGCTTAAAATTACATCTGATAATTACCTGATTGAATAGGTCTCCTAAAACTAGATAAAAAGTGTGCACAAATCTAATAATTTGTATTAGTTTTTATCAGACCATTTCAATCGGGTAATCTATTATCAAGTGTGCATAAATTAGGTGACAAACAGTTTTACGATGTATATTCCAACACCAAGATAAATACTGCTTAATTATTTATGAATAAAATATAAATTTCTTATCTGAAATAGTATGCGTACAATTTTTATTATGTACATACTTAAGGTGATGTGATACCCTGATTTCAATATTTTTTAAATCAACATTCAAACGTTTATTTGGAAAAAGACGACTGTCAGGCGCTCCGGACACGTAAACACTATATTCAAAAATTTTTTTGAGCGATTCTATTAGTATTTTCGTTAGCTGTGCTCATTTTAAAAATAGGTCAATTGCAGATTCCTACTTACCGACAGTACGGTTTTTATTTAATTAAATAAACTCTGATCATTTGTTTGGAAAAACACGTCTGTCAGGCGCTCCGTATATGTAAATACTATACTCAGAATTTTTTGTGGATGATTCTATTGGTATTTTCATGAGATGTACTCTTTTTAAAATTATGTCGGTAAATAACATCACCTTAACTATTTCATCTATAATTTAATCTATAAATTATTGAAATCTATAATATATTTACTTTTACTTTCAAGCGAATAATCATATTATGCTTTAAAATGAATAGTTTTTCATCTTTTTCACATATTTTCTATTTATTCACTGTTAATGCTGCAAAAAAATATACCCAAACCTTTAGTATGTTAAAACATCCACAAATTATGCAAAATATACAATAATCAAGTTGAATGGTTCCCTAGTGGAAATTGAATTTGCTCAAAATAGTTTAAAACAATTCGTCACTGTTCAAATCTGTTTAAAATTGTTTAAAACTGTTCAAAACCGTTTAAAACGGTTTATTAGTGTGAATTTTTGGACGTTTATAACAGTTCTAAACAGTTATGAACAATTTTAAACAGTTTTGAACACTTTTGAACTTTTTTAAACATTTACGAACAATTTAAAACTGTTTTGAACTTTTGTATTAAAATACTATTAATTAATAAGAATTTATTTAAAGCAGTTTAAAATAATTTTGAACAGTTATGAACTGTTTTAAACAGTTTTAAATGGTTTTGAACATTTATGAATGGTTTCAAACAATTTTGAACAGTTTTAATCCATTCTGAACTTTCGTTTGAACAATATGAATTTATTTAGACTAGTTTTGAACAGTTTTGAACAGTTATTAATGTCGCCGTCGACGCAGATATGACGAAAAGTCGCTTCCTTACTGGAAATTTAATTTGCTCAAAACTGCTGTAAACTGTTCAAAACTGTTTTAAACTATTTCAAATAATTTTCTGATGATCAGTACATTTTCAATACAATAATTCTGAATTGTTTAAAACTGTTTAAAATTGTTCATAACTATTTAAGACTGTTTTAAACTGATCAAATAAATGTCTGATCAGTACATTTTCAATACAAAAATTCAAAATTGTTCAAAACTGTTCAAAATTGTTCATAACTGTTTAGAACTGTTTTAAACGTCCAAAAATTCACACTAATAAACAGTTTTAAACAGATTTGAACAGTTACGAATTGTTTTAAACCGTTTTGCCCAAATTAAATTTCCACTAGGGTTGATTGAAAATAAATTTATTACCTGAATATCATACCTGTATGTAACATTATTTTGTTAGCGATACTCATCCTTTTTATATGGTAAAACTAAATGTTACATATATTATGATGCTTATTATCATTTAAAACAAAATAATTTCTTGATGTAGAACTCTACAATATTCTTAAGGGATAATATAATATTTTAACAAATAAATACAAAAGTATTTTTTTCATAAACTGTTAATTTTGATGCATACCCTAGCGGAAATATTTTTGTTCAAAAATGTTAAAAACTGTTGGGAAGAGTTATGAACTGTTTAAAAATGTTACAGAATGTAGGATTTTGGACGTTATTAATCGTTTGTAACTGTTTGTAACATTTTTTAACAGATTTTAACAGTTTCTAAGAATTATTAAATTACTTAATAACTTTTAAATATTTATTAATCGTTATTATTAACATAATAATAATTAATTATTAATATAATTAAACACTCCTTCGGCTTAATTCTTCTGCATTGTTTGACTGTTACTTGCCTTCGGAGTGCTCCCGCGCTCCTTGATTCTCATGATTATAATAATGAGACTATTAAATAATTATTAATTATTAATAATAATAATAATAATATTTTATTAATTCTTAATTTTCCTGAAATATGTCAAATTTAAAATTATTTGAAACTGTTTGAAAGTGTTTAAAACTCTTAGAAACTGTTTGAAACTGTTACAAAGTATTATAATTAGAAAAAATGTGTCCAAAATCATACATTTTGTAACATTTATAAACAGTTTTAAAGAGTTCTAAGTAGTTTTAAATAATTTTTAACAGTTATTAACTGTTATTAACATTTATAATTTACGATAGGGTACTTTCAGAGTATGCTTAAATTACATATTTAATAATTTATCAGGACGAATAGCTACCCTAGTGGAAAAGTGGAAATATTATTTCTTAAAAACTGGTTAAATCTGTTCAAAACTGTTTAAAATTGTTCAAAAGTACTTATTTTTGGACGTTTAAAACAGTTTTAAACAGTTTTGAACAGTTTTGAACAGATTTAAACAGTTTTTAACAGTTTTAAATAGTTTTTAATTTTTGTATGAATATAGTATTAATCAACAAGAATTTTTTTAGAGCAGTTTAAATTGAACAGTTATGAACAATTTTAAACAGTTTTGAACGGTTTTAAACAGTTTTAAACAGTTTTGAACAGTTTTAAATGGTATTTAACAGTTTTGAACAATTGAAATTCTTAATTATTAATACAATTAATACTATTTTAAAACAAAAGTTCAAAACTGTTTAATACTATTCAAAATTGTTCAATACGTTTAAAACTGTTTAAAACCTTTCATAACTGTTCAAAACTGTTTTAAACTGTTCCAAACAAATTCTTATTGATTAATACTGTTTTCACACAAATGTTCAAAACTGTTCAAAACTGTTTAAAACTGTTGAAAATTGTTTAGATCTGTTCATAACTGTTCAAAACTATTTTAAATGTCCAAAAATACGTACTTTTGAACAGTTTTAAACAGTTTTAAACAGACTTGAACAGTTATGAATAGTTTTAAACAGTTTTAAATGGTTATGAACAAATAATATTTCCACTAGGGTAGGTATCGACATAATAATAATACGTACGCGGCATAGCTCTGATAAGAAATTTATATTTTATTCATAAATAACTAAGCAGTATTTATCTTGGTATTAGAATATACATCATAAAACTGTTTGTCACCTAATTTATGCATACATGATAATAGATTACCCGGTTGACATGGTCTGATAAAAACTAATACAAATTTACAGAGTCGGGTGCAAAAACTGCATATGTTATTAGATTTCTGCACACTATTTATCTGGGTTTAGACCTATTCAACCAGGTAATTATCAGATGTAATTTTAAGCAGGTATGAAATGTGTATTAGTTTTTATCTAATATTCAGAAAATTAAAAATGAATGTAATTTATAATTGATAATTACAATAAGGCTTATTATAGAAGTCTAATATTATTGAAAAAAGATGTTTTATGTTCTATTCGATGTTCTAACAAAATTAAGTGATTTGATGGATTACAAAGATGTAATAATATTGAATAATATTAAGTCTCTAAATCAACCATATTATCAAAAATGCTAATTATTGATTTTTCATGATTTACACACACACACACACACACACACACACACACACACACACACACACACACACACACACACGCACACACGCAAACACACGCACACGCACTCGCGCACACACGAAATTAAATGTTGCTGAGGACTTGGTATTTTCATTTATATGTAATAAGATTTTGTAACTGAAATGCTATACGTTCTAGGTGATTTTATAAAAAAATTATTGATTTTCATGAAATGACCAAGAAAAATGGTTTTCTCTTCAAAAGAGTCTTTGTTAAAAAATAAATTTTCTAAAATTTTTGTCTCTATAGTTCACCTGGTTAAGTACCCTACTTGACCGAAATACCAATAAAAAGATGACGATTCGCACTTTCAGGGGCCTTTCTACATATGAGGCGTTTCGCCTCAACTCTCCCAGCGCGGCGCGCTAGCGTCAAATCATGCTATTTTCAAGTCGTGTTTACGATATCAATATGCATTTCAAAAAATTATGTGATAAGCGTTTCCGACGTATTTTTTCCTCAGCTTTCCAATGGCGTAGGTGGTTTTTCCGAAATTTTCCATTTTCCCCCCCAACAAGTATAAAACATACTATATCTCGAAAAGTATATTTTTAATATTTTTTTTACCCCTTAGATCGAAAGCTGAGCATTTTTTACGTCGGAAAGGATTTTTTTCAGAATTTGCTCGAATGTTTTCTTAGAGAAACAGAACGCGAAAGAGCAGACGCAGCGTCTCCTTCGCGCGCGGTTTTCGGCGCGCTGTACACCGCGTGGACTAGATGCATTTCGCTCTCTAACAACCACTTAAAATTTTGATTTCCTTAATAATAGCAACAATAAACTAGTATTTATATTAATAATTCTTTTTTTTAAAGTAGATAATTTTATTTTGTTTTGTTTTACGGGTTTTTTAGGGAAGATTTGATATTCTGAACTCATTGACGTTTTTTTAGTATTAATGTTGTTTTATTCATTGGAATAACGGCATGGTACTGTAAAGTTCCCGGTATAGATTTAATTTTACTTAACCTTGATTTTAGTTTCAAAACGGCTTTTTCATAGGTCTCTTTAGTGCTGTAAAAAACTTTAGTTTCTTTGCAATTACATAAAGCCCAATTGTAAAGGTCTTCTGGTGTTAAAATATGATTACTCGAAGAGAGTTGAAGACTTGCTCTTTTCGCCCCTCTTTTCAAATTTGCGCCTATACCATCGCACGCACCTTTACCGTGCGCTGTTGCATGAAAATGCCATTCAGCAGGAACTCCAAAATCTTTTTGATGAAACAGAAGATTTTGGAAGGTAGATTTGTTCTTAAAATGCTGACCTGCTCCATCAGTTAAGTAATAAATTTTCTTGACTATGAAATTACTTTTTAAATACGATATTATAATTTTTTGATATTCATAAACAGCAACAGTATCGTGATTTAGATTATCAGAAATTATAGTAATGCTTATATGTTTAAGATCTTGATTTTCGTTATAATATACCACTGTTGTAAAAACTGTTGCTTGATTATTGTTCCAGTGGAACGATTGTGTTGAATTTTGCACTATAAACGCATAGTTTTCTGCAAAATCACAACAAACAAGGAATTCTCCTTTTTGAAGGTTTTTTTCAAATCGCTTAAGAAAAGATATTGTTCTCTTGCAAAGAAGTCATGAGTTTTAAATTTTATTAATTTTTCTCCCAGTATGTTCATGAATTCATAAACATTTACAGTTGTAGATACTATTGTGCAACGATCTGTCTGAAGCCATGACTCATACTGTATTTGAAAAATATCATTTCTCTCAAAACATTCAAGCAAATGTTTCCGTAATACAGGCATATTGGGGCAATCTAAACAGTCTCCCAAGTAACATTTCGAACTAGCATTACTACATACGATTGCTTGGATGCAATCGTGGTAGTTTTTAAGAAATAGTCGAGTACCTTCAGTTAAACTCTGTAAATTAATAGCATTTAACATCAGCTTGATATTTTCGTGGTGTACACATACGCATACATTATGCGTACCACTGCTTCCCGCTAGAACACAATGCGGCGGCCTCAATTGAGTAAATTTAGTGAAGCCAATATTAACAGATTCATGCTCTTTTTTAAATAAACAATAAATTTCACGTAAATTACCAAGTAGTAACCTTTTCTGTACATGTTCTCTTTTACCATTATCCTGCTTAACAGATATACAATCTTTTAATCCGGGCATTACACGACTAATATCGTCCCTCTCATAAAAACGTTTAACTGAATCTACACTTTCAACTGGAAATATTTTGCCCCTTTTCTTTTCAGGTTTTGAAAAAATTCCACTTTCAGTTACTAACTTTTTCGCTTCTCGAGCTTCCCACTCAGTACAACCGAACTCTCTGATTAAGTCTCTGCGAGACCAAAAATCAGGAGCAAGCGTGAGTAGCTGAATTTTATCTTCCTTACCCGGTGATTCTAAAAATTTTTTTTTTAATTGGTTGAGAACTGCCACGCCTGCTTTATGATATTCATCAGTACATTCAATTTTAGCTTTTTTGGCATCGCATGAAGGTAAATCTAACTTATGTTTATAAAGTTGACGTTGACAGTTGGAACAAATTTTCGCGTTTTCTGGTACGAGGGGATACGCACTCCTAAATATTGAAGGAAAATTCGACAAATTTTTACGCACAGAGTGATTAATTTTATTAAAAGGATTTATGCATTTCAGCTTCAAAGCTGGATCTATTTCAGTAGCGAGAAAATAAATGCAATAAATAAACCAAAAATAAATTATGATTTAATCAGCAAACACACGAAGAACACAAATATAACGGAAACAGCGTTAAAATTCTTAAACAATTTCAAGGATAACAAAGATCGAAAATTCATCAGACTTATATAATTGGATACAACAAATTACTCTCGGGCAAAAATTTTCTATACGCAAGCCACCTATCGGGTAAAAAGTAAGTGAGAAGCGTTGCGTCTGCTATTTCAAATTGATTGTAATGTTTTTGCTTCCTCAAAGAGGAAGCTTTGTAACGGTGAAAAAAATTTTCGAAAAAAAGTCTTCAAAAAGATGTTTTATGGTGGTATATGTGTATATTATTTGATTTTGATGATTTTTGATTTCGTGGATGTATGTATGTGTGTGTGCGTGTGTGTGTGTGTATATTTCAACTCTTAATATCTCCGAAACTAATCAACTGATTTTCGTCGGGTAAAGCTTATTCGCTTCGTCTTGCGGCAAAAGGAAAGTACCCTGATGGATTTGGGATTTTATTGATTTTCTTTTGTTTTATAACCAAAAAACGATTTTGAATTTTTAGTTTTTTTGATTTTTTCGTATCTTATAGTAATTATTACATAAAATAATATACTTCTCTTAAAAGGTATTCAAATTACCTACATTTTCTTTTTTAAAATTTAAAATTTAAAATATCTTCACTCTGTCATTTGTTATTAATGAAAACTTTTTATATTTAAAAAATTAATATCTCAAAAAATAATTTATTTATCGACTTGAAATTTTAACTGTTACTTATTACACTTGTTGGTGGCAATATTGTGTTGCAATTTTAAGTGATTATCTATATGAATATATATTATACATTTATTTTCGAGAACTATCATTTTAATATTTTTATATAATGTAGTAAATTAAAATATCAAAACGTATTAATAGTGCCATTTTTAGCCCCTTCTTTTATCTCTTTTTAATCTCAATTTTTTTTAAACTTGGTGGTCTGTCAAAGCTTTTTTAAAATAGGTACGTAATATACTATTTTGCAAGAAACTGGTATAAGACGCATCGGTTCAAAGTATTGTTGAAATTCTTTAGCATTCCTTTTTATGAAAAATGTATTTTCAGAATTTCAATTTTTAATTAGGAAACGATGAATTAGTTTGAGGAAGCTAAGTGCCAAAGAATTGGCAGCGGTTTTTTTTGCGAAATAACCTATGAAAATGTCAATCGTGCATATAAGTGAAATTCGAAGTGCAAAAAGATATTCCATAAAGAATTAAAAATGATAAATAAAAATAATAAGGTTACTAGAGAGCGAAATACATCTAGTCCACGCGCTGTACAGCGCGCCGCATACCGCGCACGAAGGAGACGCTGCGTCTGCTCTTTCGCGTTCTGTTTCTCTAAGGAAAACATTCGAGCAAATTTTGCAAAAATCCTTTCCGACGTAAAAAATGCTCAGCTTTCGATCTAGATGATAAAAAAAAATATTAAAAATATACTTTCCGAGATATAGTATGTTTTATACTTTTTGAGGGTGAAAATGGAAAATTTCGGAAAAACCACTTACACCATTGGAAAGCTGAGGAAAAAATACGTCGGAAACGCTTATCACATAATTTTTTGAAATTCATATTGATATCGTAAACACGACTTGAAAATAGCATGATTTGACGCTCGCGCGCCGCGCTGGGAGAGTTGAGGCGAAACGCCTCATATGTGTGTTCTGTGTGTTCTGTGTGTTCCCGACAAAGACAGATAGATCTGTTCCGTTTATGTAAGACAGAGACAGACATAGAGAGAAGTTGTCTAGAACGGACAGAACACACATATGTAGAAAGGGCCCAGTAGGTATTTTCTTTTTTCTTATTCATCGATTTCTCTAATTCGCCAAAGTCCCCTCCAGTAGGTGAAAATAAGAAAATGTTTTGATGTTAGAGAACACTCTTTTTCAAATTTATTGAAATTCTACGATAGTCACACGTTTTTTACGTGTAAATATTTAATACTTAATCATACGGCATTCAACCTTTAACCTACAAGTATCACTGAACCTCCAATCATCCGTTAACAATTCCCAACAACAATAGGCCTACTCACGATGGTTATTTCCACGCCCAAGAAAGAACAGCCTCCAGGACCGCGACGCGGATTTTCGCAATTTCTGTCGCCTATTACGCCGCTGCCAAAATTAGCTTGCAATCTTCTAGTGTTGTCCGTGAAGGTTACGTTAGCGGTGGTTACTGCATCTTTTAGGCTAGTCGTGCCGCCGTGGAAGAAGAGCCTGCTGGGAGAGACAGTACTGGTAAGGGGTAAAAAGACACGATCGTTTGAGAAACCGTCGATGGTAGCGCGTGAATAATTTTAAAGAATCTGCGTCTTACGGCCTCAGACGTGCAAGTACGCGGAAACTAAAGTAGTTTATGTGAAAATTGTTTTTAGCAATTCACTTGAGAAATATAACCCATCCCTATCGAATATCCATGCAAATTATAACGCCAGCGGCGCTTACTTTCTATATTTTGTCGAGTATAGGTAATGTTTCTCAAAACTATTTCGTGTAAATTCTGTGGTTCTGTAAACAAAGTGAATTTCAAATGTTAATAAATTAATAACCTCTAAATTAAACAGAATAGAACCTATTTGCTAAGAATTATATTATCGCAAATTAAAATTATAAAAGTTCAACTAATTCGTTTAAATGTCTTAATTTAAATGACTCCTTTATTTTTATAAATCGTTTTAAACCTTTTTATTCAACAACGTATTTAAAAGTATATCGAAAATTGAAATAATTCTATTTTCTGTAACGATTTAAAAGTTCAATTTTCATCTAATTCCATTATTACATATTTTTGTAATTCAATGCTTTCAAAATTTACTTTGATACGAAAAATTTTCACACACCTCTTTCCCCCTTCTAAAATAAATTTAACGAAAAAGCAATTTCAAACCTACGAAATCCCTCACAAAAACAGATCCATCAGACGGTTTGTCAGATCGCTTAATCTCCACCTCTGATGACACTCCAGAAAACCCATTACCCAGCCAAAGAAAATTGTTTGACCAACCATTTCAATCCTTCTATTAAACCGATATCGGTCCGTCTATCTGACGAAAACGACGATCATTATAATTATCTCCATCCCTCGTCCTCCAATGTATAGATCACGGGCGCGGGTCACGGGATCGGCCGCGAGCTCGCCTTGCAATTGGCAGCCCTCGGCTGCGTCGTCGTCTGCTGGGACACGGACGTCGAGGCGAATCGCTCGACGATGAGTGCTATTTCGAAGGACGGCGGTGAGGTGGGTATAGTATGAAAGTGCTCGTGAAATGGAATATTGCAGGCGGAATGAGCAATTGCAGTTCTGGAATTCGGAGATGGGAGGTGGTGTTGTGTAACAATGGCGAGATAATTGTTGGGTAGAGGACTGTTTCGGGTGTACATTTATTACTTTTAGAAGAACATCGCGTAATGAATATAAATTGTCTGATCTGATGGACAACTGTTTATTATATATTTTTACAAATCCAATTTACAAAATCGCTCGATATTCTTACTCCGCGCTAAACAAACACCTTCATTACCTATACGGAGAAAAATGGTTTAGGAAAAATTACTATATTTATAAGTAACCTTGGGACAGACTCAAATTATCATAAAATTTACTACAATTTATAGTAAAAACTTCTATATTTTGAGTAATTTTTACTATGTATATAGCAATTTTTACTATAAATTGTAGTAAATTTTATGATAATTCGAGTCTGTCCCAAAGTTCCTATAGAATTTAGTAATTTCTTTTACATTTGTAGTAAATTTTCCTACAACATTTCTCTCAGTGTAAAAATTGTCTAAGTTCTCATATCTACGACCAACGAACCCGTTCTATTTTCACACCATTACATAAACATCTATACTAATCATTTTATTGCGCCAACATCCTTAACAAACAGCTGAAAAACAAACCCCATTTACATAAGGCTCTCTGTCTCTATCTCACCAATACTACTAATCATTATTGCACCCATAAACCTCAATCGCGCCGCTACATTTTACGACTTACAAACCCGACCACTTCCCATTTTTACAACCTGCGTCCAATAAAACCCGTAAACGTAACTTATCTTCGAAGCCCCGAAAATACGACACGTACCGCTATATATTACTGTATCTTATTTCCATCTCGCGCACGCGCGTAGGTCCACGGCTTCGTTGTGGATGTGTCGAAGCGGCTGGAGGTGCGGCAAGCCGCGCGGTTGATGCGCAAGGCGGGAATACCGGACGTCAGCCTGCTGATCAACAACGCGGCGGTGCTGATGCACCGGCCGTTCCTCGAGCACGCCGACGAGGACATCGAGAGAGTGTTCGACGTCAACGTGCTGGCGCAGTTTTGGGTACGGAGATGGTTGTGATTGCGTGCAGAATTTCAATTGAGGATAGAATTAGTAGCTCGGTTGCTTATAGAATGCGATGTTAATTGTTAATATTTAGGTTTTGGAAAGTATAGTGTTATTTAAGGAAAATAATTCTTTGTGTTTTAAAATGATCGATAGTGCTTTTTTTAAAAATGGAGTATTGTTTGTTTGTTTACTTTATATAGATTTAAAATTACATATTTAATAGAACAAACAGGATAAAATAAGAGAAGACAATTTTGTATCACATACATATTTATCATTGCTTTGATATACTTTTGCTGTCGACCGCAGTAACAACGGCTTTTTTAGAACCTGTATTTAAATAGCATTGAATTATCTTTCGTTTGGAGGATAATAGTTTAGAACGGATATGTTTGTCTCTTCAAAAACAAAAGAAATTACTCTACTGTTCTTATAGACGGTTAAAAAGTTTGTGTAAAATATTTTGTGTAAAATTTTACACAAAATTCGTATAATCTATGTAGTTCATTTACTTAAATAATTGTGTAAAATAGGGATATTCATTTTACACATATTTTGTGTAAAATAGGGATACGATTTTTAAGAGTGTACATTTTCATCTCATTCGCACATAAAAAATTAAATCTCATGAATTTCATTTCAAGATTGTAGTTTCATCACGTCGTTGCTTTTGCACGTTATTAAACGTTATTATACTCTGCGTTCCAGACGATTCAGGCGTTTCTGCCGTTCATGCTGCAGAATAAAAAGGGCCACATTGTCACCATGTGCAGCATGTGCGGGTTTTACGGTGTGGCGAACAAGGTCCCTTATTGTGCCTCCAAGTTTGCAATCAGAGGTTCGACCAAGCATTTTTTATTTCAGAGTCAGCGCGATTCCTAAAACAGTATAATTTTATTAATGAATGATTTTTTTTTTACCTGATGCGTGTAGGATTAATAGAGGGGCTAATCGAAGAATTAAGATTAACCAAGAAGGATTCGAATATCAACTTCACAACGATATATCCCTTTTACGTGGACACAGGTTTAGCTCAAGATCCATACTACAGGTGCTGAATCACTTATACAAAGCGTACAGAGCTTTGCTCCTACTACACTGAGAGAAATGTTGTAGTAAAATTTATTATAAACATAAGAAAAATTACTATATTTTGTAGGAACGGAGGGACAAATCGAAATTATAACAATTTTTGCTATGCAACATAGTAATTTTTATGAATGACCTTAAATTTAAAAAAATTAAATTTTTTCTCGTTCTTCCTGTTTTCAGAACTATTTTCAGACTTTAATCATACAATATTTAATGTGAAAATCCCTTATATAAATTGAGCATTCGAGATAATCTATTTTGCCCTCGAACGATCTCGAAATCTCGAATAATCGAATCCGTCTCGAATCTCGAAAGGAGAGAAACAAAAGACGAAACAGTGGCGCGCGTAGCGCGCTGATTAACGCTAGTAAATTAAAATGAGAAATAAAAATATTTTTTTTTACGAGCGTTGGAATCGAACCTGCAACCTTCACCGCGGCAATCGGACGCGCTAACCACTTACCCAAATAGGATTCTTGAGTGTAAAATTTTGGAACTTGTACATGTCAAACCATCGATTTCAAGAAAATTTCAGATAATATTAAATAATGACAATAAATAACTTTGATAACACAAAGAAACTTATCATTAATGTGCATAATATAAAAATAAAATAATTGAAGTAAGGTTTTGAATGTTTTGTAAACTTAAAAGCAAGACAAAGTGAAATTCCCGTAGAAACATAACCTCAATCAGACACGTGGGCGCCTTGATCTGCGCAGAAAGTACTAATGATGTAGCAATTTTTACTATGTTGGATAGCAAACTTTCTTATGGCCTGTAGCAATTTTTGAATGTGGCACTTTTTACTATGTTTATAGTAATTTTTAATACGCTACAAAATAAAATTTATACGCTACAAAATAAAATTTAAACGCTACAAAATAAAATTTATATTCTATTCTAATAAAAATTAAAAGCATATATTTTAAATTTTATTATATCACAGTTTTTGCTATGTGTATAGCAATTTTTCTTTTATTTCGTAATACTTTCTAATCAACAACTGTCATAAAAATTACAAGAAATTTTGTAATTATTCATACAATTATAATAAAAATGCAGAATAAAGTGTATTTGTCTCACCCTTCCTATACTTTATAGTAATTTTTATTACAGTTATAATAAAATTTACTACAACATTTTTCTCAGTGTAACATTTTATTTACCGCATGCATTTTGTTTGCGCAGGTTCCCTTACATATTCAGTGCAGTTCCACCAAAATACGCCGCGGCCGAGGTAATACGTGCCATCCAGAGGAACTACGAGGAATGTTCGATCCCCCGATGTCTTTTATATTTAGATGCTATCAACAGGTAGATTATCGCCCGCGAGTTATTTTTACCTCCACTTTCTTGAACTCGTCGCATTTGTATTTTTTCTGTTACTTTACAGGGTTCTACCGAAAAAAGCCATGCGACTGATAATTGACTTTTTAGCAAACGTAGTAAGAAACTGAAGAATGATTGGATAATCGTAAAGTGGGTTATTTGATATGGGTATTAAATTAAGTAATTTGGTAAGGTATATCTATAGATTTTGTCTGAGATACGAGATGTTTTATACATTATTATGTAATGTGACGTATATGCATTAGATAAAAAATACGACTTTCATTAGAAGATGGTTTTCGCTTTCATTTTTATCTATAGTCATTAATATTTTTTGTGCATGTGATACATACATACGTTGAGATGCAAAAAAAAAAATTCGTACGTCAATAGTTTCACAGATATTTATCGTTATCACTTCTTGTACTATATTTCTGACTTAGAGCCAATTAAAACTGTTAATGCATTTTTGCCTAGAATTTCAAGAACTATACACTCATTACAAACTACACAAGTAACATAATACCTTAATTTTAACATGAATCTGTACGTCTTAATTACTACTTAATATACATTAATTTCTAATTAGTAAATATTAAACAGCAAAAAATATCCTTTATAAAAGTACCATAACAACAAACACCACCACTACCATTAGTGCACACGCAACCAAACACCACCGTCACTGAAAAATTCCAACGCAAACGCCATTGTCATGCACTTCACTCTGAACCATCAATCACACCTCTACCTCTCTCTCACTCTAAAAAATCGGCAAACCCTAATCGACTCTCACATACACCTACGTAGCCTTCACACACTGGACAAACAAATTCACGCTGTACAAAAAGAGCGGCTGATTGATCCGGAAGGCGACGAGACTTCCTAGAAAGCGAATGCGCGCGTGCGTGCGCAATCTCAGTGCTATCATTACCCGTCACAAGTTAAGTAATAGCGCAGAACCAATATCCCCCTTGCGCGCAGCAGCCTCGCTAGATTCACGACGTGTATAACCGCTCGCGAGATCGTAATTACGGCTCTCTGCCGAGGTTTCGGTGCAGCTCGTGGAGGAGCTTTGTGTGATGGAGAGCTGTGTGTGTGTGCGAGAGCGAAATTGCAGGGAGCGATTGTTTTGCCAGGAAATTGAGGGAAATTTGGTGGAAAGTTGGACGGTGCGTGTATGATACTGCTGAGGAATTAGAAGAAAAAGATAGTTTTTTGTCAGGATTGTAACGTATGCCGCTTTAAATAAGAAATTGTTTTTTGAAATAAAGTAATTGAAATAATTCGGTGATACACACTTTTGTCAGTCCTATTTCAGGGGAAAGGTTAATCAAACATACAAGTAGATGAAAAATGTGAAAAATATAATTTTTGCCAAGTTTCCTTTAAAGAAAATGGAAAAACTTTTCTGCAATTAAATTGGACGATTTAGATACACATGACCAAGAATAGTCAAAAAGGCTTATTTTACATTTAGGTTTCCTGTAAAGTCAATACCACTTTTGATGCGTTATCAATTTTTTTTTCTTGGTAGAAGAACTATAGATTGATTTCTATTTATGAATTTTTTCCAAACGTGTTTACTGAAACATACAATAATATTTTCTGATTAAGTTGGCTGAATTAGCTACAGTTAGCGTAGTTGTTTTTGGAAAATCTAAATAACAGTGTCAAATGTAGCTTGTACTTCATTTGATAAATGGCCAACTTACGAATGTATAATCATAGAAAATGTTTGGGTTAAGCATGTTTTTATCTCTCGGAGATAGTTCTTATTTTATCCCCTCACATTTGTTGTTTTTGACTTAGTATATGTTGTACTAAGATGTCAATGTCACGCATAATGCACTCTGATTTGATAAAAGATTATTTTACTATGATGTAATGTAGTGGGGATGATTTTTAAGTTATTAGTATAAATGTATAATCGTCTCGAAGCTAGATAAAGAGGTCACCGATTGATCACGTTCGCTCAGTTTTGATGCAGACTGCATCGATATCCATTCATTTATAATTCATCACTGTGGTCATAGTTTTAACAATGAAGAGTTGGTTAATAATGAAGAGTTTATTCATCGTTTTGGCTTTCTACATCGTGCAGTCACATACGGTATGATAAAAGACTCATTAACACAAAATTAACAGGTTAATTAATATTGAGTATCTTTCTGCATATCAGGATAGCTCCGAAGAATTATTGAAAGACATGCTTTCATGTTTCACGGATAATGGAATCAATGCCAGTAAGTAAGACTAATAAATTTAAATAAATTTTCTTGCTATTATTGAAAAATACTTTTATTGCAGCGCATTCAAGATTCATAATGCAACAAGAGAATTGGAAAGATATCTTAAAAAATATCTCAGAAGAAAAATTGGCATGTATTACTGCTTGCATGTATCACAAATATAAACCGGGCAGTGCACCTCTCCATAGTACACTCATAAGTTTGATCAATGATGGTATGTGTTAACAATTATATTGAATGATATTCAATAATTATAATGATTGAAATACATTTATGATTATTTATTAGATAAGCAACTTACGGACAATCAACGTAAAGGCTTATTGGAAACGTTAAATAATTGCAAAACCCAAGGTATTGGTATAAGCCATTATTGTACAATGCAACATTTTTTTAATGTAATGTAAAAAATTAATTTCCATTATTATTTTTGGATAGCTGCAGGAGACGAATGTAAATTGCTAAATTGCATCAAAGTGTTGAAACCTCCATTTTCACGTATTATATTTACAGAAGATGATATGAGTGATATTTCTTAATTAGTAATTTTAAAATTAATAGAACAACCATATAATATAGTTTCTCTGTATATTCAGTGTGCGAGTAATTTGTGCTAAATACCACGTTATCAACTTATTATAGCAGAAATATCTGTAACTGGAATTAATATCGGCATGTATACGCAAGTGCATACGAACTGGTATGAGTTGTAAATACTTTTTTAAAATATTGAAGTTTATGCAATAAATTTAAAACATTGTAAATGTATCTTTTATTTTTCCCTGAATGCCGCGTCACTATAGAGAATTTAATTTTTAAATATTATACACTGTCATAATTCTGTATAACGATATGGATTAATAATCTTATTAATTATACGTTTCTTCTTTTGACACAAAGAACTCCGCATGATTCAACAGTGATGACGTTTGATCAGTTCCTTTTCAAGTAAATGATATTGATACTCCGGGCATCCCGATTTTTTCCTTATACCCTAAGTATAACTAATAAACGTAAATTATTTTCTGACGTTTACCACCACACCTTTCGGACTACCTCCAGTATTCACTCAATCTCTCTCACCTCTTCTTCCAAAGAAAGGCACTAAACACCATTTCCAAGACCGATCAAACAATCCCCACCACTCAAAATTTCTTTGCCGCTCCGCCATTCGAAATCCAAAAGAATCATGAATCGTCCGAGACAAAAAAAACTGCTCCCGTGTAGGATTTCGCGGAACAATGGACATAAAAGTATACGTACTGCAGGGAGAGCGCTAATCGGAGACGTGTAGATCTGTATACGAGGCATCGTCCTTGAACCTGAATCCTCATCCTTAAGTTCAGTGCACCTGCGAGGGAGACGACGATGACGACGGCTCGCGTGCGGTGTGCGCACCTTTTTTCCTTGTTATACGCGCTTGATGGGCTTTTGCATCCTACGTCCGCTGCATGTAACGAAGTATAGGGGGATACGTAAGTAGGTGCGGGAATAAGACGAGCTACTGTTGTTGCAGTGTGTTACCTAAGAAATGCTTTTAATACAATCGACTTACGTAAACGTAATTGATGATATTTATTAACAAAACAATTTGTGGTATTTGTTGCTGAAATTCTATAGTTATTGGTGAATATTTTTTTTTATTTTTTATTTATGTTCGAGGAAATACTCTATTTATGTCTAAATTCAAAACAAGTGAAATTCCGTAAAGTACATATTAAAATTCAAATCGCGCTTTTTCCTCAATTAATCCACTTTTATTGTAACATATAATTTTAGCCCGGTAGAACATCACCCTCGGGTGGAGGTCAGAACCGGTTTTTACTGTATGTATATATATCGCACGATGTGGCGGGTTTTCTTAGTGCATTTTCTAGTGGGCGGTTCATCTGCAGTAAAAGTAAAAGCGCAGTACATTGCCATGCAAGTCGTCGTCTCGCCGGCTTTATTTGCAGACCTACTCGGGATGAAAGTCCTCGTCGTCGCTGGCTTGGCTTTTTCGACGTTTCAAAAGCGGCACGCGCTGCAAAAGTGCAAGAGCGCATAAAGTCGAAGAATTCGGTTGGAAAATATTTGTAAAAAAATTTTTTTAAATAGAAATGATATAGTGCTTATGACGAAATTTAAAAACGTACGGGCAAATAGAAAGGATAATTTTATTGTAAGAAGAAATCTACAGTACAATACGTGTGCAGAAAAAATTGGAACTGGGATTAGGATCAGGTCAGTGCTCTCGGAGACATGCTAATTTATATGTACAGACTGGTTTTGCAAAACGTTTGAGTTTGTGATCAATCTGACCTTGGATGCATGCGATAATAAAATTCGACAATAAACCTTTATGCAAATGGCTTCGAAGCTTATCTATAAGTACGACGAATTACCTAGGTAAGAAGTTTGTAGAGTAGTTTTGTTTTTCATTTGATATTTATCTCGATGTTCGTGCATAAAACTATTTTTGTCTAAATTTTTAGAAGGTAAAATATAAAAGTACTGTTTTAATTTGCACATTTGTATTTAGCTTACATTTTTACTTCTTTTGAATCATTTCTTATAAACTTTGTTTTTTTTTCAGCATTGAAAATAGGAGATTTGTATTAATAGAATATGGTGCGAAATTACACGGTATTGAAAATGCAAGTAAATTATCGAAGAATGTGTCGACGTTTAAAACACAGAATTACGCTCTCTAAAGTTGAATTAGTGAAAATTACTCCACCATTTCAATTAGTAGAAAAAACTACTAATTTATTAGTGAATATTCACTATTTCATTAGTGGTTTTTTAAAAACTACTAATTAAATTAGTAAAAACTACTAATCAAAATAGTAGTTTTAATAAACTACTAAATGAAATAGTGAATATTCACTAATAAATTAGTAGTTTTTTCTACTAATTGAAATGGTGGAGCAATTTTCACTAATTCAACTTTAGAGAGCGCATAATACATACTTTACAGGAAACGTTTACACATAATAGAAACCGATCAACGAATTTGCTTATTTACTATCAATACATTTTTTACGACTCTTGAGTTACACACGCACGTGAATGTTTGTTTTAATTTCCACCATATAAATTCGCACATTTCAAACGTCGATACCGAGCTATTATGAGTTCACCTGTACTTTCTAGCACATAAAACTTCCGTAAAATTAGTTCCACGCCATACAACCTTACAGCTTCCTCGCTGTGGGCCACCGGCGAAGAAAAAACCCATTCACGATACTGGAATAATTATATACGAATCTCGCGAGCCCGCACGTGACGCTGCTGCGAATGAAAGAGGATGTCTGACGCGGCCTTGCTTGAGTCAAGTTCGGAGTAAGTATCTCTCTCTCTCGCGCGCGCGTATAATGTAGCGGCTAGATAGTCCGAGAGCGCGCGCGCGCGTGCGAGTTAGCAGGATAGGAGCAAGGAGCGAGTGCATTGTACACACGCGCGCAAGCGAGTCAATCGCGCGCACCTCGCGCACCGGCGTGGACGGTCCTCTCTTTCAGTTGGAGCGCGACCAGCGGTATATAACGTCTCGTATAGTGGCGGCAGAATTAGTTAACGTGGAAGATAAATGGTATGTAGAGAGAATTTTTCAAGACAAGTGGTGATGCTCGTTGTGGGAAAGTGAAGTGATTGATTGTTTGTACATACGTGAAGTGTTGCTAGCGGCGACTGACTTTTGGAAATTGAGCGATAAAACGGTTTCTTCGAGCTATTTGAAAAATAATTATCAAGGTAAATAATTGATTTTAAGCCATGATTGACTTTGAAATTTTTTTATTATCGGTATACAATGGTTAGATGGAAGATGGAGGGTATCTGCTGAAATGTGCAGTAATTAGTTTAAGATATTGTATTTATTAGTCTTGTAAAGTTATAAGAAATAACCATTCTAATTAAAAAAAAAAAAAAAATCGAACTGTTTTAAATACCGCTACCGTCAATGATATTATTTGTTGTATTATTATCTATATATGGTAAAGGGCTAAATTCCCGTTTAATTAATTAAAATCAAATAAAATAAAAATAAGATTGTGTAGTTGTTAAGCATCCAGTTATGGTTACTTTTCGGTATGGCATTTACACCAAAATTCCAGTTTATATTCAAATAGATACAAACATTCTGTGTTATACTTCTGTTATACTGGTTTTTTTTTTAGCTGAAGAATTTTTTTGTACATTAGACACAGGGACTTTTAAATTTTATAATATAAACTTATATTTCATAGAATCAAATTTACATTTATTCAAATTTTTTGTTTCTAGAACTGTCGTTTAACAGAGTATAAAAGCTACTCATGGTGTTATATTTGTGTTTCGCGCTTTTTTGTTATAGTTAAAAATTTCTTATGTTAAATAATTTAAATTTTAGGCATTAAAAATTAATTTTAGGAATCAAATTAACTTTAGGAATTTAAAAAAAAAATCTTTTTTAAATGTATTGAAGAAGTATCAGTAATATAACCAGTTTTTTTCTGGTTTAGCTGTACTTATCGAATTCTAATTAGTCTTATACAGTATGCTCATGACATGTTCAAATTATCTGAAAAGCCTATTCAAATGTTTTGATTGGTATCATTAGAATAATCATTTCCGCATCAAGTATATAGCTATATCAACCAGTATCTAACATGCTTATACTCCATAAATTAAATCCCTTTTGAATTATGTTCAACCTCGATCCATGCACTTATAAGAACTCTTTAACGACAAGATCGCTAATCGCCAACTGAAGAATGTTTTCAAACCTCCTCAACCTCAAAAGCTAAAAAAAACAGGCAAACACCCAATACTCACTCGAGTGTTAAAAAATCTTTTCACTGCGCACTTCTTCGCCTGTGGGCAAACAAGAGAGCCGCACTGCTTCAAGAATCCCGCAGGCGAGATGGCCCAAGCGCGTGTAATTGACATAACACCGGTAACGCGTGCGCGCACGCGCGAGATTCGAACGCTCGTCGAAGATCAACAGTTCTTCCGCGATGTGTAAAAAAGGAGGAAAAAAGCACGACGGTCGTCGCGTACGTGGTAAATAGGTGGTGAAAAAACTGTTCTCGGAAGTATTTTAGTAAATATTCAATGTGCCGACGGTCTGTTACGTTTGAATGTATTATACATTTCGTCGCGCGGTACGAAGAAAAACCAACTTCTAAACTCGTGCGAAATTGGCTTTTCTTCGCCTGTAACTTCAAAGTTGGCTTTTCTTCGTGACGTGTGTTGTTTATTCTTAATGAGCTTCTTTGAATTTTTACTTAATAGAATGCGCTCTTCATTATTTAATAAAAGTCTATGAAATCATCGAGTTTTTTCTCAAAATAGGATATGACTTTTAATATATCTTTTCAGGATTTGTAATTGCTTACGAATCGAGCATCGAAAAATATGGGGGAATCCCCATCACATGTACAATATTATGAAGAATAATTGATATTTGTCAAGAAAATATCAACCATAAAATATAAAATTATTATGTTAAAATAATTGTAAAGAAGCATTGACGATAAAAATCGAGATATTATAAGTTTTCAAAAACGTTTATTTATGATAATTATAAAACTATATATTTTTTAAAGTCTGGGATATTTTAATTCTATCCAGATCTTGAAAGTAAATATTTCAAGTAAAAGACCTGTGCAATATTCTTAATTATATTATTAATACTAAAAAATAAAAAAATCATTGAAAAAATTTCTGTTTAAAATAAAATAAACATTAGGATTTATAAAACCTAATTGTAATGAGCGCCAAAGGATTAAGTTTCAATTCTCCTTTTTCTGCAAAAAAAAAAAAAAAAAAAAAACGTTTAAACAGTTGTGCATATCTAATGAGGGCCATATTCGATCGGCCATCGTAACTCGTAAGATTTTTCTCGTGTCATGATGAGCAAAATTCGTTTTTTTTTCTCTATCAGTTGCGTTGTTTTCATGCGTTGTGCAATATAAATTACATACTTTCTTTATACACGCGATATACATTATTTAAGCTATCGCGCGTTGTTTCACTTCTTAGATAACACGCGTACTTTTTCATACTGCGCAAATCACGCGTTCAGCACTTATAAAAACTCGTCTGACTGCGTCCATTGTTATTAAAGCGGTCACTTAGCGTAAAAAGTAATTAGTTTGTAGGCAAGTGAAACGCAATTTTATACACTTAACGCTATTATGTATGGTGATAAAGAATAAAACTAATTGACTGTATGTAATCGTATTTTTACGAGAGATGGTACTAAAAAGTATGATTTATTGACGATAAAGGATAATAAAAATAAAATTAGACGCGTAAGAAAAACGTGTCATTAGTCATCCTTAAACGTGTTACGAATGGACTCGGTACGAATATGCAGAATTAAATGGAGCTAGGAGTGCAATTAGAATATGACAACAATTAGCAGGAAGCAGTGTCTGACTAGCAAGTGGGCGGCCCTCATTCAAGCCTTGGATACCTCAACTTTTATTCCAAAAAGTTGCAATGCCTCGTAAAAGATATTTTAAATCTACATTTTAGAGTTTTATGATTTTGGATCCTGTTTAACTTGGTTTTTCACATCTTTTTCACTATTCTAGTGAAATGCACCATTGATATAGGTTTATATAATTAATATAGTTCAAGGCTCATTTTCAAAATCTCACATTAATTCACTCAAAACATTTTCCAAAAATATTATTGTCATACTTTCTTATGATAGCGAAACGTTGCTTGTAAATCACGAGGCATGCGCCTCAAAATCGAACAGCCAAGATGACGTACGCATTGCATCACTTATGTACTATTGATAAGTCATCTCATTGCACGGTGCGCGCTAACTTCGGGCCACTCACGCAAGCAACGAATACTCGTTAGCAATATTGATGGTACACCTGAAATGCAAAAAGCGTATAAAAAGTGCATGGACAGTCATTAAAAATCTGGTAGTCAAAATGAGGCGGCGAGCACGTCACCGCAATCATCAACAAAAAAATGCAATACGATCTACGAACAATACTTTTTGTCTAAGGTGTTTATGAGATATGAAAAATTTTGATAATTACGAGTCTTAATGCGTTTTTCTTTTTACATTTTTTCACGACGTTTTTCCAAAGTCTCTTTTTGCTTCCTCATACAGAAAGCTGTGGAGCTGTGAACAAAACTTTTGAGACCAAAAAATGTTCAAAAACATGTTGTATGACGATCTATGCTAAAATCCGTCTATTTTGTGAAGAACATTTTTTGTTCGTCACGATATGCAGTGTGCGTGTGCGTGTGCGTGTGTGTGTGTGTGGGTGTGTGTTCGCTGCGATGAACGATATTTTGAAACGCCAAAATCGGAATTTTAATTAGGCGGTTCACTCAACGAGCGGATTGGCGATTACTGTAAAGGCAGTTTTGAAGCCGAGACTTCGTGCGCTTACATTAAAAGTAAAACTGGTATACAGTCGGACCAAAGATTCTATTTACGATATATCAAGTCATTGAATTTCAATTTTATAATTATAGCAAAGACTATTCGATTAATATGATTAAGTATTTTTTTTTTTTGTATTTCATTTCAGCACTATTTACGTTCAATAAATAAACAGTAATTAATTATAATAAAAGTGTAGTTGATTGTGTGAAGCGTTTCACCTCCAAGTAAATATTCAAAATAAGAATTTAAGTAACATGGGTCTGAAGTTTGCAACGTTGTAGTGCAACGAAATAGAAAGATATTTTTGTACCGCAAGCACGATTTTTGTGTTTTTTGAACCTATTAATAGAGCCGAAAACGACCGCTTGTCGACCAGCGGGCGGTAAAAATCGAAAAGCGCCCGCTGCTCGCAGTAGCGTAATTCAACAATTAAATAAGTCTGTTTGATTTGAAAAAATTAGAACCAGAAGTAACAAAACAAGCGTTAAGGTAATTTAACACTCAATTACAAACTCACGGGTTGTCGGGCTTTAAAAAGTGCTTAAAAAAATGTGACTACAGAACTGGGAACAACTTTTAATGGGAACATAACTGAGAATTTAATTAAACAAAATATGTTAAGAAAAAATCAAAATTATATTACCAAATTTTGAAAAATCAAACTTTAATTCTGCGAGAAAATATTATTGACCAAAATCACGAAGCATTGTTTTGACATAATGGAGCATGTTTATTGTAAAAGTAAAGATCACATGTCATATTATTGCACAATCGCAAAAAATAAATTAGAAATAATTTGCAAATATTATAACGCTCAAGGGCTTATTAGATAAATGTAAATTCAACTAAGAAAATGGGAATCATTATCAATACTATCAAATTTAGGGACACATCGTAGTACAATGGACACGGCCCAAATGCACCCTCTAAGCTCGAATAAGAAAAAATTCACTTCAAATAAGTGAATATATTCACTTTTTTTAAGTTCATAGTCATCCACATATTTGAATAAGGTACGACTATCTACTTATTCGACATACATATGACTAATTTTTACTTAATTTAATTTACGTGACATGTAAGAAAAGTGCAACCGTTGCAGAATCGTGTGAGTTCTGTCTCACTGCGAGCCACGCGATTAAAAATTTCCTGTCGGTAGTATACCTATATGTCAAAGGTGCAATCAACCCGGCCACACATGAAATATTGTGCTAGGTATACTAAAAAAAAAGCTTTGGTGTGCAATTTTCATAAAAGCGCGTCATGAAGCAGTGGATTGCGAACGTGCCAAAGTCTCGTGATGCAAAGTGAGCAGCAAACTATTCCAAATAATATTATTTTTCAATTTTGCAATGAATCCGGGCATTTAGCAAGATTTTGCAAAGATTGCAATGTATTTTCTGAAATTTTAAAACTCATTGCAGTATTCACATAGAGAATCCATATACAAATAATACATGCAATTTACTTGTAGATAGTGGGGCTCAATTAAATATTATTGAGGAGATACATGCACGACTCCCTAGTCAATAGTATATAATTTTAAAACATTGCATGATATACATTAAATATATACAACATTAACGTGTATAAAATAAAAGAAATAAATTCAGATGATATTTCCAGCGATAAATGATATTTATTAATAAAAGGTTAAGAAACAAACAAATTTTTTTTTGCTTCCTTATATAGAGGAAGCTTTTTTAACATGCAATAGGTCTAGCGTAGTTTTGTTTTATGTGTGTGCATAACCCGTACAACCTCATATTTGTGATTAAATATCTTTTTGGGAAAACTTTAATTTTCTGAGCATAGTTTTTCGTCTCGAGATTCAGTTTTTCTTAGGAGAAATAACGATATCACTTCCGATGAAAAATCGAGAATTTGAGAAATATACAAGTAAATAGCTGATTTTTAAAAGGGATTTTCGCGCTATTTTGATCGGCAACCGTATCTGAAATTCATTGAGAAACTCTGTTTAATGCTAATAAAAAATTTGTATTAGTTTTTATTTGATTATCCAGTTCTTACTCTGACGCATGAATCTCCTTAAGGGGACAAGCCATGGTTAGGGGGTCGAAAAATCGATTTTTTTTTTATTTAATATTTTGATAGCAAATTTTCCGCTGAATACGATGCTTCCAACCGCATTTCGAAATTCAATTTCGTTTAGAAAATACAGCTAAAACTGTGAAATTACTTTTTTGCATATTTAGTGATTTTACTCAAAATATCACTTTTGACAACAATACAATACTAAATGTATAACGTAATGTACATTAACATTGTAGAAAAACTTAACTTGAGGTATAAATCTCGTGTATTTTACTCTTAGGGCTCTTGCACGAATAAAGGAATAGCGAGTAATAACGGCTGACAAACAATCACAAGTGAGCTTTAAAAAGACTTGTTTCTTTTTGAAGGAATAAGAAGGAACACGTCTTTTTAAAACTTGCTTGTGATTGGCTGCCAGGCGTTATTCCTCGCTATTCCTCCATTCGTGCAAGAGCCCTTACTCTCCTTATAGAAAGGTATTATACGTAAAATACTCATAGGTGGTTCAAAATCCCAGCTGCATGTTTATGTTGTTTCAGCGCCACGGTCGCTGGAATTTAAACTGAATTATTTTGAATGTAATTGAATCTGCATTTTTCAATGCAATTTATTTAGTAAACAAACATTTTTTCCTGATTATAAGGTATTATACGCTCTAGAGCAGTGTGTGGAAAATTTTTTAAAATTTGGCCTGTAGGTTAGCTACATTGTGCAATTAAAACTTGCTATATTTTTAAGTGTTTTTTTCGGAGTGACTTTTGTGTATCAATTTAATTTTGATACGTAAAGTAGTGATTTGTGAAAAATCATGAATACAGACAAGAGAAGTCGAACACCAGGACCATCTACAAAGAAGAGAACATTTGGAAGAAAAAAGAAACATAAAGGATTTAGAAGAAAAGTAGAAAATGCCTCATCACTAAAGAGAAAAAGAAGCACATCTGCAAGCAAAATTTCAGAATCAGATATATCTAGAAGTCCAGCAACAACAAGAAACAGAATAATAGATATTGATATTTTGTTTCATGAACTTGAAAAGTTAATTGTTTGTGCTAAGTGTCATGGAAAAATCCGAATTGCGGAAGGAGACATTAGAGGATTGGGTGCAAAAATTAATATTGTATGCAAAAACTGCAATGGCATGAATCTCATCAATACAAGTAAACAAATTGGAAGTAGTGGGAATGCTTATGAAGTAAATAGACGTAGTGTACTTGCTATGCGTGCACTTGGACAAGGACATGCAGGATTGGAGACTTTCTGTGGTATCATGGACCTACCATCGCCAGTGGCACACCGTTTTTATGACCATATCAATGAGGAGTTAAGTAAGGCATGTGAAAAAGTGGCAGTTATCTCCATGCAAAAAGCAGTGGAAAAAGAAAAACAATTGACACCAGCTGGAAGTGTAGGGCTCGATGTGTCTGGTGACGGGTCCTGGAGAAAGAGAGGATTCTCTTCTTTACAAGGAATCACAAGCTTGATTGGTTTGCGTTCCCAACAAATTCTTGACATCTCTATCAAGAATAGTTTCTGCAAAGCTTGCATGAAATGGGAAAATAAAGAGGGCACAGAAGAATATGAAGACTGGTACACGGACCATCAAGTCAATTGCTCAGCAAACCATGAAGGAAGTGCCGGAAAGATGGAAGTAGATGGAATTATTGAAATTTTCAAAAGTTCCATGGAAAAACATGGTGTAAAGTATCATCGCTACATTGGAGATGGTGATTCAAAAGTTTTCTGTGATTTGTGTAAAGTTAAACCATATGGAGATGAACTGATAGTAGAAAAAAAGGAGTGTGTTGGACATGTTCAAAAGCGAATGGGTACAAGGCTGAGAAATCTAAAGAAGAATTCTGGCAAGAAGAAGTTAGCTGATGGAAAATCCATTGGAGGACAGGGACGCTTGACTGGTAAAGTTATTGATCATCTCACCACCTACTATGGTAATGCCATCAGGGGCAATGCGAACTCAGTGAAAGATATGAGCAATGCGATATGGGCCACTTATTACCACAAAATCTCCACAGATAAATCACCTCAACATCATTTGTGTCCGAAAGGAGAAAATAGTTGGTGCAAGTGGCAAAAAGCGAAAGCCCAGAAAAAACTGAAAGGCTTCCATCGTACAGGCAGTATTCCAACAGTAGTGATGGAGCAGTTAAAACCAATTTATGAAGATCTCTCTCGACAGGAAGTAGAAGAAAAAGGAGAGTACGACTTCAGTCACCAGAAGAGTCATATGAACTAGGTTCTTACTAGAGTAAGTAATTAAAAGATTTTTTTGTTACTTATACGTATAAAAATAGTTAATATTTATTGTTTTTCTTTTTAGTTAATTTGTGATTGGATCTGTCACCCGGAATAGATGATTTTTGTAGGTTATAGACTGCAGCATCAAAGAATAAAAATATTTTAGTCTAATACGAAAAAAAAGATAAGAGCTACAATAATGTATTATTCTAAATAATATAAAGATGTCATTAAGCTAATTAAACCTTTTTTACAGATATTTAATGAGACTAGACATGAGATGATTAGAGTGTCCGTGCCAAAATAACTGTCATATGGATATTCCATTTTTCATGTTTAATCAAAGTATATTATACAGAATTGTGAAAAAGATTTTTGTAAGTAGTTTTGAAAAGCTTACCATAAGTTATAAGAAACTCAAGTTTCAAACATGATTTCTGAAAAACTTGTTTTTTGTGTTTACAGGGTCATTGCCGTAAGTTTATTTTTCACCAAGTGAACGAAATGACTTGAAATTTTAGGTGAGCATTCCTTTTTACATTAGCCACAAGGAATGTGCGCTACTTTTTTGAAAAAAGCTTCAGAAAAAAATAAAAAAAATAAAATTATAGAACTTTTGATAAAATATACAAAAAATTGAGATTTTTCATAAAAAATAAATATTAAAAAAATTTTTTTAGGAAAAGTAGCACAGAAAACTGGTAACTGATGTAAAAATAAAGATCAAGCTATGAATTTCAAGTCATTTTATTTAGTTGTTGAAAAGTAAACCTACGGCAATCAATAAATCAGAGTTAAATCATTAATAAAATGTACGCAAGAGCCAGATGTATATTATCAGCTAACTACAGGTGGAAATTGTAGGTAATAACACTACTTATTAGTGGGAAAAATATTAAGTTCAAAGATTACACCTGGAATTTATTATTAATCAAATTATTTATTCTTATTTTTTTCAGTTTTAACCATGGCTTGTCCCCTTAAGAAAAACCATATTCCTCCTAATATAATATTAGAAAATAAGAAAATTCATTTATCAGGTATTGTAATAGATAAAACTATTGAAAGACTAGGAGTAATCAAAATGGCTATATAATATGAATTGTACTCTTTAAATTAAATTCCGTGAAAAATCACTATTTTAGAGAGTATTGATTTTCATGTTGCTCCAGAGTATTTTTCCCTACCTTACGACAGAATTTTTGGAATAAGAATTCTTCTTTTACGACTTCAATTTACCGACTTATAATGTCTTTTTTATATCTTCAAACCATGTTCGTTGTTGAAGTAAAACCGATTGTCACGGATTGATTAAAGATATTTGAGATTAAAAATTGTTCTTTAATATATTTGAATATCATTTTCTAAGAGAATATTTGATTTATTAACACAACATTCTTACTGCGTATTAATCCTGTTGAGTACTTGATTTTGTCAAAATTTTGAGAGATTATCTCCATCATCGAAATTTGTTACCCATAACTTTTCGGCATTAATAATTATAATTATTTATGTAAAGGACCAATAATAATTATTATTATAATGTAAAGGAACAATAAATTAAGTATGAGGAAGCTATAAGATACCAATGAATTGACAACGGGTTTTTTTATAGGTGGAGGGTAAAAAGATGTTTTGCTTTTGTGTCGCGTGATTAAACTTTTTCTGCGTTTATCTTTCTCATACGTTTGGATTACGTCTTTTCGTTTGAACGTCACTTAATTAAATGTGTACACACACACACACACACACACACACACACACGCACGCACGCACACACATACACACGCACACACACACACACAAAGATATCCGGAAAAACTAGAACAAAAATTTATATCCTTCTTCCAGTTCTTTATTTAGCAAAGCATACTTATTTATATCTTATAACCACTCGCCACTAGAAGCCCAAATCCAAAGTGACCAACAATTTAAGGTTGTATTGGCCGTAAGGTCATGCCAAAAATTATTTTTTCACGCTGAAAATGCGATAAATTATTAAGCAAAGCAATTGATCAATTTTTAGTTCTCGCGATTAAAAATAAAAAATCAAAGCAAAATTGTAAACTCGGCACTATTTTTTAAAAAATCGTCATTGCATTGAAATGACTGCATTTTGACGATTTAAAAAAATAGTTCCGAGTTTACAATTTTGCTTTGATTTTTTAGTTTTAAAGCTTATAATATTCCAATTGCATTAATACATTGGTCGCGAGAACTAAAAATTGATCAATTGCTTTACATAATTATTTATCGCAGTTTTAACGTGAAAAACTAACTTTTGGCAGGGATCTTAAGGCCAATACAACCTTAAATCTGGGGCCTTATCGAGTGTTCGGTACAAGGCGAAATTTTCGAGGTGTTGAGAAATTTGATTGGCTATTGAAAAATTTCCAGCTCGCTGATTGGCCAGAAATGAAAACAGCACTTAAATTTTGTTTATCTCGATAAAGCCCCTGATTCACACAGTCGAATTCGTCGAAACAGGTTTAGTCGCATATACCTATCCACCTCCCGCAAAAAGTCCTACACGTGATGCATCCAGGATACCTGGCCTCGCCTCAGACTTTCGACTCTATAACTGTGCTAACCACCGTCTGTGTCTATAACCTACACACACACACACACACATACACACACACACACACACACACACACACACACACACACAAACAATCAACGGTTATCTCTCGAAAATTAGATTCCCTCTCTCTTGCATCTGGATAATCGGATGTATACACACACCCAGGTATTTACGTGTGCATATAATTTTTTCACGCGTCCGCACGCGGCACGTATATAGAGAGGTTTACCTTGACGCAGGCACGCACGTGCAGGCGCAAGTTCACGATCAAGTACTTCCAGTGCAGTAGGGAATATATACATACGTGTGTTATATATACGGCTGATGGAGAGTTTAAAAACGCGTCGATACGAGATTTATCGAACGCTGCGTTCGCTTGTATATAAGTAGCGCATTAGCGCGTTATTCGCTTGTGCTTGAGGTGCGATTTTATTGACTTGCGAATACACGTGAGTATAGTGAAGCGAGCGATTGGAAAATTTTATTTTTTAGAGGTGGTAAGTGCGCAATGACTGGTGCGATTGGTAAATCGTTGGTTTATGTATAGTTATGTAACAGTTGTGGTCTTGTTCATTTATATTTAAAATTACTAATATTTTTATTACCTAAATTTTAGTCTGAAATGTATATTATAGACCGGTTCACTTCACTTTTATTCCTGAATTTCATTACAAAAAGGTTCTCTGCAGGGAATTACGACTCCACTTGGCAAAATAAGTTCGTTATCGATTAGATCAGTGTAGCGAGAGTGAAATCATCTATATGATAATCTAAGCCAAGTTACCATATACCTCTTTGTTTATGATTCAATCTATTTTCCGTATTATATAACACATAACGGGAATTTCGAGCCCAGTGCAAGTTGCTATAATTCGTACCGGCCGTCAAACATTGCAAAAATATTTACTGTACGTGTGGTCCACGACATAAATAATGGTAAATGCAATAAGCAGTATCATAATTTAGTATACAGTTTCTGACATTTTCTTAAAACGTTGCAAAACTCTTATATCAATGTTATTGTTCTCAGAATATGATCGTGCACTTGTTTAAAGTGATGTAATTTCTTTTTAATGACAATAAAAAACGTTGATGTATATAAGTTCAAAATCACCTTATAAAATTATACGTATTTTACTGTATTATAAATAATTATAATGTCTTTTTAGAAAATTGTCGTTCATAGAAATAAAAGTGTATTCGAATTTTTCAAATAAAAGTTTTGTGGGTGGATGAGTTAGCAAAACTATGTAATCTTGACTATAAAATTCGTTTTTCAAACGATAAACGATCTTTGAAATGACTTTTGATTTTTATGATAGCGATTGTTTGACGAAAAGTAATTTATAGCCCATTTAAACTTCAGTTTTGCAAATTCATTTAATTGTTGAAATGTGAAAACAGTTCTTTGTGTTGGAAAATGATAGTTTAAAAGTCGTAAAAGTGAGGAAAATCTAGCGTTTTTAATCTCAAAATTTATGCAACTAAGCTAGCTTCAATTTACTGTCTTCTTCAGAAATGATTCATAATCTTACAAAAACAGATCGATAGCTGTATAATAAACTGTCATCTTTAACGAGCTCCTTTATAGGCATCTAATTTTTCCATAATAACCAGTAAGCAGGGCCTTTAATGCGATATATTTTTCTAATACGATTTTCAGTACGTTTCCGATAGATTCGAGACCGGATACTGGGAAATTAGTCGAGATGGTGATTCAAGGACCAAACGGAAATGGCATCTGAATGTTACGATCGGTGTGATCTAATACAGGTCAAGAAACCCAACCAACGATATGATTAGATTTTATTGGTCTTTATAAGTATACTCTGTATTTTAAAATCGTGTAGTATTTGTATGTCATGTACTACTGGCTTCCTTTTTAAAACGTGTTTTATCTTTGTATAACTAAATTAAGAGTCATGTTCACTTAATAAATTGATTTCAACTTTCTTGCTCTAATTCCACATTTTACATTAAACACCGATAAATTTATGTCATTGCTTCAGGTTTTCAAAACAAACTTTACTGCATTGCAAAGTTATAAAACTACCTACATTTTCCAGTTAATTAGTTAAATATGAAATACCCCGCACAGATGATTAATCGAACTCCATGTAGGCTGTACAACTCAAATTAAACATTGCACCATTGTTTATCTTTGTTTACGGTTCTCTTTTCCCCCTTGATGAGTTTATCTCTGAGCACGTTATCTAATTCGAGGTCTCAAAAATGGTTTGACGGAGTTGATCGAAAACTTTCACCTGGGAAATCATGTGAATTTTGGACGAAAAATTTCTGTTCTCGAAACTCAAGTACTTTAGGTTCTTAATTGGTGCCGTTTTTTAATTTCTCTGTATGAATTAAATATTGACATGATTAAAATTTTCTAAAATAATTAAATTGACATAGTTCCACGAAAAATTTTTGTCAATGATTCTTATATTCAAAGTACATAAAATGACAACAATTTCATTAAATTTTTATGTTATTATAATAATTAATTTTAAGGTAACAAAATAATTTCTCTTAAAGTTATGACAAGGGAGCAAGTGATTTATCTAGAAATTAAATAAACTAAGATAAACACGTAAATTTATGACTCGGTTGAAGAGAAATTTGCGGGCTGAAAATAGATATGTTTTGCCAGTGTACCTACTTTTGATACGAACAGGAGAGAGTATAATAGCTCTATTTATATACAAAATTATGTAATAACGAGTTCTCTATCTCGTTATTTTTACCGCATTGATGATATAAATGGTTCATGTTTCATAATAATAAAAGTATTTTGATTTACAACTGCAGCAAAACTTTCGCTAGCTTGCCTGTGATTTTTGCTCACTCGTGATTCAAATCACTCAATGATTTTTAAAAAATCCTATTTCCTGAATTCTTCTATACGTAAATAAATAACGAAGTATGAATTTGAAATCCTACAATAACAAAAAATCTTCTTTTTACTCTCTTCAGAACTACATTAATTCCTTGCACGTATTACATACTTTTCTCCACCCCTAGTTATTTATAACTAATTCATGTATGTTGCATGCGCAAAATTTTTTTTCTCCGAAATAGCATTCGAAAACTCCTAAATCCCCACACGCACGTGTCGGTTAATTAGGTCGAGTTCCCACTTTCGCTAAAGTATGCCTCATATACGAGGCAGGCTTATGCAGCTAATAACACCGCGAATCAATTCGTGCGTAACTGACAGGAATAAAGGCTATCGCGTGTTGCGTCAGCACGTGTGGGATAATTACTCATATTCTTTCAGCGTGTTTAATACCGCGTGTATAAGCGCAGGCGATCGATGAGATGGAGTTTGTTCCTGGTCGCGATCAATTACCGTAGGTGCGAGTTAGATTGCGGGAGGTGTGTGCATGGGCGATTGGAAAGAGTTCAGATTGTGCGGTTATTGAGTTTGTCGCGGCGTGATTTAGCACCGATACGGGTAATTATGCATATGCATTGGAAAATTGAATATCCGGTTTTCACGATATTTTAGTGAAATGAGAGGTTGCACTGACGTGAATAGTGAGACTGATTTCGATTGGGCCACCACTTGTTGAACTAATTCCGCCAAATTTAAAATAGAACGTGGTTGTAAATTTCGGTTTTTATTAAGGTGATGCGATACCCACGCTATTACTCAATTATGGGTTCTCGTTTTTCTCTTTCAATTTTAAACTTTTTGAAAAAAACTCTTTGACACGTTTTAAGTTCAATAAAGAACTATAACGTATCAAAGAGTTTTTTCCTTAAAATTAAAAATTGAATGAGAAAAATGGGAACCCAATTTTGAGTAATAGCGTGGGTATCGGTTTACTTAAAATTTAAACTGGGAGTTTAGTTCAGATCAAGTAGAAAGATCAAGTAGAAAAATTTATATAATCAATACATTTTCCCTGGTGGAAATCCAAAATATTTTATAACTAATAACTGACCATTTATATTAGAAACTTGCTATAAAATAGTAATTTCTCTTGTCCAGTTTCTAGCTCCCAATGAAACGCCTTTTCTCCTATTATTTGGCGATTTAATAGATTGAAAAATAGAATGAGTTTTTCGAAGGCAAGCACAAGCTTGTTCTTGAGTATTTTGAAGGTATTAAAACTGATCAGTTTCTTTAGTCTGGAAATGGCTAGTAGAAGGCTTGCTGTTATGACAAGGAGTGAGAGAGACAGAATCAGATGTAGAAATGAAAGTTTTGCTAAATTATTCATAGAATGAGTACAACAAATGATTTATTAGTTGATGTTATTTACTTATATTTTGATAAGCCATCCAATGCACTATAATGCCTTTTTATCAAAAATAAAATTAGTAAGTAAATCAAATATGAATATTTTGTTGTTACGTCAATCTAAGAAATAGGCAAATAATGGCGGAAAAATCGTTTCATCGTAGCGATTAATTAGCCAGTTTTACTAGCTATTTTCTAACTTCTTGGCCATTTTATATAGATGAATTTCTACCAGGGTTATCATGCCTTTATTTATGAATAAATTTGTTATTTTTATCAGAAGTTGGTATTTGCATATCTATAGATATCCACAAATATTTATCTGCGTAACTATGGTCTTGTTTGATAGAAATTATTACTTTCAGAGTCTTGTATTGAATTATTTAGATATTTATTGCTTAATTATGTAATAAACGATGAAATTATTCAAGGAATGCAGTATAACAATAAAGCTTATTAGTACTATAATGCTAACAAGATGAAAATAACATTTTATTTTTGAGTCGCTGGCAAAATATAAATAAATTAGCGTTCACTCAGTTTAAAAATACGAAGTTCCGGAACAGACTGGCTCTTGAACCTTTTCAATACACTGTACATATAAGGAGTTGAGTAAACTTTGCTCTCAAAAAATTCATGAATTTTAACTAAATATACGAAAGTGTACCCATAATACCCGCGCGTAGATTTTCAGTCAATAAGAAAATCCGCTAATCCGAATAAATTCGAAGGACGTTTCAACCCCGAACAACAACATTCTATTCGCATATTCTAACATCAAAGTCCGCTACACTCGCTACTCCAAATTAATAATCTAAGGCCAATTTGTCCTCGACAAAAAACCATCGATCAGAAAAAACACCAGCCGGCCCATTGACTATCCCGGAGCTCAATTACCGCGAAAAGCAACGATTTCCGCGTTCCCTCTCACATCTATATCAGAGTTCAACAACCGACCGAAAGAAAGAGCGTCAAAGGCGCCCCTCGTCAGTCTCATCGACCTTCGATCGCGTCGGGAGATAGTGCGCCGATTGAACAGCTGTGTTTATACAGGCGAATTCGCTTAGTACGATGATGAACGCGCGCAGGGCCTTGTATATTATAGTGTCATAGGTGCGGATATGACACTGGGTTTGGCGACGTGAAAATCGGTTTTTTGGGCTAAGGTGGGAAGAGGGATTCCGGTTAGGGAAGTTTAGAGAGAAATGATAATGAGCAAGTGGTTTGCGGTAGGTTATTCAGTCGTTTGGAATTTTTTGTAGGAAACAAGAGCTGGAATACATTTGTTTGAAGTTGTTTTTTTTTTTTTAACGTTTACATTTTAGACCGATGTAATACTGTAAATATTTTTAATAAGATTAATAATTCTATTTTAAATAGATATTTATCACAAGGGCAACCAGATTTTGTATAGTAATTTAATGTTCACAATTATAATGCCATGTATGAATTATTCAAGTATATCAATGGAACATAAAATTTTGGAACACAGGATTTCGAAATATTATTTGCATATATGTTAAAAAAAAATTAGTTTTTCTCACTTCATTATTGTCTAAATTGACGTCAATATAAAACATTGCTGAGCCCATCGTAGGATTTTTATAAAATTTTCAGACATATTCAGGCAATAAGTTACTATGATATTATTACAATTAAAGATAAAAACTTCAATAAGTTGCCTTTTTTTTTGTTTTTTATCCGATCTTAAGGAAATAAAGCTTATTTTGTTCGTTAAGAAATTTTAGGGGGAGTATCCTTGGGAAAATTTGTGATATGAGTTACAACTTGACTTGCTTTTCTTAAACAAATTGTTATTGCGCCGTACTGGTAACTCGTATCACAAATTTTCCCATGGATACTCCTCCTGAAATTTCTTAACGAACAAAATAAGCTTTGTTTCGTTTAGATCGGATAAAAAACAAAAAAAAAATCCGGCAACTTATTAAAGTTTTTGTCTTCACTTGTAAGAATATCATAGTAACTATTGTCTAAATTTGTCTGAAAAAAATTGTTTTATGTTCCTTCTAGTATATATTTGTTACATGTACTTACTCTTGGATTATCAAATTAATAAAACATTATTTAAAAATTAAAAATTCTAAGACTGAACAAAATATAAATAAGTAGCCTTATACGCCCCGATCAAGTATTCAATTTTCGCGTACACATAGTAAAGACCGCAAAAAAACTATTTATCCAATACCCATAAATAGCCGTTGAAACACTCAATCGCGGATGTCGAACGGCGCCTGTTCAATTTCCAAACGCGGCGTAAAACAATCCTCATTTCCCGCAGCTGCATTGCCCACAGCGATAAATCACATCTCCTGTGCCCAGACCACCGTCGAGTACGTTTGACATGTGGGCACGGCAAAACCACACAAAGCACTAAAATTCACACTGGACGTGCGCGCGCCGAACTTACATAACTTTTATCCCCAGTTCAATAAGCAGTAAAACGTAACCGCGCGCGTGCGCAGCTTCCTAATACACAACTTTCGCGCACTTTTACAAATGCCGTGACCGTACTTATATAGCTCTCTAGGTCTGCAGGAAACTGCGCGTTTGAATAAGTTATGAAAATGTTACGCGTAAGAGACACTGCAATCAGGATGCGAGTAGTACAACGGTGGCGTATTTTTTTGGCGCCGTAAAATCTGCGAATATTTTTTGGCGATAAAACACGTAAGGGGATAATTATTGTGCGTTTGCAGGCGAGGAGAATTTAGTGGAGTGTTAGGATTGAATCGGCAAGAACGCGCCTTTGTTTGGACCGGAAAGAGTATGTACGGGTTATATGGATAATAGTGTGTCTGAAGTGACGTAAGGGTGCAGGAATGTTTGGCAAATTGGCGTGAAAATCGGCATTTCGTTTCTTATTCTCATTGTATTAGAAGAGATCAAATTTATACATTAGATAGGTTCAGATTTCCATCTTTTTTTTTAAACACAAGTAAAGATTAACATATAGATTAAATTTCAACGAAATTAAGACACGTAAATATTACCATTAGTTGTGCAAATCATTTATTCATAGATAATAAAACATACGAACTTTTAAATACAAGAACTCATACGATCGCTGTATATACACATACTGTCTTTGAAAACTCTCAGCGCCAAACTCAAGCTGCCGATAAATCATCGTAATACGATAGCGCGGAAACGCAACTTACATAACCGGCATAATAACGATCCGCGCGCAACCGTAACCCCTTGCTTTTCATTGTACTTGATTATCGGGGCATGAGGCTTTTATATGTACACCTGCGGTGCGCGTTACACCGTGCACGTATTATATACTCCAGCCACCATGACGACGCGTGTGTCTTATCATGCGACGATCGCGCGCAAAAGCTTGCGCGTGTTGATAACGTAATCTAAGGAAGGGAGATTTATTGATTAGTGATTTGTGCAATTTTAGGGATTTTCGGACATGTGTTTTTTAAGGTAAATAGGGGGATTCAATGTTGATTGACAGATATTTTTATGTTCGGGGGCTCAAGTTTTAAATTATGTATTAAATTTTTTTTTTTTTAATTTTACTTCCATCATAGGTAGATTAGTTTATTACAAAGTCGTAAATAAGAATTTTTTTATTCGACAAGTGAACAAATTTTGTTCAAAAACATTCCTGAGCAAAATGCTATTATTGTATGTTAAATTTGAATTACAAGCTGTATAATGGAGCGTCAAGTTAAACGTTTACGAGTGCTTGTATTCTCGTGAAAACGATAGATAATAACCATCGGTGCATGAAATAACTTTTTTTAAAGAGGTATAGGTATATGTGAACGATACATATTGAATGTTCGTTAATAACTCAACGTTCTATAAAAACAAAAATGAATTATGATAACGCGAACTTTAAAAGATCATTCCAAACCTGTAACAATTTTCCCCCTGTAACAACAAGTCGAGATAACAAATCGAGAAAATTCGGCGTACCATTACTTTACCCCACTACGCGCAATATCACGTTATTTAATTCCTTCTCTACATTGTTGCAATCGGCACCACAAAAGACTTGCTCTGCCACGGGCTTTGTTCTCTCCGTTATCTTTTTGTCGCGGCTGAATAATATAGGTTTCTTCCATATATTCGCGACCCGCTCGACAACTTTCCAGCACACCGTAATGCCATCATGTACGCGCGCACCCTCGTCTCGGGCGGCTAAGTTGTGGATATAATGCGTATTATTATAGCTGGATTCGCATTGGCGCGCGTATATGAGGATATTTTTTTTGTCCACACTTAGAGGGTTCAAAAAATTAAAAAAAAATTTGAAGGTACACCTTCGCGACAAGTTTCTTCTCATTCTATAGGTCATAAAATATACGAAAAAAACTCGTGAACATTAGAAAACGGTCTTGTGACACCGTTTTAGAAAAAAAACTATTTTTCTTATTCATCATTTTTGGTAATTCTTCACGATTTTCAAATGCACGTAACTTTGCGTAGAACCATATAAAATTGGACGATAGGGAGGGTCAACCCTTCAAAAATAAACACAAAAACACAACACTTCACATTCTATATTCCAACGTTTCGCTGAACCTTGTTGTCAGCCTCATCAGGGAAAAAACTAATCTCAACAACATGTCAACCAGATAATTATAAAATTATTTAGTAGTAACAACTACATTGTCAAAAAGTAGAAAGCCACATTGTCTCACTCACAGATGACTGAAATTCTCCATCGTCCAATTTTATATGTTTCAAATAATGGAGGGTGGTCATAATACGTATATTTGCGTAGAACCTACCGATTTTAACGATCTTTAGCTTAAATTAAACCTCTTTTCTTCTACTTTAATCGCTTTTTTGTGGAATTTTTGTTGGCCTATTTAAAAGTTTGCTATTGGCTCATCATCATCAGTGACTACTTTTCGTCCATTTTTCCCATGTTAAATTTCCATAAGAAAAATGTTGTTTTTTCTACAACGGCCGGTATTACAAGACCGTTTTCTAATGTTCACGAGTTTTTTCGTATATTTTATGACCTATAGAATGAGAAGATATTTGTCGCGAAGGTGTGCCTTCAAATTTTTTTTTTTAATTTTTCGAGCCCTCCAAGTGTGGACAAAAAAAATCTATCCTCATATAAGCAATTGTTTGCGTGGTTTCCTTCTTTTTTTTGCGGGAGATGGATAAGTAGTCGCAGGTAAGAAGTGTAGTGGGGCAGGTTGGAATGATATAATAATGATAATTTGCAGGAATTCGAGGGAATGTTTTGTTACCGGTTAGGTAATTGGTGGGATGTAAGGATCGGCCTTGGATCAATTGAATAATATTTAATTGTTGAAAGAAAGTAATCGTAGTGGTTTATGAATTCTTGTGTAATGTTACTAAATTGATTGCAAGTTCCACATATGTTTTACATTTTTTTTTTTTTTTTTTAGCAAACAAGTTTAGCTTGAAATATTTCGCTCTTTTATATTCGAGTATGTTACTTCGAATATTTTGAAACTTAGAAAATAAAAAGAAATTTTAGTTATTCATTCATGCATTATCATAAACCAGGAAAAGCCTTTATTCGCGGTTAAGCTATAATGAGCAGTGAAAAAAAAAACGCTGAATTTCACTTATGCAAAATTTCAACACGTGCCCAGGACGCGTGAAAATATTCACGACTCGACGGGAAATTGGTCTATTTCAATTTCCTCGCCACACCGTGCAATCCAACTTCATCCCAATCACCACGCGCCCGGCAATAAATGCGCTAAGTCCTCTCCGAAAAAATCTCGCTATTTTGCATATCGATTGTATAACACATTTGTTATTGTCCGTTACATAAAGTCGATTAGAGCGATTCAGGAAGACAGACCAGCACACGCGAAATAAGTCACTTTTCTCAGAGAGGTGAGATATAATGGGTTAGTATCGATTTGTGGACCGCGCGCGCATTTTGTCGCCTGTCGGCCAATTTGTCAGACACCGGCGAGACGCGGGGACAGAGTGTCGGCTCGGTTGCGGAATTGATTAATGGCGCTCGAGTTTCGGTGATATTGGAGCGATAAGAAAAGGAGAGCGTTAAAAAAAGATTGCTATAGTAGCGAAAAAGCTTGTTGTAAAAGTGATTTTTATTGCTAGTAAAATAAAACGAATTCGGATGGCTGTTTTAACCACATAAATATTTCTGTACATATAATCAAATAAGTTTACAACGTTAACAATCCATTTTGATACAGTAATCTCTTGAGTCATTGTAGTAGCAAACTCAAATTGCTATTCCAATCAATTTTGTTACTGCAATGAATATGACATCTATCTGCAATTATTATAGGTTATAATGAGAATGATTTTTTTTTACTTGCACAGAGAATAAAAGGAAAAGAGATGGAATTGAAAAAAGTAATATGTAAAAAGTAAATTTTGCATAACTTAAGGTAGTTCCTCATCCCGAAAAGATGTTATTGGGAAATAATTTTTTTTATGATTTGTCCGAATCTGATCAAATAAGGAATAGTTTAGGCGCTAGGAAAAAAATTTTTTTGAACAAAAACTGTATTGGCAAGTGTAGATTTTATCGGTTTAAAAAAATATCAATTATAAATACGGAAATCTCGTTGGTTTTTCATGCAATTTTAATGAGTAAGCGCTCATTCGATTCCTTGAGCATTTTTATATGGTGTTACAGAGGAAAAATTTCGCAAATATTCGATGACTCCACAACTATTAACAATTAACCTATTAACTCCACACTATTAACCTTACAGACTAATTTGTATAAACTATAGTCTGTTACGCCGTACGTATAAAATATTTCCAAAATTTTTCCTCGGCAACTCCATATAAAATTGTTTAAGGAATCGAATGAACCTTTATTCATTAAAATCGGATGAAAAACAAAAAAAAATCCCGTATTTACTCAATACTTTTTAAAACCAATACTTAATACCAACACTTGCAAATACAATTTTAACTCGAAAAATTTTTTTCTAACGCCCAAACTATTCCTCATTTACATCTATCGTTACTCGTTTGATCAGATTCGACTAAACAATAACAAAAATTATTTTCCAACGAGTCGTTTTCGGGGTGAGGAACTATCTTAATATACTTTTTCATAGCAAAAGAAATTTAGAAATATGATTAAAAATCTTTACTAACGAATTTATTAAAAATTTAATTTAATATTAATTTAATATTATTTAAAACATTTTTCGTAACAATATAAAAATTTCTGTCTTTAAATTTATCAATAACATCATTGGGCATTATCCACCTACGTAAGAGGTTAGATACATATTCGACGCTCATGGTGCTGAATTGACATTGCAATATTTTTTTGTTAATGTTACTATATGTGTAGGGGTTAGCATAGCAACCAAAATGGTTGCTCTAACGATTTTCTATTGCTAGACAAAGCAAGGTAATATATCGTATGCATGCTCGTTCTTTCAACGAGCAATTGTGATTGTAACAGCGATTTAGTTCGCTATACAGAACAGCGAATTTCAGGCATTTAACAGTGCATTTTTATTGCTCAAATTTAAACTTTCATAGCTTTGGAACGAATTAATATTTGTTAATTCCGAAAAAAGCAAAATCGTTTTCTCTACTTTTATTTCCTCTTCTTGAAATAGTTTTTAAGACTTTGCTAGAATAAATGGTGACTGTTTGAAGAGGCTTTTTTAAAAGACTTTTAAAAAAAAAAACAAAAAATGTCCATAACTCAAGTTTTTTGGAGCGTTAGGGTCTAATATTGCAGCTTTCTTTACGTTTCTCCGTCCAAAAACATATCCTAAAGTTTGAGCCGAATCCGTGATTCGGATCCCTGACACTCGCCTGGTTAATCATGCTAAATACACTTTATTTATAATACATTGATTATCTCTATCATTTTAACTAAATAAATCACATTACAATTATGGCTTTTTTTTAAATTACCGGTAACCTCTTCATTCAGCACTGCTTTGACTAGGGAGCCGCGTTCGAATCACCTTAAAACAGGATTCTTACATCGTATAAAACTTGATACTAGGAAAATGGTAATAGAACCAGAAAACTGGTAGATAAGTACATTATAACATTCCACAGTTTTCTCAAATGGTATAATTTATATTAATTAGAAAATGAACGTGCTAACGGAATATCACAGACTTAGTCCTAGCGTGATGTAAAGTTTGCTACTAAAAAAAACTTAAGATTTTTTATCGTAATTATAACCCTGGTAGAAACGTTAACCATAAGTTAGCTATTTTTGAGTTAACTTTATGGCTAAAAACGTAGATAGCTTGTTATTTCATGATTATGTACCAATCAGACATAAACTATGGTATTTACACTTCATAAAATGAGTATTTTAAGTAATAGTAAAACTTTCAGATGAATTATATTACTTTTGTAGGATGATGTTGGCTAAAAATGCTTCCATCTAATTAACGCGTTAGCTATAAAATATAGTTAATTTTCTACCAGGGAAAATTATAATAATAAAAGTTTATCAATTGTTATTGTTAGCTAATTATAAAAATATCGTTAAAATTTCGATTTAATTTTAATTCTACATTAGTATTTGCAAAGAAAGAATTCATAAAAATGGAAATATCTTTGTGGAATTATTTAGATTTTAAATATATGAGAAAAATAGTAGGTCAACCAATATTTAAAGAGTTATTATGAAATGTTTACAAAGCTAACGTAATAAACTGTATATTTATTTCCCGATATTATGTTTGCACGTTAAAGTATAATCATATATCCATTAAATAATTCTAAGTAACGCAATAACATCGCAATGCGAAAAAAATTGACAGCAGCCGACCCACAACAATCGCTTAAATAACGACCTAATCAATTTAAAGATTTCACTTAATTATCAATTCCTGATAACGATAAGTATTCCCCTCAGCATCGGAAGCTACATACTCAATATTAGCTATATAAATAGCCCTCATTAATAATCAAACACATGTACCCGTAGTACGATCAAAACCTTACGGAAATCAATTAACCCAAGATAAACATTTACACGCGCACGCATAGACACATGTAATTTCTACCTCGATCCGGATAAAATATTTCGACCTCATATTTACGATGTCATAGCCGAAAAAAGTCCACCGCGAATTATATAACACGCCGCAATACACTTTGCGCAACTCTCGCGCCCATATAATATACGCACTTATCTTCTCGCACGTGCGCGTACTTTTGGTCGCGCCTCGTAAATTTTTACACTAATTGCCACTTTTCTCTCGCACTCTCTCATTTGCTTTTTAAAAGCGCGACCAAAACGCACGCGCGATGCAAATTCGACGGAGTCGCGCGTGCGATTCCTCAGATTCGCGAAAACACGGCAGCGTGTGTATAGTATCGGCTTATGTAAGCGGATAACCCGAGTGAACGCGCGCTCGCTCGCCCAATTCCGAGATAATAATGAGCTGTAATGCGATCATGTCGGCTCGTCGTGAATTGCAGTGTATACGGGAGAGGGAGAGGGTCATTTTTGAAATGTCAATTATTAGACGGCCGAGTTAGATTGCGCGCGCTTTCTAATCCCGCGTCGTCCTGTCTGTCGAGGATTTCGTGTATACAGTTGTAGTGTGGTGCTGTTGGCTTTTGGGATTTTTGGTGAGATTTTGGTCGATTTACTTTTATAAATATATTTTAGATGAAATTTTATACGAAGTAGACGTAGATTACCAAACTATAGTGATTTGAGGCAATTAGGTTTTAATGTCAAAATAGATGCAATACCATTGATATATAAATATAGATATAAATGTCAGAATGTATTTAATGCGATAATTTTAGGTCTAATTACAGCTTCAGAATCATTTATATTATTAATTACTCGGATTATTTTTTTAACTATTTTTTACTACAAGCGAGAATAAACATTTAACGAGGAGTTTTTAATTATTTTATATAAAATAATGAAATAACATATTTCATATCGTATTGACTTTAATTACTATTAAACATGATAAACATTAATATAATTAGTGCGAAATAAAACGAGAATAAGAATTGTCAGAATTCATGTTTTTTATATATAAAGTAACTTGAGGTAATTCGCCCACCTTCAGTGGACACTTTTTTGTATGCTTCTGCAAGCATGTTTAGAAAAAACTGTTAAAGAGACATCAAAATATATAGTAAAAGGAACAAAGGAACAAATTAAGGACGCCCTAGGAGTGATATTGATTTAATATGAAACCAAATTGTAAAAAGATCGTTTTTACTATGCTCCGTCATGTTTCGTTAATTCGGCCAATCCCTTAGCATATGTAGCTAGCACAGCTACTTTTCGGATTAATTCTCTTGTAAACAAGTGAAAATAATTCGGAAAATTTTGAAAATATAAGTTCCCATAAAGTGGAGCTGAGGAAATGTGCGTGTGGCCGAATTAGAACTACGGCCGAATTACCTCGAGTTACCTTATTTCTATTCAAGTTTTGTAGAAAGTAAGAAACTTTTGTATAACTTATTAAAATGTTCTTAGGACAACTATATTTTTCATTCCTTTTTGTGTTTAATTTTTTTCCAACCTAGATTGGAAAATTTTTCAATGTAGGTTGGATGAATGTAATCGATTGTAGCGAATCGAACTTATACTTGAACAATGTACAATCATTAATTTTTATGAAATCATTCGTCAAGCCTGAATGATTTTTGAAATTCCAATACTCCAACAGCTTTCCTAATATGCAAATAACTGCAATATCCGAAGAACAATGCATTTGCATATATATCAGCTATACTAATTAAAAGTATTACGTGTGAGATCAACTAATGAAAACACGTTTGAAACGTGCGCAATTTCTAAAATTTAATTTACAAACGCAAAAGCGGTATAAAAAGCCTTCGCGGAACTTTACAAGACAAGTTCTTCGATTTTTTTTAATTAATAGAAAATGAAAATGGTTTCGAATTTAATTACTTCCTGAATCGTTGTGACGAATATTAACTGAATATTAACTGAATGTAAATTCAGTATTTCAAGATCATTGATAAATTATGCTATTTAATCGGGTTTGCTAATCGAGTCATACACGTGATCACAAGTAGTAGGAAAAACTGATAAAATAAGTTCGAATATATTGCAACTATTATTTTCACGTGCGACAGTAATTTTAATTATTTTAACAATGACAGTTCGCGAATTTCATAATCACAAATCGGTACTGCCGTATAGAAACAAATATTTAAATCAGTAATTATCATGCAATTGATTATACAATTTTGCGCATAAGGTAATTGACGGTACGTTTTTACTTATTATTAAGCAATAATTTTAATAAAAGTCGTAAATAATGCTAGTGGGTGATAAAATGTTTTAGAACACGTAATTATTTATTAATCATTATACTAACATTAACAAATGTATTATAAACTCTTAGAGTACTAGAAAAATGTTATGGTACAGAACAATTTTTGTATCGTGCAAATTTAAATAGCGTTAAGTAGAATAACTAACTTGTTTCTATAAAATTTCAAGGTTACGCTAACAATTTGGAATTCTGAAATTTACATTCATAAATGAATACTTAGGGCAATGACATCATGAGAAGTACTTATGGCTCTTAATTATGTAGTCTCAAAATTTAAGTGGGTTTACTTTGGAATTCAACGAAAAAAGTACTTTTGAAGATTAATATCATATTATTTTTTTTTCTAATGCAAAATAAGTTCTATAATATTTTTGTGATCTACTAGTCCAATAATTAATTTAAAATTAAAATTCATAGTTTCTGACAACATCTGTTACCACTTTATGATCATTGAATTTGTAAATCCAAATCCATCATACAAACAATCACAACCCACTTGCATCAGCCTCACAATTGAACATATCAACGGTCGCACTAAACTCTTTCACCCATGACTTCTATACACGCGCTTGGATCCGATTTTCCGTTTCGTTGATGTAATTGCGCCTTGCCATTTTCCCAAACGTGCTAGTTGCACGTGCACAGTGATGATTTACGGCGTGGCGTCTTATATGGAGATAAAAGAAAGTTTTTCTGACACGGAATTTTCTGCTCTTAAAGGACTATTTAACGGATTATGGCTACTCAAGTGAGGTGATAGATGGGTGATGTAATGTTAGAGAATGCAGGTGCGGTTCATGTATGGTGAATTTTTGTGTCGAGTTTATTAGTTAGGGTAGGGGGACATTTTTTAATAAAAGTCGACTGATTTATTTTGGTCTTTCTATTAGTAAAGGAATTTTGGCAGAAACGCTTTTTACAACGGAGCAAGTAGTTGCTACACAAGTTGTAGTATGTATGAATAATTAATGAGAGCTACCATATGCAAATGTAATTGGTTAGTTGTTAGGTCTAATTAATTTCATTCGGGTATTATGAAAATAGTAATTTATTACTAATTGATTTAAAATAAATAACAACAATGGAAATTACTTTTCGAGTATAATATTTTCTTATATCTGTGAATAAATCAAACAAAATAACCAAACAACATTTACTTAAATCAAATGGTACAAAATACACAATCACTTTCACAAAATCAGCACTAAAATTAGCTCAAAAACCAATTTCCCTCCTCAATATCCAATGTCCCGCACGTACCGCTCCTCTGAGAAAAATCCATAAAAAATCCACTTTCCACCCAAAAAAAATCACCTGACTCGCTACACCTTTACAAACCCACGATTTATGGAACACCTGCTCATCTCCCCTATTGTTCCTTATACAGCGGCGCGATGCAGAGCATGCGGGACGAGTCAGTAATATCGACGGCGACGATCGGCGGCCCCTCGTCCGTCGCCTGGTTCTACCTGAGCGTCGAGTTTCTTATCGGCCTCGCTGTTTCCGGATTCCTCGTCTTCCTCAGCCTGGTCAAGTCCTGCCTGCCTAAGCCGCCGAGGGATCTGACCGGCGATGTCGTGCTGGTGAGTATAATATAATTTCGACATATAGTCTTAATTACCAATTGTCAAACAGCCGACAAGTTAATCGCGTGACAGTGGTGCACGCGCAGGGAACGCTTGCTTATACTTTCTAATCCTAAATTTATATATACGTTTGAAGGACTGTATAGTATGCGGGTACACATATGCGTCCATTTGGGTTTACTGCCTGGTGGTAATTGGTATTTTTGAGGGGAGAGAGCATGTTGCGTACATGACATTTTAGAATTATGCTGATTACAAGTGCTGTTTTGGTATTTAAAATGTATAATGTTGCAATAGCGGTGTTACATGCCGGACAATAAACTGTATGAAGTTGGCGGGATTGTATATAAAATATACTATGGGTTTCATTTGAATTTGCAAACGTTTTAGCGCCCAGACATTTCCGGAAATGCATCGATTGCTGTTTGTATGGAAATATCAAACGATTAATAGTTGAGAAATTTTAAGTATATATTTTTATCAAGTTTTTCCGCCTATAATCGTATCTGCTATCTTAATAATAGCGCATAAGAATCGGAGATAAAACTTAATAATTCAGTAACTGCGCATAGCTATATAGCGTAATAATTTAAAAACGAGTAAATCTTTTAAGAATCTAATAATTCCTACATTTTTCTACACACGCATTCGTTAAAAAATTGTTCTAATGATACGCTGCGTATCATGCCGCATATAATTTATTGAAAAATTTTTATTTTTTTAATCGATTTTCATAATCGAGATATTATTTTGTTCCTTAAACGTTTACTTGTAACTTTGACGATCAATATTAAAAAAATGTATTATGCGTCAAGTTAGACCTAATTGTTTATACGTAAATTATGAAAATTCATAAATTTGGCGCATAATGAATTTTATTCCCATTTCTACTATCATGGCTATTTTATATCCCACATAATGCGGGAATAAAGTAAATTAGCGGGAATAAAGTAACATAGTCTAATTTTTTACGTTTATGGTGAATTAGGTTAAAACTAACACAATTATAACACATAAATACAAAATAACTACAAAATAAATACAAAATTTCAAATCTATGAAGTGGCCCCAGTGACGATGAGAATAAAGTACTATATGTACTATTTTAATAATATTGATCGTCAAAGTTATAAGTAAACGTTTAAGGAACAAAATGTACCTCGATTATGAAAATCTGATAAAAAAATAAAAATATTTTAATAAATTATGACATTTTCTTTGGTGAACAACATTTACGCCTACGTGAATAATTTTTTTTTTTAATTTTTTCTGCTATCTAAATCTTTCTACTTTTGAATGCTATGATCACTTATATTATAATGTTAAAGCAGATATGCGTATGAAAAATGTTTTGGGTCATGAACTACTTTAAATAAAATTTCGTAAGTAATTGTAAAAAACTGCATTCGCACAGGAAAGGGTAGGTTTTGAAAATGCATTGTACGCGCAAATATTCACAGCAAATTCTAGAACGCAGCTAGTTATTCTTCCAACAAGAATCTATCGAATAACCACTACTACGACTGAACGAGTATAATAATATTGAATACAAATTATTTTAACACTTTTCTATTACAGAGAAAACACTAAATAAAATTCTAAATTTATAAAAAAAAACACTAAATAAAAATATATTATTATGCTTCTCAAGATTCGAGACAAGTCCAAGAGTCTCAACAGTGTCTTAAATTTCAAGACAAGACCAAGAGTCTCAACAGTGTCTTAAATTTCAAGACAAGACCAAGACAAGACTAAAAAAAAGTCTTCAGTCTCGTGCAGCCCTTATACACGATTTCCTTACTATTCTCCACACACATCAATCATCATCTCTCCTTCGCAATAAACCAACACTAACACCGTTTTTTCTCCATCCACAGGTAACAGGGGCCACGTCGAACCTCGGCAGCCACCTCGCCGAGGAGTTCGCCCGAGGCGGCTGCTCGGTAATTTGCGTCGACGAGGCGGGCAGCGACGTCGAGGGCACCGCGAGCCGGTTGCGCGCCAAGTACCCGGGCGTGGAGCGCGTCGGACCGAGCTACCGCAAGCAAGAGGACGACGCTGACGCGAGGAGGCAGCGACCGGCGAGCCTCGCCTACAGCTGCAACCTTTGGGACCGCGAGCAGATCAAGGTCCTGGCGAGGAAGGTGAAGGAGGAGGTAGGCAGAGTTGACGTGCTGGTCACCTGTGCTGGGAGCCCGGAGGAGGGGGTGTTCGATACCGTCAGCAGGACGCTGATGAGCCATTATTGGGTTGGTATTATTGCTGGTGTTAGAATGGTGAAAAATGTTAAAAATGGTCGCAATCTGTATGTGTTGAATTCTACAGAAAATTACCCCTAACTGTGGTCGAAAAATCGTAAAAATTCTAAGTTGAAGTACACTTCCAACAACTGGTTTTTTCTATGTAGCAAAAATAATGCACGAAAAATGTGTCGAACCAAAGAAATCGGCATAGTATTTTTCAGGAAGCTACATTTAAGTTTTCTTATGAAAATTTAACATGGGAAGAATAGACGAAAAGTAGTCATTGATGATTAACCAATAGGAAGCTACTGAAGAGGCAAAAACAAATTTCACGAAAAAGCGATTAAAGTAGAAGAAAAGAGCTTTAATTTGAGACTAGAATCGTTAAAATCAGTCGATTCTGTGCAAAGCTACATGAATTTGAAAATTGCGAAAAATGAGCAAAAATGAGCGACTTTTCCCAAATCCACGTAATTCTAAAAATTTTGGTCATTTTTCGTCATTCTTCGCCATGTTCAAATTCACGTAGCTTTGCACGGAATCGACCAATTTTAACGATTCTAGTCTGAAATTAAATCTCTTTTCTTCTACTTTAATCGCTTTTTCGTGAAATTTTTTTTGCCGCTTCAATAGCTTGCTATTAGTTAATAATCAATGACCACTTTTCGCCCATTTTTCTCATGTTAAATTTCTATAAGAAAACTTAAATGTAGCTTCCTGAAAAATACTATGCCGATTTCTTTGGTTCGACACATTTTTTGTGCATTATTTTTGCTACATAGAAAAAACCAGTTGTTGGAAGTGTACTTCAGCTTAGAATTTTTACGATTTTTCGACCACAGTTAGGGGTAATTTTCTGTAGAATTCGACGTATACCTGTGGTGATATACAAAAAGGGCTTAAGTCACTTGCTAAGTTTACGAGAAATCATATACGGTTCAAATGTTAGAACAGAATACAATCAAATGGACAGTTCCTTTTTCAAACTATATTTTTTTCCAAAGAAATTGATCTATAGGTATTGATATCTATAGCCAGATGATGCAATTGATCTCATACAAAGCAAAAAATAATTAATTACTATAACTCTATTTTAAAAAAAAAAATTAGACTTAAGCCCTTTTTCAATATCACCACCAGATATAGTTGGAACATTCTTAAAGATGTAGAAACGTAATGTTAGTGATGCATTTATCTAGTGAAACTGTTACAATCTTTTCTATAATTTCGAATTGATAGCAAATGCATAATAAGATTTAAGATTCTTTATAGATACTAGATTTTTGCAATTTTTTTTATAATCAAGTAAAATAAATGCGTATATAGAATAAAAGATGAATCAATTTAAAAATTATTTTATTTTAAATAAGTGACGATCCTCTTTGACAATATCGATCCCATTATATTATAATTATTCGTGAGATAAAAAGTTATTCAACCCACGTATACGTTTAAAGTACAAGTAGCCGTCAATAATCTCTCTCACCCCACGATTTATTTTTATACATCGATTAAAAAGAAATATTGGAAAGCTGTTTTAATTACAAAAGAATACTGGCCGTCCCACTCATCAATGCACCTTTGCAACATACGAAACCAATAAAAAGGCGTTAAAATTCATTCACGGCAAAAATACATCCCTCTACCCATGAGTGTTAAGTGAAATACAGCGTACAACTCTGATGCAACATCTTATATTAAAAATGAAAAAAAATGCATAGGGAGAGGTAGCTGTTATACTTACAAAAAACCGTTTATTTTCGCAGACGGTGCTGGCGTTCCTGCCATCCATGTTGCACCGCGAGCGGGCTCACGTCATTGGCATCACACCAACCGTGTCGACGAAAGACGCGTACCAGGGCTCGAAAGCCGCCGTCGCAGGTATATGTATAATGGATATATGTAGGATATTTGTTTGCGTTTTCGAGAGAGCGAGTGTGACAGAGAGAGGGAGAAAGGGATATAAGTGTATGGGGATTGTGCGTTTACGTTCGGTTTGCTTTCGTTGCAGGTCTGATGGATAGTCTCGGACAGGAGTTCAGCGGCAGGAACAATAGGCTGACATTTATGACCGTTGCGCCGAAGGCTGAGCCGAGGTATGTATAAGAGGAGAAGTGTTATTTGAAAGTTTTCGAGGGTTTTGAGGGAAAGTTAATTTGACTAAGGTTAGTAGTGGGAAGAAAGCGAATTTGGTTTTGGAAATTGATTTAAAGGTCGGGAACGTTACGAGTTTTTATATTGTATGTTTTGTTACAGCAATTCAGTTCGTTTTATAATTCTTAACGTATTGTATAATTTAAAGAATAGTAGGTGATTAAAATAATTAATAATAATAAATAAACTGAGAAAGTTAACCGTAGAAATATACTAAAAGATCGATAAATATACGTAAATTGGCTCCAGCGTCATCTTTTAACTTTAATTAAATTAACGGTGGTATCCCGGTATAAAATATATTTTCTAAAAATAATGTTTCCTCTGTTGCAAAAATAATACTCATCCTTTTAAATTTCTTCTTGCTATCGCAATTCAGACAATGACAATTTGCCCCTCATTTTTATTAGCTTAATCAAGCAGAGCGAGCAGGAAATTGCCAAAGAAGTCGTGCAGGCTGTTCGAAGAGACCTACCCTGTGTCACCATGAGTTGGGGCTCGAAATTGCTGTACCATTTTAGGTGAGGAACAATACACTTTACTCCAAAAAAGATTACTGATAAACTTTGTCTTTTTTCTTTCATACGTGAACATGAATAAGTGTTTTCAGCAGTTTTTCGTACAACTTATTCATATTTGCAATAAATTATTATTATTAAATTAATTAAAATACATTGCTTCTTTTCAGTTGCAGGTTATATGGCAGTATAAGTACGGTCACGAGGTGGTTTGACACATAAACGTCACGTAAAGTTAAGGAGGCAATGTATCATACCAGTTGTAATTAAGTTCATCTGCATATTTGCGCACGCATATATTCCATTTGGAAATTTCACATTTTTGTAACAAGCGGGCGATTAATATTGAACCCTATATTGTATTCATTATCAGTCGACTATTTTCATGTATTCATAATTGTTATATTTAGGTATAGTTAAAAACTTAATTTAAGGCTACTTGTAAATATGATGAATAAAAGGACTGCAAAATTTTTTACAAAACGTATTGTGAACGAAAAATTTTGTGAAAAATTAATGATTATATTTATATCACTTGAGTTATATGTACTTATATTATAAAAAAGAAATTTTTTATCAATAAAAATGTTTTACGAAAAAATGATACCTTATTTATTGTACAAGTTATTGATTTCGACATCTGTATATATATATGGGTAAATTATAAACAGGTAACTTAATTAAAAAATTAAAAATTATTTTTACCTAATTTTTTCGTTGAATCGACTAATTTTCCCATAGATGCTAAAGAATCACCTTTCACTAAATTATTCGATTTTAATAATAGACGCTCAACCTAATCGAGTTAATTGTTACTCTCATTCTGTGTAGACTATTAATACATGAATAATACAATTCATTCTAGGCGCATATCACATGAAATAAAACCATAATAACAATATCAATCAGACGAATTTTTCTTTATCATTATCTCATGTATACAATTTACATTACTTCAATCGACGTATATAAAGGACAAAATCTAAAAACATCAAAAACTTCTAGACGACTAAAAGTATGTACAAAATTTCACTAATGTATACCAAAAATACAAAACACACTTCACGTATACAAAATGTAAACAATTTCACACCGCTGGTTATACAAAGACACTGGATCAGCTCCTCACCGGCAGCAGCACATCGTAATGCCCGTACTCATTGCGCCCGCTGAATAGCAGATTCGCGGTCTTGGCACGCCGGCTAACCCGACTGTGGAGTATGCAGCGCAGGTTGCCGGCCGCGTCGGCGCGCCGATAGATCGCCAGGTTGAGGCGATTGAGGCGCGTCGCGACGAGGCACTCGAGCTCGCTGGCGAAGGCGCCGTCGGCGCCCATGAACGACGCGTAAGCCGAGGCCGTCGAGATGTTCCACTCGGCGAGGACGTACGGACGGAGCTCGCGCCAGGTGGTCTCGATGTGCTGGACGACCTGCGGGTGGAGGATGTATATAGAGGGATGGAGGGGATTATAGGAGGTATTGTGTTATAAAGTGAGATAATGCGGCAGTAAGAAAATTATGCGAGGATGTATTACTATTTATATATGTAATATATGGTTTATGCGTAGTGCTTTGAAGTTTATATATCTTTTTAGTAAAGTGTAGTATATTTATTGCGATAGCAATTTTTTTGAGAAAATTGTAGCTTTTTTTAGTTGAAGGCAAACAAACGACTGAATATAGTTATAGATAGAAAAAATTTTATACTATAACCGCGCTGCGAGTCATTATGGAATGTAGAATGGTTAATAAAATTACCATTGGCCATAATGGAAATTCACATAAAAACGATAACAACATGGATAAAAATAGAAAGCCTTATTGTAAATCATGGTATTTTTATCGATTTAAGCATGTCTTGGAGTTCCGAAATGTTCTAATATTAAAATTAAAACTAGTACCAATAATATTGAGATAAAAGCCTTTTGAAATATTCTATGTTAACAAATGAAAATATTTTTAAATAAGTTAGTTGAATCATTAAAAATATTACTTATGTCGACTGCAATTTACTATCAGCTGATAAGAATTTTTCCATCGGTCTTACAGTCTTACAAATTAAATTAAAATAATTAATATTTATGGCAGTCAGATTGCCCTTGTTTATAATCACCCCCGCAGAATCTGAAATAAAAACTTAATTAAAACCTGGAAAAAACTTTGTTAGCAAAGGACGATCTGACTGCCCCCACCACCAAATTGCCCAACGTTTCGAGCCCGCTCCGGCTCCTCCTCAGGGACTGAAATGAACCCCGCGATACCTCCTTATATACTCCCATACCCCCTTCTTTTCTCTTACCCCCACCACCATCCACTTTCCCCTCTCCAACATTCCATTCTCACTTAAATTAATAAAGAATGATAAATGTTATCTAATTTACTTGACTCTATCATTAACTTTACATTATTCCGATTTCTTAGAATGTGAATACTTTCAAGGCTTTCCCTCTTATATTTATTCTTAATTCCCTGTTCCAAAATATCCACACACCCAAAATCGAAAGAATGCAAACTATTTAAACAATGTTCGTCAAACCTGATGTACAACTTGAGCTGCGTAAACTATATTGATGTTCATATATTCTCTTTTTCAAATATCTACCCGTTTGACCAATATAACAACCATTAAAATCCCTACAATTAATTTTATAAACTACTCCCGATTTTAAACATTTATCATCCTTGTCTTTACAATTACTAAATAACCTTTCTAAATTATTATCGTTTCTAAAGAAAACTTGAACATTATGTTTACTAAAAATCCTTCTAATCCTTTCCGACAAACCTCTAACATATGGTAAACTAAAATATGCGTTCTTTCCATTTCTATTCCTTGTTTGATTATCTACCCGCTGCTTCAATCCACCATTATAAATTTCCCACACTCTCTCATCAATCATTTTATCAATACATTTTACCGGATAACTATTCTTCTTTTTATTTCAGATTTTGCGGGGGTGATTATAAACAAGGGCAATCTGACTGCCATAAATATTAATTATTTTAATTTAATTTCTAAGACTGTAAGTCCAATGGAAAAATTCTTATCAGTTGAAAGTTAGTTGAAAATACGTTTGTTCTAAAATAATATACTGTTATAGATAAATAAGTAGTAACTGTTTATATCTAACTCATTAAATCGCACTGATACCAACATGCACTATACGCACAGTTAAACTCGTGTACTAAAGGTCTTGAAAAGTTTAAGTACGCTATAATCCAACCAAACACCGGAGTAAATATGCATTGAAAGCTTTTTAGAACGTTGATACTCGTATAGGGCATAAAAATGTAAATTCTTAAAAATGTTTTCGAATCAAACTTCTTATCTAAAGGGAAAGTGAAAGCACTGGTACATGAATTTTAATAACTTCTACTTTCGGGAAAAAACCTGTTTTTCACGAAAATACCTATTAATCAATTCTATTTTCTACCCGAGTTTTTCGAAGTTCCCAAGCACATAAAACATATTTGAAAATAAACAAAAAACCAGCATCTCGCGCATCGTCATTTCCTGCACTTTGAAGTTGAAATTCTGCTCCCAATTCCGCACTCCTGCATCTACTTATGCACAGCCTGCAAATTCCCCACCCCTGCAAATTACCACCCACAACGACCCTTTCATCTCAGTCGGTGCACGCGAGCCGCCGCCCCCTTATTACACGTGAGCTTCAATTAATTAGGAGCTCAACGCAAAGCCTTGCGCGCGCTTCTCTCTCTAACATATTCACGCGCGCGCACGCACGCAGATTGTGGGATTCTAGGTGAAAAATTATTAAACGAAGGCTCTGACCAGGGAGCGAAGGTAGCGGTAGCGAGTCTCGGTGCCCCAGAGGACGAAGCTGATGGCCCGGAAGAGGCAATTGCCGTCGCCGTAGATCTCGCGCAGGCTGAAGTCGCCGTCCGCGCTCTTGAAGATTCGGCTCGACACTTTAACGATTAAAAACATGTTGACGTTCAATGTATTATTTTATTCATGCATTATTGTATAAAGTATCATTCCACGGAATTTTTCGTGAGCATGATGTTTGAATAAAATTTCAATTAGCGCGGGACTCGGTTGTTTGAATTCTGGTTTATCCTTACACGCTTGTAATAGTATTTTCCGCATACTCGGCGGAAGTTACTTGTGTTTAATGCTTGATTTCGGGATCGAAAACAAATTTTAAATACGTACTTACAAATTTCGTGGAAGTAACGGTTTTTAGCAATCCAGAATTCAATGAATCCATCGTTTTGAGTAATTGTGTAACTTGTTTATTCTAAGAATAACTCGAATATGCAATTTAACAATATATCAGCTGCAGGATAAGCTGGTAAATATTTTTAAATAAAAATTTGTCCTTTCGAATAACCAAAACAAAAGAACACCTGAAACATAGTTCATTTTACAATTTTTATTCATCCATTCAAAAATTGATTCTAATAAAAAAAATTCCAAGAACGCGCATCGCAAATGAAACATAAAACCCCCACATTGAAAGCCTTGAACTAATCATTTCCCAATACCGCTCCTGCTTCAAAAAACCTCATTTCAATTCAATCCTTCCAATCCCCCACCGCAGAAAACTCCCTCATAATAAAATAAAATCTCATCGCGCGCACATCCCTCAAAAAATCATGCCAATCGCCCGTTCCGCAACATCACATCTCCCCATTCATTCATCCATCGCCCCGTCCTTTACTCTACACCCGAAATATCGCCTCACCTTCTCTCGAATTTCTCGCACGCTTCTTGCCTGCCCTCCTGCCGCCTCCCTCGCTCGACCTTCGCTGGCATTCACTATTATTACCGGCGCGCAGTTCCGGCCCGCGGCAGCGCTGCTCCTTCTTCTTCTTCGCCGCCGCCGACGCCTCACCTTTGTCCTCCGCCTGAATGCTACTCAGCGAACGTCCCGAGCTCGATACATGACGCCGGGCCGACTTGTTCTCCGCACCGAAGACGAGGGAATCTATGCGCGTGCGCGCGTGTTTCGAAATCAAATTCGGCGGAAGTGGAGGACTGAGCGCACACGTGTGTGTGTGACAATGGGCTCTTTTAGGAGGAGGTTAAGGAAATAGAGCCATTCGCGGTGTGGGTATATTGGTAGTGTAAATAGAGAGGTGTAGATATAGGTGGAACGATGTCGACGGAGTTTATCGGTGGAGGGTGTGGGGAAAGAGTCAAAGGCCCATGCGGAAGTGGAGCGGATGGTGTACGTATGTGTGTGAAAAGCCCACTGTTGTTTTCTAATGGCTTGTAAATAAATTGTATCGATTGAAGATATAAATTCTTATGTAATTTAAGAAATTAAAAAAAGTTATTGTGAAATAAAATATTGTATAAGTACTGCGAAATGCAAAATATTAAAATGTCAACTGACATACGCTTTTCGGCATACCGAAACGATTTGAAATGTATAAGCATGGTACATTTGAAAACTTACTTTTATAATCCAAAGTATCGTCGTAATAACCAAAGCACCAAAAACATGGTATGCAAAAAGCTCTGAGTATAATTCTTGCAAGTAGTGTTGTAAATTATTTATGCCGTAGATAATAAAAAAAAAACAAAATAGTGCCAGGTTATGAAATCAGTTTGGTTAAAATTTCATGCTTCAAAAGCATGAAAATGCGCGATAAATTGGATAAGATCAAGCGAATTTTATGGGTGAAAATTTAATTCAAGTAATGGTTAAAAATTAAACGACAGATCAGGTTGAAAAGTTAACATTTTACACGTGTGTATTTACTGCATAATCCTAGTAATTTATGATTAACAAATGAAGTAATGGTATTTACATTTGTGTCAACTTTATATTTATATGTTGTTGACATGAGTTTATTCTGTTTACTTTCAGATTTTAAATTTAATCATAATACTTATATTCTATTATCGATCCGTAAATTGTAGACATAATCAATATTTTATCGAACTTAACATTTTTAAATCACAACACTTTTTGACTTTTATCCAGCGAATCGAAGAAATTTGGGTCATCTAAAAATTGAATGAAATAAGAAAGTTTTTTATCTGGATGTTAAAGTAAATGGAATTTTATTAATGGCTGTCATAAATATCGCCGCATCTTTCGTAGCATCGTTGCTTTCCTCTTCGATCGATCTGGTGTTTAGCGAAACGGCCTAAAATCGAAATTATTTAGTAGTATTTTAAGAGGATCGTTTATCCCGAAACTGTAATTTACACATCACTCTATGTATGTTACTTACGGTTACAGCTCGCCTGGCACTTTTCCAAGGAACCTAAAACATATTTTGTCAAATTAAATCACGTTAATAACACTTTTAATACGCACAGAACTACGATATTCACCTTTATCAGATCCGACCACAAACACAATGCAACACACGACAATAATTAACAGAACAACAAGTCGTCTGGATAACATTTTTTTTTGTTCCTCTTTGCGCAAACGTACACAACAAGTGCCACGGAAATACTAATGAAACTCGTCACTTAGGTAAGCTTTTTTATGCGTTTCATACGTCGTAAAGCTGTTTTTACCCGGAGTCAGTTTAAGAATCATGCCTCATGCTTTCGTGCGCGCAGATATTGTACAGCAGTGCGAGGTATTAAGTAATGCAGATACAATATTTGTTTTGCTATTTATAAGAAGAATATTTCCTCGCTCATGTCTAACGAGGTCGTTTCTCTTTGCCTTTTATCAACTGGTCGTCCGAGCGTTTTTAAAAATTCTGCAGCTGGATTTATTTCTTACAACGCGTACAGTTACCGTACGAGTCTAATTTTATTAAATGACGTAAAAAATGGTGTCTCCGTGATTCATGCGTTTTCCACTTAAGTGGCATTGTTGACTTCGTTATCGCGCAATAACATGTGGTTTTCCGTGAAACGAATAATTTAATATTGAATTTTTTTTCTTTCTCGAATTAAAGATATTATTTTTCGCGCAAAATCGCAAAAATGTTTACAAATATTAAAATCATTCATTCTTATCGTGTTTTTGTGTAAATTGATATATATATATATATTAAAGTATTGTGTATATCATCAAAGTCGTTACTTGGATTAAAGTCTCCCCTCGGTAACCAAAAATATCCCCACCTTACATGTTCATATAAATAGTATTATTAGCCCTCTCGAAGTCAACTGGGGTGATTAATCACTGCATTGGACGTCAATTATTCCTCTGACGAAAATTTCGGAGACTAGATATAAGCTTAGTATAAATCAATAAAGGTTTACAAATAAATCGTATACTTAATTTACGCGTTTTACGTTTTTTTCTTATCACAAATAAATAAATCATGCAAGATATTAAAATATCTTTAGTTATAATCAGATATATAAATATAGTTATATTCCATCATATTCAATTTTACGAGTAATTAATTATTTTATTATTGGCGTATCATTTTTCAATTAAACAACAGTCAACTGTTAATATAAATCAAAACAAAAGATAAATCATTATAATACTATATTACTAAAATGCACTAAAAATAAGAAAAAACCTTCACTTGATTGTTTTGCAAAGTCACAAAAATGTTCATCAAATGGATTTTCCATACAAAACCATACCGGGATAAACGAATGACCCACGAATTTCCCACGGACTCTCAAACGATCCCGTAATCACGCTCATTTCACGTAAAACAAAGCGACCGCTGCCCACGATAATATCCTCAACCTGCCCCAAAAAAGTGGCAGTCCCCCCTTGCATCACCTGCTCGACGCTGCGCTACCTACTCACCCAATTATCCCCATCATTCAAACGATCCCTCGCTTTCGCTCTTCACATTTTACTCCTCCTGCTTATATTATACTCCTCACTCTGTCACGGTGTGCGCAGGTTGGCAGCCCTTGCGCGTGGGAATCACGCTCCGTCTCTCTCTCTCCCTCGCGCAAAACAACGACCGAGAGAACCAGCGGCAGCAGCAGGTTGCTGCTTACTTTATACTCGTGCACTTGTAACGACCACAGCCAGCCGCAGCGCGCACAGTCAGCACTCGGCTCCTCCGGTGTGTGCATCGCCTATATAGGTAGGATACGTTACCAGAATATAGGCATACACAAGTTGAGTGCGAGTGAGAGAGAGGGAACCCGGATACACACACAGCTGCGTGCGTGCGAGCAGCGGGAGAGAGAAAATGGCGACGAGCCATCGGCGGCTGCATCGTCGTCGTCGCGGCGGCCGCAGCTAATGTCGGGTGCATGTAACAGCGCATGCTGCTGCGGAGCGGAGAGCGGACGGTTGCTGGTGTTGTGTGATATTATATTATGCTGCCGTGGCCTGCTGCCGCGCCACGGCGACGAGGACGAGGCGCCGCTGTTGCTGCCGTCGTCCTGGGGGAGAAGAATCAAGGCTGGTGATAAGTGAGAGGACGTGAGAGAGAAAGAAAGAGAGAGATAGAGAGGGAGACATGGGGCTCTGCAGCAAGAGACACTTCCTGCTGACGATATGTACCCTGCAGCTCGTGAGTATTTCATGGTTTTTGTACGACTTTTTTTTTGCGTGGTTGTGGTGGTTTTGGAGAAGAGGGCCAGTTTGTTTACCAGGTGGTGGGAACAAGTTTGCGCACACTTATTCGTATGAGATATTGTTGAGAGAAAAGTGGCAAGGTGGAAAACACCCAGTGCAAAATGGAATTTTCATGAGGGCTTTCTGTATGGAAATGCATCACCTCTTTGCCCAACTCGTGCACTGGGTAATTAGGAGGAGAGATAATTATTCAGATTAAGACTGCCAGGCTGCCAGGATAAGGATCATTTCTGGAATTACAACTATTTCCTGTGGCTCTATGTGTGTGTGTGTGTGTGTGTGTGTGTGTGTGTGTGTGTGTGTGTGTGTGTGTGTGTGTGTGTGTGTGTGTGTGTGTGTGTGTGTGTGTGTGTGTGTGTGTGTGTGTGTGTGTGTGTGTGTGTGTGTGTGTGTGTGTGTGTGTGTGTGTGTGTGTGTGTGTGTGTGTGTACAGGAACTGAAAAAAATTGTTCAGGAATACAGTGGGGGTGTTTTAAAAGTTAAATATAAAGTACAACGCACTTTAATGGCAAAGTGGAGGCATTTAAAAAGGAGGGTTTTGTAATTCATACTTCTGTTGACGTATGGTCTTTTATTATTGCTTACTAAGACAGATTATATAGTGCGGTGCGTTACTTTTCATTGGCATTCGTTATCTGATTCACTCTGATTCATACAAACCTGGTAAACTTTTATCGATTCAGAACAGGTTGGCTTCCTCTTTATGGATGCAGCAGTTGCTATTTTATTTTCACTTCATATAAGCCATATTAAGTAAAGTGAAATTCCTGATTTTAATTAGAAATATTATCAGTGTATGCATTAAACTATTACAAAATAATGAGAAAAGTTATACTTCTATTAGTTATTCAATGTTTCATATTTCAACTAATTTATTAATAAAAATATTAATTGAGTAGAAAAGTTATTTCAATTATTTATTGAATAAGAACGAAATTAGTCTTATAATTTGTGGTAATATATGTTATTTTAAATGGGAATCTGATTCATGCTCATTCACAATGTGTGAACAAGTAATGATAATAAGAAAAAGATACTCATTACTTTAATTTTTTCCATTCACTTGGATTCTAATTATACACTTCCAAATTGTATATATAGTAATAGTAATAGTCATTTATTGTAAATATTATTAATTTACAAATGGTTTAAATATATTTAAACATCCACATTTTTCATCCGTTAATTCTTTGATTTTTTATGTGCTTTTTCTAAAAAGATTTTATCAATTTTCTGATTAATACATGCAATAAACAATTTTTAATATACAAGATAAGATGATCTGATAACAGAATTTTTAATCTAAGAACTGTTAAAAAATTACTATCTATATTTTATATAATTTTCTTGAAAGAAATGAACCATTAATTATAAAATATATAAAATTTTGAAAATAAAATATAACACTACAACAATAACTAGATTTTTATATTTTAAAAATTTTATACTAAAAGTTGGCTTTTATAAATTTTGTGTTCATTATAGATACAAAATAACTTTTGTAACTATTAATAATGAAAATTGTGAATTTTCTTTTGATTTGTAAATATAGATTCTTATACTATTTCAATAAATTTGTGGTAGCTTTCATCATCGCAGACTTTAAAAATAGTTCAGTAGCACTTTATTAAGTTTATATAATATCTCTCATTTAAGAGCAGTAAATAGTATCACTGTTTTTTTGCCAAACATGAAACTGTTAGAAAAGATATATACATATTTCAAACTATTTTCATGGTCTATTTATAATTTATAGTAGTACAGGTGTTTCATATTATTTTTCAATTGATTGTTGTTATAATATTTTTATTGTCACTTATTAAACTACTTTTTAATTTTTATGACAGTTGGAAGAACGAGCAAACTACAATTGCTATGAATTAAGATCATTTGACAAATTGAAGCACTGTAGACTGAAATGACTTTTTCAGGGAAAAACACATTTCTAAACTTTTACACATCATTTCTCTTTAGTTATACTACATTTCCTTGTGGTCATTATAATTCAGTATAATCTTTCTACAATGAGTTATATTTTATCTTTCAGATAACAACCATAGAGCGGCAAGTTTTCGACTTCCTGGGGTTTATGTGGGTTCCGATACTGGTCAACTTTTTCAACATAATCTTTGTTATTCTTGGATTTTTTGGAGCTTTCCAGTATCGACCTAAATACATCATATCAGTAAGTTTTTCATACACATAAGAGAATGGCCATACTAGCCGAGTGAAAACTCAAAGTAAAAAGGTATCAAGTGATGTGACTTTCTCTCAATTAAGATACCTCTCCAGCAAGCAAAGCTGATCTACTTCTCCTTATTTGCAAGTGTGATGCTAATTATAGCAAAGTAGTTATCTGCAGTAATAATAGGATGCATTGCTAAAAGTGATAAAAAAGGTGAAATTTACAACTCATAGAAGAAACTTTAATTGGTATTGCATGTTTGATTTTTTTGTTTATGTGATGGAATTCTACATATCTTGTTTTACTACAAGACATTTAGGTCCTATTAAACAGAAATAATTTGATTTCACATTTGTTCTAATTCTACTTGAAAAACTAATATTTATTTATTTTTGCTTCTAATTAATTACTTTTATGTTACATTATATTTTGAAAATATAACAAAAGCACTCCCAAATAAATATGAAAAATAGAGTAGCAACTTTTACTTTACTTGAATTTTTAAATGTTATTCTAAGAGTGAAATGATTTAGTTTAGATAGAAAAAATAAAATTACACAAATATGATAATTGATTATAATGAGACTCATTAATGTAATTTTCTAAAATTTTCCTACCAATATTGAAACAAGATAAGCATCAGTATTACAACCAATCTGTTTTCCAGCAAATTACTTGCGTAATTGCTCATTATCATCCTGCAAATTAGTGTTTCACTTAAGTACAACCTTTTCTACAACACCCAAAACTGTTAAATTACCGCTTATTTTCATTTCACAATAAGCTGTGCATTTGTCGATATGGTAAAGACCGAGGGGCTACTCTCTGTGGAAATCACTCATTATTTACCCTCTGCGAAACAAAGTCCGAGGACGCAGTTTCATCAAACTGAACTATCAACATTTATCAATTAAAAGCCCAGCAGCAGCATAACAAACGCGAGCGTGAGAAATCGCTCGTGCTCATACATTTTTATACTTCTTATATATACTTACACTCTGCCTGCACTGAACTCACACGCTCGCACGCGAGCGACCCACAGAACGCGAGTTTCGTCCATCACCGGCGTGCTGCGCGAGACTCCTGCTGCAGTCCGTTGACCCGTTTTTAGGGCATTCTTAGAGAGTTAGTCACATTTCACTTAAGGAAACGCCATTGCCGCCGCTGCCACGCTACTCGCGCGTCGCACGCGGTGACATTATATTATAGCCTCCCTCGCACACGCCAATTGTGAATGAACCCCCGAGTTGCACTCGTTTATTAGCCCTTTTCTCTACATGTGCTCCTTTCTTCTTCTTTTTTGCAGTATTGCGTGTGGAATGTGCTGTGGCTGGGCTGGAACGTGTTCCTGACGTGCTTCTATCTCAGCGCCGGCCTCTTGGACAAGGTGAGTCACGTGTATGCCACGCTGATGCTCCTGCGCGTACTTGACCCGCGCGTCTCGATTGAATCGAATCGCGCTGCACGAGACGTCCGCGTGCGCGCAGGGATGTAAATTGCTCGTTGCTCCAGTTTTTCTCGTCTGCAGATGCGTGATGTGTGTGTGTGCACTTTAAGAAAGGGGATTTTCTTTGATGAGAGACTTGTGTATAAGGCCGATCGAATTGCATAAGCGCTGCAGGCCTAATGGACTTGTTTGGATTGGATGGACGTGTATGTAGGGAGGATGATGTCAGCGTATCGGTGGTTATATCTGTTATAGAGCAATGATAGTCGATGCTGCGGCGATACCGAGTTTAGAAACTGTGGACTGGCGGGGGAAAGCGCGAGTTTAGTTTATGGTTTGGGTCGGCTCGGTTCGAAGTGAGCCAGGCGGGAGAAATTCAATATATTTGTGAAAATTAATTGCCGATCGTCGTGTTATTAATATCAGTTCTATGTAAAAGTGAATAGTAAAAGGTCTTTATTATCAAACGTATAGGATTCACGTTTCTTTCGCGCGATAAAAATTAGGTATCCGATTTGACCGATGCCTTTTTCTTCGAATTACAGAATAGCGACCTACTAAACTTGGGCACTGGAAGTTTCTCCTGGTGGCAGATCAACGGGCCAGGATGCAAGCCGCATTACAACAACAGCGTGCCGGATCAACCAGATGTGTACAGGCCTGTGCGACCCGATCGGGTTACTGGCTGTGTCTTGGATTATGAAGTCATTGAAGTTGTACACTCGTCGACCCAATGTCTGCTGGCGGTTAGTTGTCTTGCTCATTTGTACTGTCAATGATATTATCGGATCAATGTCAACTTCGTTGACGAGTTTATCGATGATTTCATACATCGAAAATTAGTCATTGCTACATGTTCTGTCAAATAGAATGTTTTTTAAAGTTTTCTGATCATGAACAGTGCTGGAAAAGTTGAAAATAAACTCAATTTCACGTTGTTTTTAGGTCATGGCGGTCATCGGTGGGATTTGCTTGAGCCGTGTTTTCCTGGAAGAAGACGACAGCTGTAAGTAACAATTTCGATCTTACCTACACACCCGTATTAATTTGATTGGTTAAGTTTTGAACCACTTGAGATTTACACCTTTAAGCTAGAAAAATAATCACGAGTTTTAACCAATGAATGAATGAATGATGCTTATGAATGATCCATAAGACACACAAACACCCATGTAGATTTAAAAGATCAACTTCTCTATAATTCATCGACGGTGATCGCGGATACTAACAATTACTTTGTATGTGGTAATCTCACTTGAAAAAAGGGTTGGTTATCGGTTACAGTTGATTTCATTGGTGGATTTGACCCTTCATTTTGGTAAGTGCTTTGCACTAGAAAGAAACCATATGCATGGTAAAGTAGCATCTGAATGAATGAATGTCGTCTGCCTTGATGTATCTATGAATCTAATTTTGGGACTAATTTGAAGTATCTAAATTTGGTTGAAAGAAATTAATCTAATTTTTTACAAATCGTTATTTTGCAATTGTTGCTTATAAATCAGTTTGAAGACAATTTAATAGATGTATCATCTGAAGTATTTCGGCTGCTTTATAAATTTATTTTATAAACTATTTTAAATGTTATAAAATATTCGTATTATTAAATTAATAACAAAGTAGGAATTCAGTATGTATTCTATTTTTAGTTTTATTTTTTCTTTCTTTTTTTTCTGTTTCTTTATAATTTTAATTGTAAAAATCAATGTCTATTAATAAAACGTAAATTCAAAGTCAATTCATGGAAAACTCTAAGGAATCAATATCCAGCATGCATAAAGTTTAGTAGCAAAGCACTTGTAGATTTCTTTAGCTTCTTCTCAGATTGTCTTTATTTAGATTTATATATGTACTTGAATAGCAATAATATTTATCAGTTACTTTGCGCTTAAGTGATCATATTTTGAAGCATGATATTCAGTTTTATTCATTTTCCAGCAAGCTGATGAATATCACAACTTTTTTATTAATGAAATTAAGAAAAAATTTGTTTTATTTTGAAACTTGTATGAATTTATAAGCTGACGATTATTACACATTTTAATCGCTGTTTAGAAATAATTATCTTCAGAAAAATATTCGAAAAGCATACTATTAAAATTTATAATGAACGCATATTAGTGTTATTAATTACTATTGCTTCGACGAAATGCATACAAGTGTTTTCATGGCAAACATGATGCTATTAAACATAAAATACGCGGTAATACATTCGGCTTTAGTATAAGAAGCAATCGCAGTACTGGAGATTTGAGCTAATTAAAGTCACAATAATACATTAAGTAAAGAAGTAAAGACGTTTTTTTTATAAGTATACGTGACGCCTATGTTTGCAAAAAGTATGTATCAATAAGTGTCACTGCCTAACTAACTTAACTACCTAGCTGGCTAAAAGTTCACTCTGTCTACTTATAAAATCGCTAATGAATAACATTGAAACGGCTACAAAATATGACTGACCTAACTTTATCGCAAGAAGCAAGACATTTAAAAAAAACTCCGAAGGGAATCGCAATGAGAGAGCAGGAATCCTCGAGCTTTTCCATGAACAAAATCTCCCTTATAAAGAAGAAGACAATATATCGAATCATCATCGCCCTCTCCCCCTACAAAAACCTAAGCATCAAGCGGCAGGTGTGGAGAACGAGAGAGAGCGAGAGAAAAAGAGAGAAAGGGAGCTCGAGAGACAGAAAGAGAAAAACTAAATCCCGGCCCTCTGGCTCTCTACCTTTTGCAGTTGACTTTGTCGGAGGCGGAGACTTCGGGCTGGCCGGTCACACGCCGCTCCATCCCATGTACGTTAGCTACTCGGCCCTGCCGCCGCACGCGGCCACCGCCATAGCCGGCGGCGCTCAGCACAGCCATCACGCAAAGCACAGCTCCAGCCTCGCCGGCAGCGAGAGCTACTACTACCCGGGCAACACGGGCACTGCGACGACCACCGGCTCGCACCGCTCCTCCTCGGCCACGCTAATCACGCCTGCGCCCTCCTCGACGCCCTCCTCCGCTAGCCACGAGCCGTACGGCAAGAGGCCGGCCCCGCCGCCCCCGCCGCCGCCCGCTAACAACGTCGCCATCTCGAACCGCGCCCGTGCCATTCTACGCAACGACAACAACGTCACCACGACCCTCGCCAACGACCGTAACAATCAGCTGAACGCGAGCTTCCGTAGGCGCGAGCTGCTGCTGCAGCATCAGATCGACTTTGCCGACTACTCGAATCCCATCGACCACATCGTCAGCGAGACAACCCACCACCCGCAGCGCGCCGCCAGTAGATTCGACTACGACACCCTGGACCAGACGCGACCGAGGTACTCGACGCCGCCGATCGGTTACAGTCCGCTCGCGCGACATCGGCACTTCAACCGCGCGACCAGCGGAAATAATAGTAGTAACGCTAGTAATACCGGAAGCGCCGGGAGACAGCAACAGCAGCAGCAGCAGCAGCATAGGAACTCGTACAGGCCGACGCGCGTGCACGCGGACTTTGTAAGGGAACAGCAACCGACGCCGCCGCCACCTCTGCCGCCACCCGCGCAGAGGCTCAGGTCGTTCTACTCGGACCCGCGGCTCTCCGTTGAGGAGGAACAGCTGAATCAGCTGCCCGTGCCGACGCACGAACCCAGACGAAGGGGAGACGGAAGGCCCCTGTCCATGTTCGTTAATAACTACTGATCGGTGTCGCGGTCAGCGGACGCTTTTTTTTTATATCTCGGTGTTTCGATGGAGGACTTTTTTTATGGAGACTCTCGGTGTGATTTTTTTTTGAGAGAGGTTTTTTTTAGGTCGAGAGAGGTTGGAGTGCGTTGTGGATTTTTGGAGGATGGAGCGTTGTTGGATTTTAGTGTAGATACGTTTTAGGATTGTATGCAGCAGTGACTGAAAATGAGGAATATATGTCGTGAACGCGGATTTTTCTAAAACTAATATTTAAGATTCTGCATTAAAACGTAACGAATAGTACAATGTAGCCGTAAAATTTATTTACATAAAACCACAGCACAGGATGTCTGTCGTAAATCACAATGCACAGCAACCTCCGCGACTTTTACTTGTTCCAGAAAGGAATTACAAATTTAATCTTAGTGTATTCATTTTATAGCACTGACTAAATTTAAAGGAAATTACACGAACCATGATGTTTGGTGTTGTTCTCGCGTGAAACAGGATTAGCAGTTAAATCAATCAGAAATTGTAATTGCCGAATAGTAGGTTTCAAGGTTACGCGCTTTTTTTTATAACTTCGTCGATGGAAAGTAGAAAAGAGACGACGCACTTAGCGCTTCTACTTTCGCTTTGGCTGTGAAACTTTTAGAGTTTTCGCCTCAGTTGTTTTGATGACTATTGGATTCTTAATTCAGTCCGTCTTTTGGTACATTTTGAATTTCTTACCTTTGATTTGGTTCTTATAAGATAACGTGGAAATTCTGTTTCTGAATGATTTTCTCCTATACATCCTTGAATGAGGCCTTTCAATTCGTGGTCTTTCATACTTTTATTTAATTTAAAATAGTTTTTCTTCACTTTGCTAAAGAAATTCATTTATTTAATTCATTGTAGTTTTAATGGTGTAAAAAAATATGTAAATTATAAATTTTAAAATCTGTCAATGCAAAAAAGATTCTTAAAGTTAAATATAGAGAATTCATGGAATATATTTACACAAAAGTTACGTTGAATTTGAAAAATTCACAACAACATTGACTAAACATTTACTTTTTTGCGCTGACGATTATATTTAAGTTTATCATTACTTTAAGTAAATTTTTAATTATTCTCTAAAATCTATTTTTATTTAAAGAGTTGTGTTACTTAATTGTGAAACTTCACCAGTAAAAGGTGAGAATACAAAAAAAAAACATCGAGTTCGCGCCAACGAATACTTCAGTGCCGTATATAAGTCGCGTCCAATCCAGTCAATATTCCTTTAATTGCAACCCGGTGTCAAACAAAAGAATGTAAATGTTCGATCAAAAAAAAAATTATGGATAATTAGATGCGTAGTATACACTTGTATCGAGTCGAACTGCGTATATAAATTATTCCTGAACTTGCCAAATAGTCGACATACATATATTAAATGTCACAGCATAAAAGAATCGAATTTTTAAAGCACATATATCTATATGTTTAAAAATAGAGCAACGAATTTCGTATTATATAAATACTGCTCGCCAGGTATTTAAGAAGTGCCTTTCCGTGAATCGATCAAAACAAAAGAAAAAACAAAATATCGTTGACAAGAAATGTTTTACTCAAAATTTTCTAAAAGATAAAATATATATATATTTTTGGAGAAGCTTATCGTCCATGAAAAAAAAGAATTTTCGGTGATTGTGTTTTTCAAAACAAAAAAGAACTGACAAATTTACACTTTTGATAGAAAAATGATTCTATTTTTCCTACGGAAAAAATGGCCTGTACGAAGGGAAAATACACCGACATACACAATATGACACAAGAGTAGCGTTTTCTATTAGAGGGCACAAAACACGATGCGCGCGTCCGTCCGTCACGCACGAATAGACTTAAACAAAAAAAAACGCGAGGGAAGACGACGATAACGCACTGATAGACTGTGATATACGTAGATAAGCTCTACGGGCGAAGCCGCCGCCGAGCCGTATGACGACGAATGCGTTTCGTTTGCGCGCGGCAAACGGAATTTCCATTTGGCGTCGGCGACAAATTTTTCGAATTTACAAATGATGAAGATGAAAAATGAAAGAATAAAAAATACATAGTGTCTTTTTGATAAACGTTGAAAATTTTTTCGAATTCACGGTAGATCACACGTGTACTGCCTGTCGAGTTGACGTGCCGAAATATATTATATATATATATATGTATATTATATTTATATACCCCCTGTTCCGTAGATTCGTAGAGGTCGTTGACCACAGAGAGAAAGAAAGAGACAGCTGCAATGAAATTAGTTTTGTTTAATGTGGTTTAGTTTGGGAGCAAGTGTTAGGTGAAAGCGTTAATTAAGCTTTAACGATTAATCATAACTTGATTAACGATATAGAATTTTGTTTTAGTATAAATTTTATCTTAAACAAAGTCATAAACGATTGCTAAATAGAACTATTACGATATAGTAGCTAATGTTAATGGTTAAGTAACGTTTTTATACCAAATGTCGTTTATTCAACATTATAAAGATGATGAGTTCGAGGAGATTAATTTCAGTGCAGTCGTGTGTTCCTTGCCTCCCCCCCTTGAAACGTCACCTATATAAATATATACTTAGGCTGTCGTTGATTGCATTTGCGTTGATGTGTCAAAGCCGATTCCTTGTTTCCGTGGAATATATTCAGCTGTTTTTTTTTCACGCACTCTGCCCACTGCAATAGGTGCTATAACGGATTGTTTCACTTTCCACTTTTTTTTGTACGACTTGCAAATACTTTTATACTCAGATAGTTCGCGTTCCACGTCGAAAGAAGGAATGCGACATGAATTTACGATTTTTATTATTCTTTAAGACTCGACGCGAGACACGCAACAAGTTCAATGTTCGCGGTTCCGTCCGATGTTGATCCCTAGCTTCTCTGTACGATATAATTTATTTCTTAGTCTCACTCATGTTGTGTTCTCTCTCACGATTGTATTCAACTTCATTGTTTCATGAATTTTTCTTTTCGTTCGTTGTTAAGTAGATTATGTATACATAAGCTCAATGCCGATTCCATTTTCTTTGTAATTTTTTCTTTGTAATAAATACACACGCAGTATATGGACTAAAAATCAAACAGTGGATTTTTGCTTAAATGGTGGAAAAATAAAAAGTGCAATATACAAAATACACGATTATGCTTGCTTTTTTATTTGTTAACCCTTCACTATGTCTTCTTCCTATCTCTAACACTGGTTTCCTGGTGAGCACTTTAATCTTTGGGTTATTTCATTGGTAAAGTTTCTTTGATTATTGTAGTATTAAATTAGTTATTTTGCTGCAATCTTAGTTTTTAAATATAGTATTTTACTTTCATTATGACATTTATTATACCAATTATTATTTTAAAGATTACAGTGGTTCATTACTGAAATTCAGTTTCCTTGTACCAAACAGATATTCCTTTGTCAGATGTATACTCTTGTCTATTATTGTGGATAAAAACAAATATATAGAAGTTGTAAAACTATAATTTTTAATTGTAATTTTCAATTATTAATTATTATTTATTAATTAAATAATTAGAATTAGTAGTATATTCATCAATCTGACAATAAATTTACCTAAATTCAATTGAACATACCATACATACATCTAAATGTGTTTATTAAATTTCTTTTCATAAAGTTTTATGTTATCATTATATGTTTATTGATTGTTCAATATCAAATCTATTGTATATTATAAAAATTACTGTTAAATTGTTGATTGTTCGTAAACAAATTTTTTTATCCTAATTTCTTTAATAAGATTTCTACAAAATAATTTTTACATCAGCATAATTGGGTGAAATTTATGTTAAAAAAATTTAATTAAAAAAGATTTACAACCTTAATTGTAATACTTACATATGTGATTCATGAAAAGTTCTATATTTCAGTACATAAATAAATACGTTTAACCTAGTGGCATCATTCTTTACAAAAAGCAGCAGTTTAAATTAAAAATGAATAACGAAAATAACATTATATAAAATCACAAAACGTCTCAACAAAGCGAACAATCAACAATCCCAATTTCCAATTCAAGTATTTCCATCACCGACTTCTCTCCACCGTGTGTCACACCACACCAGAACCACGTGCGGCAGCATGCGTTCCCGTCTTTCACATCGAATCACCTTACACTAATACTCTTCAACTCTTCTTTACCCCCGCTGCGCGCAGCTCAAATTAGGAAGAAGAAAAAGCAGCCGCGGCCGCTGTACAGCATCGAGTACTCGCAGCCGGAGCCGCTGCCACCCTCGGCGACGCAGGCCGACCGGATCCATCAGGACGACAGCAGCGTGTCGCCGAAGCCGATGACGCCGCGACGCGTCAAGCGACGCTCGGTGATATCGCGCGACGGCACGCGCAGGTCCAGTCAGCGGAGGAGCTCCGTCAGGCAGTCCAGGCGGAAGAATCCGGTCAACAGGATCATGGATCATCAGGAGAGCATCTACGCGAACACGCAGCCAGGCGTGGGCAGCTTGACCAATCAAAACCTGAACTCGCTGTCCCACGGGACGCTCAACTACGATAGGATATCGGGGCACTGGGATCGAGAGAGGGGCGTCGGTAGGTTGATTTTGTGGTTTTGTATTTTCAATTTTCTTTTGAAATTTTTTATTGTAGGCAAGTGTGTACAAAATATGAAGATAAGTGTTGGTAGTAACGTTGCGGAAAGAGAAGTAAAAAAATTAACTATAGCTGGTCGATTTTGAAAAAGCAAGAGTATAGATCAGATCAAGTCGAGTTCGAAGAAAAAGACCGGAAGGTGGTCTATTGAATAAGTTATGAGTTGTAGTACAGGCAGGAAAGATCATACGGATAACCAATTTTAATTAGTCTGCGTGGCGTAGAATACACATGTTTCCTCTCCGAGCCTCGGTACAGAGTCGTGTGAAAAGATTTCAGTTGCTTCAAAAATCGACAGTCACTTTCAAAAGTATACATTCTTTACTCTTTACTTTAAGGCATATGTATTTGCCAACAAGTTCTTTTATATTCCGTAAGAAATATTTTGCACAGTGTTTGAAAAGTAGTAATCTGCTAGATAGTTTGTAATGCGATATCTTGATATAACTCTGTCTGGGATAAAACGTAAAACTTACATATAAGAACGAACTTATATAGAGATTTTATAACGGCTTTTCGAAAAATAAATGATAATGAAGTTTTAAAAGCTACGAGCTAAGTAGTAGATCAGCGTATTAGTCATCGGTATCATGATATGTAAGTGACATATTATAGTATTGAAATACAGCACGCACATATCTTTCACGGTTGATTGAAATGTATGATATAACGAATCGATCACATCTTTCTCAACTGTCAAATTTACATATCTATAGCTCAAAAGTAACATTATCTCTGAAATTTTGATTTTTAGTAGAAGCTTAAATGTCAATGAGTCGTTCAATATAACATTTTTTTTACAATGACTACTAATCAAACTATATAACATAAGTAGCGGCATAACTTGAAAGAACGGCACTTTAAGTAACGCAAACAATTTTTGGTAACAAAATTTGACTATTGTCGAAGTAGATACCTCCACCTAAAAAGAAACAATAAAATAATTTCTATTTGATTTTAATTTGGAAAGTCTCATTTTGTCCCTTGTTCAATTTCAGAGGGAGGTATCAATATAAAAAATGGAAAATCATCGAGACCGGTAGAGTTACGTCCTTTTCTTTGTAAAAAACACGCACATTCTTATAATTAATTGAACGTAACGCTGCAGGTCTTGATAATTTTTCATTTTTTATATTGGTACCTCCCCCTGAAATTGAACAAGAAACAGAATGATCGAGACCTTCCAAATTAAAATCGGACAAAAATTAAAAAACATTCCAGTGTTTTATTCAACCTTTTTAAGGTGGTGGTATATACTTTGACAATGATTAAATTTTGTCAAAAAAATTATTTTCGTTACTTAAAATGCCGTTATTTCAAGTGATGACGTTACTTGTGTTATAATATACGAAGTAATCATCGCAAAACATCTTTATATTTAACGTCGATTTTAACCATAGAACCACCTTAAGAATGCAGGATTTAACGATAATTCTATGATAACCTTAACAACTTCTTCAAAATAATAATCAACTCATACTCACGCACCTTCACCTTTTTTCCAGCAGGGAACCCAGCTTGGCCATCGGAGGCAATGGCCTTGGCGGCCTCCTCGCCAAACATCTGGGGCCAGGACACGTCCGCCTACCCTCCACCACCTCCCATCGCCAGCTGGGAGAGCGCGAGCTCGACGCGCAACTTAACCGAGAGCTGGCAAGGCGCCTCGGCTGCCGTCACCATCAGCACTACTGAAATCGTCAACCATCCGATGCATTGGCAGGGCCAGAGCAATCCGACGTTCCAGCAGACGAGCACGCAGAGTCTTAACGGCGAGGACTTCGACGAGCTGTACGGGAACAGACCCGCGAGCGCGCGCTCGAGTTACAGCAACTATCACGGGGTGAGGGCGACGCCGCAGGTGCCGAGCAGGACGGATATCGTCCGGCAGAGCCAGCGGCAGTTTGTACTCAGTGGGCCGCCGGCGTATCAGGATACCGTAATTTAGGGATTGTGTGTAGAGAGACGATTTTCATGTGTGATTTGAATGGGTAGGACATGGTTTTAATATTGTAAATGATGTTTTGAGGAGTGATTGTGGAGATGAAGGTGTACGAAGGTTAGAGGCTTCGAGTGAAGGGAGAAGTAGTCGACTAAGAAACGAGTCTTTTAAATGTAATTTTTTGTATGTTTATTGTTGAGGTCAGCATTTCAGCTTGAACCAATTTTGGAACACGCTAGATGCATATTAATGCATTTTAATTTTTAATGAGAAAAATTGAAAATAATTTTACATAATTTCATAAGAAAGAAACGTTTGTGTATTATAATATCTATCAATTAGCACACATTTTTGTATTTTTTTTTACGATCAAAAGTTGTCATACTAACGAAAAAATTGTTCCTTAGAGAGCGGAAGCTGCGAAAAATGTTGAGTGTTTTAAAAATATCGATGTCAATTTCGAATGTTTTTATTTAACTAATTAGCGTACGTTTGCTTTATAATTTTATATAATACTTTGACTGAGATTTATAATTCACGTAGGAAAATCGTCGTATAACTTATTATTTACGCGTTATTAATTTAGTTTTTATGTGTAGTATAACGGAATGACATTGTTGTAGTTTCTATGCGTGATTGATTGTAAGATTATGTATGATAAAGATAAATAATCTTTCAAAGAGGATCATTGTAGAAATGTTGTAGTTTATAAGTAGATTGTAACAAATAATTCACGTAGGAAAATCGTCGTATAACTTATTATTTACGCGTTATTAATTTAGTTTTTATGTGTAGTATAACGGAATGACATTGTTGTAGTTTCTATGCGTGATTGATTGTAAGATTATGTATGATAAAGATAAATAATCTTTCAAAGAGGATCATTGTAGAAATGTTGTGGTTTATAAGTAGATTGTAACAAATATTTCCTACTGTTTGCCGATCCTCCCATACTGTCATAAACTGTGTTCTTGACTATTTTACACTATAACTATTTTACAAATGTATTACAGAAGACGTTTTGCGAATGTATTGAGAAAGTATTACCAGAAACTTTCGTCGAATCTTTACAGTGTTTCTACAAATTTTCATAATAAAATTTATAAAATCAAGTAATCTTACAAAAACTAAAAGTCAGAGAAACATAAATTATATAAATTTTAAAAGATTAGAACAATATATTTTATATTTTTAATTTTTAATCAATTGTAATTTTAAATACAGCACTTGTGAGAGAATTAAAATGTTTTAAATTAGATATGGTTTGAAATTGTAAAATATAGATAAAGTGTAGATATAGAGTAAACGTAAGTAAGATTTCAATTACTTTGTTCAAAGTTACTGTAACATTCTTGTTGTAAAAGTGGACCACCTTCAAACCAAACTAATGCCTTAACTTTGATCTCAGTAATGTTCGATAAAATTACCTTTCTTCAAAGGTGCGGTTTTCTCACATTCACGACATATGTTCCACTTTTGCTCTTCAAAGAGGTGAATCTGAAATATTCTTCGAACTATTAACTTTACGTATTTTTATTGCGTTTTAAAAATGTAGCGGAATAATGACTTATAATTGTAAATATAAAACAAGTCTTAATAATGTGCCGATATGATTTGTATAATTACAAATCGGTTTTATTTGTATCATACATTATTTTAATATTATATCGCAGCTGTAAATGCACTTTATGCCATTTGTGATAATTTATAAGTTGCACGAAATTATTTTCCATTAATAGTGATTGCATGTATTTATATTCAATATGTTTACAATGAAACATACGCTCAAATGTATGCTGAAGTAGTGTACAACTTTTCTGTTTATATCGATTGTTTAAATAATGGACATACTGCAATACTTGCACAATGGAAGCACAACACCCACCAGAATGTTTTAAATGTAATGTTATCATAGTGACACACAGAAGTATTAAAAGCACGACTTTTCATTATATAACCATTTGTGTATCGAAGACTTTAATATCGAAGCTAAATCCATACTGTTATTTATCTTCCTGTGAATGTTACATACGATTTTCATTTATTTTTTACATTTTTATTTTGATACTAGATTTTTCATCAAATAGTGTGCAATTAGTCATTGAACCAATTTTGCTTACAATTGGTTTAAATACAAAGTTTCGATTACAAATGCTTGATTATAAATTTAGTTTCTTTACATTCCTCATTGACTTTTTATTACAAAATTGTGTTCATTTGTTGTGCTTCGCTTTTAAGGTCTTCCAATTTATGTGCAACTCAATGTAATCAAAAATAAAAATATTGCATATGTAGCATGCGAGCTACGTGCGATACAAAGGACTTTAACGAATGTGGCATATATGTAGACGTCGAGAATTGCGAACCAAAGTATTAAGATTATTGGTATAATTTAAGTTTACAAGGTATACCTAAATGCAGAAACGGGTATGCAAACTATTTTAGTAACCGAATAAAATGAATATTTTGGAATTGTAAAAAGATTATGTATATTAATAAATACATATAGTTTTCTTGAGTAAAATTTAAAAGAGATGATATATATATTATAGAAAAAATAAATTATAAAAATATATATTGTATACGTACATACACGTTACACTTTATACACAGAAGCCTTTTCTTACCCGTTTCGGATTAGATGTAAAAATAAAAACTGCCTCCGTAAATACCCATCACGCTATTGTACAATTTAGGAATAAGGGATCAACAAGATAGAATCTCAAATTTTTAAGTCTAAGCAAAAACGCCTTGTACTCAATTTTGTAATCTCAATTTATGGTAACCTATACTTTCTATTGCTTCAAAGAAATTCTCTGAAGCATGATATATCATTTAACAGTTTTTAGTTTAGTCATTAGTTTTTATTGATAAGAAGTTTTCCGTAGATAATAAAAAATACGAAATGGAAATAATTATTTAAGATACGACTTAAGATTTTATTAAATTTGTTTTATATGAACAGGGTATTTTTGTAGTTTTCGTAAAAGGATCCTGATACTCTTATCGAACAAAATTGTAATCGAAGAAAAAGAGATCTCAGAAATTTTATTTTTTTTTTTTAAATCTATGTCGAAAAATTCTCATTGACTGTATCGTATGTTCTATTTTCTGTAAATGTAATGACCCAGCAATAACCACAAGACAATAATAAAATATCACTTATTGATATTCCAAATAACATTTATTTATTTGCCTGTCTAAAACTATAGCGATTATATTGTTATTTGCAGTTATGCATACTCTACTACAGAAAATAACACTTTTGTGAATAATAAATTCTGCTTGGGTTTGTCCGTGATAGTAAAATTGAGCAATGGACTGTAACTAAAAATTAATGTCCATTGCTTTAATGTCTTTAATGGAAAAATTTAATTTATAATAACATGAAAGAGTACCGACAATACCGACCAGGATCTAGTATCGGTCATGGAGCCGTTTTCATTTCTGGTGGTATGCGTTGGAATTAAACCCATGTGGTCAAGTGTAATATACTATTATTGAATGTACTTTCTGTTTAATATTTTAAATAATGGATTCACAGTTACGCAAGAAAGAGGCTGGCAGATATTTTTAAAACATCATCTTGCCTTCTACAACTGAGTCAATATTCTCTCAACAATTTACGTCATGGGCTCATAAAATCTCTTTCAGCTTGGTATGATCCAAAAGAGAAGAGAGCGAGAGAGAGAGAGGGGGGGGGGAAGTTCATGCTAACTAAAATACAACTGATAAGATAAGACTTTAATGGTAACTAAAATACAGATTATTTAAAAAAATAATTTAAAAAAATAATATATTTGATAATAATCATCATCTATTACAACGAATACTTAAATATTAAAATGTAGTAAATCGATCTGGCAGAGACTAGGTAAAAGAAAAACAAAGTTTTTTCTTTTTATTTAGGCAACGTTTCGTTGGCATAGTCCGCCAACCTTTTCAGGCTTATTTTTTTTGTGTGTCACATAGAACACAGCGTCAATATGTGACACACGAAACAAATAAGCCTAAAGAGGTTGGCGGACTATGCCAACGAAACGTTGCCTAAATAAAAGGAAAAAAACTTTGTTTTTCTTTTACCTGTCTCCGTCAGATCGATTTACTACATTATTAGAGGACAATATTTATATTATACTCAAGAATACTTAAATATACCGCAATTAAAGTTATGTCCTTAAATTTTCGTTTTTCGGAATTCTAACATGTTAGAAAACATTCAAATTATATCAACGAATGTTTTAAAATATTTTTAATAATCTCAAAAAAAATCTTAGCTTCTCTATTTTTTCAAGTAATTAATTATTAAATTAATTTCGGCAAAAATGACTATTGGGATCCAATATTGATCAAATCTTCCACACATTTGAATGCAAAAAGCTGTTGACTTTATCTATAATACGAGTATCATCTCGCAAAGTATTATAATTTAACATTTATTTAACCATCATAACTTACTTCACAAAACGTTAAGTCTTCAAAAATAAATTTAAATCTAACAATCGATATTTTAAAACAAACAATAAATCTTTCTCACATCAACCGCTCAAATCGTTTCCTAATTTCCATTTAAATCTTAGCAGCTCCACCCTACCTCCAAACACCTCTTACCTCACACCCAACATCACTCTTACGCAACCACCCTCGCATTCGCACCTCATCAGCTGTTCCAACCACATCGGGTCGACGCACGTGCGTGTCGGCCTCCACCTCGTCTCCTCGGCGAAAAAAACCCACCTCTCAAGCGAAACGACGATCGTTCGCTCGCTCTCTACACGCGGCGAACCGCGCATGTCCCTAATTTAGCCGACCGCGTCGGTCGTCGCTTACATCTATACATGCCTCCCTCTCTTACCTGCATGAGCAGTAGTAGCATCCGAGAGCCGCAGCCGCGCGCAAGCTGCTGCTGCTGTTGCCCTTCCGCGCCCCCGCAAGCTCTCTCTTTCGCGCGCGCGCGTTAAAGGACGAGGGGGAGTGCAGACAGAAACCTCCGCATACGCGCGAAGGTTAGGTGTGAAGTGATCGCGCGGGGATTTTTGTGGTTATTAATAGAGTGCGCGAGAGAAGAAGAGGAAGATGTACAGGGACGCGGTGACAAGGGCCGTCGGGGTCCTGACCACGGGGACGCAGAGGCTGAGGCTGGCGGCCAGGAGCTTCCACCCGCACCTCCAGGTAGGGGTATTGATTTCTACCGCCGACGTCGGCTAGGGGGTGATGTGGTCGACGGCCCATATGGGGGAGAGTACATTGCTTATGTGTGCGGAGGGTGTACGGTGTGGGAGAAAATGTGAGAGAAAGTTATTGTAATACAGGAAAGGAGGGGTTGTGGAATGTGCACGAGGGTAGCGTTGAGTTACGTTGTTGAAATTTTATGGGAAAAATGATGAATGAAAATTAACGGTTTTTCGCTGAATGGTGCTTCGAGCTTTTTAACAGCTACCTAAACTGTGTTGTTTCACTGAAATTACATGGGTAGACGAAGTAATAGGTTAAAAAAATTAACGGTTGTTTAAATTATACACTTGGTAAATTTATACTTTGCAGTTGATCATTAGTTATACTAACATATGATGTTATTTTTAGGATATTTTTTTAACGCACATTGCACAATTTTTCGTAACGGTTATTGGCATTTTTTAACGGGAATTTCGTTATCGAATTCATGAATGAAAGTTAATTCAAAGATTAAAATTTCCATTCGTCTGGAACAAGTACTTCCTTTTAGGAAATACGTTGATAAATCGCATTATAATCAGTTTCCTCTGATAAAAAAGAATTCGCCGTCTGCACCTACCTATATCAATAAACAAAACATATATAAAACCCCTCGCCAAAAACATACGGCGTTACGTAGATACATATATTTTCGAAATACAGCCAACTCACGCTCCCAGATGTCAAAATCAATAACGCAACGTAGCCCCTACATACCCTCGCGTATCATCATAATATTCTCTCTCCTAAAATACACATATTTTACATAACGACCGTCGAAGAGCAAAAGAAAAAACTATCTCGCGCGCGCGGGGCGATCGATTTTCGGACTATCCGCGAGGACAAGAGGAAGAATAAGCGGGCCGACCAAGCGGCCGTCACCCACGTGGGCGCGCGCGCGCGCGTGCGACAGTGACCGTGTTTCGCGTGCGCGTGCCGAAAATAAATCGGTGTTGCGCGCGAGAGCCGTCGCGACTCGTGATCGTCATGACACGAGGTATGTATGCATGTGTATCTGTGTCTGTGTGGGTGTGTACGATGTCTGGGGAGTCATTCATCCGAAGACGCTGATAATAGGGTGAGATAAGATAAGGTGGGTTTTTATTTGGAAGAAAGCAACGGTGTGAACTACAAGTTTTCTTTTGCATTGAAATTTAAAGTGACAAAGTGTCGCAGTCAATGCAAATGCACATAAATTTTACGATTAATAAGTGAGATATCGTGTAGTCTAATGATAATTAAAGTGACAGGGTATGACGTATGTGGCAGTTGGTTCGTTGATACATAATGAGGCGAAAGAAGGAAAAGAATGCGGACAGTCATTATCGCATATTCGCGATGGCAATCATACTATAAATTATACAGGCACTTCAATTAAAATTTTGCAACCGGGACATTACACGAATAGAGAATATATTTTCATTATAATGGAATAACTACCCCTACGGAGCGTAGATAGATTTGCGTGAATTGGTCAATATTTTTAAAGTGTTTCTACCTTTTTCCCCATTAGGGGGGGGGGGGTCGCGAATTATACGCATAAAATCGATTTAATAAATATAGTTCGGAGCGCAGATTGGTAGGGTCTTATATATTGTAACTATATACAACGCGTGTTCATTTTTTACCAAACGCAAGCCTATTCCCGTAAAGAGAGTAACGCGCATCCCTTTTCGCTCCCGAGATATCCGACACATAAATTTTGCAGTTTCTGCAGCTTGATTCTAAACTCGGTTGACGCGTCACGGTAAACAGCAGTGCAGTATAGTTTGGCTTCTGCGAGTCTCTTATCAGTGGTGTAGTTTCGAAAAAACCGTAAACTATGCAACATTTTGTTGAATTTTTTTCGTGATCGAAGCGATATATGTAGCTGCCACTTGCGAGGTTCGTAGAATGTCAAGCTATGGCTCGTCACTGTGACGTAAAAAGGCACATAATATAAGTATATGGGGTAGATGCGATGAATGTGAGTGGGTGACACGCGTTGACATGGGGTCTATACGTAAACAGCAAAAGCTTTATTTTTACGTAGGTTAGGTATTCGTGCGTGAACGTCATTTGCTTACTCATCGTGTGCTTTAAAAAGAAACAGCTGTCACTACTAAGTGTTAGCATAAATATTTTCTTAAACGGTTGGGTAAATATGTTTTCTCAGCATTCATGTAATTTTAAAATACCTACAGCTCTTGGCATTGTACACACATTTAATGTAAACCATACTTTTTGCAATGATGTTTTTTCAAATAATTTGAGTCGTTATAGAAAATTTGAAAATTTTTAAATAAACATTTATAGGTGTGAAATACGCAAGTATACTAATTTACACTGAGCTTAGGCTTATACTGCAACGCTACCAGTTGTCGCTATTTTTATCTCGCATGTTTGCAAACACCTACAAAGTTTCCTGAAAAAACACACGCGCGCATTTCATTGCAAGCGAGCTTGCAATCTTTAAACTTTCGACACACATCTACGCACCACCATTTTTTCCACTTACAAAAAGCTCACCCCCCAAATTCTAACGTCGAATCTTACACAACCCCGATGACGCAACCACTCCTGCAGCTTAAAAAAAAATGATCTCGAAAACCTACTAAGCACCGTCCCTCTAGTACAAACGAAAGGGAAAACGAGAAACTCGCACTCATCCGCATTTGCGGCACACGCGCGGGGTTTCCGCTTAGCCGGGTGCTATAGCGGGGGAGTTGAATCGCCGGCTCGCGAGCGCTTCTGTGATCAATAAATACACGCGGCACTGCCGCACCGCCCGGCGAGAGCGAGGCATTAGATCGCTTCGGGCGATCGTGTTGTCGTCGCTCGCGCGCGGGTGTGTCTTGTTTACTACGGCGAGGAGATATGCCCTGCGCGCGGTGATTAACGCGGCAATCGCAGGGGTGTGATTGGAGATGTGATTTTTGTTTTTCCAAAGGGTGGTGAGAGAGAGAGAGAGGGGGGAGTGACGTGGAAGTGAATGTTTGGGGGAATGAGTTGGTTGTGTGTGAAGAGTTTATGTAGGTTTTTATTAAATAAATTTATTTATTTATCAAAGCTACCCTGGTATAGGAAAGTATCCATATTTTATGGAGCTAACGTGTTAATTGAATGGAAGCATTTTTAGCAAAAATCATAATGCAAAAATAATATAATTCATTTAACAGTTATACCATTACTTAAAATACATATTTTATGAAGTGTATAAATACCATAATTTATTTTGGATTGGTACATAATTATATGAAATACAAGCAAAGTTCGTTTTTAGCCATAAAGTTAACTAAAAAGTAGCTAGCTTCTGGTTAACATTTCTACCAGGGTAGGGGTAAAAGCTATATAAAAGTATAACAAATAATGCGATGGTGAATAAAGAGAAGAAGCTGGCAGCTTTATTAATATCTAAGAGAAATGGTTTATAAGCAATGTAATGTACTTTTTGCGTCATATGGTCTTTTTTCAACTGCATTGTCTATATTGTACTGGAAATATTGACTATATTTTTATAACAACGCTATTTTTAGATTTTTCAATACAACGTATATAGATACGAGTAATTCCGTCAGACTTTTCCAATTCCGGTTACCCAACGATAACTGGCGATATACAGGATGCACTAAATTTTATATATCAACTTTTTTTGTTATGTAATTTTTTCGAAAATTTAAAAAAATTTTTGTAATTGCTCACTATTCATTCGTATCGCATTCACTCGTAAAAATTTGATATGCAATTGTATACATGCCTCATCTCAGATTATATGCGAGGTATCATATATAAAATTTAATTTATCGTTTCCTCATACTAAAATATCAAACGATATCTTACAGAGTCTCACCTACGATATCTCATATAAATATTCCATTTGAGACTTAGGTATATGGGAGCAAGAGAGTCGTCTTCCCAAATCGCGCTTAGTACATTTTTTACTTTTCTTATCTCAGATTTCAAAGTTTTGGTAGAATTACTATATGTCTGATGATGAAAATTATTATAATTTTCAAAATCTTTTGATAAAAGTCTTGGGGTGAATGACATCTTCATGAACGATTGCATCTCGTGAAAATCGAAAATTTTGAGTTAAAGCCAAGACCTACTGGAAACTTTCCCAAAAGCAAGCTAATATTGTATCAAATGTCCAAGTGCTTTCTCTGACCTATATTACTTTTCTTTAATTTATAGTAACTAGACAACTATTACTTTTGTATATCTCCGTAACTGAAACACTAAATGTATCAAACAATAAATTACCAAACATATTTATCAAAACCCCGCAGGCTGCACCGCACTAATATGACACCGTTATATTTTTGCAGAGACGGGCCGCGGTGCCAAAGTCCACGAAGCTCGGCTCGGCGCGCTACTTAGATGCCTCCTACGGAAGTGCCATGGAGCTCGAGCGACCGCACACACGGTAATGAACCGCAGCTTATGTTCCTGAGTATACATTTATGTCGCACGTACTTACTTGCCGAGTGCACTCGCGTAATTTGACGATGTGCTAGAGAGAGACGTAGAGGACTTTTTTCTACACTACATTAATCAGTAGTAATGACCTCAAGAAGCTGGGCGCCAAAAGTTTTTGGGCTAATTGCACTGCTATTATAGTTTTATACTGCTGTTTTGTAGCGCGCGGTAATGGTTGAGAGTGCACTGTTATGGGTTTGCCAACGTGATGAAACGATGCGTTGGTGAAATTTGGGATATAAATGGGTAGTATTGTTAAAGTTGTGGAAGTAGAGTAGAAGTAATTAATGTGTGTAACTAACTGTGAGTGGCAAATGAGGACGGAGATGTATGGTTCTGAAGTTTGCAACGTTGGAGTGTAACGAAATAAAATAAATGGATTTTACTTCAAAGTTATATTGATTAATTTTAGTTTCGCGTGAAGATTGAATATTTTATAGTTTAAAATAACTTTACGACGAAGGTTTAGGTACAAAATTTTATTGTTTAATAACTTTAATTAATTGTAAAAAAATGTTTCGTTGTATTCCAACGATGCAAACATCAGACCCGTGGAGATGTAGTTATATTGTCTAAAATATTGTTGGTACACAGAGAGAAATGTTTATACAAAAATTCACATATTTTTCACGAAAAATTACTATACTGTTGCTCAATCCTGCGACAAACTTACATTCTACTTAATTTTAGTATAACTTTACCAATATTTTTAGTATACTATAGATAGTAAAGTGGAATTCACGATGGAAAAAAGTTTTTCGCAACCTACATTACCGACACATTTATTTTCTTAGTCACTTCGCATTTATGAAACTGACTTAGAAATAATATTTTCATCTCTGAAAAAAAAACGCGGAGACCGGAAATCAAATCCGTGCCTGTAAATCCGTAAGCTGCAGTCTTACCGCTACACCACACCGCTCATTGTTAAAAGATACTTCGTCTCGTCTACATATGCTACACCTCGAATAGCTGACGATCGCTTAATTTTTACTATACTGACTACCAAAAATTGCTATACCTTTTATCAAATTTTAATACACTTATACCAATAATTGCTAAAAATATACTAAATAATCTGTATAATACGAGTTTGCCACCCCATTCGTAGAAATTATAGTAATTTTTACATAAAAATTTCTCTCCGTGTATGAGGTAACATTGGTGATGTTCGCCTTTAATTAATTTCCGCGATTTCTGAAAATAAATGTTATATGCAATTGAGGTCGCGACAGGTATACCTTTAGAGGCTATAAATATCTTCTCGAATACATTCTCACATCAAAGGACTCATATATATATATTGAAGTACAAGAAATTCGATACAAAAAAATTACCTTTGGTCTTTAACCTTTATACATTCGTGAAAATTGTACGTTTTTAATTTATATAGACTAAAAAGGTATATGAATAGATACATTTTTATTATCAATTACAATAATCGTCTCAACTATCTATACATGTCATCTTTACATTTCAAAAACGAAAGCTAGTCACCCTAACGCATACAACTTCATTACACCACGATCCCATCACCTCAACATTAATCCCATTATCTAAAACCATTTCTCGTTCATTATCCCTTAACCACCAGCACCATCAACATCCTACAGCCTCTCCGCTCCTGGCGTGACCCAATTCCCTCCGAAAATCGAAATGCAGATTCCACAGCCTCTCCGTCTCTCCCACTATAAATCTCTCTCGCGAAAAGTGCATATACGCACATACATGCACGCGCGTGACGAGACAATGGCCGAGCAAAAACATCTGCGTACCGCTGGACGAACTTTCTCTTCTCTCGTGCACTTGCTTACCCTCGAGCGAGTTCCCAGAGGCTCGATGTGGAATCATCGTGTAGCGGAGCGTGCGACGTGAGATGTGTACAGGTGGATTAATTGACGGAGCGGCCAGAGAACGGTGTAAAAGTATGCGGGGGTAGTTTGGATCGGTGCCGTCGTGAATGTTTTGTTTATGTTTCGTTATTGTTGGATAAAGAGTAAAGGGGAATAGAGGAAATTATTAAAGAGTGATTAGATGTGGGCTTGACGTAGAGAGATTTACTTTGACGTTTTAATTTATTTTTGTACAATTATGTTGATTTATGTAAACGCAGGAATCGTTTAATGAAGGAAATACCAGAAGTTATGAGATTTTAAATGTTGTTGGAGATTTTAAAGTTTAGCTCGGGAAAATCTTAAATCCTGGTATATTATTTTGTAACAATGTCTTTTGAATGAAAATAAGTTCATTTTGGGTGTTCCCCGCATTGTATGTAAAGATGTACACGCATATGCAACCAAGTTTTCTGTTTATCTCAGCGAAATTTACATGAATGAAGTCCAAATTGATATCAAGCTGATAGCAACACTTTTTTATAAAGAATGACTTTTCCGAACAAAGTAAAAATAACGGGACCACAGCCACTTACTTATTACAAGATACAGACACTTACTGTTTATCCAACTCTGTTCTTGGTAAAGATTTTTGATGTTCTTATTTCTAGACCAAATCCATATCAAAGCATAGACATATGAACATAACTATGCACATTCGAAAAATTGAGTTTTAAGCATAATGTCAAGAAAATTAATTTTTTAAAAAAGTTCAACAAATTATGAAACTGCTTATAAAAGTAATTAATAACAAAAAACTTCTGAATGCACAAAAAATAGACGATTTTGCTTTAAGAGTATGGGAATGCATGCATGTGTGCGCACGTGCATTTGTATATATATATATATATATATATATATATATATATATTTTCTCTTAGAAACAAAGCTGAGCCTAAAAGTGAAAGCAAACAATTCCTGATTTCGTCTGCTGACACTGACCTGACTGACGACGTGATCATAGAAGTGGTTAGATTAAAAAAGGAAAAGTGCCCAGAACTGGCATAATTAGTCGTACTATTTTAAAGCGTAGAATATCTAGGTCACTTCCATTTTCTTTTTCTGTAGATCAAGTGAATTGAAAATTGGTCAAATATCATGTTTATCGTTTAGTATAGTTTTAAACTTAAAAATTAACCCATGCTAGATTTTTACAGCTAAAACAAATTCTGATTAAATTATTGAACAATCATCGAATACATAGAAGCAGCATGATAACATGGGTAACAATATATCTACCAACAATATAGTGGAGATGTAATTAAATAAGTGGTAGAAATCAGTTCAAATGAACTGGCTACGAAGTTAGAAAATGGTTGGAAAAATACCATATTTGAAGCGATAATGAAACGAGTTCCATCCAAAATGTACAAGAAAACAATCTTAAAGGGCATCGGATAATATGCGAATGCGACAAAACTTTTATTTTTCCGTCTGATTCTGTCTCTCTCACTCATCGTAATAATCAAGTATGTTGCTGAATCGTTTACAACTAAAAATGGTGAACTGTTATTTTATTCTTTCCAGTTTAATTAGCTTGAATATACTTAAAATCTAGATTGTGCGTAACTTATTCTATTTTTCTAATGTGACAAAAAGAGATTCAGCATTGGGTACAAATGGCCAACAAATGTGTCTAGGTTTTAGACATTCCCAGTAAAACTAGCAGTTTTTGTTAGGCATGAAATAATGAATTCGATCTTCACCAGGGATGCTGTTTCCGGGTTTGAACTTGATGTGAAGTTTCGGCATTAGTTTTATACTTCTATTTATTATACTTTCTCGTCAAGTCGGATAATGGCATTCTTATGATATAGTGACTGATTATAGATGCCGAAGGAGGTAAAAAGTATATTTTAAGTAGTAATTTCGATAAATTTACATAACTGAATAAATAATTAAATATCGACTTTATTTGAATATAAAAGAATATTAATACATTATTAATATGTATATAATAATATAAATCTACTATTTTCCACAGTAAGGTAAAAGTACCTATACTTGGCCATCAAAAATCTTGTACCAATAAGTGACCTCATACACTTAAGGACGTTCTCTTGGTCGAAATAGCAGTTTTCGAATTTTTAATTTTTAAATAATGTTTAATTAATTTAATAATCCAAAAGTAAGTACATATAACAAATATACACTAGAAGGAACATAAAAAAATTTTTTTTGAAACTCCGTGCGAGAAGTTCGATTTCTCGCACGCTGCGTTAAACGATGCGTGCAAAAATCTCACTTCTCGCACGTCGTGTCAAAAAATACGGTTCGACACTTGTGTGAGAAGTTGATTTTCTCCTCGTGTGACCTTTTCACCCTCGCTTCGCTCGGGTGCAAACAGTCACACGAGGGGAAAATCAAATCCTCACACTAGTATCGAAATGTACTATTTTAAACGAATTCAGGCAATAGTTACTATGATATTGTTAAAATTAAAGACAAAAACTTCAATAAGTTACCTAATTTTTTTTCTTTCTTATCCAATCTTAACGAAATAAAGCTTATTTTGTTCGTTAAGAAATTTCAGGGGGAATATCGATGGGAAAATTTATGATACGAGTTACCAGTACGGCGTAATATCAATTTGTTTATTAAAACTTGACTTACTTTTCTTAAACAAATTGATATTATGCCGCACTGGTAACTCGTATCATAATTTTTCCCATCGATACTCCCCCTGAAATTTCTTAACGAACAAAATAAGCTTTATTTCGTTAAGATTGGATAAGAAAGAAAAAAAATTAGGTAACTTATTGAAGTTTTTGTCTTTAATTTTAACAATATCATAGTAACTATTGTCTGAATTCGTTTGAAAAAAATTGTTTTATGTTCCCTCTAATGTATATTTGTTATATGTACTTACTACTGGATTATTAAATTAATTGAACATTATTTGAAAGTTAAAAATTCGAAAACTGCTGTTTCAACCAAGAGAACGCCCTTAATAGTATGTTTTTCAAGTTACATTAATACAAATACATTATTTTCTTGTTCAAATCTAATCTAGATACATAGGTTCTAGTAACTAACAACGAGTTAAGTTGTCTGGCTTATATTTCATGAAGATAAATTAAAATTTATGATGATATCTGTGCTCCAGCGGCCACCTACTGGTACTTTCACATCATACTAAAAATAATTCCAGCCCAAAAAGTGGCCACATATACACGAAAAGATAGGTTAGCAACTATATATTCAAATAATATATATTTTTGTATATTTTAAGTAACATTGTTGCATTGCATGATTAAATATGTATTACAAACAACAGTTTATGTAAGTTGACAGTTAAAAATTTATCACATTTTACAGTAAGAAAGGTTGTGTGCTGTATTGTAAGTAAGGGGGCCAAGTATTGGAACAAAATTTTGGGACACTAGAATCAGTTTTTCCGATAGCGGCCAATTATTGGTGCATTGATACTTGTTGTTATTTAAGATTTAGTAGTGTTTTTATACGTCTAATTCTTATACTATATGTAACTCTAGACTCTCACGATGACCAATGATTGATACATTTACCTTAGTGTTAGGATACACTCGCCATGTGAAATTTTTACTTCTTCAAATCGTAATTTTTATAATTTTCGTAGCAAATTGACTGATACTATGATATTTCATTTTAGCAGTTATAAAAATTACTATTTTAAATAGTAAAATTTGCTGCAAAAGTTATTATCATAAAAATTACTATTTAGCGGATGTCGGCACTAATACATACAGATTCCTGCATCAAATTCTACGTTATTTAGATTAATTTTCAAAATTTTTTAAATTATCGTAATCATCTGGTGGCGACGAACAGTGGATAACTGACAAAATTAGGAAAAATAAAAAATTGAAAAAGGATGATAATGAAAAATACTGAAATATTGGTAATTATGTAATATTTGAGCACCGACATCCCCTTAAAAAAAAAAAAATCCCACACGACGAATGTGACCCAGTGCTACTGTGGAAAATAGTAAATTTTCTTACAAAACAAGTAAAGTTTACAAAAAAAATTTTTCTCCATGTTCCAATCCATTCCAGCTTTAAAAGGATCTTTATTTCAATACTGTTGTTACCTTGCTAGTAGTATTTGCCTTAAAAATAAAAACTGTTAAAAACTGTTAAAAATTAATTAAAAATTCATCAGTAAGCTTGAATATCTTGACAACGTATTTACACACTTTTTGAGAAATAAATATAAGTGTGTTTAACAATAACTCCCATGGGTAATTACTAGCCAGTGTGTACTCGAAGGGTTAAACAAATTGTTGAAAGAAATTCCAAAATGCCTATTTTTTATGTAAATATTTCTGTAAAACACGATTCTCGAGTAATTTCTACAAAAAAGAACGGAATTTTGCAATAACTTGTTAGAACAAATTGTTTAAATAAATTAATTTTGCAAATCTGACTTGGACTTCGATTCAGCGGCCACAAAAAGCCTTAAAACCGTATATACTAATCCGGATATTTATTCAGAATCTAAAATATCTGAAAAGTCTAAAAAAATAAAAAATTACCAAAGGCCGCCATTTTGGATTCGGTTTGTTAAATAATAAAAAACTAAAGGAATATTTTTAAAGTGGAACTATCGCATGCACAATTTACGCTCTTTCCCACATATTATAGCATCGGAATCCGTACGAAAATTGAAGATTAATAAAAAAAAAATCTCAAAATATCTGGCATACACCATTGAAAAGAGCGACCTCGAAAATAGTTGGATACCTGCAATTTGGATTTTTCAGACTTTAGTTTTGTTACGTAATACATGGCTCAAGTTCCCTGATTGAAATCAATTCCATTATTTGCCCAATAAGTAAATAGCTATTTTAACCAATAATCGGCAAAATCTAGACACTTCTTGGCCACTTGTATCAATCGATGAAACGATTTTTCTGATCATATTCACCATTTAAGATTGTATTATTGGCTATATCATTCACGTCAAAAGTTAGTCCATTACTTAAAATATCAATAATTTACTATGAACGCTTTTTTACTTATTTTAGTGTTGACAGCTTTAATTCCGAAAAAAGTAAATGAAAGATCGTTTTCTCTGGTTTTATTTGCTCCTTTTGAAATAGCTTATTGATGGATATTTAAAAGATATCAAAGTCTGTAAGTTTTTTAGTTTTTGTGTCTTTGTTAGAGTAAATGGTTACTGTTTTAAGAAGAGTCTTTTTTAAAAGATTTTTTCAAAATAAAGCAAAAAATGTCCATAACTTGAGTTTTTTGGAGCGTTAGGGTCTAATATTGCAGTTTTTTTCATGTTTCTACTTCCAAAAACATATCCTAAAGTTTGAGCTGAATCCGTGATCCGGATCCATGACACTCTCCTGGTTAGGTTTTCCAAAAAAGAGCTCACTTTTTAAGTTGACTGTACTTTTGAAAATGTTTAATTATTTGAAACAGAAAAAATATTTTATATTTCTAAGTTCCGCGATCTATTAGGAATTCTTCTCCGAACAATATATAAGACCAAAAAATAAGAAGTGAATAAAAGTTGAAGACGCGGCATTATTTTGAATAAAATAAAAAATTCATTAAGACATACGATTTTAAAAAGTTGAAATACTTCCAAAATTTTCGTCCGATTTTCGGTTTTTAGGGCTTAAGCTCTTTGTCTGGTGCTTTTTATAAATATATTAAACAAAACGTCATAAATATGGTTTGATAATTAATTATTAATAATCTTTAACAATGCTGACTCGCTACTTGGATCGTATAGCCAATACAACCTTAATAGGCAGAATAATAGCATAAGTTTTCTAGCAGATGTAAAGTCGGTCAGTTTTTTTAGTTAGAAAATGGGTGGTAAGAGGCTTCCGATTATGTTGAGGACTGAGACAGAATCAAGTAAAAAAATTACTGTTTTCGTTTATATCTCCTTAAAAAGTACTGCAAATAAATTTGACTCCAGTATTTCTTATTTATATTTGGTTAAACTATTGTTTTTTAATAAAACGTTTAAATTACTCTGAAATATTTAGACGAACCTTTCGGGGTTACGTGACTCTAGCGTTCTCTCCATCAAATGGGGAATATGACCGTAATAATCGTTTCTCCGCTACTCAATAATTAGCTATTTTTCTTATCTATTTTCTAATTTCGAAATTTCGACCAGAGTTCAGGTGAAAAAAATTGCAATTCTGGCGTTAATGGGCTAATCGCTGGCGCGAGCTCTTATCGTGCAAAAAGCGATGAGATATGCAAGTACGGCTGGCCAGTTTACATATAGCGCTCGTTCATCGCCACCGTGGCGGTTAGAGCGTCGCCGAAGTTTCTAATTCATTTTTCGGGGGTACAGAAAATATGTAGGCGGTGGAGAGGTACTTCGAGGAAATAACGGCACTCGTCGCAGTTGTGCCGTTTGAGCGCGAAGCTTTTGTGCAGAGTGAGTTTAAACAAAAAATTACTATTTTTCAAAATAATGTAGTGTCATTACGAAAGGAAAATTGTCTATTATTGGCGTATTTCGAAATTTTTCGTTACTTTATTAAATCATTACCATGTCTGTTTTCTGCATGAGAAACATGTTTTGTTACTTATTTTGATGCGCTGAATCCAAATCTGAAGTTAAGGACGTTCTCCGGCTCAACTTCATCAATATCGCAAATATTGTGATCTAAAAATATTATTTATGATGGAAACCCTTCATGAGTCTCTATACCCTACTCTAAAAATAATAAAAAATGACGGTCTAAGAAAAAAGGTGCCAATACGATATTTGAAATAAATACCACTTGCACGGTGTGACTATACATAGATGTACAAATAATATGGTAGTTTTTTTTTATGTTGCTATGTCTCTGAAATTAGTACCGCTTGCTATATTGAAAATTATATCATATTATTCCTCTCGATTTCTAGTTTGATATCCCACGGTTGAAAAAAAAATCACAAAGAAAATTTTTTTTACAGTAAATTAAAATGTATTTTTCCAACGAGCTTAGATAGGGATCCCATGCTAACGCTGAAACTTTGAAATCAAATATTTTTATTTTGAATACCGCTTTGGACGTGGGGCTTTGAAGCATGTACTAAGGACTAAAAATCAAACATTTTCTGCAATTTTCAGGAAAATCATAAGAAAATCGTTTTCTCGGAGAACGTCCTTAAAATAAGGAGTTTCGCAGGCTCTTTTTCTCAAAATCAAGGAAAAACATTTAGATAATTTCGTTTGGCTGAGCCTTTCCCTCTACTAATTTCCAGTATTTCCTGACAATAAAGGAGTATTTAGAGAAAGACGGTCGGCAAACTCCTCATTTTGTCTTCAGATATGGATTTAGCATCTCGAAATACGTGAGAAAACATATTTTTCATGCAGAGTTCAGACACATTTTTTGTGGACCTGTGTTATTAATTTAGTTTCAGTAGCTCCATTATTTAGATTTTTAGTTAACGCGTACCATTTTTCACGAGGGCGGTAATATAGGTCCTCCCAAGCAGTGGTCATGCCTAATAAAAGTTAGGAATGAAATTACATTTTTATAAAGTTATTATGACCGAAAACCATAGAAAATAGAGAGTACCCTTCCGGTAAATATTGCTAAAAGCCATATCCTCCTCTGGGAAAACAAAAACCTAGCCATAAACCAAGCGCTGCCTGATAAATCAGCCACGTGCTGTTTCTCTTTCATTTACGCTTTGTACATTTACAATTTACACGCTCTTGTTAACAATGCATTTTCAAGCCGTTCCTTTCTAAGCTAATTGACTATATTTCCAACCTACATTGTAAAATATTGCAAGCAAATATCCTGTTGACTACATTTTTACTGTAATTGTCCAGTTTGTTAGCTTTTTAACGAGATGCAATTTTCAGAGCTGTGCACTCTGCGTTCGATCTAGTTTGTTAGGAAATTTACATACAAAAGATCACGGATATAAATACCTATAGATATACCCTTCAGTGCTTACATTCGTTGCTTTAATAGTTTCTATAGACTTTGAGCCTCCTATGACAAGTACAATATGATATCTTATTTTAGAAGATATCAATTCACAATTCAATTTACTCCTATGTATTATTAACTTATGTACGTTTACTTGTCTTGCAACTTTCATAGCAAACTTGATTCTAATTAAAATACATTTTTACAAACAAGAGATCTACCATTTTATTATATAAAAAAATCAGTTTTTGATGTTTCTAAATATACAAAGTCTTCTAAATCAATTGATAACGACTCTCGACGACTAATTTGTCACATCATAGACCGCAAACAATCCGTTATTGAGTGATTACACTCGCCACAATCAAATCACGATCTACATTCTCCGTGGCACTATTCGCATCAGCAGTAGTTAAAACGCACATACGCAATTCGCCTCGATATATTGCCCGCCAATAAAGCTCCATTTAAAGATCACGATCCGCAACGTTGGGGGTCAATTTGGAAATATTGACGAGACCGCGCGCGTATAAAAGTGCGATCATCGCGCTGTCCCATTTCATGTGACGAGTTGGACGCAGTATGGACGACTTCGACGCGTGCAGCCGCTACTATCGGCCCCACGCAGCCGAGAACGTGGATCGTCGCATTGATAAGGATCCGCGATCGGTCTGGTATAGGTCGACCGATCGACAGGTCGATTTTGGCCCGTTGCATCACGAGACTGTGTTAGTGTGGAGTTTGAATTTTGACGGTTATCGATGGAGAAAAGTTCTGTTGAAGTGTTGAGTGGTGGTTTATTTTTTGTTTTAATTATAATGAAATCAATTCTTATTGATTTTTTTTTTAATATAAATGATTTAACATCTTATATTTTTACGATAATAACTGCATTATAACTTTTACAATCTTGAAAAACTTACTTTTTTAACAAAATTAACGTAAAATAACTTTAAAATTAATGAAATTATTTTTGTAGTAGAGTGTTTACTAATGTACTAATTTCTTCTCTTCTTTACAGCGATTACAGCTTCATTCATGATAGCCATTACATGTAGTGAGTATCATGCGTTTGTACCGGCATGAAAAATTCAATTATCACTTTTTTATCTTAATTCAAATTCGTCTCGTTAAAAATAAAAATTATATTTCTATACTTTTTTTACATTATCTATTTAATATTATTTTATTTTATAAATCAATGATTAATATTATACAAGTATTATAACAGTATACAATTATATCCATTTAATATTATTTTCTTTTATAAATTCACGATTAATATTATACAAGTATCGCAGCTTGAAATTAATTTTTACTTTTCTTAATAGCTAAAGATTTTAGTTTATTGTTGAGTATTTTCACCGCTCGATTTCGTTGCAAGCTAATTTTTTTTCGTATTTTTTAATTTTATTATTTTAGTAAAAATGACATAACTACATACGGAAAACTAATATTTGTACGTCTAACTTGCAGCACCAGAGACCAGGACATGGCGGCAAACGTTGAAGATGTTATGTTTGATATGTTCAAAAATGAAGAGACTGGATTACTTCATGTCGGTAAATTCTTAGCGGTAAGCCATGAAAAAAATATTAATCTTAATAATATTGGTCGTTTGGTATCGATTAATCTTAAAAATAATATATATCATAGGCACTAAGAACTACAGGATTAAGAAAAAATGATCCACGACTACAGGAGCTTACAGATAACTTAAAAAAGGAACATATCAAAGCTGGCGGACATGAAGGAATATCACATGAAACCCAAAAATTAGATAGAGAACAATTTAGAAGGTAATGGATACTGCTTCAGTTGTACTACTTATACATTTCATGCTTATGATTAGAAAAAATATAAAAATTCAAAATATCACTATTTAATTGAAACATATCAAAATTACAATAACCTTAACTTTAAAACTACAGTCTTAAATACTTACACTTCTCCCCAATAAAAGCCTCAACAAACGTCTCTTTCCTCCCATCTAGAGTCATAACACCGAACATCGTGCTGATCTCGCGGGCCTTCCGCCACCAGTTCATCATCCCGGACTTCCCGGGCTTCACCAAGCACATCGAGGACTTCTACTGGAAGTGCAAGTCCAACCTCGAGGGCAAGGTCGCCGCGTACATTCCCCAATTGGCCCGGATGAATCCGGAGTATTGGGGCGTATCGGTCTGCACGATCGATGGCCAGCGGTTCAGCATCGGCGACACGACGATACCATTCACCCTGCAGAGCTGCAGCAAGCCGCTCACCTATGCCATCGCGCTCGAGCGACTCGGTCAGGAGGTCGTTCACAAGTATGTCGGGCAGGAACCGTCCGGGAGGAATTTCAACGAGCTCGTGCTGGATCATAATAGTGAGTTGATTCAGTGTATTTGTAATTGTCAATAGATTTTTTTTTCATTGAAATTTAAAAGAAGAAAATTATGTTTTTAGTAGTAATTATGTAAGTATATGGAAAATGTGATGGAAGAAAAGCTTTAAGGTGGCTTTTCAGGGGTATAGTAGACCTGAAAATATAAACATTTTTTATAATGGTTTTCTTACACATTCTAATCTGAAAACTGATTTAACAGGAAAAAGGGTTCTATAACACGGAACCTTTTTGTTAAGAAATTTCCAATGTTGCAAAAGTAGATATTGTCCATGAATTTTATAAATAATTATGGACATCACTTGGCAGGTTTTGAAAATTTTTCAATTTTTACATCGGTATCTCCCACTGAAATTTAACAAGAAGTAAAATGAGACTTTCCAAATTAAAATTGAATGAAAAACAAAAAAAAATAGTTTTTATCGAATTTCCTTTTAGTGGGTCATATCTACTTTTGCAACATTGAAAATTTGCTAATAAATTTTTTTTTCGTTATGTTAAGAACCTTCTTTCCTGTTTATCAGGTAGAAATTTCGAAATTAGTAAATAGATAAGAAAAATATCAAATTATTCGGTAACGGTGAACCGATTATTTCGGTCATATTCCCCATTTAAGGAAATTTTCGTCTAAATATGTTTCTTACTATCCAACCAAAAAAACTGTCCAACTTTGATATCTTTTAAATACTCATAAATAAGCTAATTTAAATCTATGAGAAAACTTAGTCTATTATTCTGCCTATTAAATGGTGAATATGATCGGAAAAATCGTTTCATTAATGGATAGATAGAAATGGTCAAGAAAAGTGTCTAGTTTTTGCTGATTATTAGTCAAACCAGCTATTTAATAGTCAATTAATGGAATCAATTTCCAGCCGGGAGTTTTCCGATTGGAATGTGTAAACTAATTATTGTCAAAATTTTATCATAATAAATTTAAATATCTCCAATATATTATCAACGTTTTTATGTATTATAAAATTACGAAAGTTAATCTTATAGAAACAATTTTTTTATTTGCTATATCTATTGAATTACATTCATGGATATTTAAATATGTACAAATGCAAATGTACCGTATATATCATATAAATTACGTAATTACCGTACATCATAAAAAATCTAATAGAGAATTCTTAGATCAAGTCAATATTTTTAGCTGACGATTCATTAAACATTATTTTAACTCTTTTAATTATAAATACGCTAGTACTCATCTTCATGTCAATCACTACAGTCATGACTAATGACCACAATTTGTTATACGTTTTCAGAAAAACCGCACAATCCTATGATCAACGCTGGTGCTATTCTAGTGTGCTCTTTGTTGAAGACTTTAATAAAGCCCGAGATGACACTTGCCGAAAAATTCGATTTTACGATGAATTACTTCAAGAGGCTATCCGGGGGCGAAAATTTAGGATTCAACAATGCTGTCTTTTTGTCAGAACGCGAAGCTGCTGATAGAAATTACGCTCTAGGCTTTTACATGAGGGAGCACGGATGCTATCCCGAGAAAACGAATCTTCGCGAATGCATGGACTTTTATTTTCAGGTAGTATTTGATGAGATTTGTTAGTAAAAAAAATTTCTATTGAAATCAGTAATTACAGTTATATAGTGACGATAATACTTCTAATAAGAAAAGACTAAAATTTTTCAGTGCTGTTCAATGGAAGCTAATTGCGAATCGATGGCTGTGATGGCGGCGACATTGGCGAACGGCGGTATCTGCCCGATAACGGAGGAAAAAGTGCTGAAACCCGAAAGCGTTCGAGATGTTCTGAGCTTGATGCACAGCTGCGGAATGTACGACTACAGTGGTCAATTTGCTTTTAAGGTAAACAAACTTTAATTGACAAGTTGAGTGACGCACGCTAGATAAAGTTGTCGTGTATGCGCGTGCAGAAAATTAAATGGTATCTGGTAAATAGTGAGATCAAGTAATTCGATTAAGAATGAACGTCTTTGATGTTTATTTGAATTAATTTTCTCTTAACAAAAAGTTTATCTAGTGTGATAGTATTGTTATTTGAATTTACTTTCATAACGTCAAGTTCTTGAAAATATGTGAATGTTAAAATTTCTGTAACAAATAAATTGTGTATACATATACAAAGAGAAAAATGTATTTCTAAATTTTACTTTTTTTATGACAAAATTTATTATTTCCATAGTAGCACTGGGACACATTCGACATGAGGGATTTTTACTTTTGAAATAATAAGTTTTAGGATTTTTATAGCAAATTTTAGTATATGAATGAAATAGTCATTTTTATGACTCCTCAAACGAAATATCACAGTATCAGTCAATTTTCTACAAAAATAGTTCAAATTATTATTTAAAAAGTAAAATTTGCTCTGAAAATCATAAAAATTACTATTTAAAAAAGTGAAAATCCCCTATGTCGAGTGCATCCCAACGCTACTATCAAAATAATAAACTTTCTTATAGAAAAAGTAAAATTAACAAATCAATTTTTCTCTATGTTTATTTAAACAAATAATTCTTAAATACAATCGAATATAGACACAGTCTATTGCTTCATTAATCCATTAAGTCCTGAATGGACAAATTTTCACTAAAGTTTTCAACGCTTATATTTTATGTGAAAATGAATTGTAAAAAGTATATGGATAAGCGCATTCGATGTAAAATTTGATGAACTTTCAGAATCTTTTGTTAGATTTTTCAGAAAATTAAACTGTCGAACACTGTACATGATTTTTTCCAAAAAAACATGGTTTAAAAAAAAAAAAAAATTATTCATTTCGATTTTTCAAATGGAATGCATTTAAGATTTAATGATCAAAATGCAGAAAACGTGGCCTCGAGACCTAAACTTGAAAATCTAACGATTTAGGTTTTGAAAAAAAATTTTAAAACACATAAAATGGCGGCTGAGACGCAGAAAAATCATAAAAATCTTCTGGAATTATTTATTCGAAAAGATGGACTTTAGAGAAAAACTTTACTGAAGAAAAGTTCTTAGAATTGATCAGAGAACATGCTGGAATTTTTCCAGAACCTTTTGGCAAATTTCAGAATTTTTCAAAATTTTCAAATTTTGAAAAATTTAAAAACGCTTCTTATGTTTCTAAAAAATTCCAGCGTGTTCTTTAATCAATTCTAAGAACTTTTTCTTCAGTAAAGTTTTTCTCTAAAGTCCATCTTTTTCGAGTAAATAATTTCAGAAGATTTTTATGATTTTTCTGCGTTTCAGCCGCCATTTTGTGTTTTAAAATTTTTTTCAAAACCTAAATCGTTAGATTTTCAAGTTTAGGTCTCGAGGCCACGTTTTCTGCATTTTGATCATTAAATCTTAAATGCATTCCATTTGAAAAATCGAAATGAAAAATTTTTTTTTTTTTGAAAACCATCTTTTTTTGGAAAAAATCATGTACAGTGTTCGACAGTTTAATTTTTTGAAAAATCTAACGAAAGATTCTAAAAGTTCATCAAATTTTACATCGAATACGCTTATTCATATACTTTTTACAATTCATTTTCACATAAAATATAAGCGTTGAAAACTTTAGTGAAAATTCGTCCATTCAGGACTTAATGGGTTAAATTGTAGTTATTTTTATTAATGAAGGAATATATTTAGAATAAATTTCATGGGCAAACACTTCAATAAAACGACACTTACACCCACGTAGCATGAGATATTGCTGAAAGATTTCTGCAAAGTTGCATGCAAGTTTTGTGGCCTTTCAGAGATATTTGCAAAAAAAAAATGTTTCAGAAATGTTTTTATATCCACATTTTTAATGGACTATCTAAAATGTAAAAAAAAGGAAACAAAATTTGAAACAAAATTAAACACGCATCCTCGAAAATCCAGGTCGGTATCCCAGCGAAATCCGGCGTATCAGGCAGCCTCCTCGTCGTCATTCCCAACGTCATGGGCATCTGCACGTGGTCGCCGCCCTTGGATCCTCTCGGCAACTCCTGCCGTGGTGTGCAGTTCTGCGAGGAGCTCGTGAGCGAGTTCAACTTCCACAGGTACGACAATCTGAAGCACGCGACGAATAAGAAGGATCCGCGCAGGCACAAGTACGAGACGAAGGGCCTGTCCATTGTCAATCTGCTGTTTAGCGCGGCTAGTGGCGATGTCACTGCCATGCGAAGGTGCGTAGTCATTTTGTTTTTGTGTTTTAGAAAACCGAGCGTAATTATTTAAGAATTGTAGAATAAGAAGGATCGTAAGTAAAAATACCTTGTGATTGGTTGAGGTATAAGTCGATTTCCATAGTGTATTGTAAGGTAAGGGATATTTGATCAGAAAAAAAAAGTATTGAAAGGTATAATAATACGTTACATCATGTAGAAAATAATCAAACCTTTTTTCAAGTGTCGTATACTAATACATTTTTAGCTTCGAGAGAGAAAAACTCTCTTGTCGATTAAATATACGTCAATTAATTATATTACAACACTGCCTCTATTTATAGTTGAGAAAAGGTTTCATTATTTTCTACATTATGTAACGTATTATTATACCTTTCAATACTTTAACTGTATAAAGTTGTCACATAGTTCTCCGCCTGAAGAAGTCAACAAATCCGTTGGCGAAACGATGCAAAATAAAATTTTTTGCAAAACTTAGAAGAGTAACTCCACCTTCATTGGCCTCCTCTGATGAAATAACCCTTACCTTACAAAAATACCTCGTGTTTGTAGGGTTTACTTAGGATTCAATTTTTATTATTTGCCAATTTAAACATACTTGATGATTAAATCTAGTTTCTAGTAGTTTTTAATATTTTTATTTTGAGCTTAGTATAAGAATAAAAATACCCGATAAAAAATTACTTTGAAATTTGAAGAAAATTACAAATTTAACTTTAAATCCTTGAAACTATTGGAAAAATATCTGTATAAACAAAGATTATCATATTTCAATCTGCAAAACAACAATAAAGCAAACATGCTACGCAAAAGACAATGATATATACTAACGTTATTCACACGCCCATGTTGTACTAACGCACGCATACGTAAACACATCACACACACAAATACCCGCTCGACAAACGACTAAATCTTCCCCGATCAGTATGCGAGATTACTTGGAGTGGTGAGTCGCACGACACGTTAGCATTTTACATCAAGTGTAGCTTTCGCATTTACTTTGTATAAGCGCGCGTGCGTTTCTTCCTGAAACGGCTCAGGAAGAGACACAAGAGAAAAAAGCTACTATAGCGAAAACATGCGCGACTCGTTTCATTGTTCTCTTTTCTGCGTCCTGCTTTGTTATACACCTTGCGATGCTTGCGTGACATCAGATGTTTTGAAAGACTGGTTGGTGAATTTTCAGGAACAATTAAAGGCAATTAAAATTTTAAATTTCTTTCCAAGTATTCATTAGTTCTATGATAAATAGCTATTTATCATTCATAATTATTTCGCAAACAATCCATATTTCAATTTTTCGATGAAATAGTATATTTCGATACAGGAGGCGTAAAAGCGATTTCAAAAAATTATATAATGCGTAAAATCGCATTTTACGCATACTATATCGAAAAGATATTTTTTTATACTATACTTGTTTGGTATTATTCACAGTGAATGTAACTTTTTAAACTGAGCATATTAAGCAAGCATATATAAATTCGATGCCTTCTGCTGACGCATACGCAGTCAAAGTTTCGCATTGCAGGCCATCCCGCAAGCTTTCTCTGTTATTGAAGCCACCTTCAAACTCCCATTGATCACGCAACGCCACAATACACCACGCCACAAACCCTCCCTCTTCCTCTTTATCAAAAGCAAAATAAAAAAGAAAGCATGATAAAGAGACACATGCAGCCCGCAATAAAAAAAAACAATCTGCGTTGCAGGCACCGACTCAGCGGCATGGACATGACCCTTTCGGATTACGACGGGCGTACGGCCCTCCATCTGGCCGCGAGCGAAGGCCATCTGGATTGCGTCGAGTTTCTCATCGAGCAGTGTGGGGTTCCCCACGATCCCAAGGACAGGTGAGAAAGAGAGAAAGAGAGAACACGCAGGCCCGCCCGGATTCCGTTAGGAAAAAGCTTCTCTCTTGTGTAAGAGAGACGAGGGGCCCGCCCGCCGCCCACGTGAGGCTGGATGAATGGGCCGCGATTTATCCGGCGATGTCGCGCTGAGATTGTGGGAGGGAGATCGGTATCGCGGGAGGAAGCGAGTTGCTTGATCAATTGAACTGATAAGGGTTGAGATTTTATGGGAAAAACGTGCATGGTTATGCAATTTTGGAGATTTATTGGGACAGGTGTACGATTTGTTGGTTATCGATCGATAGTTAATTTTTCTCCCATTTGTGAAACGATTTTTCGAACATTTTCTATAGCCATTTTATAACGATTTTGGTCAATTCTCCACCAGGGAACTTGATTATTACTTTGCAAATTTTTAGGAATACTGTAAACGTAAAGTAGTCAAAATAGTAAATTAGAAAAAATGAGATTAGAAAGAAAATCAAGTTCGAAAGCTGAAGTCGCATGTGAGTTAATAAATATGTGTTTTAATAAATATCTTACAATAAATTCGAAAATTTCAGATGGGCCAATAGGCCAATCGATGAGGCAGAAACGTTCGGTCACACGCAGGTCGTGGAGTACCTGAAGAACTACGAGATGGTGTTCAGAGCGGAGCAGGCGGAGAAGGCCAACAAGGCCGAGTCCGAGGGCAAGGATGCACCCCCGCCGTCCGGTGGTGACGCGAAGGATCCGGCGACAGCGGAAAAATGCTCAACGGACTCGATAATCGACCCGGCCTCTTCGTCGTCCAGTAATTCGACGTCACCGTTGCCCTAAACGCCACACGTACCCGCTACGATGGCTTTTCTGAAACGTTTCGTTCTTTCTTTATTTTCAGATTCTCAAGAGGAGAAAAAGAAAAAGGGCCACTAATGATGAGAGGATCGACGAGATATACAGTTTCCGTTTCGCTACGTTTTTTTGTTACGGGAAAATGTAGGCGAACCGAGATTCATTTTTTTTAGATGATTTATGGTCGGATTGCGTTTTGTATAGATAGGTAGATTTTACATCTCCGGAAGACTGGGTCTTGTTAATGAATTTAGGTCTCTACAATAGAAGCTGTGATTTTTTCCATTGTATAGTGCGTATAATTTTCGTCGTTTTGCATTGATTTTTTAATTCTGTTAAAGAATGAGGCGAAGTTTGGGTTATGGAGACAGGGAGATAACGTCAATTGATCTGCTATGGCTTGATGATAGGTGGGCCACAGTCGAGGCGAATATTGTGTTTTATGATTTTGAAATGCACAGACTATCGTCGAAGTCGATAAATAACGTTGCGTTATATGTACATACAAAGCAATATTGAGTTTACAATAACTTTTTCGAATAATTTGAACTTTTAATGGGCCATTTGCGAGGGCTCCGATCTCTGTGCATTTCATAATTTTAAGCTACTTTAAGTTTTACAGCAGAGCCATTTGGAAGCCGAAGCAAACACTGTTATATTGCTATTAAAATGTAATTGTCGAGCCTAATCTTCGAAGCTTTGCGTCTGCGTTCTTGCCAAAAGTCTTAATTTAGGATTTAGACCGTCCTTAAGCTCGTAGGGAATATATAGCCACGGCGACGATATGCTAGTGACGAGCTGTGAAATCGTATAAACGTATATGATGCAATATTTTTATTGCGCTTGAATGACAATAATTCATCGAAGACTATTCTACTGATCCTCTTACAGCCGAAAAAATGTTGTTAATCGTATGGATTAACGCGTTTTGAAACATGGGTTTTCCTTGAAAATTAAAATTCAGTCACGTTATCAAGAATCTATGATGGATTCTTGATACATAATTGGAATGAATAATGGGGTAATAAAACATCTTGTGTGTTAATGTTATGTGATTTGAGTAGTTTCCGGATTCTTCAAACAAATATTATTTTCTGACATAAAAGTATCAAATTTTCATTTAACATTTTATTATTTAAAAAATAATTGAATAGGCAATGTTTATCGTTGGAAACAAATAAATATAAAAATCAAGAAACATTCTCAATGTCTATTAAAATAATGTTGAGTCAATATTCATTTCTCCTCATCATGAACGATGACACCTCAGTACAAATCTTTTCGGTCTAAATCAATGAATGTTGATGTTTGCAAGAAAGTTAATACAAATGAACCTAATGCTATAAAATAAAGGAAATGATTATTACGTTTAATTTCATCGATTAATCGATTCAAGATTCGAGCCATTGATCGAATCACCTATTGTTCCTTTATGCCGATATACAAAACATTGCGCAATCGTTGATTGATTGCAAATGCGAAATGATGTCTCATTGTAAAGTTAGCACAAGTTTTCAGGGATATCTCAAATGATGATATTCTTTTACCGAAATGTTATGCTAATTAGTCCAGAGACAAGATTGAGAATAGAAACCTAAAAATAATAGATACATTGACATACAAATTTAACTTGAACTAATTTTGTCGGCACACCTCACATAGCATTGCCTTCGTCACGTATGAAGATAGTCAATTTAATAAAAAAAAGAAGATATCACGTAAATATTATGAAGTTTCAATAGTTATAGGACGCGTTAATGAATTTTAAATGGCACTGTGTAGTATTGTTGTAATAAAGTCCTGTGGGTAATTTGGCAGTTGTTAGCAATGTAAGTGTGCATATATTAGATTTCTTTTAATTAAATAAATCAAAACTAAGATTAGTCAGTATATTAATGTAGCTCATTTTTACATATACTTTTGAAAATTTTACTTGTATTCGTTTTTATTAAATCAATTTAGAAACTACGTCATCCCGATATCTGGTTAGTGCGCATCACTTCTTATAAATTTATATAATTGTCAGAATTCATCTGTTCCTTGTATAAAAATAATTCGTTCACATTATTGCAGATATTGTTTCAATAAAATTACTATACTTATATTATTATTTTAAGAGTACGTGAAAGGACAATAATGAAGTTTTCAGAGAAAACTTTAGACTACGTCAGAAGAAGGAGTGTATAACTTTTGTATTATCAATAGTTGTTGAAAGTATAAAACAGAGCTTTTGCAACGTACAATTTTTCTCGCAATGACATTCCTTTTGCTTACAAGCTTAGACACCGAATAATTTTATGCGTAAGCTGGGCTTACTGCAAACATATATCTGCTTATTTTTCATATCGCCAATACCATCTACATATGTATAGCAAATAAAAATTATAGATATATTGCGTTTACAAAAAACATATAAAACATGTTTTTCTAAAATTGAATTGACAATTTACAATTTATACATCCTATCTAATCTTAAATTAATTGAACTTATTATGGATATTAAGTAAGTTAAGTGTATTAATGGAATCAAATCAAATGCAATTCATTTCAAAGACAAATGTACGACGTTCATCGAAATATTGAATTTTAAAAGAAATTGATGTGAGGAATGCGTGTTGTTCGAATGTAATTTTATCTTAACGCGTCCATGTGTGTTACTCTATGTATGTAAATACGGTTAATAAATGTTTAAAAAACTGCAATTTGTATTTTTTACTTACTGTTTGCGTTTGCTTTAGTTTATGCAGATTAGATTTTTGAAAAAAAAAAATTAGTTTAATAGAAGAGATAAGCATTATTTTGATTAACATAATTTTTAAGATGATCAAGTATATTAAATAACAAATTAACATTTATATGAACCAAATTATTTATTATTTTAATTTATTACAGTTGTAATCACTTCAAATATTAATGTGTACAACCAAAATTTGCATATGGTAAACACTTTTCTACACTTTAGAGAGAATTTTAAACAGTCTTCTGAAGAGTTTGTAAATACAATCCAGGAAACCGAAGCGCTCAAGAGAAATGGAAGAAAGAACTTTACGGTGTTTGTGTACAGGTCGAAGACCCCTTTATACAAGATTCGGCTTTTAAAAGTAGAAAATAAAAGAAGTTAATGGCTTAATTGTACCTTTTAGTCGGTATTATTTACTAAAAGCCAAGGTTTTATTTTCGGGTAGGTTAATTAATACCCTTTACTCTTTTTTCAAGTTTATTTAACAGGATTAGTCATTATCGACATATTCTGATTATATGGTGAAGTAGCTATTATACTAATGCAATAATATAAAAAGAATCATGGCAAAAATGAAAGCGAAAAATAAGAGTGTGATCGATTATTAGCTAATGCATTAAAGTGTAAATTTGATTCTAAAAAATCTAAAAGGCTGTCAAGCACTTAACATCGTTTTTTTTTTTAAATAAATAACAATAATATCCGTGTTACTGTAGCCGAAAATAAAGAAATACAGTATGACTACAAAAAGCTGACGCGAATGATATAAAACGCTTACGCTCTCAACTATTTTTGTATGCAAACAAATTTGTTGACAAAAACTTACTGCCTTATTGTAATGATTGATGTTACAGGTGAAACATCTTTTTTTTAGAAAACTTCACGACGCGAATCTCCAGAAATAATAAAAATGGTCTCACATTTCACTCAGTCTATTTATAAGAAAATGAATTACAGCTCATGGTAGAATCCTGTGATTCTTCGCAGAATTATACATGGCACGCCTGTCAATCTGTCCGCAATCGAAGGCCATCCGAGTAATACGGAATATTCTTTTTGTGGAGATCCCCAACATTACAGCGTGCTAACGACATTTGCAAGTACAGGAGAACCGCGAGACTTTTCATTTTGATGACAGTTCTTTACATACATCAATATAAATCATAAAACTATTTCTTGTACAGTTTTCCTCAACTTTCAGGCATTTCAATTTTGAAGAAAAAAAAGTTTTGCATCGTATTCCCAAGTTCTCGAAATCACATTACAATTGATTTTTTAATGGTACCAATCAAAACACAATGAAACAAAATTATTCCTCTCCTTTATGTTTATAATCAGAAAAATATATCGGCATTTGGTTTATCCCAGTACCGATGTCTGAAAATAGCCGCAGAATAATCGTCATAGCATTTCTATTTCCTCTCATTGTAACGCCTGAGAATTGAATACATTTGCCGCCCATCTGATTGAAAATCTTAAGACGGTCGCAAATCGACCTTGACATAAATCGTCTGCGAATTCTATTTCTTGTTAGTCACTTCTGCCCAGAGGCACGCACGAGATATACTCTAATTTTAGACCGGTCACCTGCGCATCCCTGTTGCTTAAATGGCGCGTTTGTAATAATTAAAAGTTTCCATATAGAGATACTTGTATTCAAGCATGAATTTTGAATTACTTTTTATGAATAACTTACCTTACTTTTGAATACCGGGGTGTCACAATCATTTATAGCATAAAATCGGATTAGCATAGAGAAAACTGTTTGGAAACTTGTTTTCCTCGGATACAACTATCTTAAGTGCGCATTCACCCTAGCAAAAATCGAAAATGTAGCAAATTGTTTAGTAAGTGTAGAAAAGTGTAAAAAAGTGTAAGAAAATGTAATAAAATGTAGTTTAATGCTGGATTTTGGACATATTTTACCTTTTTACACGTATTTACACTTTCTTTACATTTTCGTACACTTTTGTACATTTCATAAAATTAGTAAAAATACGTAAAAATTTACAGTTTTCTACACTTATTTACACTTTGTTGCATTTTTTACATACTTTTTAACATTTTTCTACACTTCCCTAGAGTTGATAAAATTTTTATTAACCATAAAAATCTATAAATATAAAAAAAATGTAAGAAAGTGTAAAAAAATGTAAAAAATTGTAAGGAAAGTGCAGAAAAGGATAAAGGAATGTAAAAAACGTCCGAAATCCAGCATTAGTTTACATTTTTTTACACTTTTTTACATTTTTAACATTTTTTTACATTTACCTGCATTTATTTACATTTTAAAATTTTTGCTAGGGCAGGTATATACTACGACCCTACTTAAGTTGACGACGTTTGCGAATTCGACTAAACGTCAGCTTAACGCAGACAAAATACGCTTATAACGAAGAGTCTAATTTATACAGCCTAATTTGCGCCCAAAAGTAATCGCCGATTCTCGGAATGATATAGGTATACTTGAACATGCGCACGTACGCCCGTCTGGCGGACTTTCTAATGGTCATCGTGGTGCAGTGGAAAATTGGTCCCTCGAACTTGAAAATCCCGATGTCTCACTGAGAGCGTAGAACGTTCTCTATAGTTCCAAGGAAATAAATTGGTAATCGCTGTTGCGCGTTGATCGACGTATGTATGATTATGACATGATGAGTTAATAGATTTTTTTATTATCTTGAAAACATCGGAAAAGTGACTAATGGGCAATAATATCAACGAGAGAAGCTAGTGATAAATATTGCGCATTCAAAAAGACTGTATGTCTTCCGATATTATACCGATCTTTGGTTAAAATTTACACGTATATAGTTCAATTTTTCTTTCAAGTAAAATTTTATGTCTCATAAAAATTGAAATATCGTTTTAAAATACATTTTTTAAATGTCATTCGTTGATGATATTCAAAAAACATGGTTTAGTTAGATAAGTCCTTTTAACCTTCAAAATCATCGCCATTGTTTTTTTTTATTTCTTTTGTTACATTTCGGAACCAGGGTGCGTAAATTTCAGCTTATAGCTATTCATTTTCTCTAATAACAGTGTCTCAAGCTACGATTTGGTTTTTTTACTTTTTATACAATTCATTTTCGAAGCAAAGATGTTTAAAGTAAGAACTTAAAGTTTTATCATCTTACAAAATAAAAATATTCAAACAATCATAACAAGTTTTACCATTCAGAAGATTCCTAATTAAAATAGTCAGCGATTAACATGTATATGACTACTTGTTTTGTCCAATTTGTCTATAATCAGTATCACACTTGAAATCTCGTTACAAATTTTTCAAGCATGAGCTTTATTCCGGCTCTAATTGTATTATTTCCACCGCTAAATCATTCCTAATTAGACATCTCATTCATTGGGAAAACTCCCATCCTACGCAACCCGCCAAACCAAAGCGAACTGAAGCAAAACAAAACAAAATATACATGCAGCACACACAATCCCGCTCGTTAACGTACAGACGTACGCGATGCGACGAGCCGATAATAGTGCTTAGGCCAAATCGCGCGTCGTTACGTCATCGGCGCGCTCGTAAAACGAGAAGATGCTACAGGTGTACTATAATACTATATATATATATATATATATATATATATACGCGCGTCAATATACGTCCGTCTATGAGTCAGAGAAAAATTTTACGTGCGCGAGGTGAAGGTGTATGTATATAAGCTTCGACCGCCTGCAACACGGATTGCGCCGCGCGTTTCCGCGTATCGAAAACACTAACACTGCGCACACGCGCGCCTGCGTAAATGTTTGTTTCACAAGTGGTTGGGCCGCTTATTCACGTGTGCGTGTATATAGGCTCTCGGTTTCGAAGACGACCGGTGAATGGGAATTCGGGTGAGGGTGACGTGGTCTCGGTCAGTTTTATTTCGATGTGGAATGGTAGTTTTGTTTCAATGAATTTACCGAAATTATGTTTTTTTATTCTGAAGAAAAATAAAAGTTTAAAGGTTTTTGTTGAAAACAGAGATCAAAACAAACAATATGCGAATCGGTACTATGTCCATTGTTGGATGAAATTCCTTTGCTCGTACGTTTATACTGTAGAACCTGAAAATTTGCTTACGCAGTTTCTGCTCACAAAGGCTTGCTCTTTTTTTTGTCCATCCCGGTCTTTGTAAGGTCAAGAGTGCTTGGAAATCGATCAATTTGAATTTTCATTCTTTTTTTTCCGCTTTAACATGAAAACTACATTTTGAATATAATGGAAAAGTAAGATTAGCATTCAAATAGATTTCCAGAAGCTTTGCATCATTTCTTTGATATAAACCCTACGATCAAAACATTGTAAATTTGTCAATTTCAAACTTGCAGTTCCCGGTGTGGCTTACAAAGTGTCATAATTTTACTTCTTAATCAAAATAGATTTATTTAAAAAACGATTAGTACTTCTATTACGAACTTTATAGCCTATTATCTACAGGAGTGTTACGACTCAAATTAAAGATGCTATTAAATTACAGAGTTTATAGTTAATATATTAAAATTTCAAGGCAAACGTGCAAATGAATTTTCTCAAATCTGCATGGAGAAATTCATACGTCAGGAAATAAATTGAATCGATTATTATTCAAAATTAATCCTTTCGTAGTTTCAGAAATTTCTCAAAGTATTAAATCATAGCGGAAGTGATACTATAAACGTTTTATCGATTATGTTAAAAAAGTGTTCTTTATAAAAAAAAGGTATTCCATTGTAACGCTCTAATTGGTCACAATTATCTCTTTCTTAAAAATAACATTACACTATAACGCAACGCTTTAGTATAAATAAGGAAATTAAGTATCAGCTACTTATTATATAATATACGCATCGGAGCATCAACAAGGCGCACTACAACAATCATTGGCATCACCTTCGCAATAAAAAAAGTCCACACTCCGCGTTCATTCGATTATCTTCGATCATTAATAAAATCAGCTTGTATTTCAGTAAAAATACCATGAATTCCACGGTACGACAATAATCACCGCCATTAACTAATAAACCCCCGGCGAAAATACAATCGTTACATCATCCTTGAGGCGTGAAAACGTTAAAAGAATCTCGCGTCCGTGAGCAGCAATGGATATGATAAATGATGTACTTAAACACGCGAATAAAGGCCGCGCGGATAACCTCAGGCTGCGGTCGCGAACTCGTTTCATTTTCACGAGCGCGCGCGCACGCGCACGTGGGACAGAGCCAAGGGTTTTTCCAGCGGAGACAGAGAGCAAGAGCACGGGGATTCCCCTGCCTTTGTGCTGCACATTAGGATTCAGCGGATTGTACACGGCTTTATCGATTTTGTAAAAATGCCTGGGGGGATTTGCTGCTGAATTCGCGATTAGAAAAGTCTTGTTTTCGATCGCCGTGCCGATTGACGAAGACCGTGGGATCGTTGCGAATGGAGTTTCCGAGTTGGCTCATGATTTTCTGGATTGAAATTAGTTTGAATTCAATTTTTATTGTTTGATGTTTTATGCATAGTTTGTGGTTTTTTAACTAAGAAACTTGTACGTTGTTATGCGTAGATATAGAAGATTTTATTTGAAAAGCAATATCCAAGTAAATAGTCAATATAAGAATGTTGAAAATAAGGAAATATTGAAGGATGTTATGAACTTAAGCCTATATGCGAGCTAAACCTGTACCATTAAACGTAAATAGGCGGATGGCGCCATGAAAACGTTTCCATTATAGAGACACACTAAAATAAAATAAAGCATAACAATTTTCCCCAATATGTATAACGATTAGTTTCAACCGGTCAGACTAGTTTCAAGGCACGCCTCTGGCAAATCAGAATTTTTTACAAAATTTATTATGAATTTTTAATGTCATAAGGGACTTGGGCTCGCGAAGGAAGATCTAGACGAGATTGTTAAGAAGTAATGGAAGGTAAATTTTACGTATACATTTATGATAACTAGAAAATCTTTGTGAAAATAAAGACTTTGAAGTAGTAAAAGTTCTGATATCACAATATTATTTTTTAAGGAATATCACCTGATGTAATTTATTATTTATACTGTGTATCCAACTTAATTAAATTCCGGTTCCATATTATTTAAGGAGCTTAGTATTAGCAAAATGATGTTTTTAGCTTTATATCAAAAGTCCGTGTATTTAGGCATTTCCTTATTAGCGTTAAAAAAGAAAAAACATCGGTGAATACGAAGAAGCCTTTAAAAGCATTCATTTTTGCGAACAAAATAAGAGCACACCAAAATCCAGCAATCTTCAAATAAAACTATCGGATTTTTTCCTTAATAAACTACCTACAACAAAATCCATCACACGCGCTACCTCATCTCCGAACAAAAAGGCTACCTACACTTTTTTCAATAATTTTTTGCCGATCCCATAATTATACCCATTTGCGTAAAACAAGCTCGTCCGAACGCCCAGAAGCATCTAAGCCAGTCTACACACAGTGCGCACGCGCGATCGTTGAACCTGACCTTGAGGAAACCGGCCGCGAGCTGAAGATTCGTGCCAAAAAAAAAGTGCCGCGAGTGAAAGAGGAGAAGCACGCACGCGTGATACGATCGCCGAAGACAAATTATCGAAGCGCGGAGAGACGAAGCATGTTTATCAAAATAGCCGAGGTGATGGTTTGATGAACCTGTTGCACGATATGTACAGTTTTATTTTGTACGGTGCGATTGGTGTTGTGAGATGGGCAAAGAGATTTCTGGGGAAATTAATATGATGAATGGAAATGATAAAAAGGTTTGATGTACATTAGCGATGATGGAATTGGTTTTTATGAAACAGAGTGGAATCTCAGTGTTTAGGACATAATTTAAGATAACAGTTATGTTTTTAGTGTATTTATTATTTCTGCGAATATGTATAGACTTCTCTATTGAAACGACTATAGCTTTACCAAAGTTAGTAAGAAATGCTTGAAAATAGTTCATGCACATTTTTACGAATTTGCAAATTTTACAGTAAATCTTAAGCAGGTGTAGTTTGACGTTAATTTGATATTAACGTAAGATGGGGAAGTTTCAGTCGTATCTTTGTGTCATTTATAAGAATAAATTCAAAAACATTGCTAACGGCCTACATTTATTATGCCGATGTAGCATTGCTATCGATTTTTCAAGATGTTCATGCGAATTTTCGGCATTATGGAAATATCTTTTAACATTTAGAAATCTGTGGATTTACCCACACGGAATTCAAAGAAATATATTTCTGTGATTTTTTTTCAAATCAGTAACACCTACTCGATTCTCCGGAATCAAAAGCAATTGGTCCTTCACCTAAATACTTCATATTTTAACATATGAGTATATTTGCGTGTTCTTTTTCGGAGCTTTCTTAAGAGCAACTTTTACTGTGACGTATTAAAGAGCAATGAATAATCTTAAAATAACTTTAATGTAGTGTATATTTTTGTAATTAAATATTTATTATTTGCTAGTAAACAGTTTTATAATTAAAAATTATTTTTTATGTTTACTTACTAATGATTGACATACGAGCATTTTTTAATTTTGATTTTCAATTAAGCACTACGTTACCATCATATTAAACATATAATTGGATTAATAATTTAATTATTCAATAATAAAGCAACTTTTACTTAATATTCATGGTATTCAAAAATAACAAGCGTTTCATTATTATTTAATACTCAGTATTCTTTATATCCCTATATAAAACGAGACTAACTATCACAAAGAATTAGACAAGCCTTGCGGCAAAGTATGACTTACAATTCTAAATTAATGTAATCTTAATGTTTTTTTTTTACTTCCTGATTAAAAAAACATACATAGACTAAGAGAATAGCTGAAGATAAGATCATAACAGCATATTTATGTACACACTATAGTACTATTAAAAGCACAACGATGATTATTTTAAGCGTACTTACCTCAGATAGTTGTTAAAATTAAATTTTATTAAAATTATACTTTTTTTGTGCTTATTTTATTTTTTAAATTGCCGTTACATATTTTTTTTGGCTGCCTTAAAATTTATGTAACAATAATGAATTTTTCATTTTCACTGTACAGAAAAAAAATTAACAAGATGGCTTAGTTTCAGACGCTGTTTATTTATTAAAACTATTAACTAAATATAAAAATCTTCAATATTCCACATTTTTTTCTACGGAAAGATAAATGTTTTCTCAGCTAACCACTTAAATTATCCGATGATTATAATAGAAAAGGCAGTTTTTCGCACCATTAAAATAATAAACGACAAAATATGTATGTAATGCGCATCTAATTACCGATTTAGCTATAGCCTCGCGTACGCGCGATTGTAAACAGTGAGAACTGGAATTCAACAAAATCTATTTTCAGATATACATACGCCGCGACCGCAGGGATTTTCCTGATAAGAGGCCCGAGCATCATCTTCGCTTTTCGCGCGCAGCGTAACGCAATTTGCCGATCCCGGAAAACAGGCTACGTCCGCTGCAGTGTTGTCGCGCGTCTCTATGATTAAATGACGTATCCGCGTATCTGGTGATCATTTGCAAGTCGAAATAACAGTTTTTCGGCTACTTAGGTGTTTCAACTTATTCGAAGATGTTGGACGAGAATTCCGGGGGTTTTTTTTCAAAGCGATTGTACGCAATCGAGAATAATTTATTAAGACTAATGCCTATTATGTTAATAAACGCGTGAAACTGGTGTCATGATAAATCTTGTTACTGTAAAAATAATATTTTAACATCAAACACAAATATACTATATGCTTACCTAATGTATGAAATACTAAATTATTCTTTGAATAATCAGAATAACACGAATTTGTTTAGATGATTAAAATTTAGATTTGATTGATATAAATCATTATTATTCTAATATATGAAAATAAATTCAAATAATTTATATAAGAAAAGATGGTTAATTTTATTAAAAATCTGTGCGTATCAGAAAAAATAATTATTCATGTATTTAACCAAAATAGCTTGTGTGTGGATAAATTCAACAGACAGCATTGTTTTGTTAACAATTATCTCATTGAGCAATGAATTACAATGTCAAGCATATCAGTTTAACGCACTAATTAGAGCAATATTAACCAAGTAAAAAATTAGCATAACATAATATGCAATATCAAAGTACTATTATCATACCTTAATTGATTAGTTATATCATTACAATATTACTGAATAATTTTTAAATCGTCAAACACGGCCATTCATTCATTTTTACATTGTTTACAATTCGCCTGATAATTTTATATCATTACCATTACTTACAATTATCATCGCCTTACTGACCCAGTAAGAACCCAATCTTCACGCGAGTCGCAACTTTTCCGTGAGAACATGAAAATCTCTGTCCCAAACGATCGCTCAAGGTCTCCAGCATCCAGTAACGCGGGTCAAAAATTCGCACGCGATATCGGCAGCAGAGTATAACTCTCTATCCATCTGCTTCTCTTTCTCTGTGCTAATCGGCGCGCTTATCTCACGCCACGATCGTTCGGGATACCCCGCTTACGCGCGCGATTCGAAAAATGCAAACCGCTTCGGCGAAGTGAGCGGAGCCGTGACCGTGGTAAAGCACCACGCGCGGCGCGGCTATAGTATTGTCGGCCTGGCGTGCGGTGTACCGATTTTTCGCCGATTTTTTCGCTTTATATTGACGATACTGGTGGGATATTAACGACGCTACGGTGCACTCAGGGAGCGTGTCTGAGTTGGGGAATCGAGGTGATTAAGTGCGCGATGGAAGGAATGGAGGGATTCGATGAAGCCGCAGCGTCTAGGTCATTACTTGTGCGGCCGTCGCGTCACGGGCGCCTCCGTATATAAAGATGTTCGCCCGGCCGGGGAGTCGTCAGTCTCGCTTAACTGTTCGGGCATAGGCAATCGGCGCACACGGAGAAGCGAGGTACAGAGTTCGGTGTGCAATTGAAGTTGCGAAGTGTTCAGGATCAGAGAGTGCGAAGAAAGTTCGGACAACATGAGTTCGATTAAGTGCATAGTGCCCTTAGTGCTTCTGGCCGTCCTGTTCAATGGCAGTTCCGCGAAACCCCGTAAGTTTCATAAAGTCTTTTCAGTTTAGGATTACTTTAAATATGGTTGAATTTATTCAATCTTTTTGATATGCAATTTTGGGTTGGATTTTGTTGTGTAGCTGATTGAAATCTTTTTAATGCTAATAGATATCAATTATAATGTAAACTAAGCAAGGGTTCAATATTATTTAATTGTTCAAATAGTTTTAAAAAACGGTTTTTACAATTTACTGTATTTTATTACGTATACACGGAAAAAAAATCGGAAATATATACGGAAATATATACGGAAAGTTAATTCTACATTTCCTACAGTTGATTTAACTGTAAAGTGGCAAGTTCGTTTTAGTTTCAAAAAAATCGGTAGAATTTCCATTCTGAAATGTAAATCTCCATTCTTAAAAAGCAGAATTTCTATAGATTTAGATCTATAGATTTGGCGATTTAGCATTTTATTACAGTCTAACTAATTTACAGATGATAATATACTGCTATGTAGAAAACCTTCATAAAATTAATTTATAATCAAATACGTTCGTTTTCAAAAAAATAAATTCGATAATTAACTGCGTAAATCTAAAATTATGATTGCTTTGGTATCATTAAATCATTTTTTCTGAAAAATAGTATTCTTTCAATTGATTGGATAAATTAAATCTTTCCTTATTCTTGTCATTGCTCACAGTATTTTAAAATATTATTGGATGAATAGCACCAATTGCAGAAAAGGAAAAATATTGTAAAAGAGCTTTAACATATAAAAATATTTTTCAATTTTCCATTTTTTAGTTTGTTAGAAGCTATGAGTTTTTTTTCGTGTATACAACTAACCAAAAAATCTATTAAAAGATTTTTAATAAGTATCAATAAAATTTCATTTATTAAAATGTCTAATATGTTACTTGACTCTTTTTAAGTAATAGTAAAATTTAGAATAACAAATATATGATGAATCACAATAAAATCTAAATCGAACTTCTTTGTTAACAGATGGAGTGCTTGGTAAACTTCTGAACCATGAGCCTCATGTGGGTTCGTCCCTGCTGGACCCTCTGGGACTTTTCCATAGGCCTAGCTCTAACGCAAATGCTAAAGCAGACTCCCATGCTACCGCTTTGAACGGCGACTTAAATCTCGGCGGTCTCTTGGGTATCCATGGAAGTATCAGCCACGCCGACGCTAGTGCCAGTGCTAACGCTAACGCCAATGGCAACGGCTATGGCAATGCTGATTCCAAAGCCAACGGTAATGCTAATGCCGGTGTCAACTCTTACGGTGTTGCCACTGCCAATGCTAACGCTCAAGCCAACGCTAATAGCAACGCTTACGGTAGTGGCAATGGCTACGGTGGCGGCAACGGCTACAACGGCGGCAATGGCTACAACGGCGGCAACGGGTACAACGGTGGCAACGGGTACAACGGTGGCAACGCTTACGGCGGTGGCAACGCTAATGCCAACGCTAACGCTCAGGCTAACGCGCAGGCTACCGCCGGTGCGAACGGCTACGGCAACGCTCACGATAACGCCGCTCCCAACGTTTACGGTGGCGGACACGGTGGATACAACCAGTACGAAGGTGGAAACGGTGGATACAATCAGTACGGTGGCGGTAACGCTCAGGCCAACGCTAACGCCCAGGCTCAGGCTAACGCCGGCGCCAACGCTCAAGGTATCTATTAAGAGCCCTTCGTGGGAATAAGCGGACGCTAGAGGACGTCGTCCGCTACAATGTGCACCATTCTATATGTGCACGTGCGTGTGTGTATTTGTGTGTATAGCGCATTAGGTTTAACGGAACAGGCTACTTTTTTACGAGTTAAGAAGCATGCATTTTAATGGGCGAACGTTAGGAAGTGCTTGGAAATTATGTATTCATTGGTACTGTTAATATGCCCATCTTCGTGAATTTTTATTACACTGTCACTAATGGTTTTACTTCACGTATGAGTATGATACTACGTTACATAAGTTTAAGTGCCTATAAATATGAAATATTTTTTGTTGGGATATTTTAATACAAAAGAATCGTTATAACAACTGTTATTTTTGCGAATAGTTCATTAGTTGATAAATAGATGAATGTTATAATTATTATAGTATTGATTTATATTTAAAACTATTGAATATTTGTTTGTTGTAGAACTTTTAATTTAAAAAATTGTTGATGACATATACTTTATCAACTAACCAACTGTCAAGTATTATTATACAATAAATAAATAGTATCACTACTTATGAAAGTTTTCTAACTCGTAAAAGATTTTATCTCATAAAATAAATCGCCTGTTATAAATATTAAATTAAGATATAATACATTTATAGTTTATACATAAGTTTAAAAATGCACGCAGAATCATCAATTTGCACTACTTGCACTTTTTCGTTTGCACTCTTTCTTCGATCATTGAAGAGCACCGCTGCACCATTACCTATGATCAAAGACTTTGGTAGCTTACTCGTTATCGAACCATTCCATTCTAAAACAAAATTCTTCTTGGGACGAAATCAGGATGTCATATGCCGCCTCAATCATTAAGTGTCAAACAGTGGAATAATTAAAAGTGAAAAAAGACACCATCGACATATTTGCAACAATTGTTTAACGTAGGATACGGAGGTTCTTATGGAAACAGTGGACCATCAGCTGGTTATGTTCAAGCGCCAACTCCAAGTGATCCTTATTATCAGACTGGCGGCTCTCAAGATAACGCTGCAGCTAGCACTAACGCTAACGCCAATGCAAACGCCGACTCGTACGGCAATGCGGCGGCGCCAACGATCATCGTGCAGAAGCCTCAGTTCGACGACAACAACCTTCAGTACGGAACAGGATCCTCGAGATATCCAACTGGCTACAGCAATTCACAGGCAAACGCTAACGCCCAAGCGCAAGCGCACGCTAACACTAATGTGGGTGGTTATCAGCAGAAGCCCACCGCGACATTTGGGCGGCCCAGCGGCGGACAGACGATCGTCATACCGATTGCCGTCATCGAGGGCCCACCAAAGCATCATCACCTGCACAGGCATCCCCGTCCCCATCCACCTCCCGTGTTTGGTCCTCCACCACCACCTCCACCGCCGCAGATGAAACCCGGCAGGCCCATCGAAATCATCGTCATTGAGGAAACCAAGCCCATTAGAGGTGAGACGGTCATGATAGATACATTCACATGGATTCCTATTATGACGGGCACTGAATATTGCTTGAATGCCAGTACCTTAGTCATATGATTGATTAAGACAATTTACAAGAAGTATTGATTCAAAATATATGATCGTAACGGAATTACTTACGAGCAGGTACTTACGATGCCTTTAAATAATCAGGAGTTGATTTTAATTTGCTTCGGAAGCTGGAAAAAATTATGCTAATGACGCATCATATAAAAGAAACTTAATGATTAGAATCCTTTTTTATAGAATGCGAGAAAAAACAGGTACGTTGATTAGGTAAGGATTGACGTACTTAAATCCTCGATTCTCAGATTCAAAAGTTTTTAAAATAGCAAAGATTGTAAATAGAACTAATTTAACTTGTTTTGCAAGTTAGTTTATAATAATCTGATAATTGATTTTTTATAATATTACAGTATCTATTCATACACCCATTTAATGATTAATGATATGAATGAAGTTATTGTGCAAACGAAAAGTGACACAGTACGATTAACTCGATGCCTTGAAAATATCACAATTACAGAGCCAAATTCATTTAAAATTAAATTGATTTCAGATAATTGCATAAACGGCTGCGGACGCCCACAAATTCATCTGCGACCCCAGCCACAGCCTCAGCCTCAACCTACCTATGGATCTAACCCCTTCTTGGGCAGTGGTGGTTTTGCTAACGCGAACGCCAACGCTCATGCGGATGCTTCAGCAAATGCTGGCACTAGCGGAAATACTCAATACTACGGAGGACAGCAACAAGGTCACGGCCATAACGCCTTCCTTTCAGGCAACGGCCCACAAAGACCATATCAAACCATTGGAAGTACTCCTGTTGGATCCCAGGCTGATGCTAACGCTAACGCTCAGGCCAGCGCAGGCGCCAACGCTATCGCTCCTAGCGGTGGATATTACGTCGGCCCAGTGAAGACCGTCGAGCCAGCTGTGCCCTACCAGCCAACCATACCTCAGGGAAATTACGCTGGATCACAGACACATGCCAATTCAAACGCTAATGCCAACGCCGGTGCTACCGCTACCACCAACACCGGTTCCGGTACCCAAGGAGCTTACAACCAAGGTGGACTTGGTCATGCAGGAGGCGCCGGTAATGGCGGTCTCATTATCATTGACGATGCTCAGCCCTCAGGCAATTACTACAATGGAGCTGGATCTGCTGGATTAGGAGGATCTAATGCTGGTGCTAATGCTGCAGCCAACGCTAATACCGGAGCAAATGCAGGCGCAGGTGGTAATACTGGTGGCTTCGTAGGATCGAACAATGTTGGCATCGGAGGATCAAATGCTGGTGGATTCGGAGGATTAAATACTGGTGGATTCGGAGGATTGAACACGGGTGCTAATGCTGGAGCTAATGCAGCTGCAGGCGGCAATACTGGTGGCTTTGAAGGATCAAATGCTGGCGGATTTGGAGGATCGAATGATGCTGGATTCGGTGGATTAAATGCTGGCGGATTCGGTGGATCGAACGCTGGTGCTAACGCTGCTGCCAGCGCCAATGCCAACGCTAATGCTGGTGCTAATGCTGGAGCCGGTGGTAACTCAGGCTCTTATGGACCCAGCATAGTGCCATCTGTACCGAACTATGGAGGATCTGGAGGTTTTGGTGGTAAGTTTAACGTTATACATTCTCCTTTTAAATAATTTTTCATTTTTATTTTTAAAAATAAAATTTAAAATGTTATAATATTTATTCATTATAGGATCCAACGCTAATTCCAACGCCAACGCCGTTAGCAACGCCAATGCTGGTGCAGGTGGTTTTGGAAGTGCGAGTGCCAATGCCAATGCCAACGCCAATGCCAACTCCAAGGGCTTCGGTGGTGCCAACGCTTCGGCCTCTGCTTCAGCGTCAGCAAACGCCTCAGCGGGTGGCAGCTTTGGTGGTGGCTTTGAGAGCAAGAGCTCAGCTAACGCGGCCGCGACCGCAACTGCTGACACACGCGACATGCTCATCTTCAGCAACTAATGAGAGAAACTTTATTTCTCTTGGTTGATGACGATTGTGACCTTGTGATAGAAACACAACGTGCGTGCGCGCACATGTGTGTATATGTGTGTGAATGTGTGAGTGAAACGAAAGCTGCGGATGTATCCGGAACGCATTATTTAGTTGGACGACGTCGCGATTCTCTCTTTTCATTGAACGCTAGAAACGCGTCAAAATAAAATACTCCAATTACATATAGGATTAGCTACAAACCAAACTAGTTGAGTTCTTTTTTCATGCATAGCTTCGACGTACTTAATGCGCTTGCCGAAAAAAATTGTGATGCGCACAGTTGCATGGACGTTCGTTTCGGTTTTTTAATGAAAAGAGAAAATTTTTGTTTTGTCTTGAAAAATTTTATCTCTTGCAGGTCGAAGTAGCGAGTTTAATTGAGATAAGTATTCTTTTTTAGAAATAGTATTTATAGAGAGGCGCTTTTTAGAAATGGAAAACAGTGTTATTTAAACTCTCAAAGAGTTGAAACTCTTTCGACCTGCAAGGTGATAACATCTTTTTGACACTCGTTTTCATTCTTCTAATGTATTTGTTAAATAAAAATATCAATTATTATACTTGAAGAAATTTGTTTTCAATCAATTTCGAATTTGAACTATAAATTTTGAACTATATTAATTTTGATAAAAATCACTTTTGATGCAATAATTATTTATAAAAAAAACAGCCAAATGCATTAAGAGAGGCGATAGATAACATTAATATTGAACTCTAAAAGAGATGAAATATTTTTATTAAAAGCTAAAGTTGGATTGTTAGATTTTATCTTTTTTGTCAGCAGAAAAAGAGGTAAATCTAAAATCCGCGAGTTATTTAAGCGCTGACTGGATTTCTTTTGTTGTTCATCGACAAGGAAAAAATATTCTTTCCTGAATTAAAAACAGTTGTTTTCCTACAAGCAATCGTAGAAAGAACTTCGCAAGGTCGGCACACGCCGACGATTAAAGGCAACATAATGACTTTTTCATTTCGTCATTCCGCTGTTTTCTCGGGATTTCCGTAAAGTATCATCGATCTCACGTCTGGTTGATGAAGTTTTATACGCTTATAAATATTATATGTATAGATATTCTCGCATAATCATCATTTTCATTTGTCGGTGCAATCACTCACGACTGTCTTTAATTATGTAATAATATAGTGTACCTAGATGTAAACAATACTCCATTATAAAATAAGTAATAAAGTTTATTACTCTTCTTTTTCAAACTTACGACTATTTAATTGAACTTCTTACTTGGCTATAACGTAGTTGCAATATACATAACATACTATATCATTATTTATTTTCTTCGAGATTTTCTTTATATTAAATTTGTAAAATAATGAATTTGCTTGAAATATACAAAAATACTATATCTCTGTGAATTTCCATAAAAATTAATTCATATTAACTATTATTCGACAAGGAAGTCAATTTTTTTCCAAGATAACTTTTCTGACATACATACTATATATGCATAGACATTATGAAACTAATATCATAAATTGGATCTTTACTATTTTTTCAAGAATTGAAAAAATAATTGTATGTTAACAATATAATAGTATTAAAAAGACATAAACTTTTAAATGCGTTATATTTATGCTAAACAAAATAAAAACATAACAAGAGGTCGATTCTTATGAAATAAAGAAATACACTGAGAAAAATTTTTTGGAATAATTATGAGACGATTGGTTAAAATTACTATACTGTACGCGCAATCTGACCACAGACTGGTAAAAGTGACCTATTTATTAGATTTCTAATAATTTTTACAGTTTGACTAAGAAAAACTACAAGAAAAGTATTGTAAAATTTAACATAAAAAAGTTGGAAAAATTATTAGACAGTATAGTAAAAATCACAAGTCATAAATTTTACCAGGCAACTGGCAAATATTCTTAGACTTTATAAGAATTTTTCCTATAGAGCTGACAGAATTTACAAGACAGTATAGTAATTTTTACGATATATACAGAATATGTGCAGCGCTGCGCATGCGCGCTATAAACAAAACACGAGGGCATGCGCGCTTAACTCGTCATAACCTGCAATGATGTAGCCCTAACAACTAATTTAAAACGATATAATTTCAGTATAAATAACTTTAATTAACACTCGTATAATTAATTAATTAATTAATTAATTCAAATAATTCTCTATGTATTAAGGGGGCTAGACACCTTTTTTCTCTGAAACAAGAAGTCACATTTTAATACATAAATGTAAACTAATTATTTCATACTTTTTACATATAAAAGTGGGTATATTTACCTTACCTTAAAACTTTCTCCGATGGGCCTTTCATATGGTCCAGAACCATAGTCATCAATGAAACAAGTTTTTTCACTAACCGTAAGCTTTGAAATTTTTCTGTGGATGGATTGACTCCAGATTTGAACTAAATTACTCCTGAATAGTATAATTCTCATATGAGTGTAGGGATTTTTGATCTAATGAGAAAAAAAAAATTGTGCTGTTTTTCAAGAGTTTTTTTTAATTTTTTTTAATTTTTTATATTTTTTCATAATTTTTCTGATGTAAAAATTTTTTCCGACATTTAATCCTAAATCCCTACACTCATATGAGAATTATACTATTCAGGAGTAATTTAGTTCAAATCTGGAGTCAATCCATCCACAGGAAAATTTCAAAGCTTACGGTTAGTGAAAAAACTTGTTTCATCGATGACTATGGTTCTGGACCATATAAAAGGCCCATCGGAGAAAGTTTTAAGGTAAGGTAAATATACCCACTTTTATATATAAAAAGTATGAAATAATTAGTTTACATTTATGTATTAAAATGTGACTTCTTATTTCAGAGAAAAAAGGTGTCTAGCCCCCTTAATTACAAAATTATTTTAAAAATACGTGAAGAACGAATTCACTTTAAGAGTGCCAGTATAATGTAACATATGTAGACGATTCGGATTGTAAACACGTAAGTGTACGCGGTGGCGCAGTCGGTAAGAAGTTCGCCTTTCAACTATAGGAGACCCAGGTTCGATTCCACGCCCCGGAGGTTTTTTTTCATCATAATATTTATTTATAATTTATTTCTTGTGATATGTATTCAATATGCGTTCTCTTGTGGGAAAGTATATAACAATTGGCTAAAAATAATTCTTTTCTGTATTTTTCGGACATTTACAAAAATTACTATACTGGCTAATAAAAATTACTAGATGGACAGTCTGTGGTCGGATTCTAAAACTAATATAGTAAAATTTCTCTAAGTTCTTTGTAAATATTCCAAAATTCTTCTCTCAGTGTAGTAATAAGAAATATGATGTCCTAAATTTATATTGTACAATCATGCAGCGACCACCTTTCCAACGAACTTTTGTATGCACACTCAGAGCCCTTTGATTCTTTCCGAACGTGCCCCGTCACTGGGCCTATTGTGTGAACGTAGATTTTGTTATGCAAACGTTTTGGGAATTTCGTCTACTCCCCTTTTCAGGGTTACAAATGTAAATCTAAGACTGAATATATATAACAACAACAAAGTAAACGATCCGAAAGTTATACAAATCATACCATTAAAATCTATGTAATTCACCCTCTGGTTTGTCTGGGATCGTCAACGTAATTAGTTACAAATTCACATTGATTTTCCATAACAGCCAATCCACATTGCATGCCGTATGCCGTATGAGGTGACGTTTTTCTATGTTTGTCTTTGTCTCTCCCATTAAGGTTCATATGTCGTAGCGGTTCATTGTCAACTTTAGAGTTACAGGCGAAGAAAAGCCAAAAACGTGTTAGGCGAATGTACCGCGAAAAAAGCCAGTTTGCGCCGTCCCTGGACGAAAAATGCCAACTGACGACATTTTGCGCGAAAAAAAGTCCAATTCTGTTAGCGAAAATACTTTTACGTATACGTATTGATAAATAATGATGTATATTATGCCTGTAAATTTTAATTATCACAATATAATTACTATTAATACTATTAATAAGCGGTACTATATAGGAATCCTGAAGCAGTGTACTAATAATTCTAGTTTTTTTTGTCATTGACTTTGAACATTTGTCAAAAGTACTGAAATAAGTCGTTCATGAATGATAGTGTCCGCGCAATTGTATATTTATTGTGCTATTTACACAGAAAACCTGTTAGGAACGCAGAATCCCCGGCCTGCAGCTCTGCTGCGTCAAACGCATGGAAGGCTGCGCGCTGCGCGCCTGTAGCTCGAAGCCGTTGCTCTTTTTTTTCGGATATATATCTGAAAGCGCAATCAACCTGCGATTGAAAGTACAGAGAGTACACTATAATTCATGAACGGTGTTCCAGTGCTTTTGACATATGTTCAAAGCCACTGACAAACCAGGAACTGTCAGTACATTGATTCAAGATTTCTAGTACCGCTTATTGATAGTATAAAGAGTAATTTTATTATGATAATTAAAATTTACAAGCATAATATAAAATTATTCATCAATACGCGTACGTAAAAGTATTTTTGCTAACAGAATTGGACTTTTCTTTTCGCGCGAAATGTCGTCAGTTGAGATTCTTCGTCCAGGGACGGCGCAAACTGCCCTTTTTTCGCGGTATAGCCGTTTATTGGCTTTTCTTCGCCTACATATAACTTCAAAGTTGGCTTTATCGTACCGATATAAGACTTAACTCATGCGGCATACAGCGTGAACAATGCGGATTCAGTGTAATACTAGTCTTGGATGAAATTTCTGTCTATTACACTTTTTAGGTCGTGAACAAACTTTTTATATTTCTATTAACAATAGTAGATTATGCACCTAGGCAGTAAAGTAGGCTATGTACGCCCACAAGGGATTTGATGCCCGAGCGAAGCGTCGCACAGTGGCAAATCTGAGCCCAAAAACGATCAAAATTGATGTTTGATGAGAATTTTTGAGATAGAAAGTTTTTCTTTGCACAGTTCGATAGGGGTGGTCATTACCTACGATAATCCGTTTTCGTTGAAACGACCAAGTCCTTTTTTTCGCAGGCTTGAGGCCACTGTGCGGCAGTTTTCCGTTTCGTTATTCTCTTTTTGCCTTTTTATCGATGATGTGCACTAATCTTCAAAAATTCATAAGAACTGCTATTTTGATAATTTCCAGCTCTAAAACTTTACGTTAAAAGACCAGAAAAATTTGGAGGGATTAAAAATATTGAGATAAACATATAAAAAAATTTTGAGCGGAAAAAATTTTTGATCTTAAATTTATCAGAGAATAGCCATATATATATGCACACACACACAGGCGCGCGCGCGCACACACAGACACACACACACACACACACACACACACACACACACATATATTCAGTAACATTAGTGCACATCATTGATAAAAAGGTAAAAAGAGTTAACGAAACGAAAAACTGCCGCATAGTGACCTCCAGCCTACAAGAAAAAGGACTTATGTCGTTTCTACGGAAACGGATTATCTTAGCTAATGATCACCCCTATCGAACCGCGCAAAGAAAAACTTTCTATTTCAAAAATTCTCTTAAAACATGAATTTTGATCACTTTTGGACTTAGATTGGCCACTGTGCGACGGCAGCAACTCGCGGACGTCCATAGCCCTCATTGCTCCCGAGGGTAAAATCAATTTTTTCGCATGCCCAGCGGAAAGTTATTTGTGGTTAATCCCTGATTTCAGGATCGAAAATGTCACATAACCTCACTCCTAGAAACTGCGACGCTTACGCTCGTGTGTCTACTTTTTTCCCGATTAACGCCGCCTGCAGCAACACGCAGGCGGCAGTAATCGGGAAAAAAGTAGGGAAACTTGCATGCGTGTCGCAGATTCTAGGAGGGAGTACATGTGGTATTTTACTCCCTGACGTCAGGGAGTAAACACAATACTTTACGCGTGGTATACGAAAAACTTAATTGTAAACGAACCATTTTCCATTTTTTTGAAATTCGAATTATCCTTTATCGCTAAGGTATCGTTCCTCAGATAATGTGGAATACAAAAGTGTCACTGTTTTTCCACATAACGGAATTTTAGATATTGTTAAGTCATCCTAATCTCAAAATATAATGACTTGCAATTTTTCAAACTTGAATTTTTTTCCTATGGAGTTTTCTGTATTTTGGTTTGAAGTTCGATAATTATAAGCTTAGTTGGATCAATTTTTTTCAGAATTTGAGAGAAAACCATAATATAATAATGTATAATGTTTAGTGTAAAATATTGTAAGACCGGAACGATTCATAATGCTGATCTAATTATAATAATAAATTCATTTTTATTCATTCAGGCATAAGGCTACTGATAATAGTACATTGTGCAACTAGGGAGGAAAGAAAATCATCATCCGAGTCTGAAAAAGTCAATTGCTCCCTTGTTACACATAGTACTTTTTTTAATAAGTGCAGGAATATGACCTTCTTTGCATGAAAAGTGGATGGGTATATATATCGAGTCATCATAACGGGAGTGTAAGTTCTCTTCCTACAGCCGTAGCGGGAGGGAAAGTACTGACGTCCGCAACAATCGCGAACTTATTTTTCTTTTTTTTTCTTTTTTTTGGAGAATCAGTTTGAGCCCGACTTTTTCCCCGAACTTCTCGAACGTCGACGCACCCGCGAGCTTCGCGGAAGAGGCTCAGTCGACGGGCCGCGCCCGTGGACTTACAAGGAGGGGAACGAGCGGTCTGCAACCCTAACAGCAGCCTATCTGCCGACCGTTTTACCGTCGCCTTGCATCGGCGACAAATCAGCACGCGCGAACGCTTGCCCCCAACCATCACCGAGGTATTCTCTTGACTCGCCAGGCTCTCGCACCAGGTAAGCTTGCCTCTCGCCTCCTCGCTAACAGCGACTCCGTCGCTATGGGTGTAAGGAGAGTCCTTACCCTCGCCAAGTGCGGACAACGCTCCTCTCAGGCAAAAAGGGGGTGACACCTCGAACCACGCTCGGTGTCACCAAGACATGGCAGGAGTACTCTGCCCGCGAAACAACAAATGCGACGGCGTACGCCTCAATTTTTGTATTATATTAGATTTCTTTTATTAGCCTTATTTTTCTATAAATCTGCTCTACCGTTTTGATTTTATTTATTTTAACTTTAATTCTTGTATACGTTTTTTTTTGTAATTAACCTTTTCAAAAAATCTAATTCCTCATGCTCTCCACTGACGCTGAGCTTACGTCAGTACTTTTTCACCACACCCGGGCTGGAAGTACTACATTTTCTCTCGGGTGAAGAATTCAAATGTGGTACTTTCATTCCGGACTGTGCGAACAATAGCATATAAGGAAATCTACAAAAAGGTAGCCCTTATGACGGCTTCAAAACAGGTTAAAATTTTTTTTTTTTAAGGCACACCTCCCGAACAGGTTTTTTCTTCTTCTTTTTGCCATAAAGGAACGAAAAGTACTCGTGTACAATCAAAAACGACTTTGTGACACCCTTTTTCTCGACACTGGAAATAAAAATGATTTTTTTTTTATTTCCAGAAAAAGTGCTAAAAAATTACCCTTTTTTAAATGCCGGTCATTTTGACGGGAAGAATAATACAAAATTTTTAAAAAAGAGAATGAAACTAAAAAAATGTTGAAAAGCGGTAAAAGCGGTATCTTCAAACTCACGTAACTTTTCAAGGAATTAACATTTTTTACTTTTCAAAAAAACAAATGAAAGCTCTCGTTTTCTAGTTTAATTCTATTTTTTTTTTAATTTTTGTATCATTTTATCTGACAAAACGGCTGTCATTTGAAAAAGGGTAATTTTTTAGCATTTTTTAGTATTTTATGTATTTTAAGCTTATTTCCAAACTCACGTAGCTTTTTAAGAAATTAACATTTTTTTCTTTTCAAATCAGCAAATGAAAGCTCCCGTTTTCTAGTTTCATTCTCTGTTTTAAAATTTTTGTATTATTCTTCCCGTCAAAATGGCCGGCATTTAAAAAAGGGTAATTTTTGAGCACTTTTTCTGGAAATAAAAAAAAAAATTATTTTTTATTTACAATGTCGAGAAAAAGGGTGTCACAAAGTCGTTTTTGATTGTACATGAGTGCTTTCTGTTCCTTCAGGGTAAAAAAAAGAAGAAAAAACCTGTTCGGGAGGTATGTCTTAAAAAAAAAATTTGACTTGTTTTGAAGCCGTCATTTTCTCATATATACGCACCGCGGACGAAAACAGAGCTACCTCAGAGCTCGTGTTTTCTTTTCCTCCCTAGGCGTGTAGTATACTATTTCTCTACTTTACCAATTATTACATAAATATTTTGCACACATTAAAATCATAACCTCGGAACCTTGGTTTTGATCATAATTTTATACATTCATTCAGTATGGTACGAAAAAATTGGAAGGATCGGACACACATATTTTGGCTTATCCACGAAGATCTGTTATTACCCTTTTCTATCATTGAAGGATTTATAATTAAATATTTCCGTTTTTATACTATTTAACGTTAACCTTTATAGACCCATACGTGACATATTTTCAAGGGAACATCAATGAGTTTTAATGTTTAAATGACAAACAATACAATAATCTACCTGAATACAGTATATTATGATACGGGTGTGGAAGGTGATTATTTACCGCATAAGACGTTTTTCGCACGAGGGAAGCGAGTGAGAAAATTCGAATGCGGTAAAAATCACCTTACGCATCAGTGTCATACTGTATTTTATACCACGAGAGCCGAATAATCATATGAAAGTTATAATTTTGAGGTTAGAGTGGTATAAAAGTTATTTGATAGATTGTATTCTTACTACGTTTTCTTTAGCATTGGTAATTGCCTTGCTGCGGTAATACTTTTACTTTACTTCATATAAATATTTTACACGCGCTTTTTAAATGTAAATTAAATGAAGTTTAGAGCATGTAGCATTTAGCTAGGTATAAGGTATCAAAATGAAATAATGAAGTTATAAAACATCAAAACTATTATTTGTACGTATAATTATAATGCGTATAACTGTCTAATTTCATATCTACTATATATATTTAATAATAAATATAAATTTGAAAATCAGCAAAGTATATTGTTTGACAAAACTTGGTGAGTCATTAAGAGGACGCCACCGCCAAGTAGATCTCTCGATCGCTCTTTCGCTTTCTCTCTTGTTCACAGTCAGTACCCCCTGCGCTTTTCTGTCACAATAAGAGCGCGTCTAAATCCTGCTCGATGATTGGCACATGTACATACCTTCTTGAGCAATTAGGGTAGCGTCTGGAATTTACGAGTCCGACACACACACACACACACACACACACACACACACACACACACACACACATTAAGGTTGCTTCTACGTAGAACTATAGGTATATAGACTAGAAGGGCGCATGCATAACGCGCGTGCGAGATGCGCGGTTCGGGGGTTCCCATGTTTCTAAGAACCGACGCGAGCAGTGTTCACATATATTGTGTAAATACGTTTTGCAAAGTCCATCCAATGTAGTTAGAAAACTGAAACGAAGCGAACAGCCCGAACCACGCACCTTGCACGCGCACCTCGTACGCGCGGCATGCACGCTTCCTAAAGGAACGCCAGTACCAAGCCAAGCGGATCTCTTGTTGTTACTTCCGCCGGATGCGTGCAAGCAAAATATCCTTCATGCTCTTCTGCTCCAACAGCGCGTCTAAATCCTGCTCGCTGATTGGCCACCTTGCGCGCTTATACCTTACTGAGCATGCGCACAAGTTGAAATACCCACGCGACGGGGATGGCTTGACTATAGCAGAAGCCGTCGCCTTCAGGTATAAAACATGTCAGCATCAGTCGTTCTCGACAACTCGTAGACGCTAGTTACTATTTCTAGTTAGCTGTCAACGCTATTCACTGCGAAGATGAAGATTACCATAGCCATCTTGATTTGCGGCATCGCTGTCTGTGTTCGAGCAGCCACTATTAACCATGCGCGTGTCAATGATGAAACCAATGGTGAGTGTGCTAGTGTTGTTTCTTGTAATACTCGTTGTTTCTTCAAGTTTAAAAAAACATATAGATTGTATTCAGTTGGTACAGTTGAGTAAATTTTATAACGTAGAAAATCATATTTGCCTTCGAAGCACTTCCAAGCTCCTTGATAATATATAAAATAATATGGTTGTATTGAAAAAAATATACATTTTCGTTGAAGAATTTATGAGATTTCCTAAAAACTCAATAAATATAACGTTGTAATGCTTTATACTGCACTCTTTAAATTTCCAATTATTCGAGTCTCTGAAAATTTCATGTTATATAACAAGTTTTTGTTAATGTCTGCCTAACATCCGTTTTGTGTTATAAGTTATGAAGTAAATATTATAGTTTCATTCGTTTTGCACGTTTTTTACTATGTGAATTCAAAGTGATTTTGTGACAAGTCAAATGTTAGTAATTCCATGAGTGTTAAATTTTTGTTTCGTGTCAATCAATGTAGGTTATTTTCGTAACTATAAAACATTCGTTTTAAGTTAAGTTACTTAATATGTTATGGTGAGAATATTTTTCAAAATAATATGATAGTTTCACCAGTTTCAGGGTGTTTATGATGTATACTAAAATGGCAAGTGAAGTTTATGTGAAGTGATCGGTTAAGTGGTTTTATGTTTAGTAAATATTATTTTTATATTAGTGGACCAATGTGTATTTTTATTTTGGTAATATAACAGTGATTTTATGGCAAGTGGTTTGTTAACTGTATCATGTGTGAGTATTTGTGTTATGTGACAATGATATTGGGTGATGTGATTAGTTAAATGATTTTGTATTCAGACATTTGTGTAAAGTTATAGTTTTGATTAAGTGAAGTTGTTTGAAACAATGTTGTCGTTTTGTACATTTTGTGACGATGCCTTTTGGTTAATTTCATGACTATATAACTATGTATAAATATAATGTGATAGTTTTATCAGTTTCAGGATGTTGTGATGTGGTGATTCTGTGTATGGTTATCCATTAATAGTTGTCATTTAATACTTATTTCTTTTAAATTTTTTAATGTTTGTTGTGAAATGTTTTTATTATGTATATTATGAGTGTAGTGTAAATGAAATTGTAACGGTTGGATTTTTTTTCTGTTTCAGATACAATGGTTCCTAAGGTTGGCGAGGTGAACTCAACTAAACAAAAACGAAGTATAGCTTTGGATATTCAAACTGGCAGAAATGTCCAGGTTGGCAGCAGTTGTCAGAAAAGTGGAAACATCCATGATGACGAAAGTTGCCAGGGTGGAATAAACCCTCAAGTCGGAGGTAGCATTCAACTCGTCGGAGGCTGCTCTTCGGTCTGCAACGGCGTCGCTATCGTCCAGCCTGTGCAGCCCGTTAACCATCATTGGATCCGGACTGATCAGCAAGGCCAAGTCGTAGGTGCTCAACAGGATATCGCCGTCAGCGGTGACGGCTATTCCGTTCGCGACAGAAACGGTCACCGCGGTCATCACGGCGCTGGAGTTCAAGTTGTTCGCAATGCTCGAGTAGTTGACGTCGGTTCCAGTGGTCTTTCGGCGCACAAAAAAGCACGACTAGAAAAACTACTTGCCACGAAAATAGAAAAATTGCAAGCTGCATCGTATGCCCGGTCACAACAGTGCTGTCAGACTGCGCTCTGCAATACATGCAGTGGTTAAATATTAATTTTCGACACTCCCGTGCGCAAAGTTCGATTTCCTGCACGCTCGGTAAAAAGCGTGTGCTTGAAATCGAACTTTTCACACGTCGTATCAAAAAGTTCTATACGATACATGTTCGGGAAAGAGATTCTAGTCTCGTGTAAACGTCACACGAGACGAAAATCTACTTTCCCACACTAGTCTCGTAATGTACTATTTCGTTAATCTGTTTTGCAATAGATCATGTTTTTAGATTCAAACTTTTGTATTAAATTTCGTAGTTACTGTTTCTAACCATCTAGAGTGCAAAGACTAAATAAATGACATATAAATGTACTAGATGTATTCATATAAAATAATATTTGTTTTGTATAATTTCATTGATGTTTACAAATAAAAAAAAAAACATAAAACCGAATTCAAGCAGCTCTTTCATTTACCAATTTCAGCTATAGGCATTGTAAATATCTTATTTTATAATTAATTTGCTTTAAATTTGAAAATTTAATATTGTATTTTGGAGTTATGAAAATCTTTAAAATACTAAGACTTTTGTTTTTAATGGGGCGTTGGCGCCCATATAGATTACATAGTTATCGACATTTCAGTATTTTTCATTATTCTTTTTCAATTTTGTATTTTTCCTAATTTTTTCAGTCATCCACTGTTCATTAGGTCATTACAAATAGTAAATAATTTTAAAAGTTTTGAAAATGAATTAAAATTGTGTAAATTTACGCATTAATATTTCTTCTTGCTTTAAGCGAGCACAATTAAATATTTCATTTCACTGCTAACCCTGCTAGATTAATTTGCCGTATACTTTCATTCGTATACAAGTATAATTTAAAATATAAATATGATATCCTATTAGATTTTGAAATACATAAAAAACCGCTGTCAATTCATTAGCATGTGACTTCCTCAAACTTAATTTACTGATTCCTTTAGTTAATTTTAAATCCCAATATTTAAAATTATTACACCAATTTATGGCATAATTCTAATTTGATTCATTTATCGAGATTACCACACAAACCTGTCATTTTATCACATAATTTAAAAATGACTATAGATCGATTAAAATTACTATGAATAACCTTTGCTTCAAATCATAGTTTCTTGATGAAATTTTAGACACATATTGCCTATATCACGAAGAAAATTGTCTATAAATTGCAAGCTGATACAAAAAGCCGTTCTAAAGAAATTACGACTGCAAAAAAAAAGGTAAAATCTTTTAACGTCAAATATCTCTGAAAATCATGAATCAATTCTCTTACCCGAAGAACTTATAATTTAGTTTGGGAGTTTTAAGTAAATATAGGTATTTTTATACTTTTTGAACTGCGATTCGTGATTCAAATATCTCAATCCTATGATTCAAAAAACTCAAAAATCAATTTTTCGAAAATCGAAAATTCACCATAAAACAAAAACGCGTCAGCGAATCAAAAAATGGATCTTTTTTCCCTAATTCGGACAAAAAAAAAATTCAAAATTAGCCCTGCCCGGTTAAAATCGATCAAGTAGATCCCGAGATAAAAGCGATATACATACATATTCACACATACATCCATACAGACATTTTCTAAAATCATGTGATTCAAACTTCTAACATCTAATCATGTTTCTGGAGCGTGTTTGCAAACTTGAAATTTTACTATTTCAAAGTTTCCTCTAGGAGGAAGCAATATATATATTTTAACACTTTATAACAACACTTTCACGGACATCTATAATAAAATTAAATAAATAATTAACATTAAGGTGATGTCAGAGCCATTCTGATTGGTTGAAATTTTCCTAACCTCAAAAACATAATATCATGAATAAAAAAAGGTATACAATCGTAAAGCACAAAAATGCGGGGATCGCGTGTTCTTGTTATAATAAGGAATGTTTATAAACGTTATACAGCATTTAATAATTTTTAGTTAAGACAAACAATGGGAAATATGACGCGAGGGGAGGATGCCGTTTCACATAGAAAATTGTGAGATGACCGCCACTTTTACGTAATTCCACGTGTCAATTTTGAGAATAGTGTATTATATAAATTATTGAACATTTTGATTATTGAAAATGCTGTGATCCGCATTCCTTGCACGATAACAAATCGTTGCGGTCTTAGTTTTCAATATTACGAAGTAAATTTCGCATAAACAATGGGAATTAATGCGGCTGGAGGTGGGGATTACCATCGGTAAAGTTCATTCCTACATTTCCTTAATTGATGTAAGAATAGTACTTTTAGATACTAGTAGGATAATAGTACATTTCGATACAAGTGTGCAAAACGGGTGGTTCATGTGCGAGTATGGTTTGTCGCCCGAGCGAAGCAAGGATGATGTTTATTCAGATATATATTTTTGTCACTTCTTAACCCTAAACTTCCATTGAATAGAACACCATTGTTGAAAATACATAGTTAATAAATTATACAAGAAGTGGCAACAAAGCGCGTACTGTACAAAAATGTCATATCATGGCAGAGCGCGGTGATTTCCAATGAATTTGCAAAGAAGTTCTGATATCTTTCTAAATAAACTTTTATAAAAAACAAAATAATGTCAGGTATAATTATATTTATTAACTCTACAATTTCTGAATTGTTTATCTTTCATTTACATCAACAAAGACGGTGAAATCTAATTAAAAATAGTCAAGTATTAATTTTCAAAAAAGTTTATGAAACATTACTTGAAAAAACTTTGTTTCTTGATTATCTTTTTACTGAATTCCTTTTTAAATCATATGCTGGATATATTATTAAAAATGAAAAATAGTCTTATTTTTCATATAATAATATTGTAATATTGCTTCCTCAAAGAGGAAGCTTTGTAACGGTGAACAAAAATTTTCGGACAAAAAAGTATTAAAAAAATGTTTTAAGAATAGTGTCATACAAATTTTTTGATTTTGAGAAAAATTTTTTTCCTGTGTGTGCGTGCATATGTGCGTGCGTGTGTGTGTGTGTGTGTGGGGGGGGTGCGTATGCGCGTGCGTTCGTGCGTGCGTGCGTCCGTGCGTGCGTGTGGGTGTGTGTGTGTGTGTGTGTGTGTGTGTGTGTGTGTGTGTGTGTGTGTGTGTGTGTGTGTGTGTGTGTGTGGTAGGGATGCCGCAAGAGTCGATATAAATATCGATATCGTATTGATATTGTACCAATATCAATATCCATATCGAGACGATATTTTCTAAATCTTCGCAATACAAGACCAATATTATACATATCAATAATCAATACAAGACAAAACTCTTGCGCCAATATATCGCGATAATCTCGATATTGAATATACTTCTGACCAGGGGCGAATTCAGTCCTGGGTCATGGTGGGGGGGGGGGGGGGGTGCGAGTATATCCCATGACCTTTTTTTAAAGAAGTGATGCAAAAAAACAAACAATTTTTAAACCCAAGTAGCCGGGGGATATGAGGTCCACGCATATACGGGAGTCATGTAGACATGAAAAAATAAGTAAAACGATTATTTAAAATAATTTTTAAACCTAAGCAGCCGGGGGATATGAGGTCCATGCATACATGCATATAAGGGAGTCATGTAGACATGAAAAAATAAGCAAAACGATTATTTAAATAAGTTTTAAACCCAAGTAGGCGGGAGATATGAGTGCCACGCATATGAGGGAGCCATGTAGATATGAAAAATAAGCAAAAGGATTATTTAAATAATCTTTAAACCCAAGTAGCCGGGGGACGCGAGGTCCACGCATATTAACAAATTACGTATAGATTTGCAACAATAAGCAAGACCAATATTTAAACAATTTTTAAACCCAAGTAGGCGGGGGATATGAGGTTCACGCATATTAGGGAATTACGTAGATCTACAACAGACAATTATTTATAGTAACCCCCGCCTACTTGAGTTTAAAAATTATTTAAATAATCGTTTTGCTTATTGTTACACGTCTACGTAATTCCCTAACATGCATGGACCTCATATCCCCCACCTACTTGAATTTAAAAATTGTTTAAATAATCGTTTTGCTTATTTTGTTATGTCTACATGACTCCCTAATATCCCCATAATAACTACTTGCGTGGACCTCGCGTCCCCCGGCTACTTGGGTTTAAAAGTTATTTAAATAATCGTTTTGCTCATTTTAGATGTCTACATGACTACCTTATATGTGTGGACCTCATATCCTCCGCCTACGAACTCGACCGAGAGCTATCCAAAATCTACAAGGAATTTCGAAGCGATTAAGTAAGTTTTACTCCCGTAATCGTTGGACATAAAAAACTTATTTTTTTCATATTACAATTTTTTTCTCAAAAACTAGTCGACAAAATGGATTCAAATTTTTACAGATTATAGCTATTTATATTCTGCATTATCATTATTTTTTTCAAAAAAATTGACCGTTTAGTTTCGGAGTTACAGGCTTAAAAAAACACGTTTTTGTTAATAACAAAAGAACTGTGATAGCTAGAGAAATTTTTTTTTTTTAGAAAATATAGGTATTTTAATGCTCTTTCGAATGCTAGCCATTCGATTCAAATCTCTTGGTGTTATCATTAAAAAAAAGCGAAAATCAATTTTGAGAAAATCGTAAATTCGAAATAAAACAAAAACGCATCGGCCCAATCAAAAAACGAATTTTTGACTCGCCATCACACAAAAAAATAAAAAAAATGAGACCTGTTGTCCAGTTAAAATCGATCGAATAGAAGCTGAGATCCAGGTGCACACACACACACACACACACACACACACACACACACACACACACACACACACACACACACACACACACACACACACACACACACACGCACGCACGCACGCACACATCCATACAGACACACACACATCCATACAGACATTTTTCAAAAATCATGTATTTTGATTCCTAACACCTCGAAAAACAATTATAACATATTTTTACAACAACTCAAAAAATTACTATCACAAAGTTTCCTGTAGGAGGAAGCAATTATATACTTAAGGGGTTATATCTGGTTGGAATTTTTTTTTTTCCATTTTTTTTTTATTGGCTTAAAGTATGGTAAAACATCCCTAGATTTATGATCAATAATGTCCAAACATGAAAGAAACTCAGACAAATTTTAAAAATCAATTTTTCCAAAGCAATTCTGAGGTGAAAAATGAAGAAATTTCGTCTATTTCGTTGACGGTGCATTTTTGAATCTCGCGGTCATATATATGCTTATATATATTTCGGCGAGAAAAAAGCTGGAGGACGAAAATACGACCTTAGAAGGACAATTATATGGTACTGGGATAGCAGAGTAAAGGTAAAAAAATTATTACGGCCCTCATTACGATTTCACAAAATTATAAAGTTTTCAAATTTCAAGTGCGTTTATCTCAAAACCAAGTTTTCAAAATCGGCACGCAGTAAAACTCGATGAGTTTTCATCCGATTGATTTGAAATTTTAACTGTAGCTTCTTCATTAGATTATCTGTTTAAGTACACACGATTTCAACGATCGATAAACAATTAAAAAAGTTATAAACAATTTAAGTCGATTTTTTTCGTCGAAAACGCAACTTTTTGTTTGAACAACCGCCCTTTTGCGAAAAAAATTCCTAAAAATATAATTGTGTGTACTTCAACCGCAAAACTCATGTATATATGAAAAAAATTTTTTTATTGTTCCAGATGGTGATCCAGAGGACTTCTACTGCGTGCCGCAGAGATACTTTTTCAAATACTGCTTTACATTTATTGACAAATAGCCGCCATTTTGTAAATTTTCACCAATAAAAAAATTTTTTTATATTCCCAAAAAAGAGTTGCTTAACCGATTCATATATTATTTATTTATGCTAATTTAAAAACGAGCTCAAAAAAAATATGAAAAAAGGCCTTTTTTTTTGAGCTCCAACCAGATATAACCCCTTAAGGTAGTTCTTACCCAAGAAAATGATCGTTAAAAAAGTATTGCGTATAAGCTATTGCTCAAATATTATATTACAAGTGATAGTAAAATCCAAAAGTAGGTTGCTTTAAGTAACAGAAAAAATTTTCAAATATAAATTATATACATTAAAACCTAAAAGTTGGTAAATAAGGAAAAATATCACAAAAAGTCATGAATTATTTTTGTTTTTTATTCGATTTTTTTATTCAAAACACTATTTTGTTTCTGAAACGTTCCTCGATAAATTCACCGCATGAAATTGTCAACAAATCATTTTACACAAAGTTAGAGCTATTAGTTGCTAAGTTTTTGTAATTTTTTTTAAACAAATTTCTCTAACTTTGTGTAAAATGATTTGTTGATAATTTCATGCGGTGAATTTATCGAGGAACGCTTGAGAAACAAAATAGCGTTTTTAATAAAAAAATCGAATAAAAAACAAAAATAATTCATGACTTTTTGTGATATTTTTCCTTATTTAGCAAATTTTAGGCTTTAATGTATATAATTTATATTTGAAAAATTTTTTGTTACTTAAAGCAACCTACTTTTGGATTTTACTATCACTTGTAATATAATATTTGAGCAATAGATTATATAGAATACTTTTTTAACGATCGTTTTCTTGGGTAAGAACTACATTAATTATTTCTCGAACCTTTTACACCAGATTCGTAATAAAAAAGTTTGTCATTAATAAGTACAATTCCTTTTACGCATTTGTTTGTTTTATTGTAATAATTGTAATAAATTATAGAATGATATTGTTAAAAATGAAGTTATAACGAGGTTTTGTGGTAGTAAATTGTCGACATCGATATTCTCGGCACAAGACCAATACAATATCGAGACAAGATCGATATTCTCATTAACCAATATCGAACAATATCGAGACAATATTTTAATTTACCATTATAGTGCGATATCGAGACAATATTTTCCAAAATGTCGTTTTGTCTTGTATTGCGGCAGCCCTAGTGTGTGGCGTGAGTCTGTGTACAGAGGATATCTCGAAAACGAATCGGTCGATTTCGACGGGACAAAGTTTGATTTTGATGCCGCTTTAAAATCCGCTTTAGAATATGCTTTAAAATCCACAAACGATTTTGAAAATTTATCGAATTTCTTTTGTTTTATGATCAAAAACCAATTTTGAAATTTTAATTTTTCTCATTTTTAGGCACGACCGCTTCTCGGGAGAGCCTTATATTTTCGACAGGGCGAAAATTGTAACACTTCAAATTTGAAAATTTACAACATAAAAACTATTTTCCACCCAAAAGGAGTACATTTTAAGCGTTTTCAGAGAAGTATGTATGTCTGTACGTATGTATGTGATCAAGTAACCCGATTATCTCCGCGAAATTTCGACGGATCCAAACGGGCTTTGGGAAATATACTCGTCTAATTATAAGTAACTGACAGTTCTCTACCGAGCCAAATCGATCGACAAATAAAAAAACGCCAGGGCAAATAAAAATTTGAAAAAATCGATTTTTGAGCATACGGTGAACAAAATTAAATTTAAGTCAAAAACAACAAATGCATCTGCTAAAACTAATTAAAAGACGACTTTTTTACGTTGAACATTTTTTTTTATGAACAATATTTAACAATGTAATAGCGAAAAAATCGCTAAAATCATCAAAAATAGTCGTTTTTTTGCTATTACTTTACAGGATTTGAATTTACACAAAAATGTTAAATGCAAAAGTTATAGATAATATTGAAACAAAACTTTTTCCTATTCGACATTTTTTTGTACAATCAATTCCTGACGAGTTAAATCCAAAAAAACGGTTTTTAACGCCTAAATGTACATAAAATGGCCGATTTTCGTTTATAACTGAGCAGAATATGACTTTACACAAAAATTTTAAATGTAAAAGTTATAGATAATATTTAAACAAAACTTTTTTCTATTGAATATTTTTTGCTACGACCAATTCCTGACGAGTTAAATCCAAAGAAACGATTTTTAACGCCTAAATATACCTAAAATCGCCGATTTTCGTTTATAACGTAGCAGGATTTGATTTTATACAAACAAAAGTTATAGATAATATTTGTCCCATTTAACATTTTCATGATCCAGACGAACTAAACTTATAAAAACGATTTTTTAATGCCTAAATACACCTAAAATAGCTGATTTTCGCTTATTATTCAACAGTATTTGACTTGACACAGAAATATTAGGTATAAAAGTTATAGATAATAATAACAAACGTTTTTCTTTCAATATTTCCATGTATAATCAATCCCTGACGATCTAAATCTATAAAAACGATTTTTAACGCGTAAATACACCTCATATAGTCGATTTTCGCTTATTATTTAACAGAATTCGATTTGACACAAATATTTAATACAATAGCTATAAATAAGATCAGAAAAATCAGTAGAACATTCCAAATATTACATAATTATAAAAATATAATAAAAATATAAAATATAAATTGATGTTGAACTAAAAGAATGAAAATTACGTAATATTATATAAGTACATATTGAAGTAATATTATATTAACCAAACAAAACTTGTGTAATGTATGGGCTGTGAAAGGGATGCTTTTACTCACATACGTTATACACAATAAATTACTGATGTTCACTGATTTTTCAAATTTATTTTTTTCAACAGGTTCAGTACGGCATGCGTCAAATATGACTTGTGAAATCTGCCATATTCTTTGAATTGTTGTAAAAGAAAAAAACTTTTGCCCATAACGCTTTTTATATCAGAAATAATAATATAATAATATGAAAATTTCTTTGATTCTCTTTTTACTTTAACTTAACTTATTAACTTAATGTACTTTTTCCTATACATTATCCATACTAAATACATAATTTCTCTAATATTCGAGCAGAGGTGCATTCATTGAAGTAAATAGGTTACGCCTGGACTTTACTAATTATTAAAATACAAAAATTGATGAAGAAATATAAAAATCAAATACAAAAATCTAATATAGAAGTAAAATAGATATAGAAATAAAATTTAATATAGATTTTTTTAGATGACAAATTGCCATATACAAAAAAGTACCTACCCGACTACCCCAACTACAAACAACTACCTACCCGAACTGCATTTAACCACACACTTAGCACTTTTATGATATCCCCCAGTTCCTAATTACCTATCCCCTCACATTCTATACCACTGACACTCGAAGATCACTGATGGAGTTGCAGAAGCAGCAAAGTGGAGCTGTATGGCTCAAGCTGGCACTACTTCATGGATGCCAGTCTGCTCAGGATCATCTATTCACAACTAGCAACCATCCGCTAGGACAGTAGCTAGACCATCTGGAATGGAAGGACTGGCAGAGACCTGCACTCGTGTCTCATTTTCAAGGACAGTCTCAGCCTAGAGATTGACGAAGCACAAGCAGCAGATCAGCCACTACTCTGGGAGCCAAGCGAGGAGAGTTAAGCACCTAAAATCCACATATGACTAATAAATAGATGTCACAAAAAATATTACCATACGAAAGGAGAGTCTGCAGCAGTGATTGCTTTTTGCTACCCTTGCTGCACCCTACAGTACATTGACATTTAAAGATCTCTGATGGAGCTGTAAATGCAGCAAAGTGGATCTGGACGGTCCAGGCTGGTGCTACTCCATGTATGCCAGTCTTCTCAGGATCATGTAATAAGTAACTAGCAGCCATCCGCTAGAGTAATCCGATCAGTAACTATACTCGGAGGGAAGACTGTCAGAGACCTTGGCTCATGTTTCACTGTCAGGGATAGAATCAGCCTGGGAGTCGACCAAGGCACAAACATCAGATCACCCACTACTCTGGCAGCCAAGTGAGGAGAGATGAGCATCTAAAAACAACATATAACTAATAAATAGATGACACAAAAAAACATTACCATACGAAAGAAGAGTCTGCAGCAGTGGTCGTTGTTCACTCTCCTCGCTGCACCAGCTACCTGTAACAAAAAGAAGCATCTTCAGCCGAGCTATCAAAGAGGTTAGGAACATAAAAGAGCTTTCCAAAACTGCTCTCGTCGTCGACCCCGCTGCATTACTGTCTCCGACGAGTCACCACCAGCAGACGGTCACGGCGAGAGGGACATCCATCAGGAAGCCGTACTACAGCAGTCTGCTGTCATCGCTGGGAACGCCGGGCGTCGAAATTGTATCACATACGCTGATCCGCATACAGCAACGCAAGACGGCAGACGGTGAGACGGGCCGTGCGCCCGTGCTGCGACAATGGTACTTCGTGCAGCCACTCATGCACGCAGCGCTAACGGTTAAGGCGCGGAGGTCGAAAGAATATTGCCAGATAATAGCCAGATGCCAGATTCTCGAGTGCCTTAGTTCTGACTGGCGACTGCTGAGATTGTACTGCGCGCATGGTATAAATTCGTCGGGATACGAATCAACTTTTGTACTTTTTTTTTAATTAGGAACCCGCAAACATCGCTTTTATTTGCCCTGTAGTTAACATTTCATGCAAAGCGTCGTGTGAGCAGAGCTAACGTCCATCTTTCGTTAAAACTAAAGACTGTTGGAGTTTTCATTTCGTTCAGCCTAGTTTCTTCTGTTTTTCTCCTTTTCACGGTATTAGTGTATGTGTGCATGATGTGCCGCGAGTATATTTTCGTAATTGAGATTGTAAAGGTATATGCAGTTAGGAACACCCGCGAGCAGCTAGAAGAGTCCCCACCTTTAATTAGAACTGTATGAAATTCAACTTTAATGTTTTTTTATTAATCGAGAGCAATGAAACAATAGTTTTCCTCATATAATTCAATAGGATTTGACTATACACAAAAATTTCAAATACATAAGTTGGGAATAACATTCAAAAAAGTTGGTTAAATGTAGCCAATGGTAGGTTTTGGTATAGTTATAGAATTTGTAGCTAATGGCCGTACTACCAATGTGTTTTTTTTTATAAGTAAAACAATTAATTACAACGTTTCGGACATTTTATTACGTCCCTCTTCATGTTCTAAATACAACAAATATACAATTATTTTTTACAATTCCACAATAACTTAATTTCGCATTAATAAATAAAACTTACATTTAAAACGTATTGTCAAAATTCTTTTACGGAAAGTGATCCGTTCGTCACTGCTTACGATTCAGATTTTTCGTCGTATTTATACAGATGTTACGCATATATGTGTGTGTGTATAAGAAGCGCGTACAATGGTGGGGATGCAGTAGACGATTTTCGAAGTGACACAGCAGGTGTGATATCAGGAGAGTATGTCTAAGTAGAGGGGGGACCCCAACCAATGTTACAAAGTTCTCGACCTCGAGCAATCCTACGACAACGTGGGCGTGCGTGGTAACTCTACCTCAGCATGCTCTCCTGTTCTCCTTCACTTCTTCTTCTTAATCAAGAAGTTCTTATCAAGCAATTTAAAACAACCAAATTCACATGTAGATAATAGTTTTAAGGGGGTGTCAAACTCAATTTTTACCGACCGAGCAAAAAATATATTGTTTTTAATAGAAAAAAAAAAATATAACGATATATGAAAAATAATGAGTGCATGGCCCTCCGTAATTACATTATTAATCATTCTGCAAAATCCCAAGTCAATATTCAAAAGCGTCTAAGAATGGCATTTGAACGAAAATTTCGTTCAAATGCCATTCTTAGATGCCTTAAAATATCGACGTGAAACTTTGCAGAATGATTCATAATGTCATTACGGAGGGCAATGCACTCATGATTATGCATAATATTAAAAAAAAAAAAAATAGATTATTGTACCATATGGGTAATATGTAGCATCGCGAGATTCGCGAGTCGGCGACGGCAGCGACGGCCTGTCCATCGCCGATGCCTGGGCCTAGGCCCTCCGGGAGGCGGTCCCGTGTTGCCGCCACCACCTCCGCCGCCACCTTCGTCACCTGTGCCCTTCTCTATCCATTGCTTATCGACGTGTCATCGGTGTGCCTGCCGCCTGGACCGCTCGCAGACGGCGCAGCCTGGAGCGCCGCATCAGCCGCCCACCTCGCAGACCGTAGCGTCCGTACCGCACCGTGTGCGTGCACACCCAACGGACCGTGCCGCTTGGACTTGGCCCCGCCGTAAGACAGAAAAGTAAGTCATTCAAGAATTTATTTATTTTACGGCGTTGTTATTTGTACGACAGATCTGTCGTACAAATAACCTATAACCCACTTAGAAACGTGTAAAAATCACTGTTTTGAAAGTCTGAGATGGAAGGGACTATTATTTCTTTAGTCAAGCGTCAATCCTTGCCTATTTTTTTCTTTAATCAAGCGTCAATTCTTCGGCTAAAGAAAATTGAAGGTTAGGTTTTACGTATATATAGGTATACCTATCTAGCAATCTGGCGTATAAATAACAACGGCCAACTATAGATTTGATGCGCTTTTTCGACTTTTCATTCCAAAGATTACAGATCTAAATAATCAGCAAGTGTGGAGATACTGCATTTTCTGTGTATTTTTCAAAATATTTTCAAGAAAAGTCATTTCCTCCAAACTGTCTGATTGAGTAGATCTGAAATCTAATATACAATGCCTCAGCATGTACTGGATTGTGTGTAAACATTCTCATAAACTTTAAGCGAGGGTGAGGAGGTCTACATTGGAAATGCACACGCGCTTTTTCGACTTTTCATTTCAAAGATCCCTTTCCATTCTCTACAAATATTTCAAACTTTACACACACTATGTAACACATGCTGAGGTATTGTTTATCAACTTTCAGATCTAAATAATTAGCAAGTGTGGAGATATTGCAATTTGTATGCTCTTTTTAAGAAATGTTCAAGAAAAAAAGTTATTTCCCGTACACTGGCTGATTGAAAAGATCTAAAATTTAATATACAATGCCTTAACATGTATTGGATTGCGTGTTAACATTCTGGTAAACTATGAGAAAGAGTGAGGAGGTTTTTGTCGCAAATGCACATGCGGCTTTTTGACATTTCGTTCCAAAGATCCCTTTCCATTCCCTACAAGTATCTTAAACTTTCCATACATAATGGAATACATGCTGAGGGACAGTTTATCAAGTTTCAGATCTACATAAATAGCAAATCTGGAGATATTGCAATTTTTGTGCTTTTTCAGGAAATTTTTAAGAAAGAAAAGTGATTTCCTCCAAACTGGCTGATGGAGTATATCTGAAACTCAATATGCAATGCCTCAGCATGCATTGCATTGTGTGAGAACATTCTGGTAAACTATGAGAAAGTGTGAGGAGGTTTTTGTTGCAAATGCACATGCGGCTTTTCGACAATTCGTTCCAAAGATCCCGTTCCATTCCCTACAAGTATCTTAAACTTTCCATACATAATGGCATACATGCTGAGGGACGGTTTATCAAGTTTCAGATCTACATAATTAGCAAGTCTGGAGATATTGCAATTTTTGTGCTTTTTCAGGAAATTTTTAAGAAAGAAAAGTAATTTCCTCCAAACTGGCTGATTGAGTAGATCTGAAACCTAATATACAATGCCTCAGCATGTACTGGATTGTGTGTAAACATTCTCATAAACTTTAAGCGAGGGTGAGGAGGTCTACATTGGAAATGCACACGCGCTTTTTCGACTTTTCATTTCAAAGATCCCTTTCCATTCTCTACAAATATTTCAAACTTTACACACACTATGTAATACATGCTGAGGGATATTGTTTATCAAGTTTCAAATCTAAATAATTAGCAAGTGTGGAGATATTGCAATTTGTATGCTCTTTTTAAGAAATGTTCAAGAAAAAAAGTTATTTCGCCTACACTGGCTGATTGAAAAGATCTAAAATTTAATATACAATGCCTCAACATGTATTGGATTGTGTGTTAACATTCTGGTAAACTTTAAGCGAGGGTGATGAGGTCTACATTGGAAATGCACACGCGCTTTTTCGACTTTTCATTTCAAAGATCCCTTTCCATTCTCTACAAATATTTCAAACTTTACACACACTATGTAATACATGCTGAGGGATATTGTTTATCAAGTTTCAAATCTAAATAATTAGCAAGTGTGGAGATATTGCAATTTGTATGCTCTTTTTAAGAAATGTTCAAGAAAAAAGTTATTTCGCCTACACTGGCTGATTGAAAAGATCTAAAATTTAATATACAATGCCTCAACATGTATTGGATTGTGTGTTAACATTCTGGTAAACTTTAAGCGAGGGTGATGAGGTCTTAGTTGGAAATGCACATGCACTTTTTCGACTTTTCATTCCAAAGACCCTTTCCATTTTCTACAGATATCTTAACTTTCCATCTATCTACTCCCTCTGTTTCTGGCAGGTCGATACTGCTATCCTCATTCCTATACTGCTTAACACTTTATTAATATATTGTGTTTTGCCCTAGGCCAAGAGCTCCTGCAGAAGACAACACGTCTTCATATAATTCTACTCTCCTCCAGGGCAGCCAACACAACTACCACGTCCTGAAGACATCAGCTAGACAAACATATCGTAGAAGTGAGAGCGAAGGTGTATATAAATATAGTTTTATCTCCTGTGCCAGACTCGAGTAAGTATTTCACTTCGGATTTGGACTTTATCTTGTAGTACAGCCGAACCTAGTCTCCAACTTTCCATCGGTCTACTCCTCTGTTCCTGGCAGTTCGATACTGCTATCCTCATCCCTACTCCTTAATACATTATTAATATATTTTGTATTGTCCTAGGTGAAGAGCTCCTGTAGAAGACAACAAGTCTTCATATAATTCTACTCTTCTCGAGGGCAGCCAACGCAACTACCACTTTCCGAGGACATCACCTAGGCGAACACAACGGAGAAGGGAGGGCGAAGGTGTAGTTGAATGTAGTTCGCGCTTCCGTGACAGACTCGAGTAAGTACTTCACTTCAGATTTGGACTTTATCCTGTAGTATAGCCGAACCTAGCCTCCAACTTTCCATCTGTCTACTCCTCTGTTCCTGGCAGTTTGATACTGCTCTCCTCATCCCCACTGCCTAAAACATTATTAATATATTTTGTTTTGCTCTAGGCGAAGAGCTCCTGCAGAAGACAACAGGTCTTCATATCATTCTACTCTCCTCGAGGGCAGCCAACGCAACTACCACTTCCCGAGGACATCACCTAGGCGGACACGACGGAGAAGGGACGACGAAGGTATACTTGAATGTCTGCGCTCCCGCGACAGACTCGAGATGTAGTCTAGGCGCCAGGGGGGTTTCCGTGGCCGATGGATGTCCACACTTCCACCAAAGCTTTTCTTACGTATTTTTGACTGCTGATTCTGAATTTCGAAGGTGGAACGTCGCCAGACTGTAATTTTTTTGTTATTAACAATTTAATTGTTTAAATTGCTGCCAAATCAATATGATTAATTATAACTGAATCCTAACTGCCTAAAACTGTAGTAAATTGATCTAGAATATGCTCGTTTTTTCAGAATTGAAAAATTTTGATTAGAACCCGAATTATTGCAAATTTAGTGCAATAAGTTGCGAATTCGAGCGCAAACGTGCATAATTCTAGATCAATTTACTACAGTTTTAGACAGTTAGGATTCAGTTATAATTAATCATATTGATTTGGCCGCAGTTTAAACAATTAAATTGTTAATAACAAAAAACTAACATTCTGGCGACTGTCCACCTTCGAAATTCAGAATCAGCAGACAAAAATACGTAAGAAAAGCTTTGGTGGAGGCGTGGACATCCATCGGCCACGGAAACCCCCTGGTGCCTAGACTAATGTCAGTATTTAGGGCACACCTGATTTTTAGGTACGAATTATATCTCCCCAAAAAGTAACAGTTTTCTGCGGGTGCACACGGAAAGAAAACTCTTACTGCTACAGTTAAAACGGCTTACTCGTGGAGTATAGGAGTTCCTTTACTATATAAGTAAGGTGGTTTTAGCAATCTTAGTAAGGGACCCATACTTTTACGGTATGTTGCTTTTCATACTACAACAGTTACACAATTATACGATCGTTGGATCAGCGGCATATACCGACGTAACAGCGTCACACGATTTTAGTATACATTGCTTCCACCTTCAATTGTAAGGGAGAAATACTATAGCGGTAACGGTTGCTACCTGCTAATACGGAAATGACAACTATTATAAGGAAGTGTTACTTATCGATAATTGAAAGCATCGAATGCGTCGTCTAGGTCTTTGAGGTGGTCAATGATGGAGTCGAGGTGATGCGCTCCGAAGTTTTTTGCGTTTAGATCCCAGGACGCATCTAATACGTAGTCAAAGTGTTCGGGGTAGCCGATGATGATGTCTAGGTCGTGCGCTCCGTAGTTTTTTGTCTCTAGATGTTAGAACGTATCAAATGCGTGGTTTAGGTCTTTGTGGTAGCCGATGATGGAGTCTAGGTTTTTTGCATTAAAATATCAGGGCGCATCTAATACGCAGTGCAGGTCTTCGGGGAAGCCGGTGACGATATTTAGGTGGTGCGCTCCGTAGTTTTTGGCTAATAGGTGTTGGACATGTCAAAACTTAAAGTATTACTAATCACGTAATTTTATACTATAAGTAAAAATCGTGATCATAAATAAATACTTATTCGAACGTAATTACGTTCAAATTAACATGTGTTTGTAATAAAAAAAATAGTAAATATTAAAATGCGTATAGGCGAAATACGCACAATTATTCATAATAAATAATGCGTATATGCGAAATGCGCACAATTATTTATCATACAAAAATGCGTATAGGCGAAATACGCACAATTATTTATAATAAAAAATTCGTACAAGCGAAATACGCACAATTATTTACAATATCAAAAATATGTATAAGCGAAATACGCACAGTTGTTTATAATGCAAAAATGCGTATAGACGAAATACGCACAATTATTAGTTATAAGGAAAGGTGTATGGGCGAACATATTTAATTATAACAGAAAAGAATTACAATTACATGAGTTTATTTAGTTATCTATTTATAAGAAACTAGATGTCTTGACATAAAATTAATTCTTTTCCGTTTTTTTCAACAAAACTCATAAAATTTGAAAAGAAGCTAAAGAAACTTATGAGCCTAGCTCAATGAAATTATAGTAGCTCTACTTTTGCCAATCATTCAGTAGCATGACAAGTATAATGCAAAGTAATTATTAATGACAATACTTCTAATAATACAAATTTTGTTAAAATGTTCAATTTGCAGTTATGCGTTTATATGATGGAAGGTGTATATTTTAAAATGCGGATCAACTTATATACCATACTCAGGTTCATTTGAAGTTCAACCCTTGGTCTCAAATTTTGTTACACCCTCCTGTTGTTTCAGGTATATGGGATATTTCACGTGAAGTCAGCAGCTCAAAATTTTAAAATCCCTCAAAACTCGTTTTCTTTTAGTTTTTATGAACAAAAAATGTTCCTCAAATTTTAGGTCGATATTTGCAAAAATAAAAAAGCTATGCAATATTGAAAATTCAATTTTTTGCAATTTTTGGTTAAAATCCAAGTTTATTCATTTTTTAACTGAAAATCTTGAAACTTTTTGTATAGTACATTGATTGGCAAAAGGTTTGAATTTTTTCTGTAAAATGTGCCAGTATTTATTTTATGACCCTTTTTGAAAGTCTCTGATTGGCTGCTTCTTAGTATACCTTCATCAAAGGATATTGAGGCTGCGGCCAAATATTCTTTATTCGACAAATTTTTTTTTGTATTCTTCTTCGAAAACCCTTCAAAATGCTTTTTTATCAATACTGGCCGAGCATAGGGGAAAAAGTTACAATTTTTTGAAATATCAAGAAAAATCCATAATTTCAATTTTTGATAACATGATTAATGAAACTGAATATTATTCATACATCTTATGGCATGGACTGTACCACTGAATTTTGTTAGAGCATCAAATAGAACATTAGAAATATCTATTTTCAATAATATTAGGCTTACATAATAAGCGATACCTAATTATGAATGAAATTATCAGTCTGTTACCTGATTTCATTTTGACAGCTTTATAGTAATTAACCTTTATAGCTTAATTTATTATTAATTCATAATTAGGTATTGCTTATTGTGTAAGCCTAATATTATTGAAAATAGATATTTCTAATGTTCTATTTGATGCTCTAACAAAATTCAGTGGTACGGTCCATGCCATAAGATGTATGAATAATATTCAGTTTCATTAATCATGTTATCAAAAATTGAAATTATGGATTTTTCTTGATATTTCAAAAAATTGTAACTTTTTTCCCTATGCTCGGCCAGTATTGATAAAAAGCATTTTGAAGGGTTTTCGAAGAAGAATACAAAAAAAAAATTGTCGAATAAAGAATATTTGGCCGCAGCCTCAATATCCTTTGATGAAGGTATACTAAGAAGCAGCCAATCAGAGACTTTCAAAAAGGGTCATAAAATAAATACTGGCACATTTTACAGAAAAAATTCAAACCTTTTGCCAATCAATGTACTATACAAAAAGTTTCAAGATTTTCAGTTAAAAAATGAATAAACTTGGATTTTAACCAAAAATTGCAAAAAAATTGAATTTTCAATATTGCATAGCTTTTTTATTTTTGCAAATATCGACCTAAAATTTGAGGAACATTTTTTGTTCATAAAAAACTAAATAGATTGAAATTTGTTTAAATTTCAATAAACAATTAAACCCTCAACCAAAAAAATAAAAACCAAATCTAAACTATCTCTTGGTAGAAATTTTGTAAATTATATCCAGAATATGTACAAAAAAGTGCAGTACTGTACCACAAAATTTCAGATGCAGGTAATATTTTGAAAATCATAATATTAAATTGGACTCCATCATCGGCCATCTAAACACCTAGACCTCGCATCCGACCTGTCCCTTCACCTGGACACAAAAACCTACGGAGCGCACTACCCGGACTCATCGACCATCTGGAACACCTAGACCTCGCATTCGATTTGTCCTGGCCTCTGGACACAAAAACCTACGGAGCGCTTCACGTAAACTCCATCATCGGCTACCTGGAACGCCTAAACCTCGCATCCGATCTGTCCCGACACCTGGACACAAAAACCTTCAGAGCGCATCACCCGGATTACATCACCGGCCATCTGCAACACCTAGACCTCGCATCCGACCTGTCTCTTCACCTGGACACAAAAACCTACGGAGCGCACTACCCGAATTCCATCATCGGCCGTCTGGAACACCTAGACCTCGCATCCGATCTGTCAAAACACCTGGACACAAAAGTCTACGAAGCGTATCATCAGCCGCCTGGAACAGCTAGACCTCGCATTCGAGCTGTCCCGACACCTGGACTCAAAAACCTACGAAGCGCACTACCCGGACTCCATCATCGGCCATCTGAAACACCTAGACCTCGCATTCGATTTGTCTTGGTCTCTAGACACAAAAACCTACGGAGCGCATCACGTAAACTCCATCATCGTCCACCTGGAACGCTCAGACCTCGCATACCATCTGTTCCGACATCTGGACACAAAAATCTTCGGAACGCATCACTTACACTCTATCACCGGTCACCTGGAACAGCTAGACCTCGTAATCGAGCTGTCTCAACACCTGGGTACAAAAACCTATGGAGCGCATAACCCGGACTCCATCATCAGCCCTCTAAACACCTAGACCTCGCATCCGATCTGTCCCTTCACCGGGACACAAAAAAGTACGAAGCGCACTACAATTTTTAAGAAAGCATTTGCAATCATGCGAGGCGACGTCCTGAATTTTGAAATGTCAATAATAACTGAGAGTATACAATAAAGTGATGAATCTGCATCTCATTATTATAAGAAATGTGTATAGGCGAAATGCGCACATTTGTTTATAATAGAACATGTGTATAGTCGAAATATACAAAATGATTTATTATAAAATGCGTGTAGGCAAAATGCACACGATTACTAACACTGAAAAGTGCGTATAAGTGAAATACGCATAATTATTTATAATAAAACATGTGTATAGGCGAAATACACCAAATTATTTATTATAAAATGCGTATAGGCGAAATGCGCACAATTAATAACACTGAAAAGTGCGTATAAGCGAAATACGCATAATTATTTATAATAAAACATGTGTATAGGCGAAATACACCAAATTATTTATTATAAAATGCGTATAGGCGAAATGCGCACAATTGATAACACTGAAAAGTGCGTATAAGCGAAATACGCATAATTATTTAGAATAAAATATGTGAATCGGCGAAATACACCAAATTATTTTTTATAAAATGCGTATAGGCGAAATGCGCAAAATTATTTGTAATAAATATGCGTATATATGTGAAATACGCACTATTATTAACAATAAAAATGCGTATACGCAAAATACGGATAATTAATTATAAAAAGAAATACGTATACGCGAAATACGTACAATTGTTTGTAATAAAAAAACGCGTATCTTTAATATTTTTGAAATATGTAGCGCCATCTATGTTAAAATCTATTACGATTTTCCAGAGATGGCGCTTGTGTCATATTTCATCAATAGTATGTACTTCCTACCTTACCGACCTATGGGTCGGTCAAATCGCAGAATGGAGTTTGACACCCCCTTAACGTCGCCCTGCCAGCTCTGCCGGCCCCTTCTCGTCCACCAGCTCCAGCAGCACAGAGGTCGTCTCCTCCCTCAGCGAAGAGCACATCCTCTCCGTCAGCGGCGAGCCGTAGCTGACGGCAGGACGAGCGGCGCCGGGGCAGCGGCTAGTCCAGCACCATCGAGCATCACTCTCTCCCAGAAAGGCGAGTACAGTTACTCCGGGCCTCGTGTTGGCCAGCGCGCGTGTGATAGTGAGTGCGAGAGCTTGTATCGCCGTTGAGCGCCGGTAATCGGCTGCGCACGGCGATCGCTCTCGGGTATAGAGTGCGGGGCCGGAAACCCCGGTTGTGAGGCCGCGTCCGATGCGCGTGCATTAGAGTCATGTAGGATCTCCGTTGTCGTCGGCGCGGTTAACGGAAGTAATTTAGAATCACGTGATTATTGTCGGGTTAACATTGTGAGAAATGATCAATAAATGAAAGTGTTCTTATATGCTGGTGTTATTTACGAGTGCCTTCTCCAAATAACTTTCCTCTCTCAATACAGGAGTCGGCATCCCACCGACTCCGCGACGATTGGAGCGTCAGTCTCCAGATCCGGCTCAAAGAAATAAGTTGTTGCGTATGCACAGGGAAAGTTAAAGTGCAACGTTACATATTATAAAAATGTTATTAAATGTCTCATAAAAATTATTTCTAAGTATAAGTAAATATTTATTTCATTGAATAAAAAAATTATTTTATATTACATAAATAATAATTACATAAATACACTGACATAATAAATATATATTAAAAATAATCTTAAACAAATTCCAATTTTCGTTCCTTAATGTTTTTTAAATAAGGCCGCAGTGATTTTAAATAAAAAAAGACTATTTCAGCTTCTAATTATGCTAGAGCAACCATTCAGATCTTAAAATTTCTTTAAAAATGCCTACTTTACGAATATCAAGTCGAGAAGTTTCTAACTATAATGGTCTGACCGTGAAGGCCTATTGTTTATGAATATTTTAGAGTACATTTTTTAAAGCGTTTTTTAAGCAACGGTTAATTGCTTCATCGCTTAGGTCTTTTTTGGACGTGAAAGTACGACTCTTTAAGATTAAAATGAGCCCTCCCAGACTTCTGTACGAGTGTTCAAAAACATAGAAATTTCTGTAAAAAAAAAAATTTTTAGTTAATTATAACGTACAGCCTTCAAAAATAATTTTTCAGATTCGGCTTAATGGCTGGTAATAAAGGTGGGTAAGACCTACCTTTAGAAGTACTTTTCGAGCCTCAATGACAAAATCTGAATTTTTTATTGATAATTTAAAAAACAGCGATTTTAGACGGTTTATTTGCAATAACTAATGAACTAATTAACATATAGTTTCGGTAAGCGGCTTACTCGATAGATCTTTTTAATATCTACAACTTTTAATTAGGACTTTTGTCTGTCAGATCAATAGTTGCAAATATATAAGCAAAAAACCGTTTTTTTCAACTTTGAGCATTGTTTAAACAATGAAATTTCACTATTCTTTAATTGCACTTATATACATTATGTTTCTACTATCGAAACCTATAAGAATCCGCTGAGACACTGCTGTTTACAATTATGGTAAAATTTTGCCCCTTTTCGAGCTAGTTTTCCTGGACTAATGTAGCATTGGTACTGCCAGTGCGGTGATAGCCCGGTGGTACGGGCACTTGCTTCTCACCCGGGTGAATCGAGTTCATTTCCCGATGTCTCCGCTTTACTTTTTTTCATTTATTTTTCAAATCCTTAATCCGTTACAGCACAAAAAGTGTACTTTCATTGTTTTATAAATAATGGGCGTCTCGTTTTGAATCTTAATGCGTTGAAGAGACATTGCTACTCTGACATAGATCCTGCAACAAAAATACAATTTGTTAAATATATAATTAGTTTTTAAATTAAAAAAATAATAAAAAAAGTACTTTTAAATTATTAATATGATGGTCCCATTTCTCTTGACCAATTAATTTAACAGCTTCCACAATGATATTTGTTACTTTATTAACATTCTGTTTGAATACTTTTAAAACATCTCCAGCACATACAGTGTCCTCAGCATCTCTCCAACAGTCATAATCAGTTGCCATTGCAACTGCAGCATAAAGTAGACCAGCTTCCTTTGCTAAATACACCTAAAAAAGCCATATAGTTACTGTTATTGAAAACTCTTTAACCAATAATTTTTATAGTGACATTTCAACAAACCTCTGGACAAGTAGTCATATTTATCAGGTGTCCACCCCATTGTCTGAACATGTTACTTTCTGCTTTGGATGAAAAACGAGGTCCTTCTATTGAAACAATAGTACCTCCCTTTTGAATAGGAATATTTAAATTTTTAGCTGCCTTTAGAAGAACTTCAGAAGTATGAGGATCAAAAGCTGGCTCCATTGGAAGGTGACAGACCCCTGAAATATTGATCAGTTATAGTTATATTTGAAATACTTTCAGTGCTATTAAGATAATGGGAAATATACTCTACCAGAATAATTATCTGAAGTGCCATCATAGAAAGTGTTCTTTCTGTGAATTGTGCTGTCTATGAAACTGTCTGGAACCACTAATTGACCTCTGCTTATTGACTCTGATAATGAGCCACAAGCTGTAGATGCAACAATATGAGTGCATCCAGCAAGCCTGAGAGCTTCTATATTTGCTCTATAATTGACTAAAGTGGGTGTCACCTTATGGCCAGGCCCATGTCTATTAAAAATTTCAGAAATTATTAATCAATCAAGTATTTTTCACAATTCTGTGTAAATTAAAAAAATGTGTCTGTTTATACCTAGATAAAAGCACAACATCCACTCCAGAAATTGTTCCCTGATAGAGATTACTTGATGGTAAGCCAAATTCATTTTTGGCATCCTCTTGTTTAATCTCTGTACGGGACTTAAGGATTTGATTACCTGGATTATCCAGACCAGATCCTCCAATAATTCCAACCTGGAAAGATTTTTTTAAATTATATTCTATTTGACATTGCATTTTATATTAATTACATTCATTACGCGGGAAAATTATCTGAAAAAATAAATGCAGATCTACGTTGCTACAGGTACTTTTCCAGTACACTTTTATCTTTATCTTAAAATCTCTTCCATTGAGGAATGATATATGAATTATGCCTGATATTAGAAACAATCAAGATAAAACTATCGAAAATGGCGAGAGTTTCCCAGCCGATTAATAAAAAAGAACCCTCGAACTCAATATAACGAATATATAATAACGGCCGTAAAATACCGGTACGTTATACTTATATATGAGGCGTTTCACGTCAAATGTGCCAGCGCGGCGCGCGAGCGCCAAATCGTGCTATATCTAGCTCATGTTTACGATACTAAAACGTACTTAAAAAAATTTTATGATAAGCATTTCCGACGTATTTTTTCCTCAGCTTTCCAACGGTGTAGGCAGTTTTCCCGAAATTTTCCATTTTCGCCTTCAAAAAGTACAAAACGTGTTATATCTTAAACAGTGTATTTTTAATATTTTTTTTGACCCTCTAGATCGAAAGCTGAGCATTTTTTACGTAGGAAAGAATAGTTTCCAAAGAATGCCGGAAAGGTTTTCTGCGAGAAATAGAATGCGAAAGATTAGACGCATCGCCTTTCTGGCGCGCGGGACTACGCGGTACAGCGCGCGGGCTGCGCTCGCCTCGTTGCCTAATAATAATCTTTTATAATCTTTAATTCTTTACCTGTTTTTTTTTATTCTTGAATAATGCATGGAATAATATTTTATTAATTATTTCATAAAAAAATAAAATTTCAAAATTAACAGCGATAGGTTCAAACTATTGTACTAACGTTTGTTTTTCAGTGTAGATAATTTTTTTGTTTTTTTTTTACGTGCTATATCTCGAAAAGTATATTTTTAGTATTTTGTTTTACCCATAATATTGAAAGCTATCCTTTTTTTAGGTAGGAAAGGATATTTCCCAAAAAGTGTCCAAGATGTTTTATGCTATGCAAATAAAACGCGAAAGATTATATGCACGGCAAGGCGAAAGCATATTCTACGCTACGCGCGGTACAGCGCGGTATGCCGTGCGACACCGAATCATTTATTTTTCATTCGGTAGGTGGCGTCAACACTTTTTACTCTGTATGCATTTTGTCACGTCAAAAGTATATAATTACCATAACTTTTTATCTTTTTCCTCCTCGAATTTTTTCGAATTTGTCGTTGATAGCAAAGAAAAAGCTTGCCATTTCTGTTATAAACGATTAAAATGGATTCACATTGGAAATTGAAGTGTATAAATCCTTTAAATAAAAATGATCACTCTGCATCTAAGAATTTGACTGATTTTCCAACACTTTTAAGAAGTGCATTTCCTTTAGTACCTGAAAATGTTAAAATATGTTTAACCTGTCGACACCAAATTTATAATCAGAAATCAAATTTACCTCAAGCTGATGCTAAAAAAGCTAAAATAGTGTGCGATGATGAATATCATAAAGCTGGTGTTGCAGTTCTCCAACAAATTAAAAAAAAATTTTCAGAGTTAACAAATAAGCAAGAAAGAATTCAGCTATTAACTCTTGCACCGGAGTTTTGGTCTCGTAAGAACTTGATGCGAGAATTCAATTGCAGTGAACGGGAGGCTCGTGGAGCGAAAGATTTGGTAGCAAATAGCGGAATATTTTCAATACCTGCTAAGAAACGTGGCAAACTACTTCCAGCTGATACTGCAAATTCTGTCAAATCTTTTTATGAGAGAGATGATGTAAATCGAATCATGCCAGGTTCAAAAGATTATCTATCTATTAAACAGAGTAATGGCAAAAGAGAACATATTAAAAAAAATTACTGCTTGGTAATTTAAATGAATTGTATAATTTATATAAAAAAGAAAATGAGTACTTTAACATTGGTTTTACGAAATTTACAGAATTGAGGCCATCATATTGTGTTTTAGCTGGGAGTAGCGGTATACATAATCTATGCGTATGTGTGCATCACGAAAATGTGAAGCTCATGCTAAGTGCTATGGAGATAGAAAATTTAACTAAAGACACCCAATTACCCCTGAAAAACTATCACGATTGCAGCCAAGCAATTGTGTGCAATGATTCACACGATAGATGTTATTTGGGTGACTGTTTGGATTGCACCAATACGTCTATATTACGAAAACATTTACTTAAATGTTTTGATGAAAATGATATTTTTCAAATCGAGTATCAATCGTGGTTTCAAACAGATAGGTGTACAATAGCTTCCAAAACTGTAAATGTGCACGAATTTATGGACATACTGTGGGAGAAATTAATGTGTTAGTATTTGCAATTTACACCATCACATTTCTTTCTTCCCGCTCCCCTTCCGTCTCGCGTCGCGAATCATATTCGTACTTCTCTGTTTTCGCTACATAGATGTCGCGCTTTTACTTTCCCTGTTAAGACGGCTTCCCGTCTACTCTCTCAGTCTCGGTCTAGCCGTCGCACTATTAAGATCAAATAAACACTAATTATATTTGTACAATTGTTTGCTCTTTTGATTTCGGACTTACCCTCAACATAATGAAATTAAAAACTCACGATTTTTTTGCTAAGAAACAATCACTTTTTGTAAATAACGTAAAAAGCAATCTTCAAGAAGGAGAATTTCTCATGTGTTGCGATTTTGCAGAAAATTATGCTTTCGTTATACAAAATTCTACACAATCCTTCCACTGGAATAACAACCAAGCAACAGTTTTTACAGTTGTAGTGTACTATAAACAAAACGATGAACTCAAACATGTAAGTATTGCTGTGATTTCCGACAACTTAAATCATGATACCACAGCCGTTTATGAATATCAAAAAATAGTAATATCTTATCTTAAAACTAATTTTGCAGTCAAGAAAGTTTATTATTTGACTGATGGAGCAGGTCAGCATTTTAAAAATAAATTCAATTTTCAAAATCTTTTTTTTCACGAGAAAGATTTTGGAGTTACAGCTGAGTGGCATTTCCATGCCGCAGCACATGGCAAAGGTACGTGCGATGGTATAAGCGCGAACCTAAAAAGAGGTGCAAAACGAGCGAGTTTACAAGTTTCTTCTAGTAATCATATTTTAACGCCTGATGAGCTGTATAACTGGGCTAAAGATTACTGCAAAGAAACGAAAGTTTTTTATAGCAGTAAAGAATCGTATGAAGAAACGGTTTTGAAAATAAAACCAAGACTGAACAAGGCTAAATCTATACCAGGCACGTTACTGTATCATGCTATTATTCCAATAGATGAAAGTACATTGAAGCTCAAAAAAACCTCTCTTAGTTCTGAGTATAAAATCTTCCCTAAGAAAGCTGTGAAACCAAAAACAAAAAAATTATCTACACTGAAAAACAAACGCTAATTTAAAAATTTTATTTTTTTATGAAATAATTAATAAAATATTATTCCATGCGTTATTCAAGAGTAAAAAAAACAGGTAAAGAATTAAAGATTATAAAAGATTATTATTAGGCAACGAGGCAAGCGCAGCCCGCGCGCTGTACCACGTAGTTCCGCGCGCCGGAAAGGCGATGCGTCTACTCTTTCGCATTCTATTTCTCGCACAAAACCTTTCGGGCACTCTTTGGAAACTATCATTTCCTACGTAAAAAATGCTCATCTTTCGATATAGAGGGTAAAAAATAGTATCGCTGCGCTCGGGCGCTAACCTCACGCCGTGCAATAATGAGCCACTTAAGTCACGAGTATCGTATACTATTTTATAGCGCGTGTGACATAAATCCGCCATATTTTTATTTATTTGTGCTTATTTATAATGATAGTTGGAACTTGGAAGTGGGGTGGAACAAGTGTGCGGCGGAAGGGGGTGGTGGTCGGGGGGGTGCAGCCCCCCCGCCCTGAAAAAAATTAATAAAACGTTATTTAAATAATAGAATACCTGATATAGAATATGGTTATTATTGAATCTAGAATATTGAATATATACATAAAAAAATCATAAAACTAGATTCTTGGCAATTTGATTTGTACCTTTAACAATAAGTTCAAGTTTATGAAAGTGAAAGATTTGTATACGTTATATCATTAAAGAGAAAGACTTTTAAAACTAAAATCCATACAGTTTAATATTGAATATTTAAAAAGCGCGTGGTCTGCTATCCCATAGCAGATGAAACTAACCTATAATACAGACAAGCCTTATTATCATCATTTTTATTTATTCTTTGTGGTTTGTCAACTATTAACGAAGTTTTACTTCCTTTTCTGTTCATTCTTATATGTAAAATCGTATTTTTGAATAGTTTTGGTAGATAATTGGCGTTAATTACGTGCCTGTGACTTAAGTAAATTCACTATTTCACAGTGTAATAATGGGCTACTTAAGTCACAGCTAGCCGTGACTTAAGTGCGGATGCGGATTTAGGTCTCACAGTGCTATAATAGTACATTTCGACACTGGTGCGGAAGATGATAATTTACTTCATGTGACGTTTTTCGCACGAGCCAAGTACCTTTTAGTATCATAAACATGAGCTAGATATAGCACGATTTGGCGCTCGCGCGCCGCTCTGAGACAGTTGACGTGAAACGCCTCATATGGGAGCTGTTGAGAATATACATATTATATTGTACAGCGCGAGACACACGTATGTACACATGTGTATCTCCCCACCCCATAACGTGTGAGAGCCGACGGGCGAGCGCGACGCTCCTGCAAACTTGTCGGTAGACCGAGAATGGCCCGCGCCGAGTATAGTCATACTGTATCTTAAATTAAGTCTCTTAAATAAACTCTTTTATTCTATTCAATTTGTGTGTCCTTTATTCAACAGGAGCGTCCGCCAGAAACCAGCCAGCGGGCGCGCGGGACCCCTTTTGTCATGCAAAACGCGCTCTGCTCAACTCGCTCGTAATCGTATTCTGAGTCTCTCAGAAAAAAACAAAACATATATATCGATAGATTTTTTCCTGCTCTTTCCAATGGTGCTATTGTTTTTACTCCGAAACTTTTTCTTCTGGTCGAAAATTCAAGTTGAAAGTTCAGAAATATTTTTCTCGAAGTATACAATGTTTTTTTTTCAAAATGCATAGCACCATTCGAAAGTACAAGTTATAAGCTACAAAACCCTACATTTTCAAGTTGGAGAAACGTAGAGCTCAAAAGTAATAAGATTAAAAAGACAGCGGTGAGCGGCTGCGCAAACTTTTTGCGCTGGACCCGAGTGTGCTTTTATAAACGTAGTGCATATTTTCGTTGTTTCCTGTTACACGCATTAAAACACGCACATGTTAAAAGCATTACACAATGTTTTATCAGTGCATCATATACTACGTTTTAAATATATTAATTTTTTATTTAAACCTTAATTCTTTTATTTTTATTTGTGATTATTTTTATTGGTCTTTTCACGATACTCATGTTTTTCTTAATTCGAGTTTTAGAGGGTTTGGCTTTTTTAACTGTTGGATATAATTGAGAATCGTTGGATGTTGAAGAACAACATGTTATACTTTAAGAAAAATGGTTCTGAACTTTCCACTCGAATTTCCGACCAGAAGAAAGTGTTCGGTAGTAAAAGAAAATAGCACCATTGGAAAGAGCAGGAAAAAATCTATCGATATGTCTTTTGTTTTTTTCTGAGAGACTCAAAATACGATTACGAGCTCATTATACCAAGCCCGAGCGTGCGGCGCGTCCGAGCGCAGCACGAAGAGCATGCGCGGCCACTCACCGCTGTCTTTTTAATCTTGTTACTTTTGAGCCCTTCATTTCTCCAATTTGAAAATTTAGGGTTTTGTAGCTTAAGACTCGTATTTTCGAATGGTCATATGCATTTTGAAAAAAAAAACATGATATACTTTGTGAAAAATGTCTCTAAACTTTCAACTTGAATTTTCGACCAGAAGAAAAAGTTCCGGAGTAAAAACAATAGCACCATTGGAAAGAGCAGGAAAAAGCTATCGATATATGTCTTTTGTTTTTTTCTGAGAGACTCAGAATACGATTACGAGTGAGTTGAACAGAACGTGTTTTGCATGAAAAATGCGTCCCGCGCGCCCGCTGGCTGGTTTCTGGCGGACGCTCCCATATATAGAACGAAGAGAGAGAGAGGAGAGAGAGAGAGAGAGAGAGAGAGAGAGAGAGAGAGAGAGAGAGAGAGAGAGAGAGAGAGAGAGCAACAACTGAACGTACATACCTTAATTTTATGCTTGAGCATTTTGCCGCTATGTATAATTCGCCCAAGTATAGGTGAGGTAGAAATAAGTAGATCAGGATTTGCCTTTGTCCAATTCAGCCACTTGTCGACGACGACGGTAGCGTACTGACGACGGTAACGTACTGACGACGACTTTTCGCGGTGTGTGCTGTGATGCACTATGCGCGGCTACAAATACTTGCGCGGAACGTGAACTGCTGAGCGACAAGCAGCTGGTCGACTATAGCCGACTCTACTAAATCATACAACACACACACACAGATGCACTTATCAATTCCGTCGCATGTTACGTAAGTTACGTTATAGATTTCCAGCGGTTGGGTAGATGGCGTTCCTACGGCTCGTCGCCTCTTGCCGTTTTATGTGGCGTGTGTGTGTGTGTGTGTGTGTGTGCCTGTGTGTGTGTGTGTGTGTGTGTGCCTGTGTGTGTGTGTGTGTGTGTGTATAAAATATATACTCGAGCACTCACGAATGTCGTGATTATCGTTGCAGTCGTCGCGGTTTATCGCACGATACTATCATCTCCTGGCTATTTTGATTTCCCAAATGCGAGATGATCCAATGGATGCCGTGTGCTTAGCTATACTATATAAGCGGTGGTAAATGCAAGAACACGCAGAAAATGCGAAAGAAAATTGTCTCCTACGTACTGGACAGCGGAGGCACCCGTGTTTTGTCATGCATGATCTGCACAATTAAGCGGGGAAAAATCGGTATCCTATTGTCTTCTTTTGTAAAAATAAGTAAAAATTTAGAAACTGTTACGATAGTTAAAGATGCTTAGTTGAAGTTGTAAGTGACGCGGTCTACACGACAGCTGCGCTTAGATCTGATCCCTACAGATTCTCGACTTGGACTGACGACGCTGCGTCGTCCAGAATGTAACGCCGTTCGAAATTCCCGAGCGTCCTCCGGGTCATAAAACAGAGCCCAAGGGTTTTCGGGACTTTCTCGGCATTATGCCGTTGTGGCACATGTGTAGAGCGATGAAATGCAGTTTCCCTCAGCCCATGATGGTCGGTATAGTAATCCCGGTCATAAAAATTAAGAAAAGAAAAGTTCGCTTACTCCGACCATTAAGCAAGGGATGAAAGACTATAAAAACTAAATTACTTTTATTTTAAACTATATCCATGCGCGCTGCGCGCACTCTAGGTACTTTTTTTATTAAACGTGCAAAGAATAATTTATATCCCATTTTATCCGTCTTATAAGCCGGAAATCTTTTTCTTTTAATTCTGATGCATCTTTAATAATTAATATAATAGTCCAGGAAAGCTAGCTCGAAAAGGGGCAAAATCTTACCATAATTGTAAACAGCAATGTCTCAGCGGATTCTTATAGGTTTCGATAGTAGAAACATAATGTATATAAGTGCAATTAGAGAACAGTGAAATTTCATTGTTTAAACAATGCTCAAAGTTGAAAAAAACGGGTTTTTGCTTATATATTTGCAACTATTAATCTGACAGACAAAAGTCCTAATTAAAAGTTGTAGATATTAAAAAGATCTATCGAGTAAGCCGCTTACCGAAACTATATGTTAATTAATTCATTAGTTATTGCAAATAAACCGTCTAAAATCGCTATTTTTAAATTATCAATAAAAATTTCAGATTTTGTCATTGAGGCTCGAAAAGTACTTGTAAAGGTAGGCCTTACCCACCTTTATTACCAGCCATTAAGCCGAATCTGAAAAATTATTTTTGAAGGCTGTACGTTATTAATTAACTAAAAAAATTTTTTTTTGACAGGAATTTCTACGTTTTTGAGTAGTCGTACAGAAGTCTGGGATGGCTCATTTTAATCTTAAAGAGTCGCACTTTTACGTCCAAAAAAGACCTAAGCGATTAAGCAATTAAAAGTTGCTTAAAAAACGCTTTAAAAAATGTACTCCAAAATATTCATAAACAATAGGCTTTCACGGTCAGACTATTGTAGTTAGAAACTTCTCGACTTGATATTCGTAAAGTAGGCATTTTTAAAGAAATTTTAACACCTGAATGGTTACTCTAGCATAATTAGAAGCTGAGATAGTCTTTTTTTTATTTAAAATCACTGCGGCCTTATTTTTAAACATTAAGGAACGAAAATTAGGACTTAACTAAGCTCGATAGTTGTTCTAATAGTAAAAAAATTTTGAATTTTATTTATTTACAACCTCATGTATGGTTGATTAATAAAGACAAACGTTTTTACAGCCGTGAGCCGCTCGCAGCAACGGAACGCGCGCGGCGGCTGCTTGGCGGCTGGCGCGCATGAGCGGTACGACTCCGCGCGTGAACTTCGCACGCTTACACTCGAAGACTATACATTTTCTCGGCTTCTACTAATCAGAATTTCATTATTTTTTATTTTTTGAACATACGTCTGTGAGTGCGTTAATTAATATATTAATTTCATTATTATAATTAATTATTTTATGAAACAAATTAAACCAATACTATGTAATAATAATAAACGTATTATTCTTTCTTATTTTAATTTACTGTGTAAACTACTGTTAGTTATTTATGTGTATAATTATTCGAAAATTTACTTAGAGTATATTTTGAATGAATAGTATTTGATTTGAATAGTACTACAATATTGCCATTTAAAATAAATGTCATTCGTTAAGAACCCTAATTACAGTAAATTTCTGAAGAACCGGAATTTTTGTATTATTTTAAAATATAATTTATTGTGGGGAAACCCTGTACAAATTAAGGGGGCTAGACACCTTTTTTCTCTGAAATAAGAAGTCACATTTTAATACATAAATGTAAACTAATTATTTCATACTTTTTACATATAAAAGTGGGTATATTTACCTTAACTTAAAACTTTCTCCGATGGGCCTTTTATATGGTCCAGAAACATAGTCATCGATGAAACAAGTTTTTTCATTAACCGTAAGCTTTGAAATTTTCCTGTGGATGGATTGATTCCAGATTTGAACTAAATTACTCCTGAATAGTATAATTCTCATATGAGTGTAGGGATTTAGGATTAAATGTCGGAAAAAATTTTTACATCAGAAAAATTATGAAAAAACATAAAAAATTTTAAAAAATTTAAAAAAAACTCTTGAAAAACAGCACAATTTTTTTTTCTCATTAGATCAAAAATCCCTACACTCATATGAGAATTATACTATTCAGGAGTAATTTAGTTCAAATCTGGAGTCAATCCATCCACAGGCAAATTTCAAAGCTTACGGTTAGTGAAAAAACTTGTTTCATCGATGACTATGGTTCTGGACCATATAAAAGGCCCATCGGAGAAAGTTTTAAGTAAGGTAAACCCTCTTGCTCCCTATCTCTCCCCCCTCGCTTTCCCTTTTTCTCTACATCTCCCCTCTCCTCCTCTCTCCCTTTTTCTCCCGATATCTATCCTTCCCCCTGCTCTATCTCTCCCACTTTCTCTCTATCTTCTTATCCTCCCACCTCCTTCCCTCTCTCTCTGCTCCTTTCCAAAAGAATATAGTTTAAAACAAACACATGAAAGAAGTGGAATCAATTAATTTGTAGACAAGTACATTCTTATTATTAAAAGGAATTCTACGAATAAATAATCAAATTGTTCACTGCAAATCAAACAAACGAAAGTTGTGAAATCAATTATCAATAGTCAAGTAATGCAAACAACTCTCGGAAACTACTGTATGACTGTTCTCAGAAATGTATTCAAATTTGTTCATCTTTCTATACAAATTAAACACAAGAAAGTACTGAAATAATATAAAACTTTCTACGAAAGTATAAAATAAGGCAAGTATAGACGTTTTTTCTGTATAATCTAATCAGTCAAAAAGTCTTTCACTTCTTTGAGTCATTCTATGCTGAACAAATTATATGCAAGCATTCAAATTGTTTACTGCAAATCAAACAAACGAAAGTTGTGAAATCAATTATCGATAGTCAAGTAATGCAAACATCTCTCGGAAACAACTGTAGACTGTTTTCAGAAATGTATTCAAATATGTTCATCCTTCTATACAAATTAAACACAAGAAAGTACTGAAATCAATTTATTGTAGTCAAGTACCCATAAGATAACTTGACTGACATAAAAGTTCTATTAAGAACTTTTCGTACCTTGCGTGTAAAATTACATTTTATGCCGACGTTGTAACTTCAAAAATATTCAGCCAGTGGGCATAAAGTGTTACTTAACGCCTAAGCGACGCAATAGCTCACATACTCCTGTACAAAACCTTATAGAATCTACGCACTTTACGCCCGTGTGGCTGAAAATTATTTTATATCTATTATGCATTCTTTTCATTTCTAAAATTCATAAGAATTTTTTCAGATATTTACGAAAAGTCAAAGTTTTGAACTTTCTATAATATTACACATCTTGGGAGGACAAGAGAAGTATAGAGCTGCTCTAGCAGGGGTGGTTCTCCAATCTCCCACACATACTTGGCGGGCCCGACGGTTTGCAGTTCAAGGTGTGGACATGGTCATTTTCATATATAAAGATCAGATAAAATCTATAAATAGGTTGCATTTACATATTAAATACTCGATCCCTGAATGTATCACTCTGTTTTTAAATAGAAATTGCAAACCCGCGTGAAAATATATGAGATCTCATATATGTGAATATCGGACATCAGATCTCATATGAGATTTCATATGAGATCCCACCCTGGTAGCATGTCCATTGCAATGTTGATGCAATTCTGTCGCAATTTACAGAAATTTAACGGAAATTGCAGCAGACTATGTGTTACCGATTTCGTACATATTTCTGCATTTTCAGTAAATTGCGGAAAAGTTACAACAGAATTGCAACATATTGCAGCAGAATTGCAACAGAATTGCGCAAGCCGCCCGAGGCAGATTGTCTTTCCAGGGCATAATATATAAAATTGCAGATAATATATATATATATGAGATCTCATATGATATCCTGATGGCTAAAATACTCATATGAGATCTTATATGATATTTACTAGTGGGAAAAGGATAAAAAATAGGTGGCTTATAAAATGGTTAGTAAAATCTAAAGCACTTTTGAGTAGATTGTTTAGTACAATTTATATGCATTTTTATTTCATTCCTGTTAAAAATCGACGGACACAAGGAAAAATATTTTGGATAATGTAAGTAAATCATGATATTCTGCACATATGTAGGGATTATATATTTGAAAAGTATCAATTAAAAATTAGAGTCATTGTAATTATTTATTAATTATAGTGCATTTATAGGTATAAACATTTTTAATGATCTTATGCAAAAATTTAGAATTCTACATTTACAAAGCCTGTACCGATAAACTGCAAACCGTCGGGCCCGCCAAGTATGTGTGGGAGATTGGAGAACCACCCCTGCTAGAGCAGCTCTATACTTCTCTTGTCCTCCCAAGATGTGTAATATTATAGAAAGTTCAAAACTTTGACTTTTCGTAAATATCTGAAAAAATTCTTATGAATTTTAGAAATGAAAAGAATGCATAATAGATATAAAATAATTTTCAGCCACACGGGCGTAAAGTGCGTAGATTCTATAAGGTTTTGTACAGGAGTATGTGAGCTATTGCGTCGCTTAGGCGTTAAGTAACACTTTATGCCCACTGGCTGAATATTTTTGAAGTTACAACGTCGGCATAAAATGTAATTTTACACGCAAGGTACGAAAAGTTCTTAATAGAACTTTTATGTCAGTCAAGTTATCTTATGGGTACTTGACTACAATAAATTGATTTCAGTACTTTCTTGTGTTTAATTTGTATAGAAGGATGAACATATTTGAATACATTTCTGAAAACAGTCTACAGTTGTTTCCGAGAGATGTTTGCATTACTTGACTATCGATAATTGATTTCACAACTTTCGTTTGTTTGATTTGCAGTAAACAATTTGAATGCTTGCATATAATTTGTTCAGCATACAATGACTCAAAGAAGTGAAAGACTTTTTGACTGATTAGATTATACAGAAAAAACGTCTATACTTGCCTTATTTTATACTTTCGTAGAAAGTTTTATATTATTTCAGTACTTTCTTGTGTTTAATTTGTATAGAAAGATGAACAAATTTGAATACATTTCTGAGAACAGTCATACAGTAGTTTCCGAGAGTTGTTTGCATTACTTGACTATTGATAATTGATTTCACAACTTTCGTTTGTTTGATTTGCAGTGAACAATTTGATTATTTATTCGTAGAATTCCTTTTAATAATAAGAATGTACTTGTCTACAAATTAATTGATTCCACTTCTTTCATGTGTTTGTTTTAAACTATATTCTTTTGGAAAGGAGCAGAGAGAGAGGGAAGGAGGTGGGAGGATAAGAAGATAGAGAGAAAGTGGGAGAGATAGAGCAGGGGGAAGGATAGATATCGGGAGAAAAAGGGAGAGAGGAGTAGAGGGAGATGTAGAGAAAAAGGGAAAGCGAGGGGGGAGAGATAGGGAGCAAGAGGGATAAAATTGTCAGAAAAAAAATTATTTATTGGTAGAATTCCTTTTAATAAAGTATAAGTTTATTATTGATATTTTTATTATATATTACAGAAACACCTTATACTTGCCTTATTTTATACTTTCGTAGAAAGTTCTCTTAGTTGATTCCACTTCTTTCATGTGTTCGTTTTAAACTATATTCTTTTGGAAAGGAGCAGAGAGAGAAAGAGAGACAGGGTGCGAGAGGGGAGAGAGGGGGAGAAAGAGAGATAGAAAGAAAGAGGGAGAGAAAGGATGACGAGAGGAGGGTTAAGAGAGAGAGGGGCGAGGGAGAGCAGGAGACTGAGAGAGTTACAAATACACTTAACTCGACAAAGTTTTACTTTTCTAAAAGTGTTATTTTAGAGAGATTTCACGAGTTTTATATATTACAGAAACACCTTATACTTGCCTTATTTTATACTTTCGTAGAAAGTTTTATTAATTGATTCCACTTCTTTCATGTGTTCGTTTTAAACTATATTCTTTTGGAAAGGAGCAGAGAGAGGGGGACATAGGGGGGGATAATAAGATGGAGAGAAAGAGGGCGAGAGAGAGCAGGGGGATGGAGAGAGATCGGGAGAAAGAGGGAGAGGTGGAGGGGGTAGGAGATGAAGAGAAAAAGGGAAAGTGAGGGGGAGAGATAGGGAGAAAGAGGGATAAAATTGTCGGAAAAAAATTATTTATTGGTAGAATTCCTTTTAATAAAGTATAAATTTATTTTTGTACAGTCATGAAAAAAATTATTACCATTTGTAGAGAGTGCTTATTGAATAGATGAGACTAGGAGAATTAAAAGGACTAGACAAATTGTTGTTAGACCGTACTTAAAAATTAGCTTTTAAAAAACGTGTTGATTGTTTTAAAAAATATTTAAGCTCTCATTAAAGTTTTTGGTACTCAGTTTGACAGATGTTGAGAGAGAGGGAGAGAGTGCGAGAGAGGAGAGGGAAAGAGGAGAGAGAGAAAAGGGAGGGAGAAAGAGGGGGAGGGTAAGAGAGACTAATACTTGCCTTAGTTTAAACTTTTGTAAAAAGTTTTTTAGATTTCACAACTTTTTAAGAGAAAATAATAATTACATAATTTATTATAGTATATTTTTAATATCATTATTAAATGGTAGTATTGTTATTCACAAAAGTTTTAAATTTGAATGTTTCTTCAAGGAGCTCGATAAAGTGATTACATTGTAAAATGTTTTGAAATAATATAATCGAACGTGTATTTTCTTAGGTATGATGATTAATTAACAATACTATTAATTGTAAAGTCATATATGATTAATAAATTAAAGAATTTTCAAGGAATGATAATGTATACTTGCCTATAAGTTATGAATTTCGTAGAATAGTTGTAGATTTTACAATTTTTTAAGAGACTATAAGAATAGAAAAATTAAAATTAAAATAGGGAAAACATTTTTTCAAGTTTTTGTAGAGACTTTATACTTAAAATTATTGATATTTAATTTACAAGTGCCATGGGGAGTTAATAATCAATGCTTATAAATTAGCTTCCTACCGTGTCATTAAATTTACTGTTATCTTTCTAGTACAAAAGCCGAGACTCGAGAAATGAAATAATGAAAATAATTTTTTCATATGCAGGAGAATGGAAAATAAATTCTGCATCTTAAATAGTTTTTTGTATAAATATATTTTATTTGATACATCATTATTAAAAAAATATTGTCGTGATAATTTATTAAAACTATATTTTAAAAAATATTGTCGTGATAATTTATTAATTAATTAAATAAAACAATGAAGTATGTCGAAAAAACATGAAAATTGAATTTCGATAATTGACGATGGTAATAACTAACATTGATTCTAATTAAAATGTTTTTTGTAATGAATGTTTTTGAAAATCTCAGTTACATACATTATTTTTCTATAGAATGTCTCGTGGGTTGTTAAAAAAATATTAGGTAGGAAATTTCTTTTTATCAATTTGTCGATTTCTTCTTTTAAGGCCATGTGAAACCGTGAAATTCAATATTTTGTTAAATCAACCTTCAAGCGTTTCTTTGGAAAAAAATTCGCCAAGCGCTCCGTACACATAAACACTATATTCAGGAATTTTTTTGAGTGGTTCTATTAGCATTTTCGTTAGCTATGCTCGTTTGAAAAGTAGGTCAATTGCAGATTCCTACTTACCGACAGTACGGTTTTTATTTAATTAAATACTCATCATTTTTTTGGGAAAACATGTTCGTCAAGCCCTCCGTATATGGTAATACTATATTCAGATTTTTTTTGGACGATTCTTTTGGTATTTTCATGAGATGTACTCGTTTGAAAATGATGTCTGTATTTTACATCACCTTAATTTGATGACTTCATCTCATTGAATTTTTCCATGCATACCTTCGAGATCAGATTCAAATTTTGACACTAGTTCCCTAAAAAGCCAATAAACATGTTAATGTTGAAACATTAATATTACAAATATATTTGTATTGTAAAGTTGTGCTAAAATTTACCTGTAACCTTCTATTGCATATTCTAAAGCTGGAATTCGCTCGCTAAGTGAATTGCGAGTTTCATTATATTGGTATCCAGATATTTCTTTTCCATATGTATCAAGCTGTTGCCTGTGGCTATCTCTTTTTCTAGCAGCATATTTGTTTGTAGCCTACTTATAAATCTAGATAGTCTGTTTAGACCTTAAGTTATCTTCTTCAGCTGTTAACAGAGCTTCTAAGTGTTGTCATAGATTAATTTGTCGTTAAACCCCAATAGAAGCGCCACTAATTCCAATGTCTCATATACAGCTATTTTTGACAAAAATTCAGCTTTGGTCATTTTCAATTGCGAAATTTCTTGCTCCAAATTTTCAGTACGTTCTAATCTACAAATCAATTTAAATCGAAAATATTTATTATAAATTATTTAATTAAGAGATAACTAAAATTCTTTCTTACTTATGTTGTAAAGTTGCCATCAATCCCTCTAACAATAATGTCCCTTTGACAGATTCTCTTAATGATGTTCTCAGTTCAGCTGCTTTATGCAGTTCTCTTTCAAGTTCAGGTGCTTTATCTGCTTTAGTCTTAAAATGTTTCCCTTCTTCCATCATAGACTTTTCTGATTCAAGAGATTCAAGTTTGAGTTTTAAACTTTGCAGTTTGATGCTTTATAATCCACATTTGTGTTGTATAGTCCTGCTTCTCTGAGATTTTCTTCAAGTTCACCTAATATGGTATATCACATTCACAATACTATATTCATAAAATCATATAGGAAATTTCTTTTTATTTGTAGAGTGTGTTTATTGAGAAGATGAGTTGAAAGAGATAATAAATATTTAAAAATTCTGTTTTTAGTCATTCAATTAAAACTGAGACATTCCATCTGAAATGGGCTTAAAAATATAAAAATTTGTTAAGTATATTGACTAGAAAAATGAAAAGACTGTTTTGACAGTATATATTCCATTTCGTTTAAAAAATCATAAATTTATTTTTTGGTATTTACAACAGTCACCACTGTACATATAAGATTATACTAAGCTGACTTAAAAAATACGGGATATCACCGTCACAGTTCGTTCATACTTATGCTTATTATATTGATTCTATAACAGAAAATAATTAACATCTATTGATAATTTTATATACAAATGTAATAAATGTAGTATTTGAATCAATAATATCAGTTAAAATCACAGCTGACTTAAAAAATACGATATATGACAGACACAGTTCGTTCATACTTATACTTATATATTCATTCTATAACAGAAAAATACTTATATTCATTATATATATAATATTTAAAATAAGTAACATCTTTTGGTAATTTTATGTACAAATGTAATTATATACGTTCTAAGAAAAATATATATGCGTCTTTAGCGCCCTTTGGCCATGGCTTTTTGCAGAAGCTCGAATCACTTACCTTAATCCAATGCTTATCTTTTCTTAGCATGTTTGTGTAATTTCCTAATTCAACAGAATTACCATGATGAAATATACCACTAATAACTGTATAACGTTGTTTATTAATTACAATAATTGTCTTTGGTACTTCATTAATTTTATAATTGGTAACTTTAAATATTTGACTATCTTTTTTAGTAAATAATAATAATTGTAAGATTAAAATTGTATTCTTTATACTTACTTCTGTGTTTTGTATTCTTTTTGTTTTACAATTTTTTTTACAACTACCTTCAATTTCACGCCATCTTCCTATATTATAATCTATAATATCTTGTAATTTAGGAGTATAATAAAGTTCAGGAAGAGATAGAGTGAAAATGTAATTATCAGTCGTAATCTCCGTTCTCTCATTGCAGCCAGGACATCTCGTTATTGTAATTAACTCGTGTCGAATAACATCTCGTAAAGAAGTATATACGTGGCACAAATGCAGTAAAAATTCTGCTACGTCTTGTTGTTCCGGCAATTTATAGACTAAATTCACAGATGCTCTTAATTCCTTGATGTTAACAGGAGTTTTTGATCTATATTGCTTAAACACAACTTTTAAAAAATCAGAGTCTTTACTATATATTAAACTTCTTCTTATCGTGGATGAATGGAGTAAACTTTGTATACACGCATTAGCATAACAAGAGTTACCATCATTTGGTAAGCCACAAATATCCCAGCAGCTATCAGAAATATAATTAAGTTCACTATTTCCATGCGTTACATCTTTGAAATTAGACCAACGATTATCGTAAATTTTGTAACATTTATTTGCATTTTCTTGTATTTTAAAAGGTAAAAGATCTGGCCGGTAACTTTTTCTTAATCGATTATATTCAAGAATCGCTGATTCATCAGCCATGATACAAGAAGGATCAAAATTAATTAGATGCAACCCTTCAATCGTCGTAACTCTCGATAAAGCGACGTAAGTTTGCCCACAACTAAAGATAGAGTTACCAGCTTCAACTACAGCATTTTTTAGACTCAGACCTTGGCTTTTATGAATAGTAATACCATCGCTAAGATATATTGGAAATTGTTTTCTTAATATATATATTGTTTTCATAATTATAAATTTATATTCAAGTGGCTTTATAGAATATTCATTACCGGACTGTAATTTAATACATACACTAGATATTTTGTCTGATTTGTTTCTGGATACTGAAATAACTGTTCCTATTGTGCCGTTTACTAATCCAATGGAGACATCAATGTTTCTTCTTATCATAACTTTAGAACCAATTTTAATTCTTATAACACGTTCGATTCCACAAGCATTATCGTCATCTTCGTTTAACATCTTTGAGACTTTCTTTTCTAAAGTTTTTGGACATTTAAAAGAATCTTCAGCAATTAGAATTATTTCTTCTGTATCTAATTTACGTAACATGGCATCGTTTAAAGTGCTACACATGCGTCTAGTTGGTAATAAACACACGGTATCAGCAGGTAATTTACTTAAGTATGAACATAATTCTTCAATTACTTCTGCATTATTTTCCGTATGAAATGTCAATTTTCTTTTTTGTAAACTTTCTATATCTGTATTAGTTACAAAACCTAATCGAACTCTAGAAAGAATTTCACTGTAACACTTATCATTTTTTTGCCTCATATTGATAGTTAACTCGTCATAGTCAAATAAAGTCCATAAATTGTAAGTATCCATTCCTCCTATATACTTATTGATTTGATCTTTAGTCATTTCCGTAAATGCAAATCCTTCGTGGACTGGTGGAAGTTGAAGCAAGTCACCAAAAACGACAATATGTTTCTTTCCAAACCAGCCATCATCACAATCAGAAGTATCAAATATTTCTGTAAGACGCAAATGTATATACATAAGCATAACATTTGATATCATAGATATTTCATCGATAATTATCAAATCAACATTTTGTAGACTTTGTCTTGTTGGTTTTAAAGCTGCCGAAGATAATTCTTTATATTTAGCTGTGCAGCCATGCTCTACTGGTAGTTGTAATAATCTGTGAACCGTAAGACCTTCAACATTATACGCTGCAATTTCTGTAGGTGCTGTAACCGCTGTATCTTTTTGACGCATTACTTTATTCCATGAAACTAGAGTTTCAATGATAAAACTTTTACCTGTGCCGCCAGGTCCACTAATAAAAATCCTCAAAGTTTCGTCATCAGATTGTAAAGTGGATGAAATTTTATGAAATACTCTAGATTGATCTTCAGTAAACTTGTCGATAGAATTTTCAACATCTTTTTCAGTTATAACTTTTTTTTCAGCAATATCTTTAAAGTCCTTCATTGCATTTTCTGTTTCAATTGGAACACAATCTTCTGGTAGATTGTCTGAATTTGAATATCGATTATTTTCTTTGTCACTTTCTTCTTCATCTTTTTTAACTTGTTCCTCCATTCTAAGCATTCCTTCTCGTATGACGTCAAGTTTGTCGTGATACTTCATAGCTTCAACTAGTTCGTGTTGTTTTTTAGTGAAGGCATCTGCATATGTTTCTTCGTTTGCTTTTAACTCGGCATCGTCCCTCCATGGCTGGAATAGCAGTAGCAAAGCATAAAAATAACATTCTGGTTGAGTCTTAGGGTCATAATGCCAGTGCTTTATTAAGAAAGGTCTTAGCCTTTTCTTACAAAAAACATTTGGAGCTATTTCGTAATACTCTACCTTGCGAATCGGCTTCTTCTTTATTATATCAAAATATTTAGCAAAGTCATATAAACATAGTGATTCTAATTCTTTTGGCCTTATAGAATAATAATCGATAAATGAGTCATAAAATATATCTGTTGAATCAGGTGGAAGTTGTTTGATTTCATTAAATGGTTTCAATTTTTTGCTCTTAATCATTCTTACATCCAACCACCTAAAAATAGTGTCTGAATCAGTAGCATAAAGAGGATGTCCTAAAAGTGCATCAGCGGCTTCAATAGCACCGCATTCTCTATGATTTAATGCTTTCATAGAGAACGACCATAGTTTACTACATACCGATTTATTTGATTTAATATCTGAAAAATCTACCACACATTTTTCTCCTTTGGTTCCATAACTAGATACATACTTTGTTAAAAGATATGATGACTCACCAATAAATTGAGCATCCATGTTGCCTTCCCAAAGTACTAAAAGATTTGGCATATAATCATTCATATTTTTTTCTTCTAGTCTTCGAGGTAAATCATAAAATCGAGACTTATTTTTTAATTTCCTTTTGTTAGCGATTGCTATGGAAACGCTTCTCAAAATGAACTGTGATGTTACTGGACGTGAAAATCCAAATCGACAAGCACTTATAAATCCCGTTTTTGTTTTCTTTTTACGCATTCAGTAATTGTTATGTTTGTGTTGCTGGTATGCTAGAACACGTCGATTAAGTTCAGGAGAAATACGTTTATCAGGTATGCGACACGTAATATGCTGTAAAATAAAATCTTGTATTTCTTGATTACTTGATTTACCATAAATGGGTGCATCTTTAATCCAAAATAAGCAATGTAAATGTGGTAAACCTCGATCTTGATATTCACAACAATAATAATAATGTATAACCTTTCCTATTGGATTATCAGAAGAAAGAATATATTTCAACATTGCTTGAAATTCATTGTGTATATACCTTGAAGCTGATACTGGATCTAAAGCTATTAATTCGCTTATAGATCGTGAGTCATTTTTCGAGCTACTTACATCACGAATATACTCACCTAGAGACGACCACATCCATTCACCAGGACTTAAAGTAACAAAAAAAGTTGCGGGTCCATATTCTTTCATCATGCAATCTAAATCACTCCGTGGTCGTTTCCAATATGCCTCCGTTCCTCTCAAACGAGCAAAAATAGTTTCCATATTCGATTCTAGCTGATTTTTTTCTAATTCTTGTAAAAGCTCTTTAGCTGTATATTTCTGACGAGGATTGACAACGTTTAATTTGTGAAAAATTCCAGCACTGATTTGCCGAATGTTATTATCGTTTAATAAATAAAAGAGGTATTGTTTATTTTCTCGATATTGAGAATGTTTAGAAATTAATCTTGATCTAATAAAATCATAGTCTCTCAATCTTACGAGTCTTTGTTCATGTTGTCCATACATACCAAAAGGATATAGATCTGGAAAACATTTTAAGTCTAAATCCTTACCGCGAACATCTAAGGCTGCAGCAATTAATTTGAGCATTTGGTATAATTCTGTATCAGTATTATTGATTTTCTTATCATGTAAAGGATAAATAGAATATTGCTCATAATACGGGTCTAATTGATCCTTTTGAGTCAATAAAGCAGCTGGTGGAAAATTCGTTGGTACATTTTCATTTTCCATTTTTTCATTTTCTTCTCCATTATCATCTTTGACTACTACATCAATATCTTTAGGATTATCTAGAAGATACTCTAATTCTAAATCCTGAAGAGTATTTAACATTTGTTTGGGAGAGGGAATAATTATTTCAGCGTAAAGTGGGTTCCAACATTTAAGCCAATGTAAAGCATTCCATATTTTTTAATGTCAACATAATCCTCCCATATAATTTTTCCTTTTGTAGGGTTACTCCGAATCAAGACAAAGAGTTCGTGATTAGTGTTTAGAGGATCAGTGTCTGGACAGATTTTCTTTAAAGTTTCTTCTAATGGCAAAGGTAAATGAAAAGTTCTCCCTTGAACTTTATCAATTTTAACGTGATTAGGTAAATTTTTGTTCATTACTGTACCCATTTTAATAACAGTTTGGAAAGCTTTAGCTCTCTGAATTAGTATTTTTTCATACATATTTAAAGTTTGTATTTCCTCGGGAGTATCTTTAACAAAAATGCCATTCAAAATACAGGTTGATGGCAACGAATTATTTTTTAATTTATTCATACAGAATTGACACATAAAACCACTATGAAATTCTTCAGAATCTTTATAATAGTCCTTGAGTTGTTTCCAATAATCAGGTAGTTCAACATTGACGTCAAGCAAATCCTTCATCAATTCCAAATTAGATTTATAGCTATTAGCTGGTACAACCTTCCGAGAACAACAAAGTCTCTCACAAGAAACACATGGTGTTTTAGGTGGATCCATTGCTATTTTAGTATATTCTCTGATACCATTGTTGTACTTTTTTTAATTTCTTTTTCATCTAAACAGATTTCAATGTTATTATCACTGAAAGGCATTGCTAGTCGATCAGCTTCAGACAAAATATTTCTTAATTCATCAACGTCACAGTTATTTAAAGCATCTTCAATTCTTTGTATATCAGTATAAAAATGTTTTACTTTATATATTTGCCGTTTTATAGTGCGTAAATGAGGATAGTGATATGATAAAATATTTAATTTTAAAAATTTAGATGAGCATAAAAGTGGTTGTGCATAACAAATTATTGGATGACCAGATTTATTTGGATTGCGAGTTTCAGCAGAGCAAATATCAATCTGCTTAAGATAATAATTCGCATCGACATATGTAACGTAGAGCAGATCTTCAAATAGTTGTTTAAGATCTTTTAGAATATCTGCATCAACTACTTTACAATAATTATTACAATGCCAATTTTGTTTGCTTTTACTTGAATCTGTTAGAGGGAAAATATTTGTTGATTGACCTTTTTCGTTCAAAATAATAATATTTGATTCGTCTGTACAAAGGCCCTCTTTAAAATCATATGCAGCTTCTGAATAATACGGTTCAGATGTTGCACAATGCTTTGGAAAACCGCACAAAGCTGTTAGAGCAGCGTGCTCATTTTCATAAATGGGCATGATGCCCAAGCGAGTCAATGAAATTTCAACCTTATCTTTACATGATTGCAAAACTCTTTTTAAACGCGAGATGTAAGTATCTCTTACGTAAATAGCAGTAGAAACCATTGATTCAGCTTCCCTTCTACAATCTGGTGAGGCAGAATTTAATTTTTCCATAACATTTCTCACGTATCTCTCCATATTCTGCAGTAATTTAACAGTATCCTGTTTTAAAGTAATTATTTTGTACTTTTTTTTAATTTGTTTTGCTGCGGTGTTTTTAGATTTTATTAGCCTTTGTTCATGATTTAAATCACAGTATTTTTTTTTTCAATTCATGATATACATTTCTTTTTTTTGCACATATTTTTTCTTTATTTTGTTTGTAATTATTGCATGTATTTTCCAAATATTTTCTCCTATTTAATTTGTAATCTGATTTTTTCAAAATTAATATTTTATCTTTATTACCTTCATAATGTAGTTTAATTTTCTTTAATAAATCCTCTTTGTGTGATTGATAATATTTTTTGTTAGCAATTTTTCTCTTAAGGGTTCTACTTTCTGATAGTGGCAACACAGTTTCATGAGTAGTTATTTCAGCAGTAAGAGTGCTTTCAGTCGAGTTCGTGTTCATAAACGTAGTTTTTTCGAAAGATTTATTATTATTTTTTATCTCGCATGTTTTATTTTTAGATACTGATAGAGCAGTATTATAAATAGTTGTTTCAGCAGTAAGAGTCGTTTCAGTAAAAATTTCCACGTTATTTAACACATCATCATTGATCAAATTTAAGGGAAATTGTTTAGTGCAATCGTTCATTTTTAGTTTGCTACTTGAAAGACTATTTTGTTTAGATCTAGTATAAATTATAGAATTATTATTAACATTTGATCTATTTCTTATAAATCTATTCATATGAACGTGATTACTGTTCGATTGAACAAATCTTTGATCTTCTGTATCGTTATGAATAGACTGATTCATTTCAACACAATCATTTGTCATAGTCCGCTGTGGTAAAGCTTCTTTACAGACTTCTTCTAAAAATATTAAGTACACATCTTTACTGTTTTCTGGCCAAGAAGTGCGATGAACCCGCAAATCATCTATTTTTAACCAATGATCATTTACGCGTAACGTACTAGTATAATGGCCTGATTGAATGCTATCACCGTGATGAAATAAACCACTTACTACTTTGTAATGATTTTTATTTATTACTACTATTTCTTTATCTAAATTCCTAATACGTAAGTTATTTATCTTACTTACTATACCATAATTATTTACAACAAATAACTTTAATTGCAAAATTAAAGTTTTGTTACTAATACGTAGTAACATTTTTTCATTTTTGAAACCTTGACATTCATTATTGCAAGGTATATCAGTACGGTTCCATTCATCAAAATTGAAATTTATAATATCTTGTAATGTAGAAAGAGTAGAATTTGGTAAAACCAAAGATAAGACGTGGTTATCAGTAGTTTCAAAAATTCGTGTATCATTACAAGTAAAACATTTCCTCTGAATTGTTAATTCATGTTTCAAAACAGTATGTAGATTGTTAGACTCATTACAAAGATGTGTAATAAATTCTGCTACATCTTGTTGCCGTTTCAAAATATATTGGTTGTGGGCAAATTCTCGTAAAGCCATAACATTAACATGATCTTTAGAAGCATATGCTTGTAACGCATCGTAGAAAGCATTTGATTCTGGATTTTCGTAAAATTTCTGCCTAATCGAAATACAATGCAACAGTGTCTGCAGGGACGCGTTTGCATAACATTGAATATCTGGGTTGGGAAGCCCAATAACATTCCAGAATAAAGAGATTTCTTTGGAGTTGTCATTTTGTACAGGCAACTTTTTACTATTTCTAAGAATAGAAGTAACAAAAGAATTTCCGTCAATTGCAATTGTATTAGCATCCAATCTTATATTTTTATCGGTAACAGATGTTTTCAATATAGAAACTTTATTTTTATTAACGACAGTCAATGGTGTACCAGTCGATAATAAATTTTTGTTAAGACATTCATTTTTGACTGTAGGAAAATGAAGTAATGTCTTACGTTGAAACATATCATACAAATGGGGTCGCATTTTGTCAATATCGTATATAATTTGAGATGGATTTTGTTGAAAAAATATCGATGTTGCAAATGCAATCGCAAATAATCCACAATCGCGATCATTATTTTGATGTTGTACTTTTATATAGCGTTTGGGAATTTCGTTAAAAAATGGAAATAATTTTTTTAGAAAAAGATCATTAGTAACATGTAATCGACGGCTATTTAAAGAATCATAGATGTAAAGCGCAGTAGTACCATAATAGCAACAAATCCAATGACCGCCTAAACATTTATCACATAAATCTTCGCAACTATGTAATAGTTGTAAGTGCCGTTCATTGCGAGAAATAGGATGAATACGTGTAGATTGTGGATTCTTCACAATGTGTTGCACGATCAATGTAGATTGTGGGTTGTACAGTGAATATATACTAAGAATATTATGAAACAAGTCTACATGACTATCATTCAATTTAGATCCATCGAGAATTTTAATTTCATTTTCTCTATCAAGAGCATATCTATTAAATTGAAGACCGGCCATAGGGTCCTATTGTCTGAATGCACCTATTTTCAAATATGAATTTATGTAGCTAAAAGCTGCCTGTTTGAAGGAGCTAAAGGCTGTCTGTTTGAAGGAGCTAAAGCTGCCTGTTTGAAGGAGCTAAAAGCTGCCTGTTTGAAGGAGCTAAAAGCTGCCTGCTTGAAGGAGCTAAAAGCTGCCTGCTTGAAGGAGCTAAAAGCTGCCTGCTTGAAGGAGCTAAAAGCTGCCTGTTTGAAGGAGCTAAAAGCTGCCTGTTTGAAGGAGCTAAAAGCTGCCTGTTTGAAGGGGTTAAAAGCTGCCTGTTTTAAGGGGTTAGGAGCTATCTTTATTTAAGTGGTAGAGAAAAGGGAGGTATAAAGAAAAAAAAAGATACTTACCTACTGGATCCAAAAAAATAATCTGCAATCGATAACGGCGTCTGTATTATAAAAATAGCATACACATACATTGACAATTTTCATTTTATATCATCAAATGCACAGAGAAAAAGAAATATTTACAGTTAATGCATCATTCGTTTGAATATTAAAGGTAAATAGATAAATTGTTTACGTTCCGTAAATATTTAATTTAACTAGTTCTTTTTTTCTGTCCCATAAGAGCCCATAAAATAGTACATTGTGCAACGAGGGGAGAAAATGAGCTATTTCAGCGAGGGTGAGATGTTCATCACGAGTCGGAGTTGAGGGTGCCGAAGGCGCCCGAGGCAGAGACGAGTTATTGAAATAAATACACAAAAAATATAGACTATTAAAAAATATATAATTAAATCTCAATCACATTTATTTGTCCGAAAATACATATTAAATAACAAAAAAAACGATATTTTGTTTAATAACGTAAAATCAAATTACATAAATAATATACCATATTTAATTAAATGATTATATAGTGAAACTAATTATATCCCCTAAAGAAAGGCAGAAATTTTCATTTCTCACCAGTTTTTCATTTGTCGCCTGTTTTAGGGTAGAAATAGATATTTCTTACCAATTTCACAAAATACGCTTGAAATGCGAAATTTTCTATCCCAGTATCACACGTGGAAAAGGCCCTATTTCATGCCTGATTTGAGAAAAAAGTAAAACTTTAAAGCTTTAATTTCATCAAATTTGGCACGGAACCGGTTTAAAAAGGATACAACAAAATTCAGCATATCGTAAATAGTTAAAAATGTTATTACTGAATTCATCAATTTTCATGCAAGAGCGCCTATACCTTGTAGACCAAAATCATTTTGAGTGGATAAATGTCATGGAATTGAAAAGATAAAATAAGAAAATACAGATTATACAATTAATATTTATTTAAAGAAGATATTGATGATGATTTATATATATATATAAAAGGAAACCATTTAAACTCAAGGTTTCTTTACTATGTTAATGAATGTATTTTAATATAAAGTCTTTATATTTCTTTATATCCAGATGCTCTTTCGTTTACTACTATGGACGATTTTTAATAGTAAATATTTCTTCTTCTCTCTGTAAGTTTCGTTTATTCTCTTTTTATTTTAAAATCTACCAGAAAAATTATGTTGATTATAAGAATTTCGAAAAGAGATTTGTGTGTTTTTAAGAGATTAAGGCGGTCAGGTACCTTTCAAATGATGGAAAATCGATTGTTTTTAACTTATTTCACGAGAAAAATAAATGCTTGTAAAATATGTCGCCATTTGTTTTCAAGCATTATCTATTTTTAAGACAACCACTGATAAGCTTTTTATTTGTTTTTTATTCAAAAATTCCATTTTCCCCTTGTATACATATACATAATATATTTATATAATCGTATATTGAGATTTCTACTAATTTATCTTCATTTCACTGTTCTTAATACATTCGAAATTCTTACTCTACATACGTACGTATTTAAAAAATCTAAAAATAATATTTTGCCCATTAATATAAAGATAAAAAATAAATAATATGCGTACACATATCATAGAATTTTCATTGTGGAAATGAAGAAAATATAATTAGAATTATTTTAAAGTAATCTGTCAGATCAGATAGACATTACCTATTACTACGTAAGCGAAGTTAGAAGTTCCAAAACCCATTTTATGCATCGATAAAGCATTTTCAATATTTGGGCTTTGCTACATAATCACCGCATAAAGGATTTTCATGAGATGAATTAGCTTATGTTCTTTGTATTTTGGTCATAGTTATGATTTAAAAAGTTACAAATATAAAAATTTCCTAATAATTTTAATAGTTTTCTTACATGTGAAGGTATGTTAAAAAAGTTTTGAAAAGTGCAATACAAGTGTGCAGTAACAGTTGAATTCAAGTTTTAGTAATAGCTTTTTTAGTACTTAAACTTTTATTGGAACTTAAAATAGCAGGTATCGATACTAAATAAAAATTAATTCTATACTGACTCTTACAAAAAATCTTTAGTGTACAGATTTAAATCAACTTTGAAAGAAAGCACAATGTACTATTGTGTAGAAGAACATTATGGAACCTTCGCTTCTGCCAGAAAGCTACCATCATCAACCAACATCTAAATCTCACCGTAATATAATTGACATTTTATTTTCTGAAGTCAAAACTGTTATTATGCAATAAGTATATTTATATGAGTCATGTTCTCTTTATCAAGTTATGTTGCAGTATGTTTATGTGAAAAAAAAATAATGAAAGAAATGTAAAAAAGTTCACCTCATCAGGTATAGTAAATGGATAAAAAATATTTCCTTATGTCATCGGAGAATGCCCAGGGCACATTTGTCACAAATCCTATTCCCATAGGTTTAAGAACATACTTTTGATTCTAGTAAAGCTTATTTCAACTTTTTTAAACACAATCAAAAAATAATTCATACTGATACTTATTAAAATTTTCATAATATATTGATTACAATGTTTAAGAAGGTTGAATGTAAACTAATATAAACAAATATAATGAAACAATAAACTATATATTAAAATAATGTTATATTGCAATTAAAATTTACATATCATACATAGGCAATATGTGATTTAATTTGAAGTATAATGACCAATACTAATAATAATAATAATAATCACTATTTTAATCATAAAATACAAAATTTAAATCTAGCAAATGTTTGAAATATTCTTTGAAAATCATTAATATTATTAAATAAACTTACATAAAATATATATCTGTATATATTTATATTGAAGATAAAAAAAAATTCTTGAATTGCACTCGTAAAAACGAATATAAACAATATTTATCTGTATTTACTTATATATAAACGTAAACGAAAATATATGTATGTTTACACACATAAAAAACAACTGTCAATAACAATTTGTAAATTCTATCGTATGCTGGGTTACCAACTTCTGAAAAAGATATGACTTGATGTTATTTGCAGATGAGATATAGAATGACAACTCCACTTTCATTCTGTATTGTAATACATATAAATATATGTAGAAAGGGCCTTAATTCGTGCTCTGTAAGGGAGATTGTACAAGCGCTGTGCGATCCTACGCTATATGCTATAGGTCCATTACAGCTAAAAAAGCATAGACCACAGCACGGCACAGCACACAGGATTAGCATTGGTTAGTATATCTATAGATACGAAGCACAAGATGTGTGTGTTGTGTTTCGAGCTATATAGATATACTAACCAATGCTAATCTTGTGTGCTGTGCCGTGCTGTGCTCTATGCTTTTTTAGCTGTAATGGCCCATACGCTTGTGCGACGCTGCGCAAGCGATGTTTTCCTGTTTCTCTATGTAATAGGAACAAACGAAACACCACGGCAGGCGATAGCGCAGCGCAGCGTTACGGACTTTCCACATGAACGCCGGATCCGGATCTGTTTCGGGTGCCATGTGCGCCGTGTTGATTCGTTAATTCTTTTGAAAAAACTGTTGATACGATAGAATTGACCAATCAGCGAACAGCGCACGCGGCGCACACGGCGCACACGGCGCCCATGTGGAAAGTCCGTTAGCATAACGTAGAATCGCGCAGCGCTTATGTGCAATCTCCCTAATTCAGTGATAGCAGCATTCAGTTGATTGGGTGATTCATTTCATCACAAACATTACCTAAGAGAATTAGCCAATTACCGAACGAACTGAATGCTATTGTACATTATCCCTCGACCGCCACAGGTCAGTCACAGCGCGGCGCCACTCGTTGTTTGAAACCGACCAATGTATATTATAAACATAAAGATAGTAGAAGAATCGGAATTTTATTCTTCGCTGTTTTTGTTTTACATAATATAAATAATATATGCTAATCATATGAGTATATAAGGGGTAATATATGTACAAAATCAAAAAATAAAAATAAGGATTATTAAAATAGGATGAGCGGTTAATGTATATAACCCCAAGGCGGAAATAGCTTTTGCGCAAAACTGTGAATAAAAGCAAATAAATGCTAATATCAAATAATAACAGGACGATTTGGAACGCTTATAACAGTTAGAAAGTGTTGTGAATTCCTATTAATAGTTATATAAGTACTAATTATTTGCATTTATTTGTTTTTTTCTATTGGTTCCATGTGAGAAATGGTTTTTGGTTACAAAAAAGCAAATAACTGTTAATAACTGTTATCAAGTATTACTTAAATAATCAATTTTAACTGTTATTTATTGGTATTAATAGTTACTATTAATTATTTGAATTTATTAATACTCTCTATAAAGTATTATTTTTTAATATACATAACTGCTCATAATTATTGTTAGTGACTGTTATTAATATAAAGTAACAATTTTACGTTAATAGTATTTGTCGGTAGTTATAACTATCAATCGTTATAATCGAAATAAAGTTATAAAATAAACCAAGGAATTATACATCACAAAATTTTTTAATATTATATTTTACTTTATACTTATGAATAAGTATAATATAACAGAAAAAGTAAATAAATAAATAAAACATGTACATCTTATATCTTCTAAAATATACACATTTATTTTTATATAAAGTTCTCGTATATCAATTTTTTTATTTAACTACACTTACTCTGTACTGACATATTTTCAATTCAGTTTGTTTATTATCATTGTCTAATTCTTGTTTGTTTTATATATTCTATATAATACATTTTGAAAACAATTCGTGCATAAGTTGACCTCCTAAAAACATAACAATTCACAAAGAATTACATTCTAAAAATAATGATTGAGATAAACTGATTAATCTACTTATCTGAATTTAATTCTGAATTTAATTGCTTTTGCTTGATGATTTTTTCCTCATCCTTAACTTCAGCAGTTTGTTTTGATTCAAAAAGTAACATAGACTTCTGAACAACCAGAACAAGGAACGAAGATAACACAAAAACTTGCTCTGCCTGCTCTTAGCGCTGATTGGTTGATTCCACTGATCCACACAGTTTGCCTAAGAGATCAACCAACCAGCGCTAGAAGACAAACGAACAAACTTATTGAAAAACCGCTACGGCGCTACTATGAATGTTCGCAAAATCGCGACTAGCGACACAGACGACACTTTTTGAACTTACGATGTATCTTCTATGTAACATGAAATAGGTAGTAGAAAGTGGACATTTTCTCTTCTATCACGTTAGCGTGCTAACCGCGAATTATTCCAATAACTAGGTAAAAATTATAATTGTAATAGGTGAGATAATAATAATTGAAGTATATTGGAAAAAAATGGCTAATAATTCGGCTAATTCAGTAAGTATACTTATTATAATAATAACTTAAAATAATAATAAATAATAATAAAAAAATTATAATAATAAATAATAATAAAAAAATTATAATAATAAATATAAACCAAAATGTTATTCTAATTTTTTATTTTTCTAACAATTTCCTTGCCAAGATGCAAGAAGATATGGAGCTAGGAAGAGATCTTATGTGTAAGTCTTTCTATCTTTATTTTGAAAATTTAATGAACACTTTTTAATTTGTAATAAAAATATTCTACAGCGTTTTCTCCTATTCGATCTGAGCCTGGTAACAGAATAGTACCAGAAGTTCCTCCAAGGCAGATCACTGGGGATCAAAATTATGCTGCACCAAGTTCATCAGGGCAAGGTAATGGTTTTTGTAGCGTGTTATTTTATGACTAAATAAATCTACATCTGTGTTGCCTTCAATAATTTTATTTCATAATATAGTTATTTTCTTCTATAATAAAAAAAAACGTTGAATACATATTTTTTGGTTTTTCAGGACAATCCACTACATCTATTTTGCCTCAAAATAGACCACCACCAACAGCTCCTCTGAGGCAGGGATTTCCTGGAACCCTAAATTTTGCCATACCATGGTGGTTATTGGAGCAAGGTAATGGAGCTTTGTGTTATAGTTTTGTTAGTGTGCGTGGTGTTTATGTTCTTCTTTTCAGCCTCTCGACTTCCTCTTTTCTTGCGTATACTTCTTTTAAAGTACTTCAATACTTATTTTTTCTTCTAGGAGAACCTCAATCTATGGGTCAAATGGGATCACCACTACCAGCTCCTTCGAGGCACGCATTGTCTGGGGACAAAATTTTGATGCACCATCATGCTCATCAGGGCAAGGTAATGGCTTATGTAGAGTTTTGTATTATATGATTTTTTATAAATCTAGATCCTTTTGCCTTCATACGGAGAAAAGAAATCAGTAAAATGACCAAACTTCAAGTAACCCTGAGGCAGACCTGAAATCCAAAATTTTGGAAAAATATTTTTTATTTTCATGTATGCCTCAGGGTCCACTACATTTATTTTGCCTGAAAGTTTGGTCATTTTTACTGATTTCTTTCTCTCCGGCAAAATTGCAAACCAATTAATATACTTGTTTGTGTTTTCTGGACGAAACCCATTTTGAATATATTTCATATTCTCTTCCTCTTGGCTTCTGATCTTCTCTTTCAGCCTCTCGACTTCCTCTTTTCTTGCGTATACTTCTTTTGAAGTACTTCAATACTTATTTTTTCTTCTAGGAGAACCTCAATCTATGGGTCAAATGGGATCACCAGTACCAGCTCCTACGAGGCACGCATTGTCTGGGGGACAAAATTTTGATGCACCATCATGCTCATCGGGGCAAGGTAATGGCTTATGTAGAGTTTTGTATTATATGATTTTTTATAAATCTAGATCCTTTTGCCTTCATACGGAGAGAAAGAAATCAGTAAAAATGACCAAACTGTCAAGTAACCCTGAGGCAGACCTGAAATCCAAAATTTTGGAAAAAATTTTTTATTTTCATGTATGCCTCAGGGTTACTTGACAGTTTGGTAGTTTTTACTGAAAGTTTGGTCATTTTTACTGATTTCTTTCTCTCCGTGCAAAAGTGCAAACCAATTAATATACTTGTTTGTGTTTTCTGGACGAAACCCATTTTGAATATATTTCATATTCTCTTCCTCCTGGCTTCTGATCTTCTCTTTCAGCCTCTCGACTTCCTCTTTTCTTGCGTATACTTCTTTTGAAGTACTTCAATACTTATTTTTTCTTCTAGGAGAACCTCAATCTATGGGTCAAATGGGATCACCAGTACCAGCTCCTACGAGGCACGCATTGTCTGGGGGACAAAATTTTGATGCACCATCATGCTCATCGGGGCAAGGTAATGACTTATGTAGAGTTTTGTATTATATGATTTTTTATAAATCTAGATCCTTTTGCCTTCATACAGAGAGAAAGAAATCAGTAAAAATGACCAAACTGTCAAGTAACCCTGAGGCAGACCTGAAATCCAAAATTTTGGAAAAAATTTTTTATTTTCATGTATGCCTCAGGGTTACTTGACAGTTTGGTAGTTTTTACTGAAAGTTTGGTCATTTTTACTGATTTCTTTCTCTCCGTGCAAAAGTGCAAACCAATTAATATACTTATTTGTGTTTTCTGGACGAAACCCATTTTGAATATAATATCTTATACTAATTTTTTTCTTTCAGGATCTTCTTCCACTGTTGTGGAAGTCCCTCCAGGTGGAGTTTTACAACCAATTACAGGTAAGACTACAGCTATTAATCTTATTTTTTTTTCTATTTAGAAATGAACATCCCCAATGGAAATGGAAAATATATATTAATGTAAATAAGTGTAAGTCAAATTATTTACAACAATTATTTACATTTATATATATTTTTTTCTATGTAGTATTTTATTTATTTTGATTACATCAATGGTTTATCTTTTTTTTTTAATTTTACAGGTAATAAAAGTAAGCCGAGAGGGACGAAAGGAGCGAATAGACGGCGCTATTGGTCGGTCCAAAAGCGCAACGACTCCTTTAACGACTATACCTCATTTGTCGCCAAAATGATGCGCGCGGCAAAGGAAGAAGGAGGATGGAAAATAAGTAGCGGAAGAGGAGGTGGAAGAGGAAGAGGAGGAGGAAGAGGAGGAGGAAGAGGAAGAGGAGGAGGAAGAGGAAATGGTGAAGGAAAAGGAGAAGAAAGAGAAAAAGAAAATTAAAAATAAATGAAAAAATAAATGTATAAAAGAAAAATTAAAATAAAAGCTTTTTTTACATTCTTGTAATTTTGTACTAAGCAATTTTATTCGTTGAAATTTTCACAATAACACATCACTATCGCTGTTTTTAGTATTTTAATGTTCATTTCAAATAATCTTTTAATTAGTGCTTAAATAAATATGTACAACAGCATAGCACAGCACTGATATCAACTAAGTTTCTTGAAGGTGACAAATGCTTTTTAATTCATGATCTGGTTTAATACCTTCCAATTTTTATTGAACTGATTCTATTTGAGACCTTAAGTGACCTTCTTCAGCTGTTTAACAGAGGTCTGACACCAATTCCAATTGCCTCATATTCAACTATTTTGGAATAAAGTCCAGCTTTGGTCATTTCTAATTGAGAAATTCATTGCTCCAAATTTTCAGTACGTTTCAATCTAGAAATAAATTTTAAAACAGAAATATATTTATATATATTTATTATAAAAATTATTTAAAATTAAGGGATAAATAAAATTGTTTATTACTTATGTTCAGATGATTCAGCTGCTTTAGTCTTGAAATGTTCCCTTCTTTAATTATTGATCTTTCTGATTCAACAGAGTCAAGTTTAACTTTTAAACTGTGCAGCTTAACGCGTTGTACTTCACATTTTTTCTGTATTTCAAGTCAACAGATTCAAGTTTGACTTTTAAACCTTGCAGTTTGATACTGTGTACTTCATATTTTTGCTGACCACTAGCTTCTCCGAGTTTTTCTTAAAGTTCGCCTAAATTTGTTTATAGTAGCATCAAGCTGCTCTTGATGTCTATATTTGCACCACTGTTGTTTCCTGAATGGTTTGTCTCCCTACATCAACACATAGTTCTTTGTTGTATTTATTATATATAACATTCTTGTAATTTTGTAAACTAAGCACTTTTATTCGTTGAAATTTTCACAATAACACATCACTATTGCTGTTTTCAGTATTTTAATGTTCATTTGAAATAATCTTTTAATTAGTGATTAAATAAATATGTACAACACTGATATCAACTTTATTTATTTTTAGCTTTTAGCTTTGGTCATTTCTAATTGCGAAAATTCCCTGCTCCAAATTTTCAGTACATTTCAATCTAGAAATCAATTTAAAGACATAAATAATTATTATAAAAATTATTTAAAATTAAGGGATAAATAAAATTGTTTATTACTTATGTTCAGATGATTCAGCTGCTTCAGTCTTGAAATGTTTCCCTTCTTCCATTATTGACCTTTCTGATTCAACAGATTCAAGTTTAACTTTTAAACTGTGCAGTTTAACGCGTTGTACTTCACATTTTTGCTGTATTTCAACTCTACAGATTCAAGTTTAACTTTTAAACCTTGCAGTTTGATACTATGTACTTCATATTTTTGCTGCATACCACTAGCTTCTCTGAGTTTTTCTTAAAATTCGTCTAAGTTTGTTTCGTAGCATCAAGCTGTTCTTGATGTCTACATTTGCACGCTGTTGTTTCCTGAATGGTTTGTCTCCCTACATCAACACATAGTTCTTTGTTGTATTTATGTAACATTCTTGTAATTTTTTAAACAAAGCACTTTTATATTCGTTGAAATTTTCACAATAACACATCACTGTCGCTGTTTTCAGTATATTTTAATGTTCATTTGAAAAATCTTTTAATTAGTGCTTAAATAAATATGTACAACAGCATAGCACTGGCGCACTGATATCAACTAAGTTTCTTGAAGGTGACAAATGCGTTCTAAATCAAAGCTCAGATCAAAATTTCACATAAATAGTTCTTGGTTGTATTTATATAAAATTTCACATAAATAGTTCTTGGTTGTATTTATATACGGCATACTGCATAAAATAAATATATTCGCCAGACTGTGAGAAAAATGTATCACATAAATAGTTCTTGGTTGAATTTATATAAAATTTCACATAAATAGTTCTTGGTTGTATTTATATATGGCATACTGCATAAAATAAATATATTTGCCAAACTGTGAGAAAAATGTATAATCTGAAAATGAAAAAGAAAAACTACACAAAGTATCTATTTTTTTATTTGATTTGTTTGATTATATTTTTTTCTACATGGTATACTTATCTATATATATCTCCTATATAAATGCACATGCCATGCCAGCAGCTGATTGTAAATTAATATAAAAATAGAATAATAACCATATTTTGAGGTTATTTTAGAATTACAATTTTTTTCGTTATTACACGGACTTATATTCTTTTCTCTCTCTCTTTCTCCTTTAAAGTACTACAATTTGTTAGTTTTTGTTGTATATTTTCTTCTCTCTCTCTCTCTCTCTCTCTTTCTTTTCGAGTCGAGTAAGATCACGGTCGTATACACAGGTCCGGAAACTCAGCGATATTTTTGGTGGTGGGGGAAGTAACCTTAGCGAAGTCAATTTTAGTGTGCGCGACGACCACTCGAAGCGTTGGCAACTAGACGACCACTGCAGCGTGCGCGCTTATTTTACCATCTCTCCCAACTCCTAATTCAAATAGTTACGCAGTACGCACGCGGTAAGATATAAAGTGCGCATGCGCGTCACTCAGTGGTCGCTAGCCTAGCAGCGCTGGTGGCTTGGCGGAGAACTATAAAATCGTGCTTCACTAAGCGTACACGCTCCGCGCGCTGAGTTTCCGGACCTGTGTATATGACCGTGAGTAAGATACACACACACACACACGCGCGCGCGCGCGCACACACATGCACGCACGCACGCACACACGCACACACACACACACACACACACACACACCCAAGCGTAAGATATAATATATATATAGATATATACGATAGACGACAACCGGAAATGTCGTAAGAGCTGTAAACCGGATATCTGAATAACAAGGAGAAAAGTTGGGAAAGGAAACAGTACATAAAAAAATTCAGATGTCTATATCTTTTGAACGAGATAATCTTTTTACACAAAATCTTTTGATTTGAGTAGAGCAATGAAATGGCTTTCGATTAAGAGGGATATGTTATATAGTAAAAACTAACGCAGTATACGTAAAAGCGCATTGAATTTTTCGTACACCCATTTCAATGTATATGTAGCACGGGTCGCTCCTTTTAGGCTTCTTCTATACTTGCCTTCGGAGCGCTCCCGCGCTCCTTGATGTATTAAAATGTGACTTCTTATTGCAGAGAAAAAAGGTGTCTAGCCCCCTTAAGACTCAGATAGGTAGACAGATATTATTTTAAAGTATACTTTATTGGGAGGAAACCCTGTACAAATTAAGATTCAGATAGATAGACAGATGTGAACGTTAATGGCACGTCCTCTTATGACGATAGAATATTTGGACACCCCTGTAGGGTCAGATGTTTGAGCAGGTATAAAATTTTGTGATGAGAGGGGATATGTAACGGGAATTCTTCAGTATATAATATATACTGAAGAGCGCCATCTGCAATCATCTGCGAAATTCAGTGTTCAAATGGAAGTGACAGTTTTAGTATTGTGCCGACTGTAGCAGAGACAACTACTCTGTTGTCAGTGATTCTTTGATTCTATATTTGTTGGGCCGTAGGAACGCCATCTACCCAGCTGCTTGTCGCTCAGCAGTTCGGGTTCCGCGCAAGTGTTTGTAGCCGCGCATAGTGCATCACAGCACACACCGCGAGAAGTCGTCGTCAGTACACTACCGTCGTCAGTACGCTACCGTCGTCGTCGACAAGTGACTGAATTGGATAAAGCCAAATCGTCATCTACTTATTTCTTCCTCACCTACTCGGGCGAATTATACATAGCGGCAAAATGCTCAAGCATAAAATTAAGGTATGTACGTTCAGTTGTTGCTCTCTCTCTCTCTCTCTCTCTCTCTCTCTCTCTCTCTCTCTCTCTCTCTCTCTCTCTCTCTCTCTCTCTCTCTCTCTCTCTCTCTCTCTCTCTCTCTCTCTCTCTCTCTCTCTCTCTCTCTCTCTCTCTCTCTCTCTCTCTCTTCTTCGTTCTATATATGGGAGCGTCCGCCAGAAACCAGCCAGCGGGCGCGCGGGACGCATTTTTCATGCAAAACACGCTCTGTTCGACTCGTAATCGTATTCTGAGTCTCTCAGAAAAAAACAAAAGACATATATCGATAGTTTTTTTTCTGCTCTTTCCAATGGTGCTATTGTTTTTACTCCGAAACGTTTTCTTCTGGTCGAAAATTCAAGTTGAAAGTTTAGAGACATTTTTCTCAAAGCATATCATGTTTTTTTTTCAAAATGCATATGACCATTCGAAAATACGAGTCTTAAGCTACCCTAAATTTTCAAATTGGAGAAATGAAGGGCTCAAAAGTAACAAGATTAAAAAGACGGCGGTGACTGGCCGCGCGTGCTCTTCGCGCTGCGCTCGGACGCGCCGCACGCTCGGGCTTGGTATAATGAGCTCGTAATCGTATTTTGAGTCTCTCAGAAAAAAACAAAAGACATATATCGATAGATTTTTTCCTGCTCTTTCCAATGGTGCTATTCTTTTTACTCCCAAACATTTTCTTCTGGTCGGAAATTCGAGTGGAAAGTTCAGAACCATTTTTCTTAAAGTATAACATGTTGTTCTTCAACATCCAAAGATTCTCAATTATATCCACCAGTTAAAAAAGCCGAGCTCTCTAAAACTCAAATTAAGAAAAACATGAGTATCGTGAAAAGACCAATAAAAATAATCGCAAATAAAAATAAAAGAATTAAGGTTTAAATAAAAAATTAATATATTTAAAACGTAATATATGATGCACTGATAAAACATTGTGTAATGCTTTTAAAAAGGAAACAACGAAAATATGCACTACGTTTATAAAAGCACACTCGGGTCCAGCGCAAAAAGATTGCGCAGCCGCTCGCCGCTGTCTTTTTAATCGTTTACTTTTGAGCTCTACGTTTCTCCAACTTGAAAATGTAGGATTTTGTAGTTTATAACTTGTACTTTCGAATGGTGCTATGCATTTTGAAGAACAACATGTTATACTTTAAGAAAAATGGTTCTGAACTTTCCACTCGAATTTCCAACCAGAAGAAAGTGTTTGGGAGTAAAAAGAATAGCACCATTGGAAAGAGCAGGAAAAAATCTATCGATTAATGTGTTTTGTTTTTTTCTGAGAGACTCAGAATACGATTACGAGCGAGTTGAACTGAGCGCGTTTTGCATGAAAAATGCGTCCCGCCCGCCCGCTGGCTGGTTTCTGACGGACGCTCCCGTTATGAGGCGTTTCACGTCAACTGTCTCAGCGCGGCGCGCGAGCGCCAAATCGTGCTATATCTAGCTCATGTTTACGATACTAAAACGTACTTAAAAAAATTTTATGATAAGCATTTCCGACGTATTTTTTCCTCAGCTTTCCAATGGTGTAGGCAGTTTTCCCGAAATTTTCCATTTTCGCCTTCAAAAAGTACAAAACGTGTTATATCTTAAAAAGTGTATTTTTAATATTTTTTTTACCCTCTAGATCGAAAGATGAGCATTTTTTACGTAGGAAAGGATAGTTTCCAAAGAGTGCCCGAAAGGTTTTCTGCGAGAAATAGAATGCGAAAGAGTAGACGCATCGCCTTTCCGGCGCGCGGGACTACGCGGTACAGCGCTCGGGCTGCGCTTGCCTCGTTGCCTAATAATAATCTTTTATAATCTTTAATTCTTTGCCTGTTTTTTTTTTATTCTTGAATAACGCATGGAATAATATTTTATTAATTATTTCATAAAAAAATTAAATTTTTAAATTAGTGTTTGTTTTTCAGTGTAGATAATTTTTTTGTTTTTGGTTTCACAGCTTTCTTAGGGAAGATTTTATACTCAGAACTAAGAGAGGTTTTTTGAGCTTCAATGTACTTTCATCTATTGGAATAATAGCATGATACAGTAACGTGCCTGGTATAGATTTAGCCTTCTTCAGTCTTGGTTTTATTTTCAAAACCGTTTCTTCATACGATTCTTTACTGCTATAAAAAACTTTCGTTTCTTTGCAGTAATCTTTAGTCCAGTTATACAGCTCTTCTGGTGTTAAAATATGATTACTAGAAGAAACTTGTAAACTCGCTCGTTTTGCACCTCTTTTTAGGTTCGCTCTTATACCATCGCACGCACCTTTGCCATGTGCTGTGGCATGGAAATGCCACTCAGCTGTAACTCCAAAATCTTTGTCGTGAAAAAAAAGATTTTGAAAATTGAATTTATTTTTAAAATGCTGACCTGCTCCATCAGTCAAATAATAAACTTTCTTCACTGCAAAATTAGTTTTAAGATAAGATATTACTATTTTTTGATATTCATAAACGGCTGTGGTATCATGATTTAAGTTGTCGGAAATCACAGCAATGCTTACATGTTTGAGTTCATCGTTTTGTTTATAGTACACTACAACTGTAAAAACTGTTGCTTGGTTGTTATTCCAGTGGAAGGATTGTGTAGAATTTTGTGTAACGAAAGCATAATTTTCTGCAAAATCGCAACACACGAGAAATTCTCCTTCTTGAAGATTGCTTTTTACGTTATTTACAAAAAGTGATTGTTTCTTAGCAAAAAAATCGTGAGTTTTTAATTTCATTAATTTCTCCCCCAGTATGTCCATAAATTCGTGCACATTTACAGATTTGGAAGCTATTGTACACCTATCTGTTTGAAACCACGATTGATACTCGATTTGAAAAATATCATTTTCATCAAAACATTTAAGTAAATGTTTTCGTAATATAGACGTATTGGGGCAATCCAAACAGTCACCCAAATAACATCTATCGTGTGAATCATTGCACACAATTGCTTGGATGCAATCGTGATAGTTTTTCAGGGGCAATTAGGTGTCTTTAGTTAAATTTTCTATGTCCATAGCACTTAGCATGAGCTTCACATTTTCGTGATGCCCACATACGCATAGATTATGTGTACCGCTACTCCCAGCTAAAACACAATATGATGGCCTCAATTCTGTAAATTTCGTAAAACCAATGTTAACGTACTCATTTTCTTTTTTATATAAATTATACAATTCATTTAAATTACCAAGCAGTAATTTTTTTCGAATATGTTCTTTTTTGCCATTACTCTGTTTAATAGATAGATAATCTTTTGAACCCGGCATGATTCGATTTACATCATCTCTCTCATAAAAAGATTTGACAGAATTTACAGTATCAGCTGGAAGTAGTTTGCCACGTTTCTTAGCAGGTATTGAAAATATTCCGCTATTTGCTACCAAATCTTTCGCTTCACGAGCCTCTCGTTCACTGCAATTGAATTCTCGCATCAAGTTCTTACGAGACCAAAACTCCGGTGCAAGAGTTAATAGGGTAAATGTACCTATTACTGCGGTACATCGATTTTTCTCACCTTTTTTCCACTGTTACTATTTACGTCTTGATTTTTAAATTTTGGGAAAAGGGTAAAATGATAAAATAGCTTTTCATAAATATGTAAAAAAATATTACAACCATTAAAAATAAATCTAACAATAAAATAATTAATAATTACGTAAAAGTGCTATTTTGTACGTTATTCTGCGAATGGATTTGGCGCTTGTCCCTATCACGGCGGGCCGCATGTCCCTATCACTGCGGGGTAATATGAAGGCGAGTAAATTTAAAGGTTAGGTTACTTGATTAAATCACTTTTTTTTTAATTTACATAAATAGGAATTTCTACAAACACTGAACGTTTAAATAGATTCAGCGACACAGCAATTTCATCACAGTTCTATAGATACAAGATTTATCAATATTCAATAACTCATTTTCTTTTAAATATGATTGTATTTCTTCAAAGCTTTACGTAATCCAAGCTCAGTAACTTTGGCTCGACAAAGGCTTACATTTTCTGTTAATCTTTGTGCTACATTTGTATGTCTTGATAAAAAACATTCAAACCAGTGGCGACCTGGTAAGTTACCTTTGAAAGGATTTCTCCTTTTCACGGATACAACATACAGACGTATACTTGCAAATAATTGGTCCTTAGTTATAGGAAATCCGTCTCTCGCACATTTGAAAATCCATTCAACTAAGTCACTCTCTTCCTGTTCTGTCAATATAGGTTGTGCTCCAGGTTTCTTCTCTGCATACTTGCCCTGAACGCGTGCTCTAAATGTAGATTCTGGAACACCGTACGCGCGACTTGTTGATGTAATAGTTTTTCCTTCTCTTACAGTATTTACAGCGTCCCTCAAATTACTTTTAGAATAAATCATTCTTTTCTGCTCATTTCCTAGCACAGCGAAAACACGTATTGCTATCGCAAACGCGAACGTGACACCAAACTTTGGAGGTTAGGGAGAATCGACGTAGCGCCGCCGTGATACGTACGCAAACTGTATTCTTTGGTCTACAGAATAGCGCACATCCACGATATTTAAGTACCTAATGCTGCGGCTCATTTACTTATAATTATAACAAAAAAAATTACCTTATCTATTGATAATACATTAAATTAAAGCCTCTAGTTGATGTGGAGGTAAAAAAACTAAAGAATAAATACATATTTTATTGATTTTTTATGATTTAGCCGAGGACTCTTCGGTATCACGATTGGTACGAAAATGGCTGTTTCGAAGCCTTTTCACACTGTCTCAATTTGAAAATTTTTTTATTAATAAATAAAACAAAGAGAATGGTCAATAATTGATACAAATCGATACATTATAATTATATCATACTAAGATAATTTTTTTCAAGTCGAAATATTATGTTTTGAAAGTATTATTCATCTGAATTAAAAATTCCGTAGTGAACGGGACACCCGCAGCGATAGGTACATTTACCCTAGCTGAATTCTTTCTTGCTTATTTGTTAACTCTGAAAAGTTTTTCTTAATTTGTTAGAGAACTGCAACACCAGCTTTATGATATTCATCATCGCACACTATTTTAGCTTTTTTAGCATCAGTTTGAGGTAAATTTGATTTCTGATTATAAATTTGGCGTCGACAGGTTAAAAATATTTTAACATTTTCAGGTACTAAAGGAAATGCACTTCTTAAAAGTGTTGGTAGTCAAATTCTTAGATGCAGAGTGATCATTTTTATTTAAAGGATTTATACATTTCAATTTCCAATGTGAATCCATTTTTATCGTTTATAACAGAAATGGCAAGCTTTTTCTTTGCTATCAACGACAAATTCGAAAAAATTCGAGGAGGAAAAAGATAAAAAGTTATGGTAATCATATACTTTTGACGTGACAAAATGCATACAGAGTAAAAAGTGTTGACGCCACCTACCGAATGAAAAATAAATGATTCGGTGTCGCACGGCATACCGCGCTGTACCGCGCGTAGCGTAGAATATGCTTTCGCCTTGCCGTGCATATAATCTTTCGCGTTTTATTTGCATAGCATAAAACATCTTGGAAACTTTTTGGAAAATATCCTTTCCTACCTAAAAAAAAGGATAGCTTTCAATATTATGGGTAAAACAAAATACTAAAAATATACTTTTCGAGATATAGCACGTAAAAAAAAAACAAAAAAATTATCTACACTGAAAAACAAACGTTAGTACAATAGTTTGAACCTATTGCTGTTAATTTTGAAATTTTATTTTTTTATGAAATAATTAATAAAATATTATTCCATGCATTATTCAAGAATAAAAAAAAAACAGGTAAAGAATTAAAGATTATAAAAGATTATTATTAGGCAACGAGGCGAGCGCAGCCCGCGCGCTGTACCGCGTAGTCCCGCGCGCCAGAAAGGCGATGCGTCTAATCTTTCGCATTCTATTTCTCGCAGAAAACCTTTCCGGCATTCTTTGGAAACTATTCTTTCCTACGTAAAAAATGCTCAGCTTTCGATCTAGAGGGTCAAAAAAATATTAAAAATACACTGTTTAAGATATAACACGTTTTGTACTTTTTGAAGGCGAAAATGGAAAATTTCGGGAAAACTGCCTACACCATTGGAAAGCTGAGGAAAAAATACGTCGGAAATGCTTATCATAAAATTTTTTTAAGTACGTTTTAGTATCGTAAACATGAGCTAGATATAGCACGATTTGGCGCTCGCGCGCCGCGCTGGCACATTTGACGTGAAACGCCTCATATATAAGTATAACGTACCGGTATTTTACGGCCGTTATTATATATTCGTTATATTGAGTTCAAGGGTTCTTTTTTATTAATCGGCTGGGAAACTCTCGCCATTTTCGATAGTTTTATCTTGATTGTTTCTAATATCAGGCATAATCCATATATCATTCCTGAATGGAAGAGATTAAGATAAAGATAAAAGTGTACTGGAAAAGTACCTGTAGCAACGTAGATCTGCATTTATTTTTTCAGATAATTTTCCGGCATAATGAATGTAATTAATATAAAATACAATGTGAAATAGAATATAATTTAAAAAAAAATCTTTCCAGGTTGGAATTATTGGAGGATCTGGTTTGGATAATCCAGGTAATCAAATCCTTAAGTCCCGTACAGAGATTAAACAAGAGGATGCCAAAAATGAATTTGGCTTACCATCAAGTAATCTCTATCAGGGAACAATTTCTGGAGTGGATGTTGTGCTTTTATCTAGGTATAAACAGACACATTTTTTTAATTTACACAGAATTGTGAAAAATACTTGATTGATTAATAATTTCTGAAATTTTTAATAGACATGGGCCTGGCCATAAGGTGACACCCACTTTAGTCAATTATAGAGCAAATATAGAAGCTCTCAGGCTTGCTGGATGCACTCATATTGTTGCATCTACAGCTTGTGGCTCATTATCAGAGTCAATAAGCAGAGGTCAATTAGTGGTTCCAGACAGTTTCATAGACAGCACAATTCACAGAAAGAACACTTTCTATGATGGCACTTCAGATAATTATTCTGGTAGAGTATATTTCCCATTATCTTAATAGGACTGAAAGTATTTCAAATATAACTATAACTGATCAATATTTCAGGGGTCTGTCACCTTCCAATGGAGCCAGCTTTTGATCCTCATACTTCTGAAGTTCTTCTAAAGGCAGCTAAAAATTTAAATATTTCTATTCAAAAGGGAGGTACTATTGTTTCAATAGAAGGACCTCGTTTTTCATCCAAAGCAGAAAGTAACATGTTCAGACAATGGGGTGGACACCTGATAAATATGACTACTTGTCCAGAGGTTTGTTGTAATGTCACTATAAAAATTATTGGTTAAAGAGTTTTCAATAACAGTAACTATATGGCTTTTTAGGTGTATTTAGCAAAGGAAGCTGGTCTACTTTATGCTGCAGTTGCAATGGCAACTGATTATGACTGTTGGAGAGATGCTGAGGACACTGTATGTGCTGGAGATGTTTTAAAAGTATTCAAACAGAATGTTAATAAAGTAACAAATATCATTGTGGAAGCTGTTAAATTAATTGGTCAAGAAAAATGGGACCATCATATTAATAATTTAAAAGTACTTCTTTTTTTATTATTTTTTTATTTTAAAAACTAATTATATATTTAACACATTGTATTTTTGTTGCAGGATCTATGTCAGAGTAGCAATGTCTCTTCAACGCATTAAGATTCAAAATGAGACGCCCATTATTTATAAAACAATGAAAGTACACATTTGTGCTGTAACGGATTAAGGATTTGAAAAATAAATGAAAAAAAGTAAAGCGGAGACATCGGGAAATGAACTGGATTCACCCGGGTGAGAAGCAAGTGCCCGTTCCACCGGGCTATCACCGCACTGGCAGTACCAATGCTTCATTAGTCCAGGAAAACTAGCTCGAAAAGGGGCAAAATCTTACCATAATTGTAAACAGCAATGTCTCAGTGGATTCTTATAGGTTTCGATAGTAGAAACATAATGTATATAAGTGCAATTAGAGAATAGTGAAATTTCATTGTTTAAACAATGCTCAAAGTTGAAAAAAACGGTTTTTTGCTTATATATTTGCAACTATTGATCTGACAGACAAAAGTCCTAATTAAAAGTTGTAGATATTAAAAAGATCTATCGAGTAAGCTGCTTACTGAAACTATATGTTAATTAGTTCATTAGTTATTGCAAATAAACCGTCTAAAATCGCTGTTTTTTAAATTATCAATAAAAAATTCAGATTTTGTCATTGAGGCTCGAAAAGTACTTCTAAAGGTAGGTCTTACCCACCTTTATTACCAGCCATTAAGCCGAATCTGAAAAATTATTTTTGAAGGCTTTACGTTATAATTAACTAAAATTTTTTTTTTTTTTTTACAGAAATTTCTACGTTTTTGAACAGTCGTACAGAAGTCTGGGAGGGCTCATTTTAATCTTAAAGAGTCGTACTTTAACGTCCAAAAAAGACCTAAGCGATGAAGCAATTAAACGTTGCTTAAAAAACGCTTTAAAAAATGTACTCCAAAATATTCATAAACAATAGGCTTTCACGGTCAGACTATTATAGTTAGTAACTTCTCGACTTGATATTCGTAAAGTAGGCATTTTTAAAGAAATTTTAAGACCTGAATGGTTGCTCTAGCATAATTAGAAGCTTAAATAGGCTTTTTTTATTTAAAATCACTGCGGCCTTATTTAAGAAACATTAAGGAACGAAAATTGGAATTTGTTTAAGATTATTTTTAATAAATATTTATTATGTCAGTGTATTTATGTAATTATTATTTATGTAATATAAAATAATTTTTTTATTCAATGAAATAAATATTTACTTATACTTAGAAATAATTTTTATGAGACATTTAATAACATTTTTATAATAATAAAGCATTTATTGCAAATAAGTACACAGATTACTCAGTAATTGTTTCAGTTGAGAAAATATTTACTTAATAGATCTTCCGAAATAATTATACTGAGAAAATATTTCAGAAATTCAACTAAAATGTATTAAAATCAAAAGAAGTATGTCTTGAAATAGTACTATTTAAATATTTATTTAAATTAACAAAATATATATGTAATGATTGCGAATTTACTTTTAAATCCAGATTTTTCTAATTCAACAAAATTATGTTTCTGAGTACTAATAAATAATTGTTCGTTTCTAAAAATACATGTATTAAAAGTAATAAAATATTTTATCAATGTAAATTGGTATTAGCACGAATGTGCAAAAATATTTATTACTATTCAAATCATAATTATTATTATTAAATGAATAATTATTTTAAAAGTGAGCTATTTACGATTATTTTTAATAAATATTTATTATGTCAGTGCATTTATGTAATTTAAAATAATTTTTTGATTCAATGAAATAAATATTTAATTATATTTAGAAATTAATTTTATCAGGTATAGTTAATAAAAATATTGTTTTCACAAATTGTTTATTTGAACGTAATAAATTTTCTACTTTATTCTGTAAAATTTAATAAATATTTATCAATTTTAATCATCCGTATACAAGTAAATGATCAATCATTTAGAAATACGTATTCGGTATGTTATAATAATTTAGTTATGAATTTTAAGTAATTATTTATTAGAATGTATTTATTTCTTTTAAATAAATTGATTTATTATATTTAAAGAACTCGTTTATGTAATTTTAGCAAATGATAAATTTAATTTTATTAAAGCTTTAGTTATTTTTAAGAAATTTTATTTTTAATAAATGATCGAGATTTTCTAATAAATATTTATTAAACTTGAATATTTAGTATTTATTTCAAGAACATATTTATTTAAATTGACTGAATGGAATTCAAATAATAGTATATTACTAACGCGGGCGGAAGAGGATTATTTACCTCATGCGACGTTTTTCGGCCGAGCGAAGCGAGGTCGAAAAGTCGCATGAGGTAAAAATTCTCTTACGACCACGTTTCAGTAACGTATTTTTCCGTCCGAGGCCGCAAAATGACATTTAAGATGGCATTTTGAGGTTAAAGGGCGGAAAATTTATTTAGTTGAATTTACGAAAGTTTTTTTTCAGTCTACAGATTCGCGACTTGGACTGACGACGCTGCGTCGTCCAGGATGTAACGCCGTTCGAAATGCCCGGGCGTCCTCCGGGTGATAAAACAGAGCCCAAGGGTTTTCGGGACTTTCTCGGCATTATGCCGTTGTGGCACATGTGCAGAGCGATGAAATGCAGTTTCCCTCAGCCCATGATGGTCGGTATAGTAATCCCGGTCATAAAAATTAAGAAAAGAAAAGTTCGCTTACTCCGACCATTAAGCAAGGGATGAAACACTATAAAAACTAAATTACTTTTATTTTAAACTATATCCATGCGCGCTGCGCGCACTCTAGGTACTTTTTTTATTAAACGTGCAAAGAATAATTTATATCCCATTTTATCCGTCTTATAAGCCGGAAATCTTTTTCTTTTAATTCTGATGCATCTTTAATAATTAATATAATAGTCCAGGAAAACTAGCTCGAAAAGGGGCAAAATCTTACCATAATTGTAAACAGCAATGTCTCAGCGGATTCTTATAGGTTTTGATAGTAGAAACATAATGTATATAAGTGCAATTAGAGAATAGTGAAATTTCATTGTTTAAACAATGCTCAAAGTTGAAAAACACAGGTTTTTGCTTCTATATTTGCAACTATTGATCTGACAGACAAAAGTCCAAATTGAAAGTTGTAGATATTAAGGACGTTCTCCGGGTCGAAACAGCAATTTTAGTTTTTATATTTTTATACAATGTTTTATTAATTTGATAATCCAAGAGTAAGTACATGTAACAAATATATACTTGAAAGAACATAATACAATTTTTTTTAGACAAATTCAGGCAATAGTCACTATGGTATTGTTACAATTAAAGACAAAAACTTCAATAAGTTCTTTAAATTTTTTTATTTTTTATCCGATCTTCAGGGAGAGTATCGATGGGAAAATTTGTGATACGAATTATCAGTAAGGCGCAATATCAATTTATTTAAGAAAAGCAAGTCAAGTTTTCATCAAAACTTTCTTAAACAAATTGATATTGCGCCGTACTGGTAACTCGATCGTATCATAAATTTTCCCATCGATACTCCCCCTGAAATTTCTTAACGAACAAAATAAGCTTTATTTCGTTAAGATAGGATAAAAAATAAAAAAATTTAAAGAACTTATTAAAGTTTTTGTCTTTAATTAAAACAATATCATAGTGACTATTGCCTGAATTTGTCTAAAAAAAATTGTCTTATGTTCTTTCAAGTATATATTTGTTACATGTACTTACTCTTGGATTATCAAATTAATAAAACATTATATAAAAATATAAAAACTAAAATTGCTGTTTCGACCCGGAGAACGTTCTTAAAGAGATCTATCGAGTAAGCCGCTTACCAAAACTATATGTTAATTAGTTCATTAGTTATTACAAATAAACCATCTAAAATCGCTGTTTTTTAAATTATCAATAAAAAGTTCCGATTTTGTTATTGAGGCTCGAAATGTACTTGTAAAGGTAGGTCTTACCCACCTTTATTACCAGCCATTAAGCCGAATCTGAAAAATTATTTTTGAAGGCTTTACGTTATAATTAACTAAAAAATTTTTTTTTTTACAGAAATTTCTACGTTTTTGAGCAGTCGTACAGAAGTCTGGGAGGGCTCATTTTAATCTTAAAGAGTCGTACTTTCACGTCCAAAAAAGACCTAAGCGATGAAGCAATTAAAAGTTGCTTAAAAAACGCTTTAAAAAATGTACTCCAAAATATTCATAAACAATAGGCTTTCACGGTCAGACTATTATAGTTAGTAACTTCTCGACTTGATATTCGTAAAGTAGGCATTTTTAAAGAAATTTTAAGACCTGAATGGTTGCTCTAGCATAATTAGAAGCTGAGATAGTCTTTTTTTTATTTAAAATCACTGCGGCCTTATTTTTAAACATTAAGGAACGAAAATTAGGGCTTTGCTAAGCTCGATAGTTGTTCTAATAGTAAAAAAATTTTGAATTTTATTTATTTACAACCTCATGTATGGTTGATTAATAAAGACAAACATTTTTACAGCCGTGAGCCGCTCGCAGCAACGGAACGCGCGCGGCGGCTGCTTGGCGGCTGGCGCGCATGCGCGGTACGACTCCGCGCGCGAACTTCGCACGCTTACACTCGAAGACTATACATTTTCTCGGCTTCTACTAATCAGAATTTCATTATTTTTTATTTTTTGAACATACATCTGTGAGTGCGTTAATTAATATATTAATTTCATTCATAATGTCAATTAATATATTATTTCAATGCAATAATAAGGTCGCAAAGCAGTAAAATAACATGAATTGCTTCCTCCTAGAGGAAGCTTTGTGATAGTAAATTTTTGATTTGTTGTAAAAACATGTTATAATTGTATTCCGAGGTGTTAGGAATCAAAATACATGGTTTTTGAAAAATGTCTGTGGGGATGTGTGTGTGTGTGTGTGTGTGTGTGTGTGTGTGTGTGCGTGTGTGTGTGTGTGTACGCCTGGATCTCAGCTTCTACTCGGTCGATTTTGACCGGACAGGTCTCATTTTTTTTGTTTTTTTTTTTTGCGTGATGGCGGGTCAAAGATCCGTTTTTTGATTGGGGCGATGCGTTTTTGTTTTTTTCAAATTTTCTATTTTCTCAAAAGTGTTTTTTGATTTTTTTTAATGATAGGATCGAGTTATTCGAATCTGATGGGTAGCGTTCGAAAGAGAATTAAAATACTTATAATTTCTAAAAAGAAAAAAGTTTCTAGCTATCACGGTTCTTTTGTTATTAACAAAGACGTGTTTTTTTTTTTTAGAAGCTTATAACTCCTAAACTTAACGGTCAATTTTTTTGAAAAAAATCATGATAATACGGAATATAAATAGCTATAATCTGTTAAAATTTGAATACATTCTGTAGGCTAGATTTTGAGTAAAAAATTGAGAAATGAAAAAAATCAGTTTTGTATGTCCAACGATTACAAGAGTAAAATTGGCTTGATGGCTTCAAAATTCCTTTCAGAGGTAGATTTTTTATAGTTCTCGGTCGAGTTCTTTGGGCAAAATGATTGGTCTATAAATTTAAGAAATATTTGAGGTTAAAAATTTTTTGACATTTTCTTAAAATCGTAATTTCTCGAGAACGGCTATATGTATCTGAATGGGGTGGGTGACATTCGAAAGAGAATTAAAATACCTATATTTTCTAAAACTAGGGGGGCACGCCCCCCCCCCCGCCGTCACACACACCTGCTCCTCGCTTCGCTCGTCGCCCGCCCACTCCCTATGTAAAAACTTCGTTTTTACATAATAGGCACGACCGCAATACTCAGGAGAACCTTGTATTTTTATAAAAGCGAAAATTGATTAATAATGTCATTACGAAGGGCAATGCACTCATGATTTTGCATACTATTAAAAAAAAAAAAAATAGGTTTTGTTACCATATGGCAAACAGTAAAGCTAATAAGCGAAAAATTTACCGTCTAAAAAATATTAGTGACCGTCTCTTAGAGACATGTTACCGCGCAATGGTTATCAAGTCATGTTATATTGTTCGTGTATAACGTATTACGTATAATATATAGCTGTTTATGCAAAGTGATGACAATGCGAGCTTGATTTTACGCAATTCGCAATAATCGCAATAAACGATATCAAGGAACGCGGGAGCGTTCCGAAGGCAAGTATAGAAGAGCCTTAGGACGACCGCGTGATTATATACTTTGAAATGGATGTACGAGAAATTCAATGCGATTATATACCTATTGCGTTAGTTTTAACTATATAACATATCCCTATTAATCGAAAGCCATTTCATTGCTCTACTCAAATCGAAAGGTTTCATTTAAAAAGATTGTCTCATTAAAAAGATTTAGAGATCTGAATATTTTTTTTATGTACTATTTCCGAATCTCCGAATCTCCATATTCTTCAATACGCACAAACTATACATTTTTGTCCGACCGGTACATAGTATAGCATTTTTGTCCGACCGACTGGCAAAAGAGAGAGAGAGAGTGAGTGAGGGGGTAGAGTGAGAGAGAGAGGGAAAGAGAAGAGCGACGGAGAGAGAGAGAGAGAGCGAGGGAAAGAGAAGAGCGACGGAGAGAGAGAGAGAGAGGGAAAGAGAAGAGCGACGGAGAGAGAGAGAGAGAGGGAAAGAGAAGAGCGACAGAGAGAGAGAGAGAGAATCCGTATATGGTATATATATATATCTGGTCAACCAACCTAACCTTATTATTTTATGTATACATAAAACTTTCAATATTACGCATTGGTCCATATACAATCATCATTTATATACAAGTTATATTCAAGACTTTTTACATCATTGAAATTCGATAGATATTAAATGGACTTGGTATATCTCAGATATATTTTCAGATAAGTAGCAAACTATCATTATAAAATAAAAAAAATAATGTTATTAATATAAGTATTGTTACTTTGTGAAATATTTTTTTTTTTGTTATTACAGAGATATCAGAACAAGGATAATTGACAAGTAGATCATCTTTAAATAGTATGTAACATAGAAGAGTTCAAAATTATTATTTTGTATTTTAAGGCCACCAAAAGATTAATTATGTTCAAGTCTGTCAAAGCATGCAATCTCCTGTAGTAGAAAAAATAGAAATACTGTTGCTGATAATATTCGCTCTAGCAGATCAAGCCTCGTTCTACTTTATGGTGTTTTAATTGTGGATATGCTTTACTGGCCCTATGATTTCTAAAGGTAAACTAGCATTATTAAAACCCGGAAATAGTGATATATAAGATTTTGCAAGATGTATCTGATTGCTTATTAATTCAAGTGGTTTCTAGTTAAAATTTAAACGAATCTAAGTGTCGAATATAATGTAATTATATAGTGATTGGCTTATGGCAATGGGTGCCTATAAATAAAATAAAGTATCGGTATGATGTGTTAAATGAAGTGTTGATAACAAATTTCTAACCTCTACTTAAAATCAGAATTTAAAATATTGGTCAGAGCCTTGGTTAAAAAAAAACATTTTTTGTCTATACTTCAAGAAACTTTGTTGATATTGGCGCTGTGCATATTTATTTACTTAAACATCAATTAAAAGATTATGTTAAGTGAACAATAAAATAGAGAAAAAGAAAAAATGATGTGTTATTGTTGTGAATAAAAGTGCTCAGTTAATCTAATTTTATAATTTTCTCATGGTGGGAGACGTCAAAATGTTTCAGAAGAGTTCTCAGTAAATATTGTGAAAATGTCTACAGATAAAAGTGCTCAGTTAATCTAATTTTATAATTTTCTCACGGTGGGAGACGTCAAAATGTTTCAGAGGAGATCTCAGTAATTTTTCTACACAAGATTCAGATAATTATTTCAAAAAGTATACAAGAATGTTACGGAAGCTTTTATTATCAGAAATTCTTAGTTCATAAACTGATACAAGATGTGTGGCAATCATGAGTTTCTACTATAAAAGAATGTCGAGAAAGCTTTCTTTTCCCAATGATTCTTAGTTCATAAACTTTTGTTTTTAATTTTGCAAGATGTATCTGATTGCTTATTAATTCAAGTGGTTTCTAGTTAAAATTTAAACGGATCTAAGTGTCGAATATAATGTAATTATATAGTGATTGGCTTATGGCAATGGGTGCCTATAAATAAAATAAAGTATCGGTATGATGTGTTAAATGAAGTGTTGATAACAAATTTCTAACCTCTACTTAAAATCAGAATTTAAAATATTGGTCAGAGCCTTGGTTAAAAAAAACATTTTTTGTCTATACTTCAAGAAACTTTGTTGATATTGGCGCTGTGCATATTTATTTACTTAAACATCAATTAAAAGATTATGTTAAGTGAACAATAAAATAGAGAAAAAAGAAAAAATGATGTGTTATTGTTGTGAATAAAAGTGCTCAGTTAATCTAATTTTATAATTTTCTCATGGTGGGAGACGTCAAAATGTTTCAGAAGAGTTCTCAGTAAATATTGTGAAAATGTCTACGGATAAAAGTGCTCAGTTAATCTAATTTTATAATTTTCTCACGGTGGGAGACGTCAAAATGTTTCAGAGGAGTTCTCAGTAAATATTTTTCTACACAAGATTCAGATAATTATTTCAAAAAGTATACAAGAATGTTACGGAAGCTTTTATTATCAGAAATTCAAGATGTTTCAAGATGTTTTATATTTTAAAAGAATGGAGAAAGCTTTTTTCTCTCAATGATTCTTAGTTCATAAACTTTTGTGTTTAATTTTGCAAGATGTGTCTGATTGGTTATTAATTCAACTGGTTTCTAGTTAAAATTTCAACGAATCTAAGAGTTGAAAATATAATGTAATTATTAATACAGAAACTAAAAGATTATGTCAAATGAGAAAAGCGAAAAGGATGTGTTATATTGTGAAAATTTCAAAAAATAAAAGTGCTCAGTTATTCTCGTGTATGATTTTCTCAGGGTGGAAGACGTCAAAAGTTTGATCTATACAAGAATATCAAGAAAGTTTTTAGTGATTCTCAGTTCATAAACTGATTGTATAATATACAAACAATGAAGAAAGAAGATGTAAAAAAAAGTGTAAAATAAACAATGGAAAATTTTTTAGTATACAGATTACAGATAGAAAGAAATATCGGCTATGTATGAAATGACTTGTTTTTGTAACATAAAAGCCATGAGGTTTTTCAGTGAAATATATTTGTCGACTTTTATGGAAGTAAAAGTATATGCTGAACAATTAATTATATGTAAGTACATTCAAGTTGTTCACTGCAAATCAAACAAATGAAAGTTGTGAAATCAATTATCAATAGTCAAGTAATGCAAACAACTCTCGGAAACTACTGTATGACTGTTCTCAGAAATGTATTAAAATTTGTTCATCTTTCTATACAAATTAAACACGAGAAAGCACTGAAATAATATAAAACTTTCTACGAAAATATAAAAAAAGGCAAGTATAGACGTTCTTTCTGTATAATCTATAAAATAATAATATTTATGATTTTTTAAAAGGAATCAAATAAATACCAGTGAAAAAGTCTTTTACTTCTTTGAGTCATTGTATGCTGAACAAATTATATGTTAGTAAGTACATTCAAATTGTTCACTGCAAATCAAACAAATGAAAGTTGTGAAATCAATTATCGATAGTCAAGTAATGAAAAAACTCTCGGAATCAACTGTATGATTGTTCTCAAAAATGTATTCAAATTTGTGCATTCTTCTATACAAATTAAACACAAGAAAGTACTGAAATCAATTTATTGTAGTCAAGTAACCGTAAGTTAACTTGACTGACATATTTGTGCATTCTCCTATACAAATTAAACACAAGAAAGTACTGAAATCAATTTATTGTAGTCAAGTAACCGTAAGTTAACTTGACTGACATAATAGAACTTTTAGTACCTTTTGTGTAAAATTACATTTTACGCCCACGTTGTAACTTCAAAAATATTTAGCCAGCGGGCATAAAGTACTACTTAACGCCTAACAAGCGCAATAGCTCACATACTCCTACAAAACTTTATAGAACCTACGCACTTTACGCCCGTGTGGGTGAAAATTATTTTAATTATATAACTATTATGCCTTCCTTTTTTATTTCTAAAATTCATAAGAATTTTATCAGATATTTACGAAAAGTTAAAGCCTATATAAAAAAATTACATAGTTACCAACACATCCCCATTTTTCATTATTCTTTCTCAATTTTGAAATTTCTATAATATTACGCATCTTGGGAGGACAATAGAAGTCTATATAGAGCTGCTCTAGCAGTGGTGGTCCTCCAATCTCCCATACATACTTGGCGGGCCCGACGATTTGCAGTTTACCGGTGGGCTTTGTAGTATTCTACATTTACAAATGTAGAATACTTACTAAATTTTTGCATAAATTGATTAACAATGTTTATATCTATAAGCCCACTATAAATAATAACATTGGCTCTAATTTTTAATTGATACCGCTTAAATATTATAATATCCCTATACAAGTGCATAATCTCATGATTTACTTTCATTACCCTAAATATTTTTCCTTGTGTCCGTCTTTTTTAAGTGGGAATGAGATAAAAAATGCATATAAATTTATAGTTTACTCAAAAGTGCTTTAGATTTTATTAACCATTTTATAAGCCACCTATTTTAATTTTCATCCTTTTACCGTGTGTAAATATCATATACGAGATCTCATATGAGTATTTCAGACATCAGATCGCATGTGAGATATCATATATTAATGTCATCTGCAATTTTACTTATTACGGGATCTCAAATGAAATCTCGTAAGAGATCTGATGTCCGATATTCTCATACGAGATCTGATGTCCGATATTCTCATGAGATCTCATATGATATTATCATGCGTGTTTGCACTTTCTATTTAAAAACAGAGTAATAAATTCAATACGGATCAGTATTTAATATGTAGAAGCAACCCATTTATATATTTTATCTGACCTTAAACATATTCATAGAATATTTATATGAAAATGACCATGTCTACACCTTAAACTGCAAATCGTCGGGCCCGCCAAGTATGTATGGGAGATTGGAGGACCACCACTGCTAGAGCAGCTCTATATAGACTTCTATTGTTCTCCCAAGATGCGTAATATTATAGAAATTTCAAAATTGAGAAAGAATAATGAAAAATGGGGATGTGTTGGTAACTATGTAATTTTTTTATATAGGCTTTAACTTTTCGTAAATATCTGATAAAATTCTTATGAATTTTAGAAATAAAAGGAAGGCATAATAGTTATATAATTAAAATAATTTTCACCCACACGGGCGTAAAGTGCGTAGGTTCTATAAAGTTTTGTAGGAGTATGTGAGCTATTGCGCTTGTTAGGCGTTAAGTAGTACTTTATGCCCGCTGGCTAAATATTTTTGAAGTTACAACGTGGGCGTAAAATGTAATTTTACACAAAAGGTACTAAAAGTTCTATTATGTCAGTCAAGTTAACTTACGGTTACTTGACTACAATAAATTGATTTCAGTACTTTCTTGTGTTTAATTTGTATAGGAGAATGCACAAATATGTCAGTCAAGTTAACTTACGGTTACTTGACTACAATAAATTGATTTCAGTACTTTCTTGTGTTTAATTTGTATAGAAGAATGCACAAATTTGAATACATTTTTGAGAACAATCATACAGTTGATTCCGAGAGTTTTTTCATTACTTGACTATCGATAATTGATTTCACAACTTTCATTTGTTTGATTTGCAGTGAACAATTTGAATGTACTTACTAACATATAATTTGTTCAGCATACAATGACTCAAAGAAGTAAAAGACTTTTTCACTGGTATTTATTTGATTCCTTTTAAAAAATCATAAATATTATTATTTTATAGATTATACAGAAAGAACGTCTATACTTGCCTTTTTTTATACTTTCGTAGAAAGTTTTATATTTAAAAATTACAACATCATCTATTCACATGGGTAACGTGTATAGCATCGCCAATCACGTGATGGCGGTGACACTGCTGGCTTGTTGGCTTTACCCATGTGAGTGTGCGCGCATGCGCATGCGCTGCAGCTCACCTGCTTGTCACATCTGGCTCGTCAGCTGATAGCTCGTAGCTTCTTTGCGCAAGCGACACGGCGCCGCGGATGATGCGAGAAAAAGGCTGGGCCGAACTTCTAGTGAAAAAGTTTCAGTGCGGAGTGAACACAAGAAAGCTGCCTACTACGTGCGTATTATCGCTACAGTGCTTCGCTTCCTATCTGGCTCTCACCCGCACCATGTCAACCATGTGCGCACGGCAGGCAGACGGCAGTCATCAATGTTTATATCTGCAGTCACTGTGTTTCCTAAATTGCTGTATGGATCGATATTGATGTTGGTCGAGTTCTCTGCTAATTCAGTTGTGGTCTTATCCTTGAGTAAGTATTATTTCAATAATACTAGCTCCTTTCTAATCTTGCAGGGTTTTCATCTTTTTTTCACAAGGACATTTTGTTAAACTTTGAGGGTCAAGGTAGTCTTAGTTGGAAGTGCACATGAGCTTTTTCGACTTTCAAGTATACAAATACCTTTCCTTTCTCTGAAAATATCTTCAGCTTTACACACGTCACCATATCATGCATTCTGAGGGATTATATACCATATTTCAGATCTAAATAATCAGCAAGTGTGGAGTTACAGCATTTTCTGTGTGCTTTTTGAGGAAATTATTAAGAAAGAAAAGTCATTTCCTCCAATTTGGCTGATTGAGTATATCTGTAACTTAATGTACAATGCCTCAGCATGCATTGCATTGTGTATGAACATTCTTGTAAATCTTAAGAAAGGGTGAGGAGGTTTTAGTTGAGAATACACATACGCTTTCTCGACTTTTGAGTGCAAAGATCCCTTTCCATTCCCTACAAATATCTTCAACTTTCTATACATGATGGAATACATGCTGAGGGACAGTATATCAAGATTTAGATATGCATAATCAGCAAGTCTGGAGATATTGCAACTTCTGTGTCTTTTTCAAGAAATTTTTGAGAAAAATGTCATTTTCTCCGTACCGGCTGATTGAGTCGATCTAAAATTGCATACACAATCCCTCTGTATGTATTGTATGTGAACATTCTGGTAAAGTTTAAGTGAGGGTGAGGAGGTCTTTGTTGAGAATACACATGCGCTTTCTCGACTTTTGAGTGTAAAGATCCCTTTCCATTCCCTACAAGTATCTTCAACTTTCTATACATGATGGAATACATGGTGAGGGACAGTATATCAAGATTTAGATATGCATAATCAGCAAGTCTGGAGATATTGCAATTTCTGTGTCTTTTTCAAGAAATTTTTGAGAAAAATGTCATTTTCTCCGTACCGGCTGATTGAGTTGATCTGAAATTGCATATACAATCTCTCTGTATGTATTGTATTGTGTGTGAACATTCTCGTAAACTTTAAGTGAGGGTGAAGAGGTCTTAGTTGTGAATACACATGCGCTTTCTCGACTTTTGAGTGCAAAGATCCCTTTCAATTCTCTCAACATATCTTGGTAAATATATAGTGCTATGAATGATCTTATCGACACGCTAACACTATATTGTGAGTAGTTTGCTGTTAGAATGTTTTCTCGTTTACTTTACAGCTAGCATCTATCCTGCAATAATTTTCTACCCCTTTGACAGGAGTGTGGCTTCTCTGTACTCCTTCCGTTGCCACGTTATTCTTGTTGTAATTATGTTTTTGGTCTAGGGCGAAGAGCTCCTGCAGACGACATCACGGCGTCCTAAACACCTGCAGATAGCGTTTTTTATTGGGACTATGTGTTGGATTGATTGACATATTTCATGTGGACATTGACAACCTCTGAACTCGTTGAAAAAATTATCTGGTGAGTAGCTTACTGTAAGAAAGTTTATTGGTTTATACTTTTAAGCTAGTATCTATCCTGCAATAATTTCCTACCCCTTTGACAGGAGTGTGGCTTCTCTGTACTCCCTCCGTTGCCAAGTTATTCTTGTTGTAATTATGTTTTTGGCCTAGGGCGAAGAGTTCCTGCAGAAGACAACACGTCTTCATATAATTGCTCTTTCCTCGAGGGCGTCATTATATGACCATCATAAAGCAGGAGACTTCCAAAAAAATAGGACCAAATTGGAAATGGCAACTTTGAGAAACTCAACAATGGCATTACAGTGGGTAACCTTGAGTGAAGGGCTTCCTGATGCACACATCTTGGCAGCTTCATCTTTCTATAGATTATCAATGGAAGTTGATCTAGTCTGTATTTATTTTAATTCACTGTGACCACTTTGTGGTCTCTTCTTTGAATAATTATTATTTCAGTAATCTACTCCTTTCAACCATTAGTATAGCTTCATTTTTTGTTTCAGGGTTTTTATTATCCTTTCAGAAAAAGCAGCAACTATAAGAGGCGACCGGTCAAATTTAACAGATCTATTCCTCATTCATTGATGTGGTTGATATTTACTTTGAGGATGTCTTTTCAAACTTCATTTAGAAGAACATAAGAATGATAGAAATCTGCTTTTATAATGCATTTCAGGCATCTTATGTATTTTTATGCTGATTTTATTTTTTTTTTTTTGTAGGTATAATTTAATAAAAAGAAAGAAATAAGTCATGCAATTTCTCAGATTTAATTCAGGCACTGCTTGTGTATTTTTTATAGAACTGTATTTTTATTTTTTTTATTAAATTACATGTACTTTCAAAAAGATAGAGTCAACTAAAAAATACATGGAATGTCTGAGATGCATTACTGAAGCCGGTTTCTATCATTCTTAGTCTTTTGGATTAAGTACGGACACATCACCTCAAAGTAAATATCGATAACATTGAATGCTCAATACACCTGCTAAATCTGACAAGTGGCTTTTATATTGTAGGAGCCGGATGAATTTTCTTATTAAGTTTTTAATTTTGGTTCGTATACTTTAGTGTAGTGCAGTGTGAGTGTGTCTGAAACTTCTATACATCTATAGCTTGTCCCGCCATAACAATAAATCTGAGTACGTGTAAAAATTGTGAAAAAAGTTATTTTAATCTGTAAAATTCAGTCGAATTGTAGTAGTTAATGAACAATGAGCTTATCCATTAACTACCAGTATTAATTGATTTTTAGAGGTTATAGTGAACTTTTCATAATTCTGACAGGTTTCCAGAATATTTATTTAAGCATACTCTATAAATCTTTCGGACAGACCACACTACATGGCCCTTCAGATTTCATAAGAGAAAACCTATTTAATTAATTAGTCTGAAATTTACAACATGAAAAGATAAATTAATCCTGCTCCTGTAATGTTATAAAAGCCACCAGTCAGATTTAGCAGGTGTACTCATCATTCAGTGTTGTCGATGTTTAGTTGGCGTAAATGTGCTTAAGTATAAAAATAATAGAACTCTGCTTCTATAATGTATTTCAGGCATCGTATGTTTTTTTAAGCAAATTTCATCTTTCTAGAAGTAGGTATAATTTAATAAAAAAAAATATCCGTGCGATATGCAGTCCATTATTTCACCGTGTTTATTGCACTTGCTACGCTCGTGCGCTAACCTCACGGTGCGATAATGAACTGCTTAGCGCATGGATAGGCGTGACAGCGGACTTAAGGCAGACAGTGTTATAAAAAATTGTACGATACTAATGTGTTAAGTAACACATTACACGCCGTGAAAGGATCCTCGCTACGCTCGGGCCTTAACTTTACGCCATGAAATAATGGGCCACTTATCGCACTTGTATCGTAATGTATTAGTACGATAAATTTTTTATCAATATTTATTCATTAATTAAAAAAACCTCTTTCAATTGATTGGCCCATAGTTTCCTCAACCTTAATATGTTGATTCCTCTAATTAATATTTAATAACAAAATTTATAAATCTACGACTACAAAGAATTTTGAAGCGATTAAGTCATTGTTACTCCTGTAATCGTTGGATATACAAAAATCAATTTTCATTTTTCAATTTTTTTCTAAAAAACTAATCAACAAAATGAATTAAAACATTACAGATTATATTTATTTATATTATCCATTATCATGATTTTTCTCAAAAAAAATTGACCGTTTGTTTGGGAGTTATAAGCATCTAAAAAAAAAAAACACGTTATTGTTAATAATTTTTTTAGAAAATATATGTATTTTAATTCTCTTTCGAATGCTACCCATCCGATTCGAATAACTCGATCCTATCATTAAAAAAAAAATCAAAAAGCAGTTTTGAGAATTTGAAAATTTGAGAATCGAAAATTTGAAAAAAAAAACAAAAACACATCGCCCCAATAAAAAAAAACGGATTTTGACCGGAAAATGAGACCTGCCCGGTCAAAATTGACCGAGTAGAGATTGAGATCTAGGCGTACACACACACACACACACACACACACACACACACACACACACACACACACACACACACACACACACACACACACACACACACACACACACACACATTTTTCAAAAACCATGTATTTTGATTCCTAACATCTCGGAACACAATTATAACATGTTTTTACAACAACTCAAACATTTTGCTTCCTCCTAGAGGAAGCTTTGTGACATTAAATTTTTGAGTTGTTGTAAAAACATGTTATAATTCTGTTCCGAGGTGTTAGGAATCAAAATACATGGTTTTTGAAAAATGTCTGTATGGATGTGTGTGTGTGTGTGTGTGTGTGTGTGTGTGTGTGTGTACGCCTGGATCTCAGCTTCTACTCGGTCGATTTTGACCGGACAGGTCTCATTTTTTTTGTTTTTTTTTTTTGCGTGATGGCGGGTCAAAAATCCGTTTTTTCAGTGGGGCGATGCGTTTTTGTTTTTTTTTTCAAATTTTCTATTTTCTCCAAACGGTTTTTTGATTTTTTTTAATGATAGGATCGAGTTATTCGAATCTGATGGGTAGCGTTCAATAGAGAATTAAAATACCTATAATTTCTAAAAAAAAAACGTTTCTAGCTATCACGGTTCTTTTGTTATTAACAAAAACGTGTTTTTCTTTTAGAAGCTTATAACTCCTAAACTTAACGGTCAATTTTTTTGAGAAAAATCATGATAATACAGAATATAAATAGCTATAATCTGTTAAAATTTGAATACATTCTGTAGGCTAGATTTTGAGTAAAAAATTGAAAAATGAAAAAATCAGTTTTGTATGTCCAACGATTACAAGAGTAAAATTGACTTAATGGCTTCAAAATTCCTTTTAGAGGTAGATTTTTTATAGTTCTCGGTCGAGTTCTTTGGGCAAAATGATTGGTCCATAAATTTCAGAGATATTTGAGGTTAAAAATTTTTTGACATTTTTTAAAATTGTAATTTCTCGAGAACGGCTATATGTATCTGAATGGCGTGGGTGGCATTCGAAAGAGAATTAAAATACCTATATTTTCTAAGAAAAGTTAATTTTCTATCTATCACGGTTCTTTAGTTATCATCAAAAACAAAAACGTGTTTTTTTTTAAAAACTCATAACTCAAATGATGTGTAACAAAATGAATTAAAATGTTTAAAAATTATATCTATTATAATCTATTATAATTATGAATTATGCATTATGAATGCATTATATTCTGCATTATTATAATTTATTTGTGAGTTATGAACTTTTTTAAAAAAACACGTTTTTGTTAATAACAAAACAACCGTGATAGCTATTTGTTTTATTATAAAATATAGATATTTTACTTCTATTTCAAATGATAACTTTATTTATCAGCTCAAAATTTATATAAATTTGATATAAATAAATAATAAATAAATAAATAAATTTAAAAATTAACAATTTTTAATATTCATAAATGAATTTAATTATAATTATGCAATAAATTTTTTAAAAAATTATAAATTTTGTTATTAAAAATTAATTAAAGGAATCAACAAATTACGGTTAAGGAAGCTACGGGCCAATGAATTGGCAGCGGTTTTTTTTCTATCCATTGTATAGCTACAACTTTAAAGTAAAATTTCTTTTTTTTTAGTTGGATTAAATAAAGTGTAAATAAATTAAAATAAAATAATTAACTTCTTTAGTAAAGTCGTATTTCAGAAAGAAGTTTATATATATATCGCTGTTGATATATATTTTTTTTTTTTTTTTAATATATCAGTAATTTTATTTCAGGTGGGGGGCTTCGCCCCCCACACCTCCCTGCGTGCGGGCTTCGTCCCCTACACCCCCACCAGGGGCTCCGCTCCTGGACCCCGCCCTGCGCCCCACATCAAACCCGCCATACTTCATTACCTACCAACAACAAACTTTATTGTTTCTTTTATTTTGTTTTATCTAGATGGGGCATTTCAACATAATAACTATATCCTCAAGGATTTTCATTCATGGTCACAAAATGATTTCGTAGATTCATTCGTCATCGAATATCATTTAATGTATGATATCAGGAATATGGTTACGAGTCGTGAGGATGGAATATTATATTTGCTTATGCTTTAGCTCAATTTTATATTTAACCAAAAATTTAATCTTTGTTTTTTAATTTTATTTTTAAGGTTTAAACTTGAAGAACTTCTATTAATCACATTGTTAATAGAAGATTAGATTATATACAATATTAGCTGCCTGTCTACGACCAAGTTTTAGAAAAAAATAATTTGTTTCTTGGACCAACTTAGAATAATTTTAAGTAAAAAAACATTTAGGGATTTAATCTTTTAATTTTTGTTACTTCAACATCAATTTATATTTCTTATTATATATTTTTATTAGTGTTTTAGTTTACATAATATTTGGCATTTTGTAAACAATAGATATTTTTTTTTAAATTATGTTTTCAATGTGTTTATCTCATTTTATAGCACAGTGTGACCTAAGTCCGCACTTAAGTCACGCCTACCCGTGACTTAAGTAGTCGATTATTGCACCGTGAGGTTAGCGCGCGAGCGTAGCGAGTGAACTGATTAAGGTACGGATAGGCGTGACAGCGGACTTAGGTAAACGTGCTATAAAATATCGTACGATACATGTGACTTCAGTGGCAGTATCGTAATGTACTATTTTAACATTGTAATTAAATGTAATTTTATATCTTATGATTATATTTTTATAATTATAGGATCTTTCGAATGTTATATTGATTTTTCCGATATTATTTAAAGCTATTGCATTGAATAATTCTTTGTCAAATCGAATCATGTTAAATAAGCGAAAATTGAATATGTAAAGTGTCGTATTTATAGGTTTAGATAATCAGGATTGATTGTACATTAAAATATTAATTGGGGAAAAGTTTTGTTTAGATGTTATCCATAAGCATATCTTTTGCATTCAATATTTTTGTGTAAAGTCAAATCGTTGAAATAAGCGAAAATCGTCCATTTTATGTGTTTTGGCGTTAAAAATTGTTTGTTTGGATTTAACTCGTCGGGAATTGATTGTACAAAAAAATGTTTAATAGGAAAAAGTTTTGTTTTAATATTATCTATAACTTTTACGTTCAATATTTTTGTGTAAAATCAAATCCTGTAAAGTTATAGCCGAAAATCGTCCATTTTATGTATATTTAGGCGTTAAAAGTCGTTTTTATGAGTTCAACTCGTCAGGAATTGGTCGTAGCAAAAAATGTTCAATATAAAAAAGTTTTGTTTTAATATTATCTATAACTTTTACATTTAAAATTTTTGTGTAAAGTCAAATTCTGCTCAGTTATAAACGAAAATCAGCCATTTTATGTATATTTTGGCGTTTAAAATCGTTTTTATAAGTGTAACTTATCAGGAGTTCATTTTACACAAAAGTGATAAATAGGAAAAAGTTTTGTTTAAATATTATCTCCAACTTTTGTATTTAACATTTTTGTGTAAAATCAAATTCTGTCAAGTGATAGCCGAAAATCGCCCATGTTTGACCTTTTTTGCCGTTTTTCGCAGTTATCTTGGCAAATATTGCTCGTAGAAAAAAGTGTCCAACAGATAAAAGGTGTATTTTAATTAGTTTTAGCAGTTAGACCTGTAGATATAAGCTTAAAATTAATTTTTCTAGTCATTAAGCTTAAAAATCGATATTTTGAAATATTTCTTTGTGCTCGCATTTTTTTAATTTTTCATCGATCTATCTCAATTGAGAACCAGGACTTAGGTATAATTAGAGGAGTATTTTCCCGCGATCCCGATGGAATCGGTTGAAAATTCATTGAGATAATCGAGGAACTTGCCTACATACGGGCGTACAGACATACATACATCACAGAAAACGCTTAAAACGCACTCATTTTGACTGGAAAAGACTTTTCTTATATCAAATTATTAGTTTTTGAAGTCAGACAATTTTCGCTCTGGTGAAATTATAAGGCTCTCCCGAGCAGCGGTCGTGCCTAAAAAATTAATTTTCTATCTATCACGATTCTTTAGTTATCATCAAAAACAAAAACGTGCTTTTTTTAAAAACTCATAACTCCGCTACCGCTACCTACCCATGCCATATCTACCGCTAGGTGGTGTGGAATGAGGAAACGTCATTGAGTAGGCATACGATAATTTTTTTTAATTTTTAAAAAACCAACCAATAAAATGAACTAAAATGTTTAAAAATTATATCTATTATAATCTATTGTAATTATGAATTATGCATTATGAATGCATTATATTCTAGATTTTATAATTTATTTGTGAGTTATGAACTTTTTTAAAAAAACACGCTTTTGCTAATAACAAAAGAACAATGATAGCTACAAAATTTTTTTTTCTTAAAAAATATGAATTATGAAATATAAAAAAAAAAACACGTTTTTGTTAGTAACAAAACAACCGTGATAGCTATTTGTTTTATTATAAAATATAGATATTTTACTTCTATTTCAAATGATAACTTTATTTATTAGCTCAAAATTTATATAAATTTTATATAAATAAATAATAAATAAATAAATAAATTTAAAAATTAACAATTTTTAATATTCATAAATGAATTTAATTATAATTATGCAATAAATTTTTTAAAAAATTATAAATTTTCTTATTCAAAATTAATTAAAGGAATCAACAAATTACGGTTGAGGAAGCTACGTGCCAATGAATTGGCAGCGGTTTTTTTAGATATTAGAGTCTTACTTGCAATTATAAATTTCTTATTATTATTATAATTAATTATTTCATGAAACAAATTAAACCAATACTATGTAATAATAATAATCGTATTATTCTTCCTTATTTTAACTTACTGTGTAAACTACTGTTAGTTATTTATGTGTATAATTATTCGAAAATTTACTTAGAGTATATTTTGAATGAATAGTATTTGATTTGAATAGTACTACAACATTGCCATTTAAAATAAATGTCATTCGTTAAGAACCCTAATTACAGTAAATTTCTGAAGAACCGGAATTTTTGTATTATTTTAAAATATAATTTATTGTGGGGAAACCCTGTACAAATTAAGACTCAGATAGGTAGACAGATATTATTTTAAAATATACTTTATTGGGGGGAAACCCTGTACAAATTAAGACTCAGATAGGTAGACAGATGTGAACGTTAATGGCACGTCCTTTTATGACGGTAGAATATTTGGACACCCCTGTAGGGTCAGATGTTTGAACAGGTATACAATTTTGTGATGAGAGGGGATATGTAACGGGAATTCTTCAGTATATAATATATACTGAAGAGCGCCATTTGCAAACATCTGCGAAATTCAGTGTTCAAATGGAAGTGACAGTTTTAGTATTGTGCCGACTGTAGCAGTGACAACTACTCTGTTGTCAGTGATTCTTTGATTCTATATTTGTTGGGCCGTAGGAACGCCATCTACCCAACCGCTGGAGTCGGCTATAGTCGACCAGCTGCTTATCGCTCAGCAGTTCGGGTTCCGCGCAAGTGTTTGTAGCCGCGCATAGTGCATCACAGCACACACCGCGAAAAGTCGTCGTCAGTACGCTACCGTCGTCAGTACGCTACCGTCGTCGTCGACAAGTGACTGAATTGGATAAAGGCAAATCGGAATCTACTTATTTCTTCCTCACCTACTCGGGCGAATTATACATAGCGGCAAAATGCTCAAGCATAAAATTATGGTATGTACGTTCAGTTATTGCTCTCTCTCTCTCTCTCTCTCTCTCTCTCTCTCTCTCTCTCTCTCTCTCTCTCTCTCTCTCTCTCTCTCTCTCTCTCTCTCTCTCTTCGTTCTATATATGGGAGCGTCCGCCAGAAACCAGCCAGCGGGCGCGCGGGACGCATTTTTCATGCAAAACACGCTCAGGTCAACTCACTCGTAATCGTATTCTGAGTCTCTCAGAGAAAAACAAAAGACATATGTCGATAGATTTTTTCCTGCTCTTTCCAATGGTGCTATTGTTTTTACTCCGAAACTTTTTCTTCTGGTCGAAAATTCAAGTTGAAAGTTTAGAGACATTTTTCTCAAAGTATATCATGTTTTTTTTTTTAAAATGCATATGACCATTCGAAAGTACAAGTCTTAAGCTACAAAACCCTAAATTTTCAAATTGGAGAAATGAAGGGCTCAAAAGTAACAAGATTAAAGAGACAGCGGTGAGTGGCCGCGCGTGCTCTTCGCGCTGCGCTCGGACGCGCCGCACGCTCGGGCTTGGTATAATGAGCTCGTAATCGTATTTTGAGTCTCTCAGAAAAAGCAAAAGACATACATCGATAGATTTTTTCCTGCTCTTTCCAATGGTGCTATTCTTTTTACTTCCAAACACTTTCTCTGGTCGGAAATTCGAGTGGAAAGTCCAGAACCATTAAACTGTATGGATTTTAGTTTTAAAAGTCATTCTCTTTAATGATATAACGTATACAAATCTTTCACTTTCATAAACTTCAACTTATTGTTAAAGATACAAATCAAATTGCCAAGAATCTAGTCTTATGATTTTTTTATGTGTATATTCAATATTCTAGATTCAATAATAACCATATTCTATATCAGGTATTCTATTATTTAAATAACGTTTTATTAATTTTTTTCAGGGCGGGGGGACTGCCCCCCCCCCTCCTCCGCCCCACACTTCTCCCACCCCACTTCCAAGTTCCAACTATCATTATAAATAAGCACAAATAAATAAAATAAGAATATGGCGGATTTATGTCACACGAGCTATAAAATAGTATACGATATTCGTGACTTAAGTGGCCCATTATTGCACGGCGTGAGGTTAGCGCCCGAGCGCAGCGATACTATTTTTTACCCTCTAGATCGAAAGATGAGCATTTTTTACGTAGGAAATGATAGTTTCCAAAGAGTGCCCGAAAGGTTTTCTGCGAGAAATAGAATGCGAAAGAGTAGACGCATCGCCTTTCCGGCGCGCGGGACTACGCGGTACAGCGCGCGGGCTGCGCTTGCCTCGTTGCCTAATAATAATCTTTTATAATCTTTAATTCTTTACCTGTTTTTTTTACTCTTGAATAACGAATGGAATAATATTTTATTAATTATTTCATAAAAAAATTAAATTTTTAAATTAGCGTTTGTTTTTCAGTGTAGATAATTTTTTTGTTTTTGGTTTCACAGCTTTCTTAGGGAAGATTTTATACTCCGAACTAAGAGAGGTTTTTTTGAGCTTCAATGTACTTTCATCTATTGGAATAATAGCATGATACAGTAACGTGCCTGGTATAGATTTAGCCTTGTTCAGTCTTGGTTTTATTTTCAAAACCGTTTCTTCATACGATTCTTTACTGCTATAAAAAACTTTCGTTTCTTTGCAGTAATCTTTAGCCCAGTTATACAGCTCTTCTGGCGTTAAAATATGATTACTAGAAGAAATTTGTAAACTCGCTCGTTTTGCACCTCTTTTTAGGTTCGCGCTTATACCATCGCACGCACCTTTGCCATGTGTTGTGGCATGAAAATTCCACTCAGCTGTAACTCCGAAATCTTTCTCGTGAAAAAAAAGATTTTGAAAATTGAATTTATTTTTAAAATGCTGACCTGCTCCATCAGTCAAATAATAAACTTTCTTGACTGCAAAATTAGTTTTAAGATAAGATATTACTATTTTTTGATATTCATAAACGGCTATGGTATCATGATTTAAGTTGTCGGAAATCACAGCAATGCTTACATGTTTGAGTTCATCGTTTTGTTTATAGTACACTACAACTGTAAAAACTGTTCCTTGGTTTTTATTCCAGTGGAAGGATTGTGTAGAATTTTGTATAACGAAAGCATAATTTTCTGCAAAATCGCAACACACGAGAAATTCTCCTTCTTGAAGATTGCTTTTTACGTTATTTACAGAAAGTGATTGTTTCTTAGCAAAAAAATCGTGAGTTTTTAATTTCATTAATTTCTCCCCCAGTATGTCCATAAATTCGTGCACATTTACAGTTTTGGAAGCTATTGTACACCTATCTGTTTGAAACCACGATTGATACTCAATTTGAAAAATATCAGTTTCATCAAAACATTTAAGTAAATGTTTTCGTAATATAGACGTATTGGTGCAATCCAAACAGTCACCCAAATAACATCTATCGTGTGAATCATTGCACACAATTGCTTGGATCCAATCGTGATAGTTTTTCAGGGGCAATTGGGTGTCTTTAGTTAAATTTTCTATGTCCATAGCACTTAGCATGAGCTTCACATATTCGTGATGCCCACATACGCATAGATTATATGTACGGCTACTCCCAGCTAAAACACAATATGATGGCCTCAATTCTGTAAATTTCGTAAAACCAATGTTAACGTACTCATTTTCTTTCTTATATAAATTATACAATTCATTTAAATTACCAAGCAGTAATCTTTTTTAAATATGTTCTCTTTTGCCATTACTCTGTTTAATAGATAGATAATCTTTTGAACCCGGCATAATTCGATTTACATCATCTCTCTCATAAAAAGATTTGACAGAATTTACAGTATCAGCTTGAAGTAGTTTGCCACGTTTCTTAGTAGGTATTGAAAATATTCCGCTATTTGCTACCAAATCTTTCGCTTAACGAGCCTCCCGTTCACTGCAATTGAATTCTCGCATCAAGTTCTTACGAGACCAAAACTCCGGTGCAAGAGTTAATAGCTGAATTCTTTCTTGCTTATTTGTTAACTCTTAAAATTTTTTCTTAATTTGTTGGAGAACTGCAACACCAGCTTTATGATATTCATCATCGTACACTATTTTAGCTTTTTTAGCATCAGTTTGAGGTAAATTTAAACATATTTTAACATTTTCAGGTACTAAAGAAAATGCACTTCTTAAAAGTGTTGGAAAATCAGTCAAATTCTTAGATGCAGAGTGATCATTTTTATTTAAAGGATTTATACATTTCAATTTCCAATGTGAATCCATTTTAATCGTTTATAACAGAAATGGCAAGCTTTTGCTTTGCTATCAACGACAAATTCGAAAAAATTCGAGGAGGAAAAAGATAAAAAGTTATGTTAATTATATACTTTTGACGTGACAATGTGCATACAGAGTAAAAAGTGTGGACGCCACCTACCGAATCAAAAATAAATGATTCCGTGTCGCACGGCAAACCGCGCTGTACCGCGCGTAGCGTAGAATATGCTTTCGCCCTGTCGTGCATATAATCTTTCGCGTTTTATTTGCATAGCATAAAACATCTTGGACACTTTTTCGGAAATATCCTTTCCTACCTAAAAAAAGGATAGCGTTCAATATTATGGGTAAAACAAAATACTAAAAATATACTTTTCGAGATATAGCACTGAAAAAAAAAACAAAAAATTATCTACACTGAAAAACAAACGTTAGTACAATAGTTTGAACATATTGCTGTTAATTTTGAAATTTTAGTTTTTTATGAAATAATTAATAAAATATTATTCCATGCGTTATTCAAGAATAAAAAAAAACAGGTAAAGAATTAAAGATTATAAAAGATTATTATTAGGCAACGAGGCGAGCGCAGCCCGCGCGCTGTACCGCGTAGTCCCGCGCGCCATAAAGGCGATGCGTCTACTCTTTCGCATTCTATTTCTCGCAGAAAACCTTTCCGGCACTCTTTGGAAACTATTCTTTCCTACGTAAAAAATGCTCAGCTTTCGATCTAGAGGGTCACAAAAATATTAAAAATACACTGTTTAAGATATAACACGTTTTGTACTTTTTGAAGGCGAAAATGGAAAATTTCGGGAAAACTGCCTACACCATTGGAAAGCTGAGGAAAAAATACGTCGGAAATGCTTATCATAAAATTTTTTTAAGTACGTTTTAGTATCGTAAACATGAGCTAGATATAGCACGATGTGGCGCTCGCGCGCCGCGCTGGGACATTTGACGTGAAACGCCTCATATATAAGTATAACGTACCGGTATTTTACGGCCGTTATTATATATTCGTTATATTGAGTTCAAGGGTTCTTTTTTATTAATCGGCTGGGAAACTCTCGCCATTTTCGATAGTTTTATCTTGATTGTTTCTAATATCAGGCATAATTCATATATCATTCCTGAATGGAAGAGATTTTAAGATAAAGATAAAAATGTACTGGAAAAGTACCTGTAGCAACGTAGATCTGCATTTATTTTTTCACATAATTTTCCTGCATAATGAATGTAATTAATATAAAATCCAATGTGAAATAGAATATAATTTAAAAAAAAATCTTTCCAGGTTGGAATTATTGGAGGATCTGGTCTGGATAATCCAGGTAATCAAATCCTTAAGTTCCGTACAGAGATTAAACAAGAGGATGCCAAAAATGAATTTGGCTTAACATCAAGTAATCTCTATCAGGGAACAATTTCTGGAGTGGATGTTGTGCTTTTATCTAGGTATAAACAGACACATTTTTTTAATTTACACAGAATTGTGAAAAACACTTGATTGATTAATAATTTCTGAAATTTTTAATAGACATGGGCCTGGCCATAAGGTGACACCCACTTTAGTCAATTATAGAGCAAATATAGAAGCTCTCAGGCTTGCTGGGTGCACTCATATTGTTGCATCTACAGCTTGTGGCTCATTATCAGAGTCAATAAGCAGAGGTAAATTAGTGGTTCCAGACAGTTTCATAGACAGAACAATTCACAGAAAGAACACTTTCTATGATGGCACTTCAGATAATTATTCCGGTAGAGTGTCTTTCCTATTATTTTAATAGCACTGAAAGTATTTCAAATATAACTATAACTGATCAATATTTCAGGGGTCTGTCACCTTCCAATGGAGCCAGCTTTTGATCCTCATACTTCCGAAGTTCTTCTAAAGGCAGCTAAAAATTTAAATATTCCTATTCAAACGGGAGGTACTATTGTTTCAATAGAAGGATCTCGTTTTTCATCCAAAGCAGAAAGTAACATGTTCAGACAATGGGGTGGACACCTCATAAATATGACTACTTGTCCAGAAGTTTGTTGAAATGTCACTATAAAAATTATTGGTTAAAGAGTTTTCAATAACAGTAACTATATGTGTTTTTTAGGTGTATTTAGCAAAGGAAGCTGGTCTACTTTATGCTGCAGTTGCAATGGCAACTGATTATGACTGTTGGCGAGATGCTGAGGACACTGTATGTGCTGGTGATGTTTTAAAAGTATTCAAACAGAATGTTAATAAAGTAACAAATATCATTGTGGAAGCTGTTAAATTAATTGGTCAAGAAAAATGGGACCATCATATTAATAATTTAAAAGTACTTCTTTTTTTATTATTTTTTTATTTTAAAAACTAATTATATATTTAACAAATTGTATTTTTGTTGCAGGATCTATGTCAGAGTAGCAATGTCTCTTCAACGCATTAAGATTCAAAATGAGACGCTCATTATTTATAAAACAATGAAAGTACACTTTTTGTGCTGTAACGGATTAAGGATTTGAAAAATAAATGAAAAAAAGTAAAGCGGAGACATCGGAAAATGAACTCGATTCACCCGGGTGAGAAGCAAGTGCCCGTACCGCCGGGCTATCACCGCACTGGCAGTACCAATGCTACATTATTTCCTGCAGGTGCGCGCGCTCGTGTGATGCAAGAGCATTGAAAGAGAGAATCGATAGTCAAAATTCATGCGTCGCGAGGGAGGACGAGAGTGTTTTTAAGGATGTAAGGAAAGAAAAAGAGGTTAATTGAAATCACTATCGACGAGGACGGCCTGAGACGAAGGTTCTATTTCGCGTAGAACAGAAGTGCGCCATCGATGAGGAACTTCGAGTGCTAGGCGAATTATGACGAGGGGGCGGACGTGTGGGAAGTGAGCTTTCAACGAGTGGACTCTACGCGACTGGCTCGTAATCAGTGCTTGAATGTCGTTTTGATTAAATTCGTTTGATGAAAGTATATAATCGACAAATATGACCAGTTGGTCATATGTACGAAATACGTTTAAATTATAAACTCCATATTCTATTTATAAAATATTAATTTTATATTAACAGGGCTTGTATAATTTTTGCGACAAATTTATGATTTTTACATAGCGCTTGTTTTGTTATTAACTTATAATTAGTTAAAAATAAAAAAAAAGTAGGTAATTTTAAAGTCGTACTATTTTGCACATTTTATCGGAAACGCTATTCCCAAGCGTAATAATTTTTTATTGCACGTACGTACTTACAAGGTCCTTAAATATAGTAAAATGAAGTCGATAATTTTATTTTTATAGAATGTACGAATTCCCGATTTAGTGGAGCGTAATGTCACTGAATAAAGTATGCTACTAAAAATGATCTAAAAAAAGTAGAGTTAAAATAAATTTCTATTTTTATATTATTATATTAGTAGAGTTTGGAAACAGCATCATTTGAGAAAAAAAATTAACAGCAATTTATTTAATGATTTGCGTCGAATTCTGTATACGAATGAACGTATACGGTGTTTATATTGTTAGGGTTTATCGCCGACAGAAAATAATAAATTGTATTGACTCTGAAAGTCTTTGCTCCAACCCACTCGAAAGTAAAATTGGAAGCAAAAGGAATAAGAACGCTACGCGCGTTCGAGTAAAGTAGGCAAGCAATACGCAAGGTATATGCAATAGGCAAACTGATAATACGAGAGCCTTGCGTAATATCAGCAAAGCAAAAAAATAGCAATTGGGCAATAAGTAAAGCAAGGGGTAAATATAAGTAAGGCAAATAATGTTTGGCGAGAGAGCTCAGTGCGTGGCGCAGGCCCCTACTTAAGCACGCGGGGTGATTTTTTTCATTGAAGATTGCGCGCTTGGCGCTTGCCATCTAGCTGTCACTTCGGGTACTACAATTCTGAACAAATTCCAATAGGAATATTTCGCGTAAAAAGAATCACTGATTAAAATTATCGGGCAGAATAGAAAAGAATAAAAAAGTAACGAAAAATTGAATTTCCAATAAAAAGGGAATTTGCCTTTGGTATTGGTAAATGATTTACATGCCGAATATTTCAAGAAATTCAAATTGAGCTTTTATACAATAAACTTTTATTGATATTTCAAAGTACAATACAATAGCCAAATATCTCTGTTTAAATATACACAATCAACAAAGTTCCGAACAAACTACAATAAAATACATGTTTAATCAACATACATAAAGACTAACAAAGATCCGCAGGGATTTTCGTCAGGATATCTTCGGCACACTTGATTATCTCCAATCACACACGGCTCGTCCCTCTCGAAGAATCTAAGCTACACTCTCCTCGAAATCGACTCGGCGCACGCACGCGGCTCTGATTTCCACCGACTTTATTCTTCCCAATAAAGGTCGCCACTGCAATTCCGATTCTTTCTTTTTTTAGCTCCGCCCCTCCCCCCCCCATCTCTTGTTTATCGATTTCGCGTACGGACACGCGGTTTCTTAAACTACTCACGTTCGCAATAGTCCAAATGCCGCCGCGGCTGATTTATATCGGACCAACCGCGTACCGGTGCAAATTGCCCCTAGCAATGGGAACGGGTAAAGAACGTTTATTTTTGCGGGGCGCACCCTTTTTAACAACAGATTTAATTCGAAGGTGACCAACCGGAAGTGCGCCGAGGTTTCGTGAATTTAGGGGTGACTCGAGGGAGGAGTTTTTTGTTTTGAGAGGCGCGCTTCAAAATGTTTGAATTATTGTTGAAATACAATAACGACGGCAAATACAATGTTTACAGAGTTGAAGAAGTAATCTCGTTATTTAATCATGTATTCAAAAAGTAAAAGAAACTAGTTTTATGTGACTTGATTTTTATCAGAAATTTTTTGCGTCCTTGAAGAGAAAGCTTTAAAGGAGAGAACAACATTCTGTAGACAAAAATGCTTTAGAATTATTTAAAATTTTAAAATCAATATGCATAGGCATATGCGTTCATGCGCGTGTACAGTTCATATACCTGTCCATTGACAGGTGGCTTAATTAATTCATTAATTGGAGATGGTTTTTGGTTTCTGTTAATATCTTGTGGTTGTTTAAATATGAAATTGTTTACAAAATAGTGTTTTAAAACTTCTAATACCAACATGTGCTTTGAGTAATTAAATTAAAAATCGCTTATTTTACTTTATAAATTTCGAAAATGAAAACTAAACTGAAAAAAATTTCACGTTGTAAGAACTGAAAGTACGGCTCTGACAACAGTACTGTTCGGCTGATTTTCTTTCTGCTGAATTTTATAGATACAGTAATTGTATTCGTACAGTTGTGAGAACTGTACAAGATACACTGAAAGCACTAATGTATAGAGTTCTTTTGTCGGAGCATTAAATAAGTTATGATTCGCCATACATACATATTTTTCATTAAAATAATCTCGATTGATAAGTACACTGATTACAGATGAAATACGCAAACGCGGATTGCAAACATGCGGTTGATGTGGCCGGTCTCTTGACTTTTTTAGGTTATAACATGAACATCGGCTTCGCGTTGTAGCGTTGTCAACAAACAAATATCGGCGGCAAAACTAAATCGTACGGCTGTCAGAGCTGTACAAGTACATTTCCCGCATCTGACCAATAGTGCCGTTACATTATACAAATGAATAGCTGCTTCAGCCGTCTGTAAGGATAAATGAACACTATAAATAGTGTTAGTATAGCAAATCGAAACTATGGTTTCTACAGCCTAAAATTTTTTTCAGTGTACAAGTGAAATTAAGTATCCTACAAGTATAAGATCGTAACACCAGGTAGTAGGCGTCCGCGACTAATAAAGGTGATATTTGGTTGAATACGACATGAATATACCGGAGCCCACTCTCCGAGGATGGTGCAAAGCCGAAACAACAATTCTGGAACAATATGCACCAGCCTCGGAAAGGAACAGAAGGTGCATATTCTTCCAGAATTTTTGTTTCTTCCTTATACCATCCTCGGAAAGTGGACTCCGGTATATTCATGTTCATGTCTACATTTGCAGGCTCTTATATGCCCTGTAAAACGTTTTTTCACGTGCGGGATTGTTTACGCCGCCAAGCGGTTATGAGCGGTAGACGCGAGGTGGTCCGGTGCGCCTACGTAGTGGCACTGAGCTGACCTGTGGCGCGAACGTTTAAACGGTTAGAGAGCTCTTCTTAATAATTTCTACAGTATTCCATCAAATAAATTTGATATAATTTAATCAATTAAATGTCTATTAAACTAATTAAGCATATTTATCATTTTTAATGCTTCGGTAAAAAAATTCAATATAGACAGAATTTTCTGGTGGATGAGAAAAATATGTCATTATTACCTTACATTAATTATAATGCTCAATTGTTTATTACAAAATTATCAATAATATTATTTGCTTAGGAAAGTCGCATTTATTAATTTGGTATGAATGTTTGAGAATTACACGTTCTATAGCGTAGTACCGAGTGAGAGACGCAAAGTGTGTCTAGCATTCACTTAAGGAGGTTCGGGGGTTTTGATTGACGTCAGCTTAAAGATTTTACAATGATTTTTACACATTCCATGATACAAGCAGCGTCATACATTAAAGATAGAGGTGTTAAGATAATGAAAAAAAAATTTTTTAACGACATTTAATTATTATTAAAACTAGTTATCGTCACCTAGAAGAAAATTCAACAAAATATGACAATCATTGTGACTTTTTATCTAATTTAGATTTCAAATCGGTCATGTTGTTCCTTGTTCAATTTCAGGGGAAAAATTAAAAAATTATCTAAACCTGCAAAGTTACAATCAATTGTTTATAAATATGTGAAAGTCTCTCATAAACAATTGATTGTAACTAGTTGAATAAAATTTGAAGATGCGGCATTATTTTGAATGAAATCAAAAATGTATTAAGACATATGATTTTTAAAAGTCGAAGTACTTCAAAAATTTTCGTCCGATTTTCGGTTTTGAGGGCTTAAACTTTTTGTCTAGTGTACCTTGATAAAGCTGTCAACTCCAAAATAAGTAAAATAGCGTTCATAGTAAATTATTGATATTTTGAGGGGGTGTGGAATATCGATCTCTGTTATGCAACCTATCGTTCCGGGAAATTTCGTACCAGAAATTTTTAAAGGTGTCATTGAAATTTTGACTCAAAACTTTGCAGAATGATAGATAATTACATTACGGAGGGCAAACGAATTTGGATAAGTCGTTAATCGTAGTAACAATCGAGTTATAATGAATTACTGCTGTCCGGTCGGTATGGTAGGTCGCATAATAGAGTTCGGTATTCTACACCCCCTTAACTTGGTGGAAGTTATTATTCTACACCCCCTTAAAATGGATTAACTTTTGATGTGGACGATATAGCCAATACAACCTTAATGGAAACATGTCAAAAACTCCTCATCTATAGATTTATTAGAAAATTAAACTTATCTAAAAATGTATTTTATTACCAGAGTAAACTCGCTTTTTCGTTCTTTTTCTGCGTGCGTGAAGTTTTTGTTTTATACACACTATTAAAAAGCGTGCACGAAAAACGTTTAGTTTATTTGGAAACTTTTCAGAAGTTCTTCTGCATTTAACCTAGCCAATAAAAATTGTTACCCTCTTCATTCCCAATATACCAATAAGCAAGCCATAACCAATCAATCCCACACAACGTAGACTGCATACGCTCATCAATAATAAACCTCCTTTGTCGCAAGGGCGAAGTTTTGGACAAGTGGCGCTGCCAAGAAATCGTCTTTCCCCCGACGTCACATTCGTTAGCAATTGCCTTTTTTCAAGGAATCAATTCTCGAAATTGCGCCGCGAAGCCGTCTCCCCCTCTTCCTCGTTTGCTTCCTTCTGCGCTTATCGACCCTCGTCGACTTCTCTTCTCTCTTTCTTGAGAATGCAGATATTCTACGAGCGCCGCTCGTGAATGTGTTTCTTTTTCGCGCCGCCGCTGCCGTCGTCGACGTCCCTCTTGACATTCTTTTGTACACGTGCCCGTGCATACGGGTGTTTTTCTTGAAGATTTTGACAAAATTTTTTCCGCCGTACGTAAGTACATTTTTATCAAGATTGTTCGACATTTTAACAAGAAAGACTCATTTATATTGTTTGAAATACTTGTTACTACTCATATTAAAATGTTATAGCTATTTGTAAATAGGAGGAATGATTTGCAAAGAAAAAAAGATTGTAATACAGGTGAATTTATTTTGATTACATTTTTTTAAGCATGTGTCTTCTAACAAATCAATATTCTATTTCTAATAATCAAACTCTATGGAATCATACTTTTCAATCTGTATTTATATATCAACTATGAGTACTGGTGGCGTAAATTTAGTGCAATTCACTCATCTGCATTAACCGCCGCAAAATGTTGCACTGAGTATCGGTAAAGTCCTTTGATAGGATAGTGTACCAAAGCCAGCTTCAAATATTCAAATAAGCAATTGGGATACCCGATAGGAGTCAGGCGTAACTGCGATGAGCTTACCCCGGTCAACTTAATCATCCAGAAACGCGACAGATACTTGCGTCCAGCCCGGCTGTAATATCTCAACTATGCTCAATGATTTGCGTGATTAATTTACGAACTTTGTATACTTCTGCTGGGTTGAAAAAATAATTATTCTTTCTGAAACTGGAAGCTTTGCTGATTTGATAAAAATCTATTTTATATTCATATTAGTTTATTTATTTATTGTCATACGATGTCGGCGGTTTGATAAGTGTGGAGATTATCGCTCTATCCAATCGGGGACGACAATCATTCATATTATCAAAAATACCAAGTCACTCATAATTCTCTTTTATAACTAACAAGGAGATGATCAGGGATGCGGCTCCTGGATTTGGCTAAAACTATAGGAGGTACTTCTTTATGACAAATAATCAGACACGTGTCTCGGAATTTTTGTGAATGGGCCTTTTGTTCCAAGACCCAAGCTATTTTATATCTGAAATGGTCAATTTTTTATAAAAAGGAGGGCTCTCTCAAAAGCTATAACTAATTATAGCTTTTTGAATATTTCGGTCATATAAATGGACTAAAAAGTTTATAAAAGAAGGCAGAAAAAGCTTTAATTTAAGTTGCGTTTCGTTAAAAAATGTCGATTTCACTGAACATCCAAATGAAACTATTTTCCTGCGCGCTTCTAAAGTACCTTCCTCAGTACGACCTTCCAACCATTAAAAAACATATGTTCGATTTCAAACCAAGCAATCTACGTTCCTCCAAAAAACCATCATCCTCAGCCAAAAACTATCCCCAATGCATCATCCAACCTTCTCTACGCGTAATCCCCGCGTCTCCACTAAAAAATTCCCTCTCTCCCTCTCACTTTCCCTCTCCTCATTCTCTCTTCCGCACAATCGTGGCTGTTTGGCGTCGGCGGCGGGGGCGCCCCGGCGACTAAGGGCGCGCGCGCGCGCGAATTCATCCCCCCCGCGAGCGAGCGAGCGCGCGCCGCTACGCCAGAGGAGCAGGCGTGCCAACCCGTGTCAGGTGCCCGCGCCACGCGGTCGCCCGCCGCAGTCGGCCGTCGCGCTTATCGCCCCAAAACATCCCCCGCTCTCGCCTCGCGCGTCCGTAGGCTCGTTCGCTCGCGCCAGTCTTCTTGGGAGCATAAGTGCGCGGTGCCGAGGGGACGAGACAGGAGGTGCTCTATATACTGTGAGGAGGGAATATACTTGTGATAATCGGAAGGTGGAGTGTGTGCACTTTTGGTGCGCGCACGCGGGTGCGTTGCCGATCGCGCGCGTGCGTCCGCTAGTCAGCTGATTCGAGCCGGCGGTCGGGGTTTTTGTTGTTGATGCGGACGGTTCGGTGTGCAGTTGTGAGTTATTGTCTCGTGAGGTGGAAGGAATTATTGGAAATTGGTGGAATGTGGGGCCATGTGTTTTGTAAAATCTCAAAGTTGAAGTGGTGGCGTTGAAATTCAAAGGTATAATCATTTACTTTTCCGATTCTTCGGGTATTATGAGCGATGTTTTTTTTTCTTTTTTTAAATGCTTATATAAACATATTTTATTAGTGATGAACTAAAACAAAAAGCAATTTTTACGTTTATTTACAAATTACTCTGTCTTTTTTTCATTAATTTCAGTAACTTATGCAGTATTACAGGAATTTATTCTCGACTGAATATTTCGAGTTAGTAATTAATTTAAATTTTTTGCAGTGAACAACTTTTATTAGTGAGAAATTACTAGCAATATATTAGTTTCTATCGCGAAATACGACGCATCGAAGTCTTTTCTACCGTTTCTAACAAAAAAGCAACTAAATTCGCACTTTATGACGCAATAAAAAATACGTAATGAACGTCATCTGAATTTCAGCTAGTGACAACAATTTCGCAGGAGAAATAGAACTGTCTGTTTGCGCAAGATTGCTCCAGTTGATAATTTTAATTTATGCGTCATAATAATTCGCAATTATTTTGTTCCGCGTGCGTGGAAGCATAATTGGAAAGTAGCAGTGAACGCCGTTACGCGCTCATAACACGAACTTTTATTGCCCTAAAAAATGTCTTTTCACAGTAAGCAGTAAATGAACGCCACACATAAACAATCATAGCTTCCATTTAACTTGAAAACAAAACATGTAAATTCACCGCTCTAATTTTAGATCTCGTTATTAATTAAATCAATACTATCCAAAAGCTTTAATTATAATCCGCAAGCGACATACACCTCGCCGCATTGTTACACCTACGAACTTAATCAATCAATCAAACCTACCCGCTCGCCACTCCGCTCCGCCACTTTCTCAATCTCTTCCATCCCGAAACAATTTTCATCGGCCGCCTACTCGTTTCAGTAGCAACAGTGGAGGCAGATTACCGCGCTCGTTGGTTTTCACACACACATATACATACCGGCGCGCAGCACGATCATCTGAAAATCCAATAAGACTGCTCCGCGACGTATAAAATCGACGCGGCCGAAAATGTATTCGCCACCGGGGGCAAAGTCGACGCGAAGACGTGTGTGATAGTCAGGACTGCAGAGGTGCGGTTCGGTTACTGCGCGTGCACCAGTGCGGAGACTCCGCGCGCGCGCACGCAAACTGGAGTATATTCGCGTGAGGCTGCGGAGGGAGAAGTCGAGTGATCGCAGTGAAGGTACGAGCAGTTTGAGAGGTGAGTGAGAGAGATATTTTTCATGGTTTACAGTTGCACGTATTTTTTGCGGGGAATAGTAAATTTAATGTGTATGGGTGCGGAAGAATCTTCGAAATGAATTTTATTATTTGCTATTTTTTATGTTTATTAACCAATTATTAGTCTTTTTTTACATAAGTATAAGATTATATTAATAATGTCATGCGTATTCATTTCTATAAAAGGAGAATTCAAAATTATAAAGTAATTGTCATTTCGTGTTTTCCAACTCATTTCTCTTTATTTTTCTCTTATACTTTGTAAGTAGAATCGAAACAAAGATAAATTACTAGCGAATAAAAATAAAACTTGACAAATGACAATTCATTTCGATGTAATTGACATTCCATATATATATATACATTTTTTCCTATTTTTAGAAAACAATTATGTTCCAGTGTTCAAATAAAAACTTGGTTATTAATTTATCATTCATCTTTCGTCTATTAAGTAATAATTAATTCGAATCGAAAATTATTTTTGTGTTTGTTCGATTCTTATACTTTTTTTAACCGTTTAGATTTTATACAATAGCTTATGTAAATAGAGAAAACAAATTTATCGAGAAACGATTAAATCGTATTCAAACTGGTATTAAGTCCTGGTGTTTATCTAAATTTGATTGTTCGGCATATTGCATTTTGACCTCTGCTAATTTCGTACATAGATACGAAAACAGTTGGCAACCAGTGTTTAATGAATTAGTCGTGCCATAACTGCCATTTGTCGCAATTAGAGCACCCCGCATCAATCACTTTATTATAGCTCCGGAGATGATTCTACACGTCTGCTTCTAAGATAGATATCACGAAAAAATTAAAATGCGAGAAAGGCCAAGAGAAAAACATTTTATTATCGCCTTTTCTACGAACCTTTTTATGGAAATTTTTTAATCAACTTTCTGTAATCGTTGCAAATTTTCTTTTATTGAATAAAGCTTCTTTTGCTGACTGTTGGTTGCATGATAAATTTTCATGATAGATACACACAGTTTGCTCCCGTGAAATTCAATTATAGATATAACGTTCTAATTGAAATTTATATAAAAATAAAACGTGATGAGTTTATAATTTAGATCAAGTTCAGCAAGTAATAAACTAACTATGTTAAATTTTCAATTGTAATAAATATTTTTAAACATCGTAATATATGATTCTTTGAACATCTTACGTATAGTCAATGTGTTAATCAAACGGAAAAATTTTTAATAAAAATCAATATCTAACAATAAAACAATGTATCTGAACGTATTACTAGTACTTAAAATATCAATGCTGTCAAATGTAAATGCAATAATTTACTTTAAATTGGTACATAATTATCAAATAAAAGCAGAATATTGTACTTAGCCATAAAGTTAACGACAAAATAGATAATTTATGGTTAACATTTGTATCAGGGCAGTCACACAAATTTTAAAAAGTTTTCTGAGAGAAGAAAAACCCTCGTAAAAAGAAATTAACGACAGTCGTATTCCCACAAACAGGTCTACAGAGAGAGAACGATCTAATATTTTTTAAAAGAATCCTGATATTGACAAAGTTTTCTCCTCCTCCACGAAAGGTAGCTAAAGTTTCGCTATCTGTTCCCCATCTTTTCCAGAAAAAAGACGTCCTCTGTAAAATTCGTATTGCTTCTCCTTTATAGCTAACGTTTATGAAACGGCGTACCTCCCGAGAAAGACGTCGCGGCGGCGCAGGTGGTTATTAATTTTTGAGATAACCTCTCAAAGTCAACCTGCGCGCGCTCGCTCGCCTTTATCAGATCTAAATTATTATGAAAAAGGGGAAATTCCGAGTTAAGGATTTATGCGAACCGAGGCGGGAAAGTGGACCTTTGATCACCACGGCTCGATAATGAATAAGCCCAACGCGCGCGTCCAGCTAGGATAATGGCTGAAATTAATTAATTGAGCGCCGATGTTATGGCGCCTAGATTAAACGCAAGGCGGAAATTACGTAGGCGCGATGTATTTTCTGCGTAGGACAATAATATTGTAGGGGAGTAGATATTAAAAATAAGGGAGGAGACGAGAGCGAGATTAGATTTTGTGTATAAATTCAAAATGTTTTCATTATAACGGCCCGGTGAATCTGATTTCCTACTAAAATGTTATGTTTCTGGTTCTCCATTTTTGCTTCAACTTTATTTACTTTAATGCAGTTCCGAGCTTTGCTTTATAAAATTAAAGTATTTTTTGACAAATTCACTTTTTAAAATTAGGTTTCATAATATTACAAGTTATGACAAAAGCACGAGTTTTCCAACAAAACTTAATATTTGCATTATTGTGCATATCGTGTCGGATTATTATTGTTAATTTGTTTGAAAATGGGCTGCATTCATTGAAAAGGGACGCCCTCAAAAGGTAACATCACGCAATTTCTACTTCTCTCGGAATCGCGTGGCAAGCGAAAGTAAATACTACAGTGTCACACAATATAATAATAGTCATGAGAATTACTCGTAAACAGAATAAGATAAATTAGTCGATAGGTCTTGAATTGCACCTTTGATAACAAATTCGAAATAAAACCTTCGTAAAAGCGTTGTTGTTGCCGAAGTAAAATAGATCTTAAAGAACGAATTTCAAGTTTTATTTAAAAAATTATTCATTTATATGAGAATCTCAAATTATTTGAAAGACTATTTAAATGTTATCAAAATAAATAACTTCGAGTTAGATTTTGTCCTTTTTTTTACATGTTGAATAATTTCTCGAATACTTTTTCCTCTGACGTTTAAATGATGTTTTTGATTTCAATCTGTAAATATTGGTAGAAACGATCATGCATTATAAATTTACTTTATAGATTTTTTTTTCATGAAATTCTGCAACAGTTATTTCTCTTGCGCATTCAATTGTCAAATCGCGTGTAAATGTGGATCTAAAAATACGTATAAGTATATTTCTATCTTCCTTTAGATTTTTTTATTTCCAAATTATTTTTATTTTTTATCTTTTGCGTGACATATTCAATTACTTTGTAATATAAAAGAGAACGCAACATAGTTTGCTATCTTTTTATCTCGAATTTTTTATTATTATATTTCTACTTTATTTTTTATAATAACAATGTTTATTCAGCTAACAAGCTAATATTGTTTAGACGTTAACAATTTTGGCGCATCCTTTTTACTATAAAAGTAAATCCTTTATGGCGAGTAAAAAAGGCAACGTAAACACTGTTATTATATCTTTAAAAACGGGACCTTCGAGTTATCTAACGAGAGCAAGTAGTCTCGTATACATCATCCACTCACACATACGAGCAGTGGAAGGCGTGCGTGCAATAAACGATATAAGAACGTAATCTAAGCGCAGTCGACAGAGGCAGAACGATGCCAAAGAAGGCGAAAAACAACAGCGACGACGAGAGGAGAAAACTAGGCGGAACTAAAACAAAAGTCGCGCCGCCCGAATTCCAGGTGCGAGTAAATTACGGCGGCGCGCGCTGAATATACTCGAAAGCCGAGATAGAATTGAATGGGTAGGGAAGGAGGAAGGAGGAGAAACGTGCAATTCATATATTACGGGCGAAAAAGGATTATTATTCGTGCGCGCTCGTTTCTTTTCTCGTATAATCCAACTAAGAAGCGAGGACTTTGGATATTTGGTCTTTGTGCGCGAAAAGAATGTCGGGATAATTAGAGTTCGAGCGGATTTTTAAAAGCTCTCTTGGAGGCTATATAAATTTTAACTCGTTTAATTTTTGGGGCCGAGGCTGCGACTCTGCGCCTGATAAAAGCATTGCTGATAGTCCCTTCGACGCCTATTTTTCTCCCGGAGTAAAGTTAATTCGGCTAATTTTGGGTTTAATTAGCTTCTCGTCGTGAGCCACGTGTACGCACTTTATTATTCGAACAATTGTATTATGGGAGCTAGAATTTTTTCCATCGTTATTGGATTTGCTTATATGTCTGAAACGCGGATTGTGCGGAATTTATAATGAAACTATATATTTTTCCAGGGGAGTATCTCATATAATGATTTTTAAATTTATTATAACTATTTTGAGAACAGAAATATAAAAATAAACACTTGGTTGGGTATTAAAGGACCAAACTAAATATAGAAATTCTCTGTGCACGTATTAAATAAATTGCCCAAGTTCGCATTAACTTCTGAGACCCCGGCAGGTGGCATTTACTAACTTTCACGCAAAATTTCCACACCGTATTTCAAACAATTCTCGAGTTATGCTGCTATAATATTCACGTATGTACGCGTACATACGTGAGATAGTATACCACTGCTGGAACTTGCATTATCACAATAAAATAATATATAGACGTAAAACAATTACTTCTTCATTAATTTGAACAGTATTTCACTACATAGCCTATGCAATATCATAAATATTTCAAAAAAATATTTCTGCAAACGTTTACGTAAAACCAAATCCATCTGCAGCTATTTATTTTTCTTATATGTATATCGAGATCAGGTCAATTTTTTTTTTTCACAGCTATACAATAACACTATCGTACGACTACGTTAGATAAGAGAGCGCGGGGGTGGAAGACATGCAAAAATAAACAGAGAAATATATTATCAACCCACTGCAGGCGGGCACAATGAAGCAAAATCAACTAGAATGACTCCGTAAAAAGGCATCCGTATACCCCTACCTTATACTTTCAATATTATCATCAAGCGGCCATTCTAAAAGCCGTACGAGAAAGCAAAGCGAATCCGGGTGTCGAGTCAAGAGCCCCGCGAACGAAAACGTATACCCACGAGCGCGCGCGCGCGGCCTGGATATATCCCGGGTAACGGGGTTGCCTTCTATACAGCGACTTGGCGATAAGATTAGGCGCTCCTCTCTCTCACTCCCGCTCCTTCTCCACCTCTCTCGCATACACATGGCTTTTTCGCCTTTAAAAGCTACCGGCAGACTCTATACACATTCCTCTTCCCCGAACTTCCCTCATTCTCTTTCTTCGCTCTCATATACATAGACGCACATACATACACATAGATAGACGCGGGTTATCGCTGACGGTCGATCGGCAAGAGCCGATATTAAGGGCGCGTATATATATCTCGTAGAGCTACTAACGCGAGGATGTATGTCTATACGTGTGCGGGTGTGTATGTGTCTTTCTCGCTGTAAAAACGTATGCCAAGATCGCGGGGGCGTGACGGCTGGGGTATTTATAAAGTTTCAATGGATAAAATGGCTAATGATGGCAAGGTTTATTAAAAGGAGTAGAACGGTGTCATTTGTCGCCCTGTCAGGCAAGAAGTGGAACGCGCGCTCGCGTCACGCGGATAATTCGATAGAGAAGCCGCAATTTGCGTAATAAAAGGTACTTTTGCGCATGGCACGTGTATAAGTGCGCGATCGATGTCGCTTCGACGACAAAACTGAAAGTAAGTGGTTCGGGTGTGCGTCTTTGAAATCCTCTGTTGCAGCTTTGTTTGGCGTACGTGGATGTTAGCAGTGTGCTTTATCGCGTTTATTGGTTTTCACTAACTAAAAAATGCTGCCAACTGCACTGGCACTTTTTCAAATTACTTGATTTTGAGACATTATTCAAATGCCATTCAGCGAAATATTTATATAGAAACTTCAAACTTTGTAAAATGATAGATAATAATGTAACGGAGGGCAATGCAGTCCTGGTTTTCCGTAATATTGTTTTTACTATTTGTTATAGGCAAATTATTTATTTTTTCGTCTGCTATATTGTGGCGCGAAATTTGAATTTTTAATTGACTTTCGGACCCCCTTAATGCACTAAAAGCGGATTGAAAATTTCGCTGCACTTTATCATGTCAATCAATAGCGTAATGTACCGGGAAAGTTACAACTGATCGTGACAGGCAATAATTCGGTAAGCTCTACATAAAATTTGATGGAATTCTTGGTAAAAGTTTGTTTCGATGTACATCTCCCGCCACAACTTTTTTTTCGGCGTCTCAATTCCGCAGTAGATGAAAAATTCGATACCATAATGCATAAAGTGAACCGGCTACTTTTTGCGTCCCCAAAACTTTTTTTACTTACACTTTGAAGTTTCATAAAAGAATTACATCTTTCCCCGATATTTCAGAACCATCTTTCTGTCGTTATTAAAATTTCCATCATTTTTATCAATAACAATTAAGTTTCCAATACCGCTCGATATAGTTACATAGCAAAATGCGTCCTTCAAAATACACGTAAATATCAAGACTTTCACTTTTCCCTTTTAAGATCAGAATTTTAATTACCACATGAACAAGTGTGCCATATATACATACATACACGCGACGTTTTTATTTACGATGGGTATTTCAATCCTCGTAATGGCTGTATTTTTGATGAAAAAAAGGAAAAACATCTCTTTAGTTTTACCCCGCGTTCCAAGCTCTTATGATAATGACCCGCTGAATCATTTCATAATAAATTCCACACCAACATGGCACTTACGCGCATAAATAGCTTATAGAACCTAAAAATATCGTAAACACATAAATCAAGCCCCAATATCGGCAGCCACTTCCCTTTGATTCGGCGCACTTCTAATCCCTCATCGCTCGGGTAAAAAGAGACATCGTTCGGCTATGGAAACAGGCGAGCTGCAGCGTATATATCGATCAAGCCAAGCGCGGGGCGGATTTCATTTCTGCGCGCGCGGAGAGGCTCCCGTCGGAATTAAACGCGAGACGCGCGGCGAGGCCGACGGAGACAAACACGAGCGAGGAGCGATGGCTAACGAGTGGCTGCGACGACTCCTTGAACTCCTCCCGCCGAATGCCACTACTCGCCTAGTCTTTGTGTCGTGGAGTGCCTGACCCGGAGTATTTCATTTCGGATTATCCAATTACCCTTTCGCGCTTTTTATCTCGGGGAAAACACGAAAAATCGAAGGGGACGATTCACCGTGGTTATCTTAGTTTCAGTCGAGGGGGTCAGAAGCTGTCGTGAAAATTGTTAGGTAATTGGAAGAGATAGATTTATTTATTGAATCCTGTGTGTTATTAAAATAAAAAATAAACGTTTATCAGGCGTTAAGTTTGACAGTTAGCCTTGGAAATCATTTTAAGCTTCTTCTAAGAACAATTCGACTATCTACCTACCAAGATTTAATATTTTATTATCAGCGTATTAATTTTAGCTTGGAAAGTTAGTCAGTAAGCCTCGTAACTTATGCTTTACAATTTACTCAGGAGCCTTTAATCTCGCTGAGGAGCCAGGTCTATCGACCTTCGTTTGTAATGGCATCTTGGAGATCCAAATAAGACTCAGAATTCGCTCTAGATAACGCTATAAAATCTAACGCTAACCATTCGCATCCCTCTAAGGGATAATCGATAGTCCATTATTTTATACGTATAAGGTGCGAATCGCGGCGGTTTGTTGTTGCGGCTCGCAGTTGTGAAGGAGAAAAGTTTGACCGATTCATTAATCTTTTTCGCCTCTATCGGGAATCTTAGTTTGAGAAAGTTATTACGGAGTTTTGTCAGCTTGCTACTGTATCGAGCAATATATCATGGATTCGCGTGCAAGTCATAAGTTTTACCCGATAGCGGTTTAAGAATAAAATTGTTTATCGAGTGTTTTGCATCGCTGCTATTTATATTTATATAATGTCGCTAGGTTTTTGTATTATTACTATTTCATGACATCAAAAAACATTTTTAGTTCAATTTCAGTATCAAAATTATAAATTTGATAATTATGCTTTGATAGATAAATCATCATTTTTATCATATTATTATGCCAGCATAAGGTAGAGATGTAAAAATACATTATAAATAAAGTCTTACTACCTACGTCATCGAAGGCCCATTATTATTGAATTTCCGTTTCACGTGAAAACTCATCTCTCGTACTATTGTACTTTTGCCACCTACACCGTAGTTCAAGCTACACTACAACTACAATTCCTATTCCTCGAAAAATCCTACAGCTAAAATAAAAATCATCACATCGAAACTGCAACGATTTTCAACCCCCAGCAAACGAGCACCAACGACGAACGTCAAACGGAACAGATATAGCCTCGGCAGATAAGAGTCGGATCCGGTAAGCCGAGCTCCCTTCCTTGTTTTCGCCCCTCTCCCCGCCCCGGCCGCTCTATTTGTCGGGACACTCGTCCGTGCCATTTGTTGTTTCGTCCGCCGAGGCGAGTGTTCCGAATGGCAAAGTGACTCGGGCGCAGGTGATTCCTCCTCTCCGCGCGCGCACCGCTCTAATACCACTTCACCCCCCCCCCCCGGATCACTCGGACGGTATAATCTGGCTCTGGCATCTGAGCCCGCACAGCAATGGTTTCCGGACAGTCCCCGAACTCGACGACGACGACGTCGACGCTCCGGCGAGTGTGTTTTTCCTTTTTCGTCGCTGAACCGGATGCTGCGCGCGTAATGTCGTGGCGCTGGACCTATGTTTTTTTCTCGTTTGTTGCCGGAATTAGAAAGGGCGAGATTGAAGTGAGGGTTGGCGAGAGTGCATGAGGCTTTTTTTGGGAAGTGGTGAAAAAAGAGAGACACGGTCGTGTTTAACGTGACGACGCTTGTTGTACATGAGTGCTCGTTGAATTCGGCTAAATAGGGCGAGTTGATGTGTTATTTAATGATTTTAAAAGTGAATTAATGTTAAAATTGAAATGGCTACGTGAATGAATGTCATTATGATTTAAATAAATGATTAAGAAAATGATTTAAATTATTGAAATGCTTAATATAAAGAATACGCCAAGTATGTACCAGAAAAACTATAAAAAGCTATAAAACAAGATTAGAGTGATTGTCTTCATCATACATTTTTTAAAGGATTTTCAATTTTCAAGGAAACTTTTTCTGTCTTTTTGCAACAGAGCATGTTAAGCCTATAACACTGCATAATGAAAGGCCTTTTCAAATTTTATAAATTAAGTAAGGTAAAGTAGGTGATTAGCGAGCCAAATCATTGATCCCTCAGTAGAAAATTACACTGTGGGATTTTTTAATTACTCACGTCCACTGTGGTTCGTGGAACTTTCGAGTATATGATGAGGTGTTTCGTCCTGGCTACTGGATTGGACTCATCAGTGATCATCCAGTAGCCGTCATCGTTTCTACTGAGGGATCAATGATTTGGCTCGCTAATCACCTACTTTACCTTACTTAATTTATAATTAGTATTGCGAGTGATTAGAATTTTCTTATTAACTTTTCAAATTTTGATACCATTGTGCGGCAGATTTTTTTTTAAACTCTAAAAACTCGCTGAAATAAAAAGAAAAAACAATAACACTTGTTGTTCAAAGAGCTGGAAGAAAAACTATGTTTGTCCTCACGTTAAATACGATAACTATGCGCACTTCTCAGTCCCGCCGGCTTACAACAAATGCGTAAAAGTGCGTGGCTCACATTAGACGATTCTCGTCTCCTTTGTTCGCGTGTTATTTCAGACTGTGCTAGATGCTGCTCCTTCTTCTTTTTCTTTTTTGCGGGGACCTTGCCTGTGGCGCCTTTTTTCTTTTCACCACCTTTGGCTTGCGCTTTTTACTGGGAGGCTTCACCTGGGCCACCTCGGCGTTACTCTTGCTGTCCGTTTGAGCGTCTTCCTCCGCTTCCATCGTTATCATCAACCGCCGGCTTCTGGCCATCTACAAGGGCTCGCACAGCCACTTGGTCGTGAACAACGTAGACGGCGTCCTCGGCCTCACGGATGTCTTTACTGAGCATGTATGGTTCTTGGACCTGCGAATTCTCATTTTGGCTAGCTAATACTAACATCCGTTTTTTCAACTTTTTCGGGATGAGGTAGCCCGGCAGCCTGCAAGAAAAACGAAGGTAATACAAAACATGACTTGGTGGACAAACCTGCCTGTGCAGAAGATACTTACTCGTTGAGCTTAAAAAAAGCTTCATGTCCTCTTTGTATTTTTCGTCATACGCCAAATACAATTCTGCATACTTGAATGCCTGGTGCATTTCTTGTCGGCAACGCGAATCTTTCATTACCGACTGTAGATTTTGTATTTTGATTTTCGTCATCCCACGGGTGGCCAGGTCCTGATTATCGGGGTTCCCGTACGCCTCAGACGAGTATTTATTAATAATAACCTTTAAATGAGTCATTGAGGGAGTCTGAGAGGAGTTGCTGAGTATAGTTTCGTAGGTCTCCCGACACTTGTCTTGGCTAAAAACAAAAACCATTATGTGTAAGTTGGCAGGATGAACTAAGCGTATCCGGAACGAAGCTATATTACCGGCAGATCTGCCGTTTACCTGGACCATACAAGATGTGTATAACCTCATTTATTGCTTATGCATAAAGTAAACGATGGCGAACATGCTCGACAAAAATCATGGATGAATACGGTGGATCACCGCCCCTTCGTAGTGTCCCATGAGCCAGTTTATGGTCCTCTGGTTCAAACTATTAAACGTCTGAAGCACTTCGGTGATACCAATCAGCGGCCTATGGTAGGCCTCGCTGATAGCCGCTTTTTGACATCCTTGTAAAGCTGGCCCTGGTAAAATATACGGCTTTTTAGCAAAAATGTAGTGCCAGCACTTAACCATTCGGCACGCAGTTACTGGCATCCGCTTGAAGGATGAATGCTCAAAATGGATATTAGCTCGGACACTTAAAAAGGAACAGATAAAAAGAACAAGAATTACATAGGTCACTATATATATATGAGGAACAGCGAGATACAGAAGGAACAAGATGTATATATAGATATAGAAACCCATGTAATTCTTGTTCTTTTTATCTGTTCCTTTTTAAGTGTCCGAGCCCCCCCCCCCTCCATTTTGATCGGAAAGGCGTCCGCGTTCCTCGGAATCTGGAATAACTTTAACGGCCAAATGGGAGATTTCCGTTCGTTTGCGAGAGAAGTCGGCCATATTACGCAGCCATATTAGGCTGCCATCTTCGGCGCGCTTTTTTGATTTGTGAATTGATCGCCCAAAGTATAGGTACGCCAATTATGGACCAGAGAAACTATAAAAAGCTATAAAACTAATATTAATATTGATTTTAATAGCAAGATTAGAGTGTCTGTCTACATAAATTATTTGAAAGATTTTCAATTTTCAAGGAAACTCTTTTTCTTTCTTTTCACAAGAGAGCATATTAGACCTATATACTAATGAAAGACCTTTTCAAATTTGTATACCATTGTGCAGCAGAGTTTTCTTAAAAACTTTTAAAACTCGCTATAACAATAAGAAAAAAGAAGAACACTTATTGTTCGAAGAGCTGCATGAAACACTATGTTTGTCCTTACATGAAATGCGATAACTGCGCACTTCTCAGTCCCGCCGGCCTACAACAAATGCGTAAAAGTATACGGCTCTTACTAGACAATTGTCGGCGTCTCCTTTGTTCGCGTGTCATTTCAGAAAATCCGCCCTTTGAATGAAAGCGAGAAATCATTGTAAATTTCTCTTTCGGGAATAGCGTCACTTTCATCAGCGGGATAAATTTCAGAGGACGTCCTCGCGTCTAAGAGGAAGTAACGAAATAAATTATGAAAGTGATTTTAACAAGATTTATTTTGCATTTATCTGATTATCTTGCATAATTTTTCAGTATGAAAAATGTGACAGGGTCCATTCTGAAAATTGAAAAAAGCATGTCCCTTTTTAGATTTTGATTTCATAAACGAATGTAGATCTCCGGTATGAATAAAGTGAAACAAAATGCCTGCAATATTTAATCAATTTCGAATACTGAAACTTAAAGTAGTAAAACCTTCTCGTTCCAAAATATTCATCACAATTTTAATTATTTTATTTTATCTTCACACTATCATCCAAAACTTTAAAAATAACCACAATCATCGCTCTTCAGTAACTTCTTCCCCACCTTCTAATCACTCACGCAAAATCACAAAACGATTTACCCACGAAAGCCTCTGCGCCATGGCTGCATAATTCCGGCATAAAGCTCTCGCTCTCGCTCTCTCTCGGAAAGTTGCGCGTCTCGGCGCAATTCCATCTTCCTTCAACTATATACACACACCGGCGGCCGCGAGCAAATTGATCTCGATAATAAGGGCCGGAGTATAAGATCCCTCCTCTCGATTAATAAATTCAACTTGCTTTTTATCTCGGCTCTGTCTTAGTCCCGACAAAGCCAGGGCTACTCTCGACTCCTGCAATCTCTCCCGAAGACACGTCCGCTCGGAATCGTTTTCAGAGAGAGGCACGCGGCTGAGTCTTAATCGATCGGTCGCTCGGAGAGTCCGAGGCGAATTACGGAACGGAAAAACCCCCAGATTTGGGGGGAATTTGCGGGCTGAACAGGTGGAGGCGGATGACGATGCGAGGCGGCGAAGTTTCACCGGAGCTTTATGTCGGAATTTCCAGATTTTTGAGAGGGTAATTAGGAACGATGGCTGTCGAAGTGGATCTCAGGGTTAACATTGATCCTTTTCTGACGAATAATCTTCGATCTTTTATTGAGGGTGTTACAATTTTTGGAAAAGTTGGCTTGAATATTTGGTTACATTATAAGTTTATATTGTTCGGAAATATAACATGTAAAAAATGTTTGGAAAGAGGATTACATTGACCGATTTGATAGCTGATTTTACTGATTTTTAGGGATCGGTTGATTGGACAATCAAGCTTAACTGCATCTTCAGACTCATTTCAATTTACGTCCCATTAACTGCTCACAAACATTGTTAGAGTGCAAGGATGCTGGTATGGTAGTCAAAATTGATAATCACCAAGCCGATGGCCAAAAAAAGATTAATTTTACCAACCAATAATCGTCTCAGACTTATCAATATAATCGCAGCGTGATAAATTTTAATTTTCCTAAAAAGAATATTGTGAAATTTTACGTGACATTCTTCAAAGTCCATAAAAGTACTGTTTGTGTGTTACTTTTTATGCACGCACTGTCATAAAATATTGATATTATTCCACCATACAATTATCTTACATTTATTTTACAATTATATTGTGGGCTAGTTACTTTATTTTAACCCTTTAAACGGAAAAACATAAATCCGTATATTATGTTATTACACAATGATACCATTACTGGAATCTTTAATCTAGAGTATGAAATGTTAAAATTTTAATTATGCAGATTAAATGCTAGCGTCTGACTAGATGCGGTCTGCAGCTACTTCCATTAGCATAGCAATCCATTGAATTTGCACTTAAACTTTTTTATGGCTATTCTTGTATAACTTTTTATACGTATAATAAACAACTAAAACCCGTTTTACAAGCCCTACTTACAAAATGAAAGTAGACCATCGTAAGAATCCTTTTAACATTTACTTAATCATTGATCCAGACACACTGTACCACCAATTTTCTAGTAAAAACTCTACATTCCACCAAATTTCCTGCCCCTATTTGTCGATTAACATTGAACCAATTGATTTTCCCCACTCTCATTTTTTCCTCCCTCGTCGACGCACTATGCTACGCTCACGTCTATTCGATTAGTCGCGTTCGCGCGCGCGCCGGCGCCGCGAATTTAATGGAGTCTCTCACGTTCGGCTACTTCTCGACTCTCAACCCCTTTTTCCTCGGGTCCTTCAACTTCTCGTCGAGCGCTCGCAAAGCTCTTTGTTCCTTCCAATTTCCCGTTCGTTCGCACGTATATATATATAGCGAATGCTGCTCTTTCCTTACCCTCTCTCTTTCTCTCTTACTCTCGCACTTCCTTCTGTTCCGTCGCCCCGCATTAACCGTCCGCGTCGTCGACGTCGTAGTCCTTGTCTTTTCTCATTCGCGAATGGGAGACTCATTTTCGACGCCATTTTTTTGTGTGAGAGAGAGAGAGAGTGGGAACGAGAAAGCTGCGAATAGCTGTCTCGGGAATAAGGGCTGTAGAGGTGCGTCTGAGTACCAGTTACCGGCAGTCACGGTGATCGTACGAGACTGATTCGGTGTTTTTATCGAAATCCAATTGTGACATTGTAATGAAAGCCGTGACTTTTGTTATGGAGAAAGTCTTATCCTACTTTTAAATATTTTTATTAAAATTTCAAATTACTACTTTTCTAAACATTTTGTAATATTTTTATAATTTATTTTCTGAAAGCCACCCATTTTTTTACATAGTTTACTTATTAAAGTTTGCGCATATATATTTGTACTGCAAACTAATTTTAATAATATTATCAATAATGAACTGCAGTTCTTGTTCAATCACGGAGAGAAATGTTTTTACAAAAATTCATACTTACATAACTTGCATTCTACTTAATTTTAGTATAACGTTACCAATTTTTACTATACTAGATAGTAAAGTGGAATTCACGATAAAAAAAAATTTCACAACCTACATTACCGACACGTTTTTTTTCTTAGTCACTTCGCATTTATGAAACTGACTTAGAAATAATTTTTTTTATTACGCCACGCCGCACGTTAAAAGATACTTTGTCTCGTCTACATGTGCTACACCTCGAACAGCTGACGATCGCTTAATTTTTACTACACTAACTACCAAAAATTGCTATATCTTTTATCAAATTTTAATACACTTATACCAATAATTGCTAAAAATATACTAAATAATCTATATAATATGAAATGAAGACGCTAATGGTAGTAGTGATAAGTAAATGTTGATTGCATCTAATGGCCAAGGTTACTACCAATATTTTGTTGTACGAGATGGTAAAAAATAAAACAACAAATTTATTTCACATTAACAACGTTTCGGACATCTTTTATTAGTGAATGTCCCTCTTCAGGTAAAACGTCTATTTTTGATGTAGTGCAGAGAGCTGTCCGTTTATCACAGTGAATTCATTAATAAAAGATGTCCGAAACGTTGTTAATGTGAAATAAATTTGTTGTTTTATTTTTTACCATCTCGTACAACAAAGTATTGGTAGTAACCTTGGCCATTAGATGCAATCAACATTTACTGTATAATATGAGTTTGTCACCCCATTCGTAGAAATTATAGTAATTTTTACATAAAAATTTCTCTCCGTGAAGAATCAGTAAAGATAATTGTTTCCTATGGGTAATTTAATCTTTCCTGTTAGTAGTAAAATTAGTTAAGTTTCTCCACAACTGTTTCTTACTTTTTCTATTATTCAATTAAATATAGAGCTTTTCTATAGGAAACGTTCAGAATCTATTACATTTGAGCTGCAACTCTAAGCTCTAAATAAGAAACTATATTTACACCAAAACAATTTGAGATTTCAGGAATAAATGCATCGCTTTAAGTAAATACGAAGCTCTGAGGGTCGTTTCCTTTGTTGTTTCTTGAAGAGCGAAGTCGACGCACTCTCTCTCTCTCTCTCTCTCCTTTCCGAATTCATTTTCTGTTCCTCGACCTGACTGCACAGTCGTGTCGCGAACTCATTAGAACGGTGAATTAGACAATCGTAATGGGTTCACCGAGTCTTTGACCTTGGAATGGGAAATAATATCCAGTATGACTGAATTGTAAGCCTGCATTACCATGTTTACGTTTTAGGAATACTTGAGGAGAAGTCGGAGTCGATTGCAGACGGTTTCCCAGAATATTTCGTTGATTTAATTTAATTTGTTTTAAGCAAACATTGACGTATTTCGTAAAAATAAAAGATTGAGAAAAAACAAGGGAAAGTAAGTGTTTAGGAATTATATGGCTTTTTAAATTTCGCGCGGTCGCGCTCTCGGCGGTTTCACTCGTGGAGTCTCTGCGGGACAGCCTAAACGGTGTTTTGATTAGGTTAGTCAGTGAAATAGTGTCTCTGTCTCTCTCGCTCTCCCGTACATTAATGGGAGAGATATAGTGATTTGACTCGCACCGCAAGTGACAGTACAAGTCGAGAAGAAGGAAGTTGGCCCCGACGCTCGCTCTCTCTCTCTCTGCGCTTAACTACCCTCGAGGCACATCGCACTCAACCGCAAAGCACACCTTTTTTTATTGGAATACTCAACACATTCGCTGGCTCAACTCATTAACTGGATTCTCTCAACCTGCTTGGATATCGGCACATCACCATCAGCAGCCTTCGCGGTTGGAGCGGTACACTTGATCTTCTCTACAGGCAGTGCACGTGCACAGGTAATCTCTCACTCTTACGGCCATTCTTGATGCCCGTGCTCTGACATGATAGATTTGCTAAACTCAGCTCAGGCGGCAATCCTCAAGCATGATTAGATCAATAATATCTAATCGTGCACACTCACACAACTTACCACGCAATTAAATCAATAATATTTAATTGTGTATACTTGTACTAGTAGCTCTCTCAACGGTGATTAACGTGGCCAGCAAGTAAGGAATTACTCAATTTATTACACAGGCCTTAGAAGGGAATGAAAATTATTAATTACATACACATACACATACCAATTATTGTAACACTCAAACACAATAGAATAATATCTCTGCGACTTAATTATAATGAAACAAAATTAATGTAATTTCGACTGATCTATAGTAATTTAAATGGAAATTGTTTATTTTTATATCTGTAATTATTTTAATATATTGTACAATGTTCTCGCTTAACTTGTATTCGATTCAAACTTATTTAAAACCCACTCACAGCATGTTACTCATATATTAATTACGGTATTCTCAAACACTAAGATTTTTATCAGATTTTTATCTCAAAAGTATTGATCTTTGTCCCTAGCCAACAGTTATTGTTCTCTCATAGTCCAATTATTTAAGCAACATCATCAGCAATCAACGAATATTATAAATCTTTAACGGAGCGTTCAAACCTCAATCATCGATCTGGTAGCACATCACCCAGAAAATCAAGTCAATCAAGTGTACTACCAGCGAGAGTGCTAGCCAGCGGTATATAGTCCACCGGACCAGAACCTCCCCGCTTGAAAAATACCGCGCCGACCTAATTCCCACGCTAACCTCCCGCGAATAAATAACGATTCACGTCTTAATCGGATGTTTTCAACCGCCTCGCGGAAATCGATATTACATTTCCGCTAAGTCCACAAGGTTTTCCCAGAACAGCGGAAGAGAGCAAACAGGCGAAAATAGTCGCGCAGTAAGTATATATCCGCGATGTTTTCTCCGAGGGAATTTCCCCGACAGGCGAGATGTGGGGAATTAGAGAGAAGAGGCGCGCAGTTCTTAGTGGAGGGGGCGATTAAACGCTGTTGTTGTATTTAGGTAGTCGGGCTGTTGCTGCTCGTCGAGTGACTAGAGGAATTTGGGAGGTGAACGCGTAATGGAGCTTTCGCTGAGCCTCAAGGAAATTTCAAGGTTCCTTCGGATGAGAGGATTAAAGGATTGTTATGTCTAATATTGAATGGATATGCGATTTAGTATTGTCTCTGGAATTGGTAGAATCTTTATTTAATAGAAAATTACTTATGATGAACTTCTTTTTTTCTTTTAGTAAAACTACAAACCATTCATTCGCTCTAATGAATCAAGCTAGAACGAAAACAATATCGCAATTGTTATACCGTGACTTACTGACTAGCGTTCAATTACTTTGAAGACTTTTCGCATCGTCAACTTTTCACTCATCGTGACGCGATCGCTCCTTTATGATCAATCGATCGACGGGATAGCTGCAATTCCGGATGGATGGCAACCAACATCACGCTCCCAGCCTAAAATAATAGAAGGCTCTTTGCTCTATACTCGCTTAAGTGTATTCAAGTATGGTTTTAATAGATTAGAATTAAAAAATGTGCTCAAATTTATGATTTTGATAATTATGTTTAATATGATGTTTAATTGAATTTGTATTTCAATTTTTGCTTTCATTTTATAAATGGTGACCTTGATTAACCATAAGTTAGCTATTTTGGAGTGAACTTTATGGCTAAACACACACATTGCTTGTTATTCCATAATTATATACCATCAGAAAAACCCTGGTACAAATTCATCTATATGAAATGGCCAAGAACTTAGAAAATAGCTAGTAAAACTGGATAATTAATCTCTACGATGAAATGATTTTTCGACCATTATTTGCCTATTTCTTAGATTGACGTAACAACAAAATATTCGTGTTTGATTTACTTACTAATTTATCGTAGATGAAAGAGCACTAGATGGCTTACCAAAATATAAATAAATAACATTACCTAATAAATTATTTGTTGTACTCGTTCTATAAATAATTCAGTAAAACTTTTATTTCTCCATCTGATTCTGTCTCTCTCACTCCTTGTCATAACAGCAAGCCTTCTGCTAGCCTTTTCCAGACTAAAAAAAAACTGATCAATTTTAATACCTTTAAAATACTCAAAAACAAGCTTGTGCTTGTCTTCGTCAAACTCATTTTATTTTTCAATCTATTAAATGGCCAAATAATAGGAGAAAAAGCGTTTCATCGGGAGCTAGAAACTGGACATAGGAAATTTCCATTTTATAGCAAGTTTCTAATATAAATAGTCAGTTATTAGTTATAAAATGTTTTGGATTTCCACCAGGGAACCGCTACCAATTCATTGGCAATTAGCTTTCTCAAACTAAAGTTATTCTCTAGTACATTGATTGTTTGCATCAGTATATAGGTAAATAATTATTATTTATCAACTCGGTTCGAAGATATAAAAAAGGTATCTCTGTGTCAAATTTTAACGACGATCGGCTGATTTTTACTCCTGTTAAACAAGTGAAGTGTAATAAGTGTAATAAGTGGTTACAATTTTAAGTCGATAAATAAAATATTTTTTTAGAAATTAATTAAAGAAGTATAAACCGTATTATTATTAATAACAAATGACAGACTAAACATAATTTCAATAAAAATTTATGATGTTAAGTAATACTAGTTGTAACATACTAAAAAATAAAAAAAAAATGAAAAATTCAATATCATTTTTTGGTTATAAAACAAAAAAATACTATGTTAAGATATTAATAATAAAAAAAAACTACCTACCCGAAGCCCAACTAACACATGTACTACACCATCTATAAGAACCCCTTTTCTACATTTCTATTACCTCACAATCATTGTGGTACAATATCCTGTATAATAAATTATGTTTCTTGATGAAATTTCACACATATATTGCCTATACCACACACAAAATTGTCTATAAAGTACAGCCAAAAGTATTATTAAATGTATTTCTCGGCATGTAATTAATTGACCAACGTATCTCGTAAATTTCATGTTTAGGCGAAGCGCGCTGTAAATTAACCTCAATAAAAAACAGAAGCAAATATACAACATGAAATTACGATATGAAAATTCATAAGCGAATTCCGAGACGAATTCTTTTACCCCAAGAACTCATATAAGAAATAATAGACAAACTCTACATCTTCTCCAAATTTCAAAGCAATTAAAACAATTTTACTCCAGCTATTGTGCAACTAAGAAAGCCATTTTTAGAAATACCAAAATTATAAAAACAAGAGAACCGTAATAGATAATGTAAATTTTTTTTTTTTGAAAATACAATTATTTTTATACACTAATATTTGTCCGATTCAAATATCTTAAGCCTATCATTAAAAAAAAATGAAAAATAGTTTTTCAAAAAGTTAAAAATCGATATAAAAAAAAATTAACCAAAATACTACATAATATTATTATTTTCTCAAAATCTTGAAAAAAAGGAAAATTTTAAGCGCTCTCCGAAAACGATTGGTTAAAAAGTGAAAAAGTTACAGCGTTACACACACACACACACACACACACACACACACACACACACACACACACACACACACACACACACACACACACACACACACACACACACACACACACACACACACACACACACACACACACACACACACACACACACACATGCACGCACGCACCCACGCACGTACAACCACGGATATTTTTTTAAAATAGTATATTTTGACTCCAAATGACTCCAAAAACATCTTTCTGACATGTTGTCTTGAAAACTTTTTTTTTCACCGTCACAAAGCTTTCTCTAGAAGTAAGCAATAAATTATGGTATGTTCACTTTATAAAATGGGTATTTTAAGTAACAGTAAAATTTTTAGATAAATTATATTACTTTTGCATGGTGATTTTGACTAAAAATGCTTCCATTTAATTAACACGTGTCGCTGTAAAATATGGTTAATTTTCTACCAGGAGATTTTGAAGCTTTTATACTAATCTATAAAATTTTAACGTTATATTAAAATCCATAATAATGAAAATATATTCAAACAGCATACGGAAAAGGTTCTATATCTCAGATCCATTCAACCATGCTGAAATCATAAAAAGATGAATAAAGTTTGGAAAAAGTGCTTTTTAGCCGCACATAATAAAAATATATATATAATCATTTTTAGGTTTCTTTAATTTGCTTTTTTCTTTATCGTGAGAATGATTTTGTTCCTCACAGGAAGCTTTTTAAATAAATTACTATTTGCAGCTAGAAAGCATTTTTTTTCTAAAGCTTAACAACAATTTTTTACGAGTTCGAAACGATAAAATGTAGCTTAGATATAGAACTTTTTCGGTATACTTTTTTTTTCACTTAGGTAACCAAAAATGCGTGGCCGATAGTGTACCTTTAAAATTTTAAAAGCTCTTAACTTCTGTAAAATGATTTCGTATGAAATCAATGAAATTTTCACGATAATTGAATTATATAAAATCAGCTCTAGTATTAATAAATTTAATTTATAAATAAAATTCAATTAACGGTTTAGCATCTAGAAATAGAATCCGATAAATATAAAACGAAGATGAATTTCCGTTGCATGCTATTTCACCACAAAGCATCACGAAGCATTTGAAACTCTAACTAAACCATTTCCGACTATATAATTGAAAAGCATTTTTATCGCACATTACATTTCACTCTCGAGGCCCACAATAAAGTTATTTTCAAAAAGTGTAAACTGGCTTCTAAATTGCTCGCCCGCGCACCGCCACTGCAGCGTTCTAGTATGGGTGTGTATGTATGCCGGTGGCGAGACCGTCTGTTACTACTTATCTGATCACCCTAATGGCTGCTATCACGGTAAATTGTTTCTGTGCGATATAAAATTCTCTCGTGACGTTTTTTTTATCACCAGGCGGCAAAATTAAACGCGTCGCATTAAGAAAGCACTTCCAAATTATGACGCATTAAAGTGAACTTAATGCCTCGGCCTTTTTTGGCGCTTCCGCGCGCGCGGCCGCAATATTTTTCACTCGCAATTTTCGCCGGATGAATGCAGGTCAAGCCTCGCGCCCGCGCGCGCAGTGAATAATTACTTGATATAATATTAAAATTTTCCGCGAAGAGGCTCGTCACGCCGCGCGCGCGCGTCATCTTTATGGCACTAGAGAGGATCTGCGCGCGACGTTTAGTGTTTCTAAACGCGCGGGTCTCTTTTTTTCCTCCGTCTAGTACCAGGAGAGCATCGATTTCATGCGCCCACGCGCGCGAATTAAATTCATGGCTGAACGGCAGCTTTTAATAATTAACGAGTATAGTCAAGCGTCCCTAGGGCTGCCGCAAGAGTCGATATAAATATCGATATCGTATTGATATTGTACCAATATCAATATCGATATCGAGACGATATTTTCTAAATCTTCGCAATACAAGACCAATATTATACATATCAATAATCAATACAAGACAAAACTCTTGCGCCAATATATCGCGATAATCTCGATATTGAACATACTTCTGACCAGGGGCGAATTCAGTCCTGGGTCATGGGTGGGGGTGCGAGTATATCCCATGACCTTTTTTTAAGGAAGTGATGCAAAAAAAAACAAACAATTTTTAAACCCAAGTAGCCGGGGGATATGAGGTCCACGCATATACGGGAGTCATGTAGACATGAAAAAATAAGTAAAACGATTATTTAAAATAATTTTTAAACCTAAGTAGCCGGGGGATATGAGGTCCATGCATACATGCATATAAGGGAGTCATGTAGACATGAAAAAATAAGCAAAACGATTATTTAAATAAGTTTTAAACCCAAGTAGGCGGGAGATGTGAGTGCCACGCATATGAGGGAGCCATGTAGATATGAAAAATAAGCAAAAGGATTATTTAAATAATCTTTAAACCCAAGTAGCCGGGGGACGCGAGGTCCACGCATATTAACAAATTACGTATAGATTTGCAACAATAAGCAAGACCAATATTTAAACAATTTTTAAACCCAAGTAGGCGGGGGATATGAGGTTCACGCATATTAGGGAATTACGTAGATCTACAACAGACAATTATTTATAGTAACCTCCGCCTACTTGAGTTTAAAAATTATTTAAATAATCGTTTTGCTTATTGTTGCACGTCTACGTAATTCCTTAACATGCATGGACCTCATATCCCCCGCCTACTTGAGTTTAAAAATTGTTTAAATAATCGTTTTGCTTATTTTGTTATGTCTACATGACTCCCTAATATCCCCACAATAACTACTTGCGTGGACCTCGCGTCCCCCGGCTACTTGGGTTTAAAAATTATTTAAATAATCGTTTTGCTAATTTTTGATGTCTACATGACTACCTTATATGTGTGGACCTCATATCCCCCGCCTACGAACTCGACCGAGAGCTATCCAAAATTTACAAGGAATTTCGAAGCGATTAAGTAAGTTTTACTCCCGTAATCGTTGGACATAAAAAACTTATTTTTTTCATATTACAATTTTTTTCTCAAAAACTAGTCGACAAAATGGATTCAAATTTTTACAGATTATAGCTATTTATATTCTGCATTATCATAATTTTTTTCAAAAAAATTGACCGTTTAGTTTCGGAGTTACAGGCTTAAAAAAACACGTTTTTGTTAATAACAAAAGAACTGTGATAGCTAGAGAAATTTTTTTTTAGAAAATATAGGTATTTTAATGCTCTTTCGAATGCTAGCCATTCGATTCAAATCTCTTGGTGTTATCATTAAAAAAAAAGCGAAAATCAATTTTGAGAAAATCGTAAATTCGAAATAAAACAAAAACGCATCGGCCCAATCAAAAAACGAATTTTTGACTAGCCATCACACAAAAAAAATAAAAAAAATGAGACCTGTTGTCCGGTTAAAATCGATCGAATAGAAGCTGAGATCCAGGTGCACATACACACACACACACACACACACACACACACACACACACACACACACACGCGCGCACGCACGCACGCACGCACGCACACATCCATACACACACACACATCCATACAGACATTTTTCAAAAATCATGTATTTTGATTCCTAACACCTCGAAAAACAATTATAACATATTTTTACAACAACTCAAAAAATTACTATCACAAAGTTTCCTGTAGGAGGAAGCAATTATATACTTAAGGTAGTTCTTACCCAAGAAAATGATCGTTAAAAAAGTATTGCGTATAAGCTATTGCTCAAATATTATATTACAAGTGATAGTAAAATCCAAAAGTAGGTTGCTTTAAGTAACAGAAAAAATTTTCAAATATAAATTATATACATTAAAGCCTAAAAGTTGGTAAATAAGGAAAAATATCACAAAAAGTCATGAATTATTTTTGTTTTTATTCGATTTTTTATTCAAAACACTATTTTGTTTCTGAAACGTTCCTCGATAAATTCACCGCATGAAATTGTCAACAAATCATTTTACACAAAGTTAGAGCTATTAGTTGCTAAGTTTTTGTAATTTTTTTTAAACAAATTTCTCTAACTTTGTGTAAAATGATTTGTTGATAATTTCATGCGGTGAATTTATCGAGGAACGCTTGAGAAACAAAATAACGTTTTTAATAAAAAATCGAATAAAAAAAAAATAATTCATGACTTTTTGTGATATTTTTCCTTATTTAGCAAATTTTAGGCTTTAATGTATATAATTTATATTTGAAAAATTTTTTCTGTTACTTAAAGCAACCTACTTTTGGATTTTACTATCACTTGTAATATAATATTTGAGCAATAGATTATATAGAATACTTTTTTAACGATCGTTTTCTTGGGTAAGAACTACATTAATTATTTCTCGAACCTTTTACACCAGATTCGTAATAAAAAAGTTTGTCATTAATAAGTACAATTCCTTTTACGCATTTGTTTGTTTTATTGTAATAATTGTAATAAATTATAGAATGATATTGTTAAAAATGAAGTTATAACGAGGTTTTGTGGTAGTAAATTGTCGACATCGATATTCTCGGCACAAGACCAATACAATATCGAGACAAGATCAATATTCTCATTAACCAATATCGAACAATATCGAGACAATATTTTAATTTACCATTATAGTGCGATATCGAGACAATATTTTCCAAAATGTCGTTTTGTCTTGTATTGCGGCAGCCCTAGTGTGTGGCGTGAGTCTGTGTACAGAGGATATCTCGAAAACGAATCGGTCGATTTCGACGGGACAAAGTTTGATTTTGATGCCGCTTTAAAATCCGCTTTAGAATATGCTTTAAAATCCACAAACGATTTTGAAAATTTATCGAATTTCTTTTGTTTTATGATCAAAAACCAATTTTGAAATTTTAATTTTTCTCATTTTTAGGCACGACCGCTTCTCGGGAGAGCCTTATATTTTCGACAGGGCGAAAATTGTAACACTTCAAATTTGAAAATTTACAACATAAAAACTATTTTCCACCCAAAAGGAGTACATTTTAAGCGTTTTCAGAGAAGTATGTATGTCTGTACGTATGTATGTGATCAAGTAACCCGATTATCTCCGCGAAATTTCGACGGATCCAAACGGGCTTTGGGAAATATACTCGTCTAATTATAAGTAACTGACAGTTCTCTACCGAGCCAAATCGATCGACAAATAAAAAAACGCCAGGGCAAATAAAAATTTGAAAAAATCGATTTTTGAGCATACGGTGAACAAAATTAAATTTAAATCAAAAACAACAAATGCATCTGCTAAAACTAATTAAAAGACGACTTTTTTACATTGAACATTTTTTTCTATGAACAATATTTAACAATGTAATAGCGAAAAAATCGCTAAAATCATCAAAAATAGTCGTTTTTTGCTATTACTTTATAGGATTTGAATTTACACAAAAATGTTAAATACAAAAGTTATAGATAATATTGAAACAAAACTTTTTCCTATTCGACATTTTTTTGTACAATCAATTCCTGACGAGTTAAATCCAAAAAAACGGTTTTTAACGCCTAAATGTACATAAAATGGCCGATTTTCGTTTATAACTGAGCAGAATATGACTTTACACAAAAATTTTAAATGTAAAAGTTATAGATAATATTAAAACAAAACTTTTTTCTATTGAATATTTTTTGCTACGACCAATTCCTGACGAGTTAAATCCAAAGAAACGATTTTTAACGCCTAAATATACCTAAAATCGACGATTTTCGTTTATAACGTAGCAGGATTTGATTTTATACAAACAAAAGTTATAGATAATATTTGTCCCATTTAACATTTTCATGATCCAGACGAACTAAACTTATAAAAACGATTTTTTAATGCCTAAATACACCTAAAATAGCTGATTTTCGCTTATTATTCAACAGTATTTGACTTGACACAGAAATATTAGGTATAAAAGTTATAGATAATAATAACAAACGTTTTTCTTCCAATATTTCCATGTATAATCAATCCCTGACGATCTAAATCTATAAAAACGATTTTTAACGCGTAAATACACCTCATATAGTCGATTTTCGCTTATTATTTAACAGAATTCGATTTGACACAAATATTTAATACAATAGCTATAAATAAGATCAGAAAAATCAGTAGAACATTCCAAATATTACATAATTATAAAAATATAATAAAAATATAAAATATAAATTGATGGTGAACTAAAAGAATGAAAATTACGTAATATTATATAAATACATATTGAAGTAATATTATATTAACCAAACAAAACTTGTGTGATGTATGGGCTGTGAAAGGGATGCTTTTACTCACATACGTTATACACAATAAATTACTGATGTTCACTGATTTTTCAAATTTATTTTTTTCAACAGGTTCAGTACGGCATGCGTCAAATATGACTTCTGAAATCTGCCATATTCTTTGAATTGTTGTAAAAGAAAAAAACTTTTGCCCATAACGCTTTTTATATCAGAAATAATAATATAATAATATGAAAATTTCTTTGATTCTCGTTTTACTTTAACTTAACTTATTAACTTAATGTACTTTTTCTTATACATTATCCATACTAAATACATAATTTCTCTAATATTCGAGCAGAGGTGCATTCATTGAAGTAAATAGGTTACGCCTGAACTTTACTAATTATTAAAATACAAAAATTGATGAAGAAATATAAAAATCAAATACAAAAATCTAATATAGAAGTAAAATAGATATAGAAATAAAATTTAATATAGATTTTTTTAGATGACAAATTGCCATATACAAAGAAGTACCTACCCGACTACCCCAACTACAAACAACTACCTACCCGAACTGCATTTAACCACACACTTAGCACTTTTATGATATCCCCCAGTTCCTAATTACCTATCCCCTCACATTCTATACCACTGACACTCGAAGATCACTGATGGAGCTGCAGAAGCAGCAAAGTGGAGCTGTATGGCTCAAGCTGGCACTACTTCATGGATGCCAGTCTGCTCAGGATCATCTATTCACAACTAGCAACCATCCGCTAGGACAGTAGCTAGACCATCTGGAATGGAAGAACTGGCAGAGACCTGCACTCGTGTCTCATTTTCAAGGACAGTCTCAGCCTAGGGATTGACGAAGCACAAGCAGCAGATCAGCCACTACTCTGGGAGCCAAGCGAGGAGAGTTAAGCACCTAAAATCCACATATGACTAATAAATAGATGACACAAAAAATATTACCATACGAAAGTAGAGTCTGCAGCAGTGATTGCTTTTTGCTACCCTTGCTGCACCCTACAGTACATTGACACTTAAAGATCTCTGATGGGGCTGTAAATGCAGCAAAGTGGATCTGGACGGTCCAGGCTGGTGCTACTCCATGTATGCCAGTCTTCTCAGGATCATGTAATAAGTAACTAGCAGCCATCCGCTAGAGTAATCCGATCAGTAACTATACTCGGAGGGAAGACTGTCAGAGACCTTGGCTCATGTTTCACTGTCAGGGACAGAATCAGCCTGGGAGTCGACCAAGGCACAAACATCAGATCACCCACTACTCTGACAGCCAAGTGAGGAGAGATGAGCATCTAAAAACAACATATAACTAATAAATAGATGACACAAAAAAACATTACAATACGAAAGAAGAGTCTGCAGCAGTGGTCGTTGTTCACTCTCCTCGCTGCACCAGCTACCTGTAACAAAAAGAAGCATCTTCAGCCGAGCTATCAAAGAGGTTAGGAACATAAAAAACTTTCCACAACTGCTCTCGTCGTCGACCCCGCTGCATTACTGTCTCCGACGAGTCACTTACATCACTTCGCTCGGCGGCCGCCGCAGCGCACTGATACGCCCGAGTGTGCCACGCGTGCCCCGCCAGGGTGCCACGTCATGCCCCATTTTAATACCATTTTCATTTTTTAATTATATTATTTATAAAGATTTTCTGAAAAAAACAAAAACAGGGCTTGAAAGATAAAAGTTGAAACTATCAAATAGGTTTGGTCTCATTTAGAAAAAAAATCATTTTCTCGTTGCTCCAAGCGACTTAAAAATGAAGTCAACCTTGTTTCTAAGCACCGATTTTCAATCTTATTAAATTAAATGTTAAACATTATCTATAATCTCAAAAGTATAGAGGAAAATTCTAAAAGCATATCTAATTAGGTTTATGAGGGTGCCAAACTTACCTACCTGACACCCCATGCCCCGCCTTCCCCTACAGCAACGCAAGACGGCAGACGGTGAGACGGGCCGTGCGCCCGCGCTGCGACAATCGTACTTCGTGCAGCCGCTCATGCACGCAGCGCTAACGGTTAAGGCGCGGAGGTCGAAAGAATATTGACAGATAATAGCCAGATGCCAGATTCTCGAGTGCCTTAGTGCTGACTGGCGACTGCTGAGATTGTACTGCGCGCATGGTATAAATTCGTCGGGATACGAATCAACTTTTGTACTTTTTTTTTTAATTAGGAACCCGCAAACATCGCTTTTATTTGCCCTGTAGTTAACATTTCATGCAAAGCGTCGTGTGAGCAGAGCTGACGTCCATCTTTCGTTAAAACTAAAGACTGTTGGAGTTTTCATTTCGTTCAGCCTAGTTTCTTCTGTTTTTCTCCTTTTCACGGTATTAGTGTATGTGTGCATGATGTGCCACGAGTATATTTTCGTAATTGAGATTGTAAAGGTATATGCAGTTAGGAACACCCGTAAGCAGCTATAAGAGTCCCCACCTTTAATTAGAACTGTATGAAATTCAACTTTAATGTTTTTTTATTAATCGAGAGCAATGAAACAATAGTTTTCCTCATATAATTCAATAGGATTTGACTATACACAAAAATTTCAAATACATAAGTTGGGGATAGCATTCAAAAAAACTTTTTTTCTATTTAACGTTTTCATAAATAAAAATAAAAAAAATTTTATAATTTCGATATAAATTATGAAAATAATGTTTTTTAATTTTAAATATACCTGCAATCATGATACTTATATTCAATATTTCTATGTACACTTTAATCATATCAATTAGTACATATTAAATTTATATACATCACAGACTATATTTAAAAATTTATCTAAACATACTTATACATGCAGAATTAAAACGCACACCTTCTACAAAATAGAAGAAATAAATGTGTAAAAGTAAATGGACAATTTTTATTTAAACTTTACTGTAGATGTATTTATGTTTATTTTAATGATGAAAATGATAAATAAAGTATTACAATTTTTGCAATAATGAAAGTATAAGGTTCTTCTGAGCATTGCGGTCGTGCCTATTATGTAAAAACGAAGTTTTTACATAGGGAGGGGGCGGGCAACGAGCGAAGCGAGGAGCAGGTGTGTGTGGGGGCGGGGGGATGGCAAGCCGAAGGCACGCTGGGGGGCGCAGCCCCCCTAGTTTTACTCAAAAGGGACCCCGTACAAAATCATAGGAATATGGACCTCTGTGAAAACTTCTGAAACTTTGGTATATTACAGGTTATGACCTCCATATCAAAAGTCCTCATGGGTGCAAGATCCAAAAATGGACAGATTTTGAGATGTAGAGGTTATAATATGACCAAGTTCCTTTACTTTACGAGCGCAACTTGGTGCATATTTTTATGAATGTTTGCGCTGAGGTTCGTAGATGCTTAAGTGTGTGTGTCTGTCTGTGTGTGTTTGTGTGTGTGTGAGTGTGTTTGTGTGTGTATGTGTCGCTGTGTGTATGTGTCGCTGTGTGAGTGTGTGGGTTTTTGTGTCTGTGTATGTGTGCGCACACACAGATACACACTCACACACACATACGGACACACACACACACACAGACATACACACACAAACACACACACATCCGGACACACACGCGCACACACACAGATACACAATCACACACACATACGGACACACACACAGCCACACACACAAACACACTCACACACAAACACACACACATACGGACACACACACGCGCACACACGCAGATAAACACTCACACACACATACGGGCACACACACAGACACACACACACACACACATACGGACACACATACGGACACACACACTCACACGAACATACGGACACATACACAAACACACACGCATGAGTTTGAGTTTTTGTAATATCGTGAAAAACCAATAATTAGCATTTTCGATAATATGGTTGATTTAGACACTTAATATTATTCATACATCTTTGTAATGCATCAAATCACTTAATTTTATTAGAACATCGAATAGAACATAAAACATCTTTTTTCAATAATATTTGGCTTGTACAATAAGCCTTATTGTAATTATCAATTATAGATTACATTCACTTTTAATTTGTTGAATATTACATAAAAACTAATACACATTTCTGTGGCTTCTCAAAATAACGACCTAACCCACTTGTACGTGTTTTCGAGAAATCGACATTTTAAAATTTCTGTCATGACACTTCATATGTAAGATCGAATTGCGCGAGATGAGTCATAACAATGTAGACTTTTACAAAGGTGTAGAATATCTTTCGAACCCCACTATCAGCTGCTGAATACATTTTTATTCTTTGTATACCCTATTAAAAAAAAATCACGTGAGTAGTCACGTGAGTACTCACGTGAGTACTCACGTGAGAACGCGCGTGAGTTCTCACGTGAGGTTTTCAACGATATTCTCACGTGAGTAATCACGTGAGTACTCACGTGATAAGTGAAAAAAATGAATAATCAATGTTTTTTTTTACTGAACTATTACATAAATATTTGATCTTTAATTTTTGCGTATAATTTCGAATCCTTAAATAGTATAGGGAGATATAAAAAATGAGGCAAGCCTCGTAATTACAACTCTTTTAAAAAAGTCGCGTTATTGACTAAGTCTTACCGCTTTATGTATCCTCGCCGGCGTTCATTTGCCTATAGAAATCGAGAAAGGGGTTGCCGCCTGGCGGACACCGGCGGAACTGATTACTGATGGGGCCCGTCTGAGCTCCACGCCTAGTAACTCTTTTAACCGCCAGGCGGCAACCCATTTCTCGTTTTCCATAGGCAAATGAACGCCGGCGAGGATACATAAAGTGGTAAGACGTAGTCAATAACGCGACTCTTTTAAGGTAGTTCTCTAATATATCAAAAAGTGGGTTTCGAAAGTAACAAAATTCTAGCGTGTTCTTTAAAATCTAAATTTAAAAGGTTGCCGACCTATTCTTTAAAATCTAAATTTAAAAGGTTGCCGACCTATTTTTCAAGAAAAAATTATTGAAAATGGTTACTTTTACATTGAGAGTAAATGACGCCATATAACGCATAACAGGAAGTAATAGTATTAGTTGATAAAAAAGTGGGTTTTCAAAAAGAAAAACATAGCTTAAAAAAGATGGATTCAGCTCTTTCTTCTAAGTTTATCAAATATGTGTCAAGCCGACATTTTTAAAAAGATATGAATGATTATAAACACAAATAGCAGAAGACATACATGAGAGCGAGAGAGACAGAACGACGCGTATGGCATGCGTATGGTATAGTTTGTGCTCTCGCTGACAGCGCAAACTATAACGCGTTAGAGAACTATCTTAAAAGAGTTGTAATTACGAGGCTTGCCTCGTTTTTGATATCTCCCTATACTATTTAAGGATTCGAAGTTATACGCAAAAATTAAAGTTCAAATGTTTATGTAATAGTTCAGTAAAAAAACATTGATTATTAATTTTTTTTAAACCATTTTTTTCACTTATCACGTGAGTACTCACGTGATTACTCACGTGATTACTCACGTAAGAATATCGTTGAAAATCTTACGTGAGAACTCACGCGCATTCTCACGTGAGTACTCACGTGAGTACTCACGTGAATGCTCACGTGATTTTTTTTTTAATAGGGTAAAGAAACAAAACAATGCAGTTAAGTCGTTATTCCGTAACTGTACAGTTAAGCGGTTTAGGGAAATTGTTCAAATAAGACAAATAGTTATTTCTTTACTTAAAACATAGAATACGAATTCTTTTTTAAATATTCATTCCCATGCATCCGCTTCCCAACGGAATATGCATCAAGTCAACGGAATTCGGTAAACCGGATACCGAGCGTTACTCGTTTACTGTTTACGCACTCTCGCTTCATCGCCCGGCAATCAAAGCTGTTTGTGTTACCTTCTATTATCTATTGCCTTTGATCTTTGTTGCTATAATAATAGGTATGTCATAATCTGTTTATTGCATAGTATTAACTTCGAAACGGTGCTTGTAATTAAATATAAATATTCAGGTAAGTTGTTTTTCCAGGCACAGGTGCAGTTAAGTGGTTAGGCAATTAACTGATATTTGCTCTTTGAACGCGTTTCAGATTTCCTGACCAAAACTACATGAAAAAGGGTAGTTAGAAGGTAAACAATCCGGTCCTAACTCATTTTTGATCCCCAAGTAGGTTAGGTCGTTATTCCTGGAAGCCACAGATTTCATACCTGCTTAAAATTACATTTGATAAGTGATAATTACCCAGTTGAATAGGTCTCCTAAAACCAGATAACTCGCTTCGCTCGTGCGAAAATTGTCTCCTGCGGTAAATAATCACCTTACGCACGAGTGTCGTACCGTATTTTACACCACGAGAGCCGAATAATCATATTAAAGTTATGATAAAAGTATTAGTATTTATCAGACCATTTCATTCGGATAATCTATTATCATGTGTGCATAAATTAGGCGACAAACAGTTTTACGATGTATATTCCAATACCAAGATAAATACTGCTTAATTATTTATGAATAAAATATAAATTTCTTATCGGAACTAGGATGCGTACTATTTTTATTATGTACATACTAAACTATCTCATCTATAATTTAATCTATAAATTATTGAAATCTATAATATATTTACTTTTACTTTCAAGCGAGTAATCACATTATGCTTTAAAATCAATAGTTTTTCATCTTTTTCACATATTTTATCTTTGTTCACTGTTAATGCTGCAAAAAATATACCCAAAGCTTTACTATGTTAAAGTATCCACAAATTATGCAAAATATACAATAATAAAGTTGAATGGTTGATTGAAAATAAATTTATTACCTGAATATCATACCTGTATGTAACATTATTTTATACGATACTCATCCTTTTTATATGGTAAAACTAAATGTTACATATATTATGATGCTTATTATCATTTAAAACAAAATAATTTCTCGATGTAGAACTCTATATTCTTAAGGGATAATATAATATTTTAACAAATATATACAAAGGTATTTTTTTCATAAACTGTTAATTTTGATGCATACTTTCAGAGTATGCTTAAAATTACATATTTAATAATTTATCAGAACGAATAGCTAGGTATCGAAATAATAAAAATACGTACGCAGCATAGTTTGCAACAGGACGTTTACATCACCTTAAGTCAAAAGCTTAAAAAACTTAGTCGGTAAAGCACATCTTTAAAGAATAAGCTATGTCATAAACGTCATTCCAGTTTAATCTCTTCGAGTTTTTCAGTTTCAAAATTCATTTGAGGTAGCTCCGTAATAATCTAACGACGATTTAATTCGCTTAAGCTGATAATATCTCAAAGAGAATTTTTCCAGTTGTCTCCTTCGTTGAGTGGATCCTGGGTTAGTGCGGTTTTTTTCCCAAGCTGTGGACATAACCGTAATACATAAAATAATTAGTTGGTTACAATTTTTGAATAAAAATATTTTAGCATAATTTCATACATATATTATTAAATAAAACAAGTTTAAGTCTAGGTATGCTACCTAGCCTGCCAGGTAAGTATACTGTAGATATATGTAGTGGAAAGGAGGAGGAGAACATCAGCAGTAGCAAGCCGGCGATAGGTGGCGCTACTAAGAAAAGGGGCCGTGCCTGCTTATAAGCCAACCGCCGCCGTTTAGGCAACAGTTTCGTACAGTACTCGGAACTGGGGAGTCGTCAATATCACTCTTCCAACGCTCCTACTCGCATCTTTCGTGTTCTCTTACGAATGGGATAGTGGTCAATAAGACTTTGACAGGAATCTTGTCGCATCTTCCGTGTTCTTGTGCCAATCGTACGTAGTCAACGAGACTTTGATTTTCGTGTTCTTTGGCAAATCATCCAACATCAAGATGGCACGAACAAGCAGAGCATATGAGGCAGTGAAGACCCCCGCGTTCAACAATATTGACGAATATACACTGGCGTATATCTTTCAGTACCTCTCTTTGATCGACAGAACGAAAGTCGAGCGGGTGTGCAAACGCTGGAAAAGAGCGAGTCGGGAATATGGTTACCTGTATTCAAAACATCTGACGATTGGCTCCGATATGGATGAATTACCGTTCTTTAACAAAAGTGTCCAGGAGAACGAATCCAAGCTAGAGAAAATACTATGCTATCGCTGCAAATACATAGAAGACGTCAATTTTACATCTGAATGTCATTACAAACTGTATAAGCGAGCGATCCCGCTGCTGTCGCAGTGGTGCCCTAAGCTGAAACGCCTCGACGCTCACAACTTGAAGGTACATAACGATAACTTGACTAACCTGGTCGAGGGCTGCCCGAACTTGGAGGAACTGATACTGGGAATGGGTTTACGTGGACCGCTTAAGGAGAATGAGCTGAACGAATTCTTCTGTGGTGCCAAGCGCCTAAAAGGATTCGGCGTACAATATCAGATGTCTATGACCGGCACGTGTCTGCTGAAGTTGCAACCAGGAATATTGGAGAGCCTGGAAATAGAAGATTGTATTTCCTTCCACCTGACACCAGAGATAGCTGCGTTCCTCGCACCATCGCTCAGGAGATTCTCTTACAGCGGGTACAGCAGGAAATATAAGCAGAACTTGAAGAACATTGCGCAGCTGCCGAATCTGCGCAGACTTTTAATTAGCGTGAATCCCAATCAGTTGACCAAGTGTATACTCAAGAGTATAGTCCGAAGCTGCTCATTGCTGGAAGCCGTGGACCTGGACAGATCGCTCATGGGTAACCAGGACCACGACATTACGCCTTTATTGGATCTACCAAACCTCAAGGAACTGGCGATCAGGAGCAAAATGCCCACCGGCGAGGATGTGCTCATGAATAAATCGTTTGAGAAGATTGAGCGACTGACGTTGGGCTGTTCGATCACGATGAATGTAGAGGCTTACAGGATTCTCATAGATCGGTTACCAGCTTTGCAATACTTCTCGGTGTGCAGCTGTAGCTTGGACCGACCTGCGGCCAGGGTCTTGGGCAAAAATATGATCGTAGCAATCTATTTTCATTGCGAATCCTATACTGACACACAGGTGTTAGAATCAATACCTTAATCACACTTCATAAATTCTTAAATAAAGGACTGGATATTTTATTACAATGTAGCTTTAAGATTATTATTAAAGAGAGAACGATAGGTACTGGGTCAATTATGTCAGACTTTTACATAATGAGTAAATAATTTTGTGATTGTAGGGACCATATCTTTTCTAAATAAATACAAAAATAACCCAAAACTTTTTTTATTAAATTTATTTTTTATGTACCCCATTTTAATATTATGTACAATGTTAAACGTTTTTGATAATGTATTGAGTTATAATATATATATATGGGATGTTTCGCATGAAGTGAGCAAGTAAAAATTTTAAAATAGTTAAAAATTTTTTTACTTTTAGTTTTTTATAAATAAAACATGTTCCTAAAATTTTAGATCGATATTTGCATAAATAAAAAAGCTCTGCAACATTGAAACTTCAAATTTTTTGCAATTTTTGGTTAAAATCCAAATTTTATCATTTTTAGGCACGACCGCTTCTCGGGAGAGCCTTATATTTTCGTCAGGGCGAAAATTGTAACACTTCAAATTTGAAAATTTACAACATAAAAACTATTTTCCACCCAAAAGGAGTACATTTTAAGCGTTTTCAGAGATGTATGTATGTCTGTACGTATGTATGTGATCAAGTAACCCGATTATCTCCTCGAAATTTCGACGGATCCAAACGGGCTTTGAGGAATATACTCGTCTAATTATAAGTAACTGACAGTTCTCTACCGTGCCAAAGCGATCGACAAATAAAAAAACGCCAGGGCAAATAAAAATTTGAAAAAATCGATTTTTGAGCATACGGTGAACAAAATTAAATTTAAGTCAAAAACAACAAATGCATCTGCTAAAACTAATTAAAAGACGTCTTTTTTACATTGAACATTTTTTTCTGTGAACAATATTTAACAATGTAATAGCGAAAAAATCGCTAAAATCATCAAAAATAGTCGTTTTTTTGCTATTACTTTACAGGATTTGAATTTACACAAAAATGTTAAATGCAAAAGTTATAGATAATATTGAAACAAAACTTTTTCCTATTCGATATTTTTTTGTACAATCAATTCCTGACGAGTTAAATCCAAAAAAACGGTTTTTAACGCCTAAATGTACATAAAATGGCCGATTTTCGTTTATAACTGAGCAGAATATGACTTTACACAAAAATTTTAAATGTAAAAGTTATAGATAATATTAAAACAAAACTTTTTTCTATTGAATATTTTTTGCTACGACCAATTCCTGACGAGTTAAATCCAAAGAAACGATTTTTAACGCCTAAATATACCTAAAATCGACGATTTTCGTTTATAACGTAGCAGGATTTGATTTTATACAAACAAAAGTTATAGATAATATTTGTCCCATTTAACATTTTCATGATCCAGACGAACTAAACTTATAAAAACGATTTTTTAATGCCTAAATACACCTAAAATAGCTGATTTTCGCTTATTATTCAACAGTATTTGACTTGACACAGAAATATTAGGTATAAAAGTTATAGATAATAATAACAAACGTTTTTCTTTCAATATTTCCATGTATAATCAATCCCTGACGATCTAAATCTATAAAAATGATTTTTAACGCGTAAATACACCACATATAGTCGATTTTCGCTTATTATTTAACAGAATTCGATTTGACACAAATATTTAATACAATAGCTATAAATAAGATCAGAAAAATCAGTAGAACATTCCAAATATTACATAATTATAAAAATATAATAAAAATATAAAATAAACTCCTTCTTCTTGACCCAACGAACCAAATCTTTATTTAACTTAACCCAAGAGGTGAGCAGTGTAAATCGTTATTCATTTAAAAGTGTAAAAAAAATTTTCTTGTAAATTAAAACTTGTAAATTTCTATGTAGCCTTGAAAAGGGACATAATACATGTTCGAAACGTTGGGTTAAGTTAAATAAAGATTTGGTTCGTTGGGTCAAGAAGAAGGAGTTTATTTATTCAACAATCACCAATACGAACAATCCTCTAATCTTTCACAAAAATATAAAATATAAATTGATGTTGAACTAAAAGAATCAAAATTACATAATATTATATAAATACATATTGAAGTAATATTATATTAACCAAACAAAACTTGTGTAATGTATGGGCTGTGAAAGGGATGCTTTTACTCACGTACGTTATACACAATAAATTACTGATGTTCACTGATTTTTCAAATTTATTTTGTTCAACAGGTTCAGTACGGCATGAGTCAAATCTGACTTGTGAAATCTGCCATATTCTTTGAATTGTTGTAAAAGAAAAAAACTTTTGCCCATAACGCTTTTTATATCAGAAATAATAATATAATAATATGAAAATTTCTTTGATTCTCTTTTTACTTTAACTTAACTTATTAACTTAATGTATTTTTTCTTATACATTATCCATACTAAATACATAATTTCTCTAATATTCGAGCAGAGGTACATTCATTGAAGTAAATAGGTTACGCCTGAACTTTACTAATTATTAAAATACAAAAATTGATGAAGAAATATAAAAATCAAATACAAAAATCTAATATAGAAGTAAAATAGATATAGAAATAAAATTTAATATAGATTTTTTTAGATGACAAATTGCCATATACAAAGTAGTACCTACCCGACTACCCCAACTACAAACAACTACCTACCCGAACTGCATTTAACCACACACTTAGCACTTTTATGATATCCCTCAGTTCCTAATTACCTATCCCCTCACATTCTATACCACTGACACTCGAAGATCACTGATGGAGCTGCAGAAGCAGCAAAGTGGAGCTGTATGGCTCAAGCTGGCACTACTCCATGGATGCCAGTCTGCTCAGGATCATCTATTCACAACTAGCAACCATCCGCTAGGACAGTAGCTACACCATCTGGAATGGGAGGACTGGCAGAGACCTGCACTCGTGTCTCATTTTCAAGGACAGTCTCAGCCTAGGGATTGACGAAGCACAAGCAGCAGATCAGCCACTACTCTGGGAGCCAAGCGAGGAGAGTTAAGCACCTAAAATCCACATATGACTAATAAATAGATGACACAAAAAAATATTACCATACGAAAGGAGAGTCTGCAGCAGTGATTGCTTTTTGCTACCCTTGCTGCACCCTACAGTACATTGACACTTAAAGATCTCTGATGGAGCTGTAAATGCAGCAATGTGGATCTGGACGGATCAGGCTGGTGCTACTCCATGTATGCCAGTCTTCTCAGGATCATGTAATAAGTAACTAGCAGCCATCCGCTAGAGTAATCCGATCAGTAACTACACTTGGAGGGAAGACTGTCAGAGACCTTGGCTCATGTTTCACTGTCAGGGACAGAATCAGCCTGGGAGTCGACCAAGGCACAAACATCAGATCACCCACTACTCTGGCAGCCAAGTGAGGAGAGATGAACATCTAAAAACAACATATAACTAATAAATAGATGACACAAAAAAACATTACCATACGAAAGAAGAGTCTGCAGCAATGGTCGTTGTTCACTCTCCTCGCTGCACCAGATACCTGCAACAAAAAGAAGCATCTTCAGCCGAGCTATCAAAGAGGTTAGGAACATAAAAGAGCTTTCCAAAACTGCTCTCGTCGTCGACCCCGCTGCATTACTGTCTCCGACGAGTCACCACCAGCAGACGGTCACGGCGAGAGCGACATCCATCAGGAAGCCGTACTACAGCAGTCTGCTGTCATCGCTAGGAACTCCGGCGTCGAAATTGTATCACATACGCTGATACGCATACAGCAACGCAAGACGGCAGACGGTGAGACGGGCCGTGCGCCCGTGCTGCGACAATAGTACTTCGTGCAGCCGCTCATGCACGCAGCGCTAACGGTTAAGGGAAAGCCTTACCTAACTGCAGATTTCTGCACTTGATTTTTCAAATTTTTCAACCAATTTTCATATTATCAAAATTATTGAAGCACACGCACAATCTATATAATTCAAAGAATGTGCGTCAGCTTCAATATAAGCAAAAATATGTAAATTGAGATAGATATTTGAAAAAGGAATAAATGTCGGTAAGCATGTACAGACTACAAGTAAGGCATCCCCTTAAGGCGCGGAGGTCGAAAGAATATTGCCAGATAATAGCCAGATGCCAGATTCTCGAGTGCCTTAGTGCTGACTGGCGACTGCTGAGATTGTACTGCGCGCATGGTATAAATTCGTCGGGATATGAGTCAACTTTTGTACTTTTTTTTTTAATTAGGAACCCGCAAACATCGCTTTTACTTGCCCTGTACTTAACATTTCATGCAAAGCGTCGTGTGAGCAGAGCTGACGTCCATCTTTCGTTAAAACTAAAGACTGTTGGAGTTTTCATTTCGTTCAGCCTAGTTTCTTCTGTTTTTCTCCTTTTCGCGGTATTAGTGTATGTGTGCATGATGTGCCGCGAGTATTTTTTCGTAATTGAGATTGCAAAGGTATATGTAGTTAGGAACACCCGCGAGCAGCTAGAAGAGTCCCCACCTTTAGTTAGAACTGTATGAAATTCAACTTTAATGTTTTTTTATTAATCGAGAGCATGAAACAATAGTTTTCCTCATATAATTCAATAGGATTTGACTATACACAAAAATTTCAAATACATAAGTTGGGGATAACATTCAAAAAAACTTTTTTTCTATTTACCCTTTTCATAAATAAAAATAAAAAAAATTTTATAATTTCGATTTAAATTATGAAAACAATGTTTTTTAATTTTAAATATACCTGCAATCATGATACTTATATTCAATATTTCTATGTACACTTTAATCATATCAATTAGTACATATTAAATTTATATACATCACAGACTATATTTAAAAATTTATCTAAATATACTTATACATGCAGAATTAAGACGCAAACCTTCTACAAAATAGAAGAAATAAATGTGTAAAAGTAAATGGACAATTTTTATTTAAACTTTACTGTAGATGTATTTATGTTTATTTTAATGATGAAAATGATAAATAAAGTATTACAATTTTTCCAATAATGAAAGTATAAGGTTCTTCTGAGCACTGCGGTCGTGCCTATTATGTAAAAACGTAGTTTTTACATAGGGAGGGGGCGGGCAACGAGCGAAGCGAGGAACAGGTGTGTGTGGGGGGGGGGGGGCAAGCCGAAGGCACGCTTGGGGGCGAGCGCCCTTAGTTTTATATGATAGGGTAAATTTTTTTGAATTTTTTGAAATGCATTTGAAAGAGCATTAAATTACCTACATTTTCTTTTTTTAAAAATTTAAATATCTATCGTCCTTCATTTGTTATGATGGTAAATGTGTCATTTTCTTCTTTATTTTTTATCTCGGAAACTATTCCATATTTTTACACAAAATTTGTACCAGTTATTAAGTATAAAAAGTACTTCTACCTCTAAAAATTTCAAGAGATTGTATGGATTTATTAATGAGAAAAAATTATTGAAGAAAAAAATTGCGTTTTCATTGTTGCACGGTAACAGGTGTAAAAATCAATAAATCTTTATGAAATTTCGCACAAGGTTAGCTCTTTTAAACTTCTGAAGCTCTTCGTTGGCCAAGTAATAATGTTCATAAAATTCGAAGATATTTGAGGTTCAATTTTTTTTTTATTTCATTTTTCAAATAGTATTTTCTTGAAGATGATTCGATAAAACAAATTGAAATTTATATGCTATCTAGCTCATACTGTGAAGAATACATGTACAAAATTTCATTAAGATTGATGGATTATTTTTGGATATATTCGTGAGAAAAATTTTTGAAGAAAAAAAATGCGTTTAATAGGAATGTAGGAAAGGGGTTATTATAGATGGTATAGTGCATGTGTTATAGTTGCGCTCCGGGTAGGTAGGTTTTTTTATGATTAATATATTAAAATAGTAATTTTGTGTTGACATAATATCAGTGGCAGCTAATAAAGGATTTAAAAAATTAGAAAAAAATGTGTAATTTTTGTAAATATTAATGAAGTTTTAAATGATTGAAAAAACATCTAGAATGAATAAACACCCTAGTGGAAATGGAAAATGTATATAAATGTAAGTAAGTGTATGTTTCTGTAAAAAAAGTATGTAAATATGTAATTAAGTGTACATAAATGTTGTAATTGGAACACGCATTTACATTTATTTACATTTATATACGTCTTTTTACAGAAATTTACACGAATTTGTAAGAATTCTACATTTATATACAAAAAAATTATAATGTCAATTTTCTACTTCTAATATTTATTACTTTACAAAAATTAAAAATAAAAGCGTTTTCTTTAATGAGAAAAAATACTGTTTTTTAGTTCCTTCTGTGAAAATTTATAATAATTGATAAGATTATAAAAAATTATAAACATGAAAATTTCAACAAATGTTGAATTATGAATTTTTTTAAAAATAATTTTATAAGTTAAAATTTTAAAATTTAATAATTATTTACAATATAATGTTTAAATTTAATAGTTTATAAATACAACTTCTATATCTTATCCAAATTTTAATTCTTCTATGTAAAAAATGTTTTACCCAAAGATTATTTATTTATAGTTTTAATTTGGAATGCGTTCGTGGTTAATGATTTCTTATAGGTAACGGACATAAAACGAACCAATGTTAAACATAATTCTTTATTGCCGACGTTTCGGGAGTGTAAATTACTCCCCTCTTCAGGGCATAACATTAGGAATTAAACAATACATAGTTCGGTCCTAATTCTAAAGGTCCTTGTACGAACTGCACCAAGCAAACCGACTCTTCCGTCCCTTTCTCATGGTTGATGACCGGAAAGTCAAGCGACTATTCCGGGGTATCAACCAAGACTTTTAGTCCTGGTTGATACCGCTTTAGTCTTGGTTGATACCCCGGAATAGTCGCTTGACTTTCCGGTCATCAACCATGAGAAAGGGACGGAAGAGTCGGTTTGCTTGGTGCAGTTCGTACAAGAACCTTTATAATTAGGACCGAACTATGTATTGTTTAATTTCTAATTTTATGCCCTGAAGAGGGGAGTAATTTACACTCCCGAAACGTCGGCAATAAAGAATTATCTTTAACATTGGTTCGTTTGATGTCCGTTACCTATAAGAAATTATTTATTTAAAGTTCATATTGAATCAGCATACAAAATTTTAAAGCTTCAGATATACTAAAGGAGACATATAATAAAACATACAGTCAAATATATGTGATATTTCAAGTAACTGGCATATCAAATGTATCTGTGTACATCTGCTTCATACATTTTCTCCTAAACTTTGACAGTTAAAGCTTTATAATGATCTGTATTGGTTACAAATGAACTGTAATTAAATAACCTTTAAGGAAAAATAACTGAATAAAATTTATTTCATGTTTTTGAAGAATTAAACCTTGAAGAATCGACATTTGGTTAAGATTTAGAAAATGTATTCAATAAATGACCAATAACAATATGAATTGCTAAAATAATCTTATCTGGTCTTCCTTATACATGTTATTTAAGAAGTGTTTTTAAGTCACCCTAGCAAATATTAGATCTTTTTGTAAAATTTAAGAAAAAAAAATAACAATGTAGTGTAAGTAATTCGACAATTGTCTATATTTAGTGAATGTCACTGTTGCTAGATAAAAATGTAAAATAAATTTTTCCAATTACTTCTGCATTACATTCTATAATTATAGTTCATTATAAACAACCATATACAATTTTAGAGCTTTAGCTATCATACTAAAGGAGACAAATAATAAAATATACAGTCAAATATGACATTTCCATCAACCGCCGGTCGTACAAACGTCCCTCTGTACATTTGATTTGTACATTTTTTCCTAAACTGTGATAACTATAGCTCAAAGATATTGTATGCTGGTTTAAAATGAACGGTAATTCAATAATCTTTATGTAAAAATAATTGTAAAAATTTATTTCACTTTTTTACCTTAAGTGGATCAGACACTTTTAAACACTTTTATTTCACTAGAAAAACACTAGTAGAATATGTTCCAATTTGCTTCAAGGCATTATTTACTTTTGTTTTAAGGATATACACAAAACACCGATAACGCCTTACATTGGTTTTTGGTCAAATTACACTTTTCCCCTTGTTTAGGATATTTATATAATCGTACATTGATTTCTACTAATTTTTTCTTGATTTCTCTGGTCTTAATATACTCAAAATTCTCATTTCAAATATCTATATATACTGTATAAAATCCAAAAATAATATTTTAACTATTAATATAGAGATAAAAGATAAATAATATAATTTATGAACATTTTTGGGATTTTTCACAAAAATAAAGTATTTGAATTTGAAACTTATAGCAGTTAAGTTGGCACCGTAACAAACTGACTTATCGACAGTCACTTATTCCTTTATTGCAATATATATATATAGGTATAAAAAGTCAGTGCAAGTATCAGTGTAAACATGCACAGCTGTCATTTCACATTCGTATAACTACTGTATAAGGTAAAGAAGGTAGTAGTGGGACAGTTTTTGAAGCAACATTTACATATACGTTAATAATTTAAAATATTACGGCAATCTTTCAAAAGTTTCGGGTATATATTATTGCTTATTCATTTTTAAACATATTCCAACAATTTTTTCCAGCAATTTGTTCCTTATATTGTAAGATATAAACGTTTAAACATAACGACTCTGGACTCCAGAAGTGGGACAGGGTTATTGAGATTACGGCAGTAGTGGGACAGGAAAGGAGCAATAGTGGGACATAATATTTAGAAAGACATAAAATAAAGCTTTAGTAAATGAGTACTTAAATTGAAAGGAATTAAGTGTTCAAGACTTAACTAAACTTATAATAAAAATAAATTACTAAGATTTAAATAAATATAAATATTTATAACATATGTTTTATGCATTTTACATCAAATACTAATAGTTATAAGTACATTTTATACAAAAAAATATAGTTTTAAAGGTAACATTACATAATTAGTGATAAGAAAGTACTTATTATTTAAATTTTCTCTTCCTTTATTTTCATTTTATTTTGTAAACTTTGCATTTTACTGAGTATCAACGACTTCTCTACTTCTTCTAGTTTTTTAATTAATGAGTTTAGTTGTTCTTGTAACTCAATCTTATTTTCTTTATTATTTTTGGAATTAAGCATTTTTTTAATATTTTTTATTTCTGAATTTAAGTCTTTCTTCTCTTGTAGAAGTTTCTTTTGACATTCTTGGAATTCTTTTTGCATCAGCTGTTCTTTCTCTTTTTTCTCTTTTAATCTTTCTCTTTCTTTTTTATTGTCCAAGATCTGCTTTTCTTTTAACTTCTTTTCATCTTCTTTTTTTTGCAGTCTTTCGAGTATGTCCTCTCTTGTAGATCCTTTTGGAATATCTGAAGTAGCAGTTTTTTTTTTCTTTTTCTCAGTGAAATTTGGCTCAGGGAAAAACTTTTTCATGTCATCTGAGGTATTTGAATTGTTGCTGGTACTTTTATCTGATGGGAGCATTTTGATCTCATTATCGATCATAAAAAGGGCATCATCTCCATCATACATAATATTTTCTTTTTCATTATTTTGTAAGGAATTTACTAAAGTACTTGCTGCTTCACTTGTAGTTGTATCACAGGAAAAATAACTTTTACAGGTACTAGTGGATAAATCAAGTATTTCATCATCCACATTATTTGATAATTCTAAAATATTATTGTCTAGATTCTTTGGCACTTCGTTGAAAATTGGTAGGTTACCTGTCTTTTCGTTGAGTATATCAATAGTTTCTAATTCAACAGCATCGGGTGATAAATCCAATTTTTCCTGAGAGTCAGGAACTATTGCAACAATCGATGCTACTTTATGCTCCCCAGATTCATCAAAAAATCAAAAGTTGAGTTTTCTATTACATCGGTTGTTGGAAAATCATTGTTTCCAAAAGTATGAATATCACTTCCATCATCACAATACATTCTATCGATAAAGATATCTCCACATTCTTCATTATTTACAGTTTGTTCGACAAACGAATCAACTTCTTTAATAACTTCTACACTTATTATACGAGGAAGACTTTTTTTGGTTACTATATCACTGTTATTAGAATTACTCGTACATGTTATATCTTCTACATTGCACATTGGAGTAATATCTAAATCACTAGAAATGGATCTAATATTTTCTGACTTTGTTTCAAAATACTGAGCGTTTTGTTCATTTGTACAAAGTTTTCTCATCTTCCTCCATGATTCAAACAGTTCCTCTTGCTTTAAATCACCATTCCAAGAATCACTGAATTCTTCCATCTGAAAAGCTTCTAAAAGACTAGGAGACAGTATATTATCTTCAAAATAATCCAAATGCTCCTGAGTTTTAGATTTCTCATTTGCAGAAGATATATTAGCAGCTTGATTATCTTTTTGTTTCTTTTTTTTATTCAGAACATCGTAGTTAACTGCAGCAGGATTGAATGGATAGAGACCGCATGCTCTAAATCCATTCTTAATGCCATTTGCTAAATCTGTACTGTCCAAAGTCATCTTGAGAACTGAAGCAAACATATGTTTTTGAAAATTAATTATATTATTTTCAATTCTCCACTCCCTACGAACTTTAGCATACTGGTCTTTCAAAGGATGAAAGAATGATACATCCAAGGGTTGGATTATGTGCGTAGCGTTAGGGTATAACGCAATCAACTCAATCATATTTTCTTCACAAAACTTAACGACTGGCAATGTTATATGAGAAGAGTGACGATCTACATATACTATTACAGGAAATTCAATTTTTTCATTCTGGAGCCACTTGTAAAATATATTTGTCAGATAACAGTAAAACGTTTCTGCTGTCATCCAGCCTCGCTCAGAATAACCAATACCCCAGCCTGTAGGTATCTCATTTAAAACTTTCTTAGTTGGAGGTTTTTTCAATGTAAATAAAATCATTGGCGGTGTCAGCTTTCCAGATGCAGAGGCATTAAAAAGCACTGTAATACATGCTTTATCGTTACCAGTTATCTGATACACTGATTTTGAACCTTTTTCAGCAATGACAGAATTGTCTTTTGGAATAAGCATGAACGCTGATTCATCAAGATTAAAAATGCGATGAGGTTCTATAGCAAACAAATTCTTTTTTTGTAAATAATCTTGGATGTACAAAAACCATTTTCTCAAATCTTCTTGAGTTACTGAAGCTCTGGGGCATGTTAGGTTTTGAGCAGTCCTCTTGCTTAAATTATCATGTCTGCCTAAAGGCTTTGTACCACTGCTTACCGGGCCTTCCATTTTTAAATAGTGTTTTTCTCTTATTGTCAACTAAATATTTCTGAACACAGTTTAACAAATGTGTTTTTATTACTGGAAAGCCTCGATTAGCACAATATATAATCCATTGCACAATATTCTTTTCTTCTTCTACAGTAAGAACAGTTGGAGGACCTTTCCTGCAATCAATTGGCGAATGAAATGTTAATTTTCTGTGTAACGTACTCTTGGGGACACTAAACTGTTCAGCTGCCTCTAGCAAAGTTCTTTTTTCTGTGGTTATCATGTCCAGAGCTTGTTGTAATTGATCAGTACTATATAATCTTTCCTTTCGTTTCTTCTTTTTCATAGCCTTTGTTTTAACTTTGGGAAGATTTGTTTTTTCCTTGGCGTTCTTAGCTTGGACTTGACTGTTCTCCTCGCTTATTATCTTTGGAACACCTTTTGTTCTTTTTTTCCTCATATTTATATATTTCTATAAAACACAAATGAAACAGATTAATAAATTATAGAAAAAATAAGTAGAAAACTAAAGTAGAAACAAAGATAATAATTAAGTACTTACTTGTGTTCAAAATTTGTAGGTTATGGAAAAAGTTCCAATGCGATAGCGATAGGCAATTTTCTCTAAATATTCTTTTACTTATAAATATTTATACTCTAAATTGCGATTTCAATAATAAACATTAAATTCAGTTATTTCCAATGCTTTCCATAATTTTATTGTAGATAAGACGTGAAAATGCAAATCTTGTTAGTGTGTATCCCACTAATGCTCCATGGTGATAAAACAAGGGAGCTTAACTGGGCCAGAGTCGCCATCTCGTCCCACTAATAACTACTATGTTTGAAATTGGAAGGAATAGGACAAGCAATTGAAAAAAAAATATTTATTATTTTTGTAATATCTGATGCTAAATGTATTCTAAAATATCTTATTAATGTATAAAACCAATAATTTTGTATAGCAATATTTAACTTTCAACTTTTTTCTGACAAAAAAAGTTTGACGATTACCCTGTGCCGCGGTTGAAATAAGTCAGATTGCTGGGAAATCTGAACGCACGATTTCAAAGTAGTCATTTTAATAATAAAATGACATTAAAATAGAACTATGCATGTAATTATTGAACTAAGCATCTGTTTATTGTAAAAGAATTGTTATTATTGGAATATTCATCAATTGTGGTTAAATAACTACAAGTTTTCTTGTTTGTCCCACTATAGGTCCGAATTTCTATTTTGTCCCAGTACTCCCTCCTTTACCTTATAAGCAGCTTTTGTATACAAAGTGTTGATCTTAGTTTTCATTTTTTGCGATTTTTTGCATTCGTGAACGGATTCTGGAGTAAACATTTAGAGTATAAGATGTAAAGGTATATTGAAAAAGTTATTGAGAGTGTAATATAAGTGTACAGTGACAGTGGAATTGAAGTTTTAGAAATAGCTTTTTAGTACTTGAACTGTTATTGGAAACTTTATTCTTAAAATAACAGGGATCGATATTAAAGAAAAATTAAGTCCATATTGACTCTTACAAAAAAAATTTAGTGTACAGATTCAAATCAATTTGGAAAGGAAGCGAAAGATATGCTATTGTGTAGAAAAATATTATGGAACCTTCGCTTCTGCCAGAAAGCTACCATCATTAACCAACGACTGAATCTCAATATGATATAATTGTCATTTTATTTACTGAGGTGAAAACTGTTATGTAATAATGAAGGAAAAGTAAAAAAGTTCACCATATCAGACATTAAAAGAAGATCAATATAGGGGTGTTGCTGCTATAAACATTTCTTTTAAGAATTTGGCTATGGCGATACTGGCGTCATAACATGTATTAAAGATTTTAACTTTCTCAACACACTCTACATTTACTTTAGTATATAATTATGTGTAAAAAAGTTTATTAAAAGTATGTTGCACTACAGGAAGATTATGTTTGTCCACACAACAATGTTTAACTGACTGATGTAGCTATGGCTGTTGTTGCTACGTGTGCTCATATAGCTTACAAGTCTAAAGGACCGTAAACTGAGGTACCAGAATATTTGTTTCAAATATAAAAGATTTTAAGTTAAAAAAAATACTTTTTTATATTCCAGGGCAGAGAAGGAATTACAGAAGAAATAAAAAAGTATTTTAGTGATTTTATCTTTAAAGCTGTTTTCTACATAATGTAAGATTTTGGGCCCTGCCGTCGACTCCAGATCCAGGAACTACATATATTTTGATGGGACAGGTCCTAAAATCTTGGTATTTCATATGACTATTGACTGAAGAGTTGTATGTATCCAAATTATTTAAGTAAATATTTTTTTGCGGTCAAAAACTGCTCAAAAATCATAATTTTATTTAAATTTGAGATTTTTTAGCTATTTTTGACCGTAAAAAAATATTTACTTAAATAATTTGGATACATACAACTCTTCAGTCAATAGTCATATAAAATCAAAATATATGGAGTTCCTGGATCTAGAGTCGACGGCAGAGCCAAAATTTAAAAATGGCCATATCTTCGGTTAAAATCAAGAAAAGAATTTTCCTCTATACTTTTGAGATTATAGATACCGTTTAACATTTAATTTAATAAGATTGAAAATCGGTGCTTAGAAACAAGGTTGACTTCATTTTTAAGTCGCTTGGAGCAACGAGAAAATGATTTTTTTTCTAAATGAGACCAAACCTATTTGATAGTTTCAACTTTTATCTTTCAAGCCCTGTTTTTGTTATTTTCAGAAAATCTTTATAAATAATATAATTAAAAAATGAAAATGGTATTAAAATGGGACATGACGTGACACCCTGGCGGGGCACGCGTGGCACACTCGGGCGTATCAGTGCGCCGCGGCGGCCGCCGAGGGAAATGATGTAACCTACAAACCAAAAACGGAGCAAGATGGGTTAACAACTACGCAGTACAATAATTTAGTTTTAACTAGTTTTTAGTTTCAATTATTACATTAATAAGTAAATAACGATTATTTCGACTGCGTATTAAGTTATATTTAAAGTAGAAAAAACAATGGTAAGAAAGTATAAAAAAAAAAACAGATAAATATAATTGGAGCAATGAACAAATGCACTTGGCTATTGAAAATGTGCTTATTAATAAATCAGCTTGATTTATCCATTGTTAATAATAATTCAGCTTCCGTAAATAATAAAAATTACTTTAGAGAAGTAATACCTGAAGAATCAATTGTACATACTCAAACTGGCTGTTTCAATGGTCAGGTAGTTCAAATATGCTACATAGATGAAAATGATACGAAATCTTTAAATTTAAACTTATTGTAATAATAATGATAATTTGTTAAGGTGATGTTATATACCGACATAATTTTAAAAAGAATACATCTCATGAAAATACCAATAGAATCATCCACAAAAAATTCTGAATATAGTCTTTACGTGTCCGGAGCACCTGACAGTCATCTTTTTCCAAATAAACGTTTGAATGTTGATTTAAAAAATATTGAAATCAAGGTATCACATCACCTTAATCAAACAAAAGTATTATGTTATGATCATATTTTATAAGAAGGAATTTATAATATATAATCATTTATTAAAATGTAATAATCTATTTTAAAATAAAAATTGTTATGTTCCTTAATAAAAATAAAATTTTAAATTTTCAATAGATTGATTAATTATTTGATTTTTGAAAATTTTATTATGGAATAATTATTAAAGAATTAATTATTGGAAAAAAGAATTGAAAAATACCTATAGTAAAATATTAAATTTGATCGTGCCATGCGTGCCCCGTCGGGTGCCACAATCCACCCGCCGGTGGGGCACGTAGAGCATTTTTTTCAGAATTTCTTTTCTGTATTTTATCAATAATTAAAAGAAAATGAAAAAAAAAGTTAATAGTTTATTTTATTTTATTTTTTTCTGATCTAATTATTCCGTTTTTGTACATTTTGAAATAATACACGGTTTAGTTTTTATTTTTAATCAAAGTTAGGGTGTCACACGTGCCCCGCCCTCCCCTATAGGCTTTACGTGCTGTACAATCTGTGCCCTACCCATCCCTAAAGCTGCCTCTACATGGCGTGCCGCGAGCCGCGAGCTGCGTGCCCTAGACAAAGACAGATATACGAATCCTATAGGATTTCGTATATCTGTCTTTGTCTAGAGCACGCGGCCGCTGCTCGCGGCACGCCGTGTAGAAGCAGCTTAAGAAATGTTCTTCTATATGCGTCTATATTCTTTGCTTATATATACAATATACCATAAGTAACGAGTATGCTATAAGCAAGGAGCGCGGGAGCGTTCCGAAGGCAATATAATGCTATATACATTTCAGAGTTTCGGACAATGATTTTTTTTCGCTTGGTACACATGAGGCTTTACGTGGGCTCTCGCTTAGAGACTGTCTACATACATAAGAGGTACACGTGCTTTGCGCCTTGCGTCTTCTGCCTCGCTGAAAAAAATCGTTGTCCGATATCTAGCATATTCGTGACCTATGGCAGAAGTTTAATATGTTAATCTGTTGCGATGGGTCATGAGTATGCTAGATATCGGACGACGATTTTTTTCGCGAGGCGCAAGACGCAAGCAAGGCACGTGTGCCTCTTATGTAGACAGTTTCTTACTGTCAAACTCTAGACATATCGAAAGGCTGATAGTTAGAAGCCTTATCCTTCAGAAAATTAGAAATAGAACACGCGCGCCTCATTAGCAGAAGCCGGTTTATCATACAGGATTTATGACAGAAAGCACGATTAACAGAATGAGGAAATACATAAATATATCTACAGAATAAACGAATTTCATACTATCATAATTGTAGAAAACACATAGTACAAAACGCAGATTTATAGAAAGTACATAAGACGAATATTACAAATATAGAAAAACTATGGTGAATTTTATATTATATGGCATTCGTCTTATGTATTTTCTATAAATCTGCGTTTCGTACTATGTGTTTTCTATAATTGTGGCAGTATGAAATTAGTTCATTCTGTAGATATATTTATGTATTTTCGCATTCTGTTAATCGTGATTTTTGTTTTAAATCCTGTATGATAATCCGGCTTCTGTTAATGAGGCGCGCGTGTTGTATTTCTAATTTTCTGAAGGATAAGGCTTCTATCAGCTTTTCGATATATCTAGACCCACCCCGGTATTCAATTTCGTACGGCTAGTCAGATCAGTGCTAACATTGACAGTCAAATCAGCAGACACGGAGAATTCAACATCGGTAGCAATGTCAATGTTGGTTCTGGTGCTTTCGTTGGTACGAGAATCTTCAAACCAGTGAAAGCACTGAAAGCTCCGGGGCAATCAATGCACATGCTGGTGGAAGTGTTCAGATTGGTACTGGCATCCTTATTGACGGTGGAAGCAACTTGGATACCTATAGCGAGGTAAGCGGAAGTAGCTACACAAAATGGTCAGCTTAACAGGAGCTTTGGTCTTACTTTTGATGGTCAGACTAACGCAAACACTCCAACCGGAAGCAGCAACCAAATCAGAACTGGCAAATCAGCGAAGAGAGTCGTGTCGACATTAGTAATATTGCTACTAGTTCACAGGTTGATAGAAGTGAAAGCAATTGGTTAGGTGGAAATGTAGCCAATTCGTAGGAAGTGGTTAGGCTAACGGAACCATTGACATCGTTGCTGGTAGTCAAACTGGCTTCAAAGCTCACTCTGCAAGTACTGCCCAAACAAACTCCGCTAGTCATATTAGTACAGCTAATCACGTTACTGGACAAAATTAGATTGGTGTTGGTATGAATATGAATATTGGCTCCAGTGCTCAGGTCAGTACGAGTGGAAGCAGTCAGTTTGCTGGAAACACGCAGATGGTTGGAAGCCAGACTACAGAAAATAATTACCTTGCCAGAGGTCTTAAAATCGGAGGTGGACAATCTGATATTATAATCTCTCTTAACGGTGGCCATGAAAAAGGAGTCAGCATTGAAACTAATGGAAATGCCCAGTTAGGTGTTAGCATCAACCATAACGGAGCAAATGCGCTCGGTAGCCATGCGCAGTTTGGTGGAAATGTCCATATGTTGAAGGAGGAAGCCAGTTCGTAGGAAGTGGTCAGGCAAACGGAGCCATTCACATCGTTGCTAGTAGTCTAACTGGCTTCAACGCTCAATCCACAAGTACTGCCCAAACAAACTCCGCTAGTCATATCAATACAACTAATCACGTTACTGGACAAATTCAGATTAGTGTAAGCACAAATATAAATATTGGCTCCAGTGCTCAAATCGATACGAGTGGAAGCGGTCAGTTCGCTGGAAACACGCAGATGGTTGGAAGCCAGGCTACAGAAAATAATCAGATTGCTACAGATGTTCAAGTCGATGGTGGAAATCTGATATCACAATCTCTCTCAATGGCGGCCACCAAAAAGGAGTCCAGGTGGAAATGTTCAGCTCGGCAGCCATGATGGCCATATCATTGAAAATAGTCTACTTAGTGGAAGCATTGGTGTTGCAGCTGCTTCTCAGACTATCGGGAAAAATCAAACCGGAATTTCTATCCAAGTTAGTACTGCCGATCATGTCGCATCGAATAGCCAAACCATCTCTCATAGTCAGTTAGGTGTCAACATTGGCACTAGCGTTCATCTTGGTACGAGTATAAGCAGTCAGAACAGTGGAAAAGCCAGAGATGAAGCTGCTGGAAACGGCCACGTTGGCGGAGATATCCTTGTCATGGGTGAGCATACTGGAACTACCATCACAATTAAAGGTGGTAACCAAGGTAGTATGAACATAGAAAATGGCGGCGTTCCAATTAACGGAGGAAGTGTATTTCAGAGCAACAATCAGATCGGTGGAAATATCCAAGTCACCGAAGGCCACCATACTGAACAAAAATGGTTATGTCAACGGAGGATTCGATATTATTGTCGGCAGTCAACCAATGATAACACACAGTTTGGAGAGAATAGTCAAGTCGGTAGAGGCGTAGGTGTTACTGTTATGAATCAGGGCAATGAAAACATTCACACCGGATGCACTATCCAAAACAACAGAGATAGTCATACGGGCAGAGAAAGCCAGATAAGAGGAAATGTTGAGGTCAATGGAGGCGTATATACTACACTTTATGGTCAGACAAATGGAAATATTCAAACCGGAAGTAGGCATTCTCAGCAGAGTTTGATCTCGAGTGGTCAACAAGACGTTACCGTGAAGAGTGGCCACCAGGGTGCATGGGGTGTTAGCCATCATAGTTTCCTCTTCGGTCAACAGGGCCGCCACGTTGGACAGAGTTTTGGGACAGTTAGCCTTGGCGGTGGTGTCGGTGCCAGCTAGCACTGCAATTCAACTCGGTTCCAGCACTCAACTTGGCTTGGGCCATAGTCATAATTGGGTCCAAAAAATAACATGTTTACCGATATTCTAGCCAAGAAAGTCGCAAATCTTTAAGTTTTTTAAAATGTCGACCCACAACGATGTTATCAACTTTTTTCCTGCCCTCTATAAAGTGGTTAAATATTACATGTAGTAAGAACCGTTTGCTGTTAACCTTACACCAAAAAACTGTAAACAAATGCCGTGTAAATTTATTACATGTCATCCGTATACAAAACTTGTATTTTATTCATTTTTTTGTTTATATAATAATAAAAATATACTTCAAAACAAATTTGAACATCTTTCTTATTCATATATTTTTCCAACCCTTCCTAAACATCTAATTTTATATTTAAGTTTATTTCTTTTCAAGTTTTAAAAATCTATTACCTATATATAATAGGTTGCAATGAAATTTATAGTTCAAATATAATTTTTTATATAACATTTGCAGTCTAAATTTTAATGCCAAACCGCAAATTCTAACTTATTTTCCATGAAGCCGTGTTATTTGATACATTTATCTAATACATTTACCTAACAATCGAGAACAACATTATAAATAAAATAAGTTTCAATTGCATTAAAATTATTATTTGATACTTTCCAAATCAGTTATGATTACTTGATAAATCATTTTTATTGTCATTAATTCGCCGATAACATAATAAATAAATATTAAAAAACCAAAATTGTATAAATTATGAATTTTTCAAAACAACATGAACTAAAATGAAGAGCTAACCAGACAAAAAATAAAAATGTGTTTTTTAATAAAACACAATAAATTGTTTTTTCATTTTTCGTAACTCGATCCTCGTCAACGTAACTCATGACCTGTATACAGCGCGACGTCTCTTGATCTGACACTTTGCAAAAGTAACTCGCAGAGAAGATCTCGCGAACGTGACTAAAACGGAGGAGTCGTGTCGGCGCACAAAGTCGGCGACCTTGTAACGCGTGACCACCCAAAAAGCGACTTGCGCGATTTTTTTCTCACCGCGTTAATGTGTGCAAATCGAGCAATGAGAAACTAGGGAATATTTATGACGTTCTTTCTTAGCTTTGACTACGCGTATGTATCTGCGCATGGAAACAGACTTGACCTCGGTAATTGGGCTTTGAGTAATTGACATGGACGAAATCGAAATGTCGTGTCTGCTAGAATCACGGGTTATTGCTTGCGATAGTAAGAAGAGCAAAGATAGGGAAGGATGTGTAGAAAGAAAAAGACGAATGAGCGTAGGTTCGTCTATTTAAACGCAGCAGATTGATTATAGTTCTTTTTCCGAAATAAGTTCGTTAGCATTTTTTAATAAATTGCTCACCTTCTAATAACTGTATACCTGTGTTCTATAAATTTAAATTTAAAACCAATTAGAATATATAATATGCACGACTTATATTATTATATAATATATAGAACTTATATTAAATAAATCATTGATCGGAGATTAATTTACTATTACTTAATATTATTACTTAATAGATACGTTCGAAGATCTATTAATTACAGAATAACGACAAGTTCTGTAACAAGATTGTAATATTTGTAATACATTTTTTACAATATAACGTCATAAATAATGTTTGACTTTACGTTATAATTTAATTAATGGGTACGACGTTAACTCAAACCAATAGAAATTGGATATGTACAAACCGTAAACAATCATTTTTACGAAATAGACGAATAATGATAGTCCCTCTATTTTAATACTTTTTTAAAACCGACAATTCTGAATGATGAATAGTTAAAACTCATTTTTTTATACTTATATTCATTGTATATAAGATTAATACGATATTTTTAGTTTGTTAATTATTTTCCTAAATTTTTTTTAATAATACAGGAGTATTAACTTAATTATTATTCTGGTAGAAACAAAAAACATTTTTGAGCCAACAAATTACATTTTTCACTAGAAATAGGCAAAAAAAGGGTTCACTTTTTCAGCATCGGTAAAACGATATTCCGGTCTTATTTTTCTATTTCTTAGCCAAAAAACTCGATTCAATTTTAAATAAAGCACGTCATTTTTAATTTTTAAGAAAAACTTAATAACAATAAGCTAGTTATTGTGGCAGGAATAAGAGAGAGAGAGAGAGAGAGAGAGAGAGAGAGAGAGAGAGAGAGAGAGAGAGAGAGAGAGAGAGAGAGAGAGAGAGAGAGAGAGAGAGAGAGAGAGAGAGAGAGAGAGAGAGAGAGAGAGAGAGAGAGAGAGAGAGAGAGAGAGAGAGAGAGAGAGAGAGAGAGAGAGTCAAGTAAAAAAAAATTATTGCTGAATTTTACCTCAGTATTTTTTATTTTTATCCGGGCGAACTCACCATTAATTGAGGAATATGACCGACACAATCATTTCATCACTATATAAAAATTAGCTATTTTTCTTAACAATTTTCTAACTTTCTGGCCAATTCTGATAAGAAATTTCTACCAGAGTATATTTAAATATTTATACAATTCTGATGTTAAACATTATAAGTTGTGTCTTTTATTAATCACAGCGATTCACTTTAAATTTTTTAATTTTTATTACTATACACTGAAAATAATACTATACCAAAATTCATTGAAAGAATATATAGTACTAGTGATTCACGAAAGAAAAATATAAAGTGTAAATTTGGTGAATTTTTTAATTTTAATTAGTTTCTCTGCATTTTTTCTAGCCGTTTATTTAATTAACATTATAATTCTCACTATTATTAATAGTATTATGTTATCACAACAATCACGCAAAGCAAAATATATAAACAGGCAATAGAAAATTCTATGAATGAAATATTTCACAATTTACGTGTTTTTCAGATGAAAACGGAAATATGATTAGTAACATACCTACGACAGTGTCAACTAAGTGACGTAAAATAGTTTACGAAGTCTCTTAGATAGCTCTCAACAGAAAATATATGCCCATATTGCATCTGTCGTTTAGCAAAGATCTAGCGGTTGCATCAAGATTTTATCTTATTCTGAGTAATTTCTTAGCTGACGTTACCGGCATGTAAGCATTATGAAAACAAAATATGAATTTAAATTGGATATTACTTCAATGATCAGATTATTTCCATTTATTCTTATATAAATTAATCAAGATAGTATTTTTCATAAATTTTAATATCACTCAATATTTCACCAAACGATGTATCATCTATCATCCCAAGCCGGAAGTAGAAATATGATTTTAAAGTAAATTTTTGTTCAAAAGCTCAACCAGGAATTTCCGGTAAACATAGAAACAATCACTCGATCCCCAACATCCTGCACAACACCTACCTCAAACATTTGCTCTTCCCCTCTCAAACCACGCGATCCACTCACGCGTCCAGCTCTAATCCGCCAAAAGCCACTTCCGGCGTCGACCTCGGTCCTAGAAAATCGCGGAAGGTCACCCGGTCCGTCGAAATTTCTCGCGCGACAGCCAATACCGTATCGCGCCTCCATAACCCGCACCGACGCGCGTCGTGGCTCGCGTTTTCGAAACACACTCCTCGGGTGAAGGGAGAGAGTAAGTATAAGAGATTCGGGCGGCCGCGGTGCGCCTCGACTCCGCGAGTGCGGCTCGCCAAGGAAAAAAGGCCGATCTCTCGCCGCGGTGCGCGCGCGCGGGGAAAACCCAGGGAGAGATTTCTACAGACGGCTTTTCGCTCGTGTGTATATAAGTGTCGGGAAGGGTCGCCGTGGGGATCAATGCTCGCTGGCGTCCCATAGAGAAACTGTGTACTGTATTCGCCATTATGGTGAAAATGTCGGGTGTGAGGTTTTCGGTGCTGCTGATGGTAGCTGCGCTTGCGCCGGTGCTTGCGAAACCCGCGGAAATTCGAATCGTGAAGAGGGAGGCGACTACTGGCAGTTCCGGTGTCTCGGTGATTGCGTTCCCGGATTCCCTGCCAACAGGTGGTCGGGAGGAGCCGATACTCAGCGAGGCTGAGGAGGAGAATACGGGTACGTTGTATAGGATGTAGAATGTAGGTCACTGCGTGAGCCATGGATCTTGTGATTTGTTTTTTATAATAATAATTAAATTTAGTCATGTTATTTAAAAGAAGTATTGGTTTCGGTTTTATTCAAAATTTTTCTTTAATTTTGGTAAAGTTGTTGCGTAAGATGACCCATATAACACTTTTGCTATGACGTCAGGGTATTATAAAACAGAATATATTCAAATGTGAGAAGTATTTTTGGATACGGTTGTTCATTTTAGATTAATCTAAGTGTTAACAATCTCATCCTTAAAAGTCAACGGGCTAATTAACCTAAATATTTCGTAAAAAAAAAAAAAACAAATGATGCTTAGTTTAAAATGGATATGAGCGTTTAATTTAAGAACCCGCGTTTATGGAAATAATAAATGTTAAAATTAATTATTAGGATATTCAACAGTTGATGTTATATTTAGCAAAATTTTTCAATCCACATCATACATTAAAGTACAAAGTACTTTTATGGAACATGATAAACAAATATTAAAAAAAGAAAATAATTTAACAAATATTAAAAAATGCTTTATTAAAAATTTATATTATTTAAGATTTTTAGTTTTGATTAGATTCTCGTTTTGAAATGATCATTACATTTTGTAACTTTAAAGTGTACTTTAGATTATTTATGTCAACGTATATACGTGAAAATCCGCGGACTACAGACAACAACTGGGGTACAAAAACGAAAAAAATTTTTTTTAAGGGCACATCTACCACATAAGGTTTTTTCGGTTCTTTGGGGGTCCCCCAACATGAAAATACTTGTGTATACACTCATTATCCGTTGCCAAACTTTTTTGCCAACGAAATCAATTTTTCTTATGGAAATTTAACATGGGAAAAATGGACAAAAAGTAGTCATTGATGATTAACCAATAGCAAACTATTGAAGAGGCCAAACCAAATTCCACAAAAAAGCGATTAAAGTTGAAGAACAGAGCTTTAATTTGAGATGAGAATCGTTAAAATCGGTCAATTCTGTGCAAAGCTACGTGAAGTTGAAAATGGCGAAAAATGACAAAAATTTGAAGAATTACGTGGGTTTGAAAAATATCTCTCATTTTCGTCATTATTCGCCATTTTTAAATTCACCTAGCTTTGCACAGAATCGACCGATTTTAACGATTCTCATCTCAAATTAAAGCTCTATTCTTCAACTTTAATCGCTTTTTTGTGAAATTTGGTTTGGCCTCTTCAATAGTTTACTATTGGTTACTCATCAATGACTACTTTTCGTTCATTTTTCCCATGTTAAATTTCCATAAGAAAAATTGATTTCGTCGGCAAAAAAGTTTGGCAACGGATAATGAGTGTACACGAGTATTTTCATGTTGGGGGACCCCCAAAGAACCGAAAAAACCTTATGTGGTAGGTGTGCCCTCAAAAAAAATTTTTTCCGTTTTTGTACCCCAGTTGTTGTCTGTAGTCCGCGGATTTGCACATATAGAAAGCTTAATAATAATCTCCGTCCTTAATTATCTTCATGAAATTGTTCTCGTAATGTTGTTGTAAACTAATCTAAAACTCCATAATAGTTTTATGTTTGCAATTAAGGTTTCCATCACACTAATACACTTGAGTTTAGAACTTTAGATAAAAAAGTTTCACAATTTAAATTGAAATACAATAAGAAGAGCCAATTTTGTTATTGAATCTGAAAAAATTTGTTTACACAACATTCGTCTACAAATAAATAAGTACTAAATAGCAACGAATCCGCCTATAAATAAATACGCGACAATATAATAAGTAACTTTAATTATACACATAGTTTCATACATCACTTATTTACAATCGATAATTTATTGCTTGCAATTATAAATTCAAAAAAACACGAATTTAAACGACTGCAAGCATCAGATTACTTTAATAACGAGCCGGTAAAAGTAATACCTCTCGCAGCCTATACCCTACATGGACGAATGTTGTAACTATTACGTGAATCGAAACGTGAACCTTAAGTGATTAATAATTCAATGAATGAAGCAAAATGCCGAAAAGAAAGTGCCATAAAGAAAACGTTCTAAGCCAGAGAGCATTACAACGCAATTCGTAGGCAAAGAAAAATTAGTTTTTCTTCGAAGAATGCAAGCGAGTTCTTGGTCCGGGAGAATTTTTATGTTTCTTTCGTACATACGAAATCGTTCCGCCGATTTGAGCTAGCAGTATTTCACGTTATAATCGAACTATTACGCAAGTCGAGACGATTTTCGGGAATAAGAAATGTAAAAATGTCATATATAATAAAATCGATTGTACGAAGTGACCTAATGACCTACATTTGCAATGACATAATAAATGAATCAGAATTACCGGAATCCGGATTCGCTTTTGTAAAAGGATTTGTTGTATTTCAAGTTATATTTTCTTTTCTTAAAATCTGCAATAATAATTTTTTTAGTAGCTTTTTGTGAACTAAAAAAAAATTATTTTTAATAATAAATTATTAAAAACAATTGAAAAAAAAACATGCAATAAATTATCCATCAATGTCATTGATTTCCAATAAATTCATAAATAACCTTCTAAGTATTGTAAAATATTACCCATTGTTAAAAAAAGAGAAAGTAAAGGAATTATTTTCGTAGTCTTTTTCTAAATCCACGAGTATTTTTTTATCTGGCCGTAAAACAGAAGACTAACGCGCGTTAAAATAAAGAACGTCGTTGACATATCTTTATCATTCATTACACACTTTCGCCATTACCAATTTTCACAAAAAACATTCATTTCACCTTTATTCTACAAACTTCTTTTCTCACAAGTTTACCACTTCAAACAACGGATAGAAAAAAAAACTTTTCCCCTTTAATTTTTCACCATAAAGTTCGAGCCTCCTTCAATCCTAAAACTGGGTTAGTCTCGCATACACATATTCTTCCATATTTCACGCAACTTCTTATCCTCCAATAAATATCCCGCTCAAGTACATCTTCGCCGTTAAAAACTCTCCTGCAGCAACTCGTCCCTCCGGACCCCTCATTTCCCTCATTCCCCTCTTCGCGTGTATTGCACGATCATTGAATAAGACTTAAACGTCCAGTCGCCGGCCGTGCAGGCAAAAAAGAATCGCGGGGTATTAAACGCGCGCACAAAGGAAGGCGCGCACATCCTCTCCCTCTCCCGCTTCTTCGCATACAAAAGGGCCCCCGAAGTGAAGAGCGCGTCTCAAACTTGCTCTCTTTTTGCGCAGGCCTTGAGCGGGAGCAACGCTCGCCGGAGGCCGACTTCGCCGACTACGGGGACGACGGCGGCGACGACGACGGGCCTGAGGGCAGACATCTCAAGCTGAAGCACAAGCACAAGTTCAGGCCCCACAAGTACCAAGGATTGCTGGGAAGCTATGCCAGTCTTCTAGGCGGATACGGACATGGACATGGACACGGGCATGGACATGGGCACGGACACGGACATGGGCATAAACCGTTGCTGGGTGGTCACGGGTGTAGGAAGCTGCATGGATGCGGAGGAGGGTGAGTAACTACATTGTCACATATACTGAGATTTTATTTGCCCAAAATTACTGTGACGATATAAAAAAAGAATACGTGTCATTTTGATTGTATTGAAATTCATGGCACGGCTGCAACATAGAGCTGAAACAAATTGGCCGAACGTTATTTATCCCGAGTGGATTCGATGTGCCGCCCATATAAAAGAGAGAAATAAAATTGAAGACACTCTTTGCTCTCCTCGGCTGTTTTGAAGTATACAGGTACAGTCGCGCAGATGCTTTCGAAGTAGAAGAGGGGAGGCAGAGTATAACAGGGCTTTTAGGAGAAGTTAGTGAGGCGAAGTAAGGTGAAGTGGGCGCGATGAAAGACCGCGGGAATGTAGGTCAGAATTAGGGGCCGGGTTATCATGAATAAAGGATCATAGTAATGAATACTATTATCTCTTTTTTGAACACCTTACGACCATGAATTATGCATTATTATGCCTGTATGAGGTTTTCGAAGTCAGTGCACTTGTTACGAAGACACATTGCCCTCGTTAAGTTGAAAACGAAGTTAAATACCCAATTAATTACCTTTTGAAATTTTTGAAAGAAAAAAAAAATCAACCTGTCGATTACTTGTTGCATTATTATTTCAAACCAAAAAGTCTTCTAAAATTACCAGCAAAAATTTATAATAAGATGAAAAAAGTTAACGATTTTCGAAAAACAATATATTTATATCCGTTCGCGTGAGAATACACAACGAAAGCGAAATTCTCTCGCCACTTATCCACTGGCTCTCAACCGCGAATTCGTGTCTTTCTCAAAAGGTGGCAGCAGCCTTCGTACGGGGGCTTCGGACCGATTGCCGCGGCGTTCGCTGGTCCATCGCAGGGCTACGGGCCTTGGAGGCCTGGGCCTTATGGCGGCCAGGGACCGAGCGCTCAGTCCCACTTCGCCACCTACAACCTGGGCCCGTTCCAGGCGAGCTTCGGATTAGCCCAGGCTGGATAAATCGATTAGATGGTAATGATACTTTATTCTTTTTAAATAATAGATGTATTTTATTTCAATATCCATTATTATTTTCATCTGATGATTAAGAAACAATCAAACAACAGTTTTCTAAGTAATCTTAAAAATATTACATGTTACTTATCTTGAAATTTTGATCGTGTGAATTAAATTAGCATTTACTTATACATAGGGTAAAATACCCGAACATGGCCCAGCACCGAAAATGAACCTTCGCGATATTTCTTTACCTATGCGGCCTTATTCTTTCGTAATAGTCATTCAACGTATTTCGAGTCCAAATGAGTAAATGAGCTGTTATATGTTCTCATGGCCATTGGATGTATTTTCGAATTAAAAGAGTTAATTGTTTGTGTCGAACAGCTCAAAAGTTTTCAAACAACTATAAACTCTAATAGGCGCACTTTATTAAAGTAAATGATACCGGTTATACATAAGTATTATTCTAGTATCAGTACAAAGCACTTCGTACCCATTTTTTTTTTATTAAAATATTTTTTACTTGTTATATTATAATAAAACGTACTTAAAAATTCAAAAGTTCCTAATGCGAACCACCCCTAGAATCCTTACTTTCTAAAGTTGAATTAGTGAAAATTGCTCCACCATTTCAATTAGTAGAAAAAACTTCTAATTTATTAGTGAATATTCACTGTTTCATTTAGTAGTTTATTAAAACTACTATTTTGATTAGTAGTTTTTACTAATTTAATTAGTAGTTTTTAAAAAACCACTAATGAAATAGTGAATATTCACTAATAAATTAGTAGTTTTTTCTACTAATTGAAATGGTGGAGCAATTTTCACTAATTCAACTTTAGAGAGTAGTATTGATAAATTAAAAATTTTTTCATATTTTTATTTCTTATTGCTAAAATAGCATTGTTTATGAATTTGCGTATATTTATTATAGTATTTATAGTAGAAAAATCATTTACAGTGATATTTACATAAGATCTTTGTATTTATGATTTGCTATCGATTTTTTATCGATAAAAAAACATAAATGGACAATCATAGAATATACAGAAGATTTTTTGTTTTCCTAAACAAATAAACATGTTTGAATACTGGAATGTATGTTTTTTAAAACATTTTCTATGATTTTTTAAAGCGATCCATATTAAGAACCCTTTTTCCAAAATTGCAAAATTTTTCTGTTTTCGTTTTTAAGTTATTTTTTTTTTATTATTTACGTAATCATTAGAAACTTTGACATTATTTTTAACACATTTCCCTAGAGATTGTTCACTGAGAAACCTTAAAATAATATTTAGTTCAATTTTTATAGTCATTTAAATTTAGGTCTGCTATATTGAGAGCCTTACCCTATACAATTGTAAGAATAATCATTAATAACTTCTTTAATCGAACATTAAATTAGCTTTTATTTACAAAGATCCGATTATTCAGACATATTTTCCAAATCTTCGCTCACAAAAGTCTTTTATTTTGATCGGAAACGAACTGAAAAAAGCATTCTAGCGAGATATAGCTGAACGCAAAACACGAATTAGAAAAAATAACAGCCTACTGTGCACCTCGAAGCTACTCTACTACGACACTACCGCCAGCAGGCGGCAATCCAAACCGGCGACTATCCTCGCGCTAATCACATCCCGTGCGCGAAATTACACACCCGTCCTACACGCAGCCAGGCACTGATTACTCGGCCACTATACCTCCAATCTCCCCATCCCTATATCATTCACCCCTCTTCACCGGAGCGCATTCAGGCGTCCTTAAAACCTGCGCCGAATTTCCCGACGATCGCTGGCAGCACCGACAAAAAAACAAAATATAATCCTTCCGCGCGCTTTCTCTCCCCCCGATTTGCATGCATTACACGGCGCGTTTTGCACCTTCGCACCCAGACCAGCGAGACGAACGCTTCCGTAGTGCATGCGTTATACAAGGAATCAAAACCAAAACAGACGCTCGCTCGTGTGTATAATGCCGTCTGGGCCGTCGATCCCGAGACGCACACACAGACACACGCGCGCGCGCGTACGTAGCTTTACATCGGAAGGGGCTAGTGTGCGCTCGAGACCGGTTTGCTCGCCGATTTATTTTATAAATGTGCGCGGCAGCGGGCAGCGTGTTTCCTCGCTCTCCGAGTGCAGGAGCCGAGAGAATATTATTTTCGCGGAGGACGCGAGAGCGACGTTCGAGGCGTACGTTATGCAAGGGATAATGACGCGCGATGGTTTTTACGCAAACGAGCTGCGGCCGAGGTTTTTGGGTGGACCCGACCTTGGGTTGAAAGTCGCGGGCGGGTGGCATGAAGAGGAGTCGATTAAATTACGTCGCCGCTATAGAACGAGTTTAGTGTTTGTGGCTCGGATATAGCAGAAAGTTAGTTTAGCGTTAAATATAGCATTGACAAAGGATGAAAATATTTTGTTTCACTTTGTGTAACATTGATTATTTTATTCAGTCGAAATTTTTCGAAACGATAATTATCAGATTTTGAATACAATGCCACATCATTGATTTCAAAATACGTTTCATAATATGAGAAAGGGACATTGTCGAGTGACGTCAAACACTGTCCTAGTATTTTACCGTGGCATTACATCTGTGGCTTCCAGAAATAATGACTTAACTGCATTTTTGTCAAAATTGAGTTAGCACCCGAATTTATAACGTTTAACTACACTTTTTCATGTAGACTTGGTCCGGAAATATGAAACGCGTTCAAAGAGAAAATATCAGCTAAGTGCATAACCACTTAACTGTACAGTTACCGGAATAACGACTTAACTACATTGTTTTGTTTGTTTATACAAAGAACAAAAATGTATTCTAGCAGCTGATAGTGGGGTTCGAAAGATATTCGATACCTTTGTAAATGTCTATATTGTTATGACTCATCTCGCGCATTTCGATTTTACATATGAAGTGTCATGACAGAAATTTTAAAACGGCGATTTCTCGAAAACACGTACAAGTAGTTTAAGTCGTTATTCCTGGAAGCCACAGACATATACCATGTACATTTCCATAGTACTCGTATAGTATGGTAAGAGTGAAGTTACATTATTTTTCCAACGCCAGCAGGAGCTTTTCGTTTATCTTTTTTTAAAAATCAATGTAATGTTAAATTATTTACTATTGGAAAATATTTACTTTAAACTTCGCAAATAGAAATCACAACACTCTGCAGTAAATCCGTTATAACGATTAGTTTGTTTTCAAGTATTGAAAGAGCAGCAACGTTATTCTTGAAAGTACTTATTATAATGTATATGCATCTAAAGATATTATTAATCGTTCACCTGTTTAAAGTTTGTTGCAGCATTGGCAGTTGAAGTGAAAATATTGTAAATTCTTGTATCGGATTAATGAGAAAGAATGATAGATCAAAGCAAACAACGATTATTGCAGATTTACAGACAAGTGAATATTTCGTTCCACTATTTTTCATGCAAAGTATTGCCACCTCATTGCCATCTTTAGTGTAAAAGATGATATATTGCTTAACAATATTAAATTTTCTAGTAATTCACATTTGCAAGAATTAAAACGTGCTCTTTCGAAAACATCTGAACGCCAGAGTTTAAATGTAATACTTATTACTAGTTCAAACATTGAAATTGCAATAAGAATGCTTCTCCAATACGTTAATACAGTAATCAGTTTTATTCGTCTTCAAAAGCGGCCAAAATTTTTTATCTTCATATTCAATATAGGTAAAAGCGCTATATTAAAGTCCTTTTTAAAAGAGTGCTGGAATAATGTTATTGAATTAATTGAAAAAATGAAATTTGATAACTTTCATCGTTCTATACGAGCAAATACCATTGTAGATACCCGCGTACACTTATTAGAAACTTATTCTCAAAAAGAATTAATGTTACATCACCATAATTTGTTAGATTTCCGTTTTGCTCAGAGATCAATTGCATTCACTCAAAACTCTATTATTTACACCATTAAATTCCCTATCCTCAATCCTATCGAATTCTCCCTTTACCAAAGACATGCTACAATCAACTACAATAATCAAACAGAAATCATCACCTCACCATGGAGTTTAACTGGGTCATCAATCAAATTGTTTGCTAATAAATGCCAACTAATGTATGGACAAGAGTATCTATGCCAACAAATTACAACAGAAAAGGCCCTGCCAATTATTATTTCAATTGATTCACCCATAATATTGCCGTATAAACTATCTAAAAATTTGACACTTGTATCGAGCAATTATCTTGTTACAATTAAACATGATAATGATGAGACGACGACCCGAGGAACATACCAGATTCAAGGAATTGATATACAGGTACAAGGCTACAGACCCGACGACAACCTCGGTGAAATAAAGCAGTCCAGTCTAATTTCACCTTTGATTATCAAAGACCATCGCTGAATTTTGAGCCTTTGAAAGCTTTGACTTTGCCCACAATGACTATACCAACTTTTAATCAATTCGGAGTTGAATTTCTTATGTCTACAAGCTCGATTATACTTGTATTACTGTTCTCAGTAATTACATCAATTTACTTAATATACAAGCGTCAAAATAAGAATCAAATACCTACCGAAGAAATCAAAGACGAGGATGTCTTTGAACTTGCCCGTGGAGGAGTTATATGACTCAACGTCTCGACGCGTGGATGCATCGATCAGCCACGGCTAAAAGTTGATTAAAAAAATTGTAAATTGACGTCATAGTCTTTAATATTACAATGTTACATTAACGTCAAATGATGTTATAATGTTTAAAACAGTAAAATGAAAAAATATTTATCATAGTTAATGTAACTTATAGAAAACTTTTGCTTCCTCCTAGAGGAAGCTTTGTGATAGTAATTTTTTGAGTTATTGTAAAAACATGTTATAATTGTTTTTTGAGCTGTTAGGAATCAAAATACATGATTTTTGAAAAATGTCTGTATGGATGTGTGTGTGTGTGTGTGTGTCTGTATGGATGTGTGTGTGTGTGTGTGTGTGTGTGTGTGTGTGTGTGTGTGTGTATGTGTGTGTATGTGTGTGTGTGTGTGTGTGTGTGTGTGTGTGTATGCGCGCGCGCCTGGATCTCAACTTCTACTCGATCGATTTTGACCGGACAGATCTCATTTTTTTTTGTTTTCTTTGTGTGATGGCGGATCAAAAATTCGTTTTTTGATTCCCCGATGCGTTTTTGTTTTATTTCCAATTTTCGATTTTCTCAAAACTGATTTTTGCTTTTTTTTAATGATAAGATCGAGATATTTGAATGAAATGGATAGCATTCGAAAGAGCATTAAAATACCTATATTTTCTAAAAAAAAATTTCTCTAGCTATCACGGTTCTTTTGTTATTAATAAAAACGTGTTTTATTTTAAAAGCTTATAACTCCTAAATTAAACGGTCAAATTTCTTGAGAAAAATCATGGTAATGCAGAATATAAATAGCTGTAATCAGTAAAAATTTGAATTCATTTTGTCGAGTAGTTTTTTAGAAAAAAATTGAAATGTGAAAAAAATGAGTTTTGTATGTCCAACGATTACGGGAGTAAAATTGACTTAATCGCTTTGAAATTCCTTGTAGATGTAGTCCAGAAATTTCAGAAATATTTGAGGTTAAAATTTTTTTAACCTTTTTTTTCAAATCGTAATTTCTCGAGAACGGCTCTATGTATCAGCCCCAAATTTATAGACAGTTTTGTATATGATATAGATAATATGTGTGCAAATTTTCATCATGATCGTACGATTACTTTTTGAGATATTTGATTTTGAAAATTTTCGTATTTTAGAAAGTTATTTTCTTTGTCGCATGATAACTAGAGAAAACAAAAATTGGTTTAATCATGTTGAAATTTTGTGGACATGTAGAGTCTACATATTATCGTATAAGTCCTTTAGGTAAAAGAATTGTCTCATGATTTTTAGAGATATTTAAGATTAAAATTCTTTTACAGTTTTTCTTCAAAATCATAATTTCTCAATGACTTCATATATGAGCTTGAAATTTATGGACTATTTTGTACGTAACATAAGCAATACCTGTGTAAAATCTTATCCAGATTATATGTTTATTTTTTGAGATGTTTGATATTTCAACGTGATGATTATGATGGGAAGGATCCTTCGAGGGCCAATTTTCAATGAAAAAATAAATTACGCTATTCTTTTAGCGACGTTTCGTCAGGATGTTTCCTGACCTCTTCAGGCTTTATTTAAAATACACTACTAGAGACAAGTATCCTACGTGTGAAATTTCACAAAGAAAATATAATTTGAAGACGATAATATTACAATCAATTATTTTATTTATTTTTTACACATAATTTAAAAAAAATCATACCTATTATTTTATTCATTTTGTATAAATAATTTAAAAATTAATACTTTTTAATCTTCATAAATGAATTTAGTTATCATTATGTCATAAATTGTTGCAAAAATTATATATTTTGTTATTAAAAATTAATTGAAGGAATAAGCAAATTAAGTTTGAGAAAGCTACGGGCCAATGAATTGTCAGTGGTTTTTTGTTGATATCTCAAAATGAGATACAGTGGGCATACAACGTTATTGCGCTTAGGTGACGATATACAGGGTGTGTCATTTTAATTGACGCACCCGAAAATTTCAAAAACGGTGTCTCCTAGAAAAAAATGATTCAAACAAAAGTTTTAGGGCACGGAGGGAGCCAACTGATAATGACCTTCACTTTGACCTTGAGGTCAAGGATCAAGGTCATTTGAAGGTCAAATCGATTTTTTGCATAGGAACCCCCACTTTTGACCCCGAAAATGGAAAGAGCGGCAAATTTTACGTTCAAATATGACCTTGACCCTAACTTCAAACTCAAAGGTCAACATAATGTAAAGAAGGAAATCAGTCAACGCATTCAAACATTTGGAAAACTACGCAGCCTACACAAGAAAATGTTTTGTACAAAAGCTGAGTGTAGGGGGGGGGGGCAACTGACCATGATATTGATCTTCAGGTCAATATTAAGATGTGGCCTTGACATAGACGTCAAGATCCAAATAAATAAAGATCGAAGAGATCCAAGAAGGACAAAGACCTATTCCAGCTTTACCCAGATACAACGACGTAGACGTGATAGGAAAGTATTTCGTTGGAGTACTCAATTTTTCTAAGCCCTCTTGCCTTTCACGTTCCGGGGTGCTTTCTGTTTCCGTGAGTCCCCTCGCCTCTCACGTTCCGGAGTAATTTACTTTTTCAATATCAATCAATGTCAACCTCGTAATAGTTGTTCAAAGTTAGCACCATTAGCTTAATGAGATAAGTTGATTCTAATTTGAAAATTATCAACAGTCTTCAGCAGTACGTTTCTTGGAATTGCCGCACAAGCTTCTCTTATTCGATTTTTCATGTCTTCTCTTGTAGTTGGCGCTTCCTCATACACTTTATCTTTTATGAATCCCCACAAAAAGAATCAAGCGATGTCATATCAGGTGATCGGGTAGGCCAAGAAACTGGGCCTGCTCGTCCTATCCATCTTTGCGGATACATGTTATTCAAAAAGTCCCGCACGATTCGTGCATAATGCGGTCCTGCACAATCTAATTGAACGTACATTCTTTGTCCTGTTGTCAAATCAACATTTTCAAGCATACCAGGTAAGTGCTTACTAAGCATCTCTCGAAAAATAGCTCGTTACATTTCTATCAAAAAAGTATGGGCCAATTAGATAACCATTCACGATGCCACACCAGACCATTAGACTCCAACGGTGTTGGTTATCAACTTGTCAATACCAATGAGGATTGACCTCTGAGTAATAATGGCAATTGGGTCTATTAAGCTCGCCGTTATTTTTGAAAGTAGCTTCATCGCTAAACATTACAAACCTAAAGAAGTCATGGTCCTCCTCAATTTTTCGTAAAGCCCAATTACAAAAATTTAAACGCTTTTGATGATCATTGGGAGTTAAGGCTTGCACTAATACTATGTGATATGCGTGGAATTTCACTTTTTTGATAATTCTTGAAACAGTTTAAAAGGAATACCTGACTCTCTTAAAATGATTCGACAACTTGTGTGCGGATTTAGGTGAATGTAAGCTAAAATTACAAGAACACATGTATCATATTCGTCGTATACACGACTTGGACGTTGTCGACTTAAGTGGCCATTTTGAGCTCTCAACTTTAGTCTTTGAATGGTTTTGTCATTAGGATGTCGCCGATCTGGGTAACGCTCTGCATATCGTCTAGCAGCAGCTCGGTAACTACCATGACATTCACCGAAAATTATCAACATATCAACAATTTCAGCTGGTGGGTAGTCTGCCATAATTTTTGACAACAAATTTTTGTTAAATTGGAAGCAAAATGAAAAATTATAATTAAAACTTAGGAACAAATTATTGAACTGTGGACAATAAAGAGCGGAGACTCCACAAAATAATGTATGCCTGTCGTATTAACTGAATGCGCAAACTGCTCCTTTAATTTAAATTTTAAGTGCCTTTCACTTCAGATTAAGTTCGCAAGCAGAAATCATATCACCAGTGGTCACCTTAGGTAAAAGTTGGTTATTGATAATTATTAGAAGTCACTTAAGATGAAAGTTTGTGACTAATGATTGAATGCGTAGTTTTTGAAGTGAATACATTGATCAATTTAAACATTAGAATGACCTTAAATATTAAATTTCAAATTAGGGTCAAGGTCATATTTGAACGTAAAATTTGCCGCTCTTTCCATTTCCGGGGTCAAAAGTGGGAGTTCCTATGCAAAAAATCGATTTGACCTTCAAATGACCTTGAACCTTGACCTCAAGGTCAAAGTGAAGGTCATTATCAGTTGGCCCCCTTCGTACCCTACAACTTTTGTTTGAATCATTTTTTTCTAGGAGACGCCGTTTTTTAAATTTTCTGGTGCGTCAATTAAAATGACATACCCTGTATTCGAGTGGGTCTACAGATTACTTGAAGAGCCTTTAGCGTCTAATGTACAGGCAGCATTAAATTCGTATAGGCACATCACCATAAGTCAATCGATTCCAAGAAAAATTGCAGCACATGTACGAATTCGGCGTGATTAACCTGTAGCTGCAAAAGAAAAGTAAGCTCTTTAAAAAAAAAAAATATCGAAAACACATCTTACGATTTCTATGAACATGGTACTTTATCTAATCGGTTGCTTCATATAACTGCCACGATTTTTGTTTGTTAATTTGCCTCGTATTATATCAATCGGGCAGTCAAAAATCGTATCTACTATTTAATTTTATAATTCTGTAGACAATAATCGTATAAAGTTTGCTGTTGACTTAATTGTTATAAATAATGGGTATGGGTATTGCAATAAGGAATACCTTGCACGAATTTCATTAGACTTTCTTTTCGAAACTAATAATAAAAAAGAAACAACATCGGTAGAAAGTAGCAGGTGGTTTGGATAAAGGAATTGCGAAAGTTACATCATTAGAAACGGTGTTTCCAGGTTCGGATAACAAAATAAGAATCTTAACGTAGTAGTAGCAGTAGATAGATTAGGACAAATATTCAGCTTTTAAAAATTAAGTTAATGGTAGAGTGAGCCGTCACTTGATAAAGGCTTAGCACGAAAATATATTCTTTGATATTGGAACATCCAGTCGAAATTTTGTTAAAAAAGTTCTGTTTATAAAAACATCGCAACATTACCACAAATTGAATACTCAAACTTTACGGTCCTGTATTGAACAACATAATATATCCTACGCTGCTTTCAAGACCATTTTTTCGAAATAATATATAAAAATAGGAAAAATTATCGATTACGAAGCGTGAGTACTGTACAAAATTAATGAGAAATATTTACAAATCGTGTTAAAAATTATGCTAGCATTATTATATACCTCCTGCTGAAAAAATAAAATTATATTGGTTTTCAAAGCCCAACGTGGCCTTTAGTTTATTTTTTCGAAAAATCAATGAAACGTTCAATATGTTATTATATATAAACAATTTACGGGAAAGTTCGCTGTTAGAAAGCACTAAACTCAGCAGTACATCTGATCTGGTGTTCAGTGCGCTTTCAAGTGTTGAAACGGTATCATTGCAATTCTGAACCTTACTTTTCAAAATGTATATAGATTTCAAGATATTATTAATCATTCAACTGTTTAAAGCTTGTTACAGTATTGACAGTTACAGTGAAAATATTATAAATTCTTTTCTTCACCAAATGAGAGAAAATGCTAGATCAAAACAAACAACGATTATTGTTGGTTGTTGTTCGACAAGAAAATTTTCTGTTCCACTATTTTCAATACAAAGGATTTCCAATTCATTACCATCTTTAGTAGTGGAAGGCAATCTGTTGATTAACAAAAAACAATTATATACTAACTTACATTTACGAAAATTAAAGCATGCACTTTCGAAAACATCTGAACGAGAAAGTTTAAATGTAATACTTATAACTAGTTCCGAAATTGAAATGGCAAAAGAAATGTGAGAAGCATTTCAAATGCGTTAATACAATATTCAGTTTTATACTCTATCAAAAACGGCCAAGATTTGTAATCTTTATATTCAATACAGGTAGAAGCACTCCATTTAAGGCATTTCTAAAAAAAGTGTTGGGATAATACAATTTTAGATATCACAATAATTGAATTAATTGAAAAAATCAATACTTATAAATTCTATTCCTCTATGGAAACAACTAATGCGGTAATCCACCAATATAATCCATTTAATGATGACTACGAGATGAAGGTATTTTCTGCGCAAGTTGAGATATTCCCGAATAAATTACAAAATTTGTATGCACATGAGTTTAACGTAGGTTACGATCGATACTATGTTCTTGACCGATCTCCTGCAAATCAGTCGGCTTTTGAAAAAAAGTTTACTAAATCATTGAGAGACCCAAACTTGCGAGAATTGGATCAATCGAAATTTTTTTTCTGGATGCCGTTAGCCGTTCGGGTGCTCTCCAAGGTTATGAATTTTACGTTCATTATTAAATTAACGAAGTCGGTGAATGTAGCCAATGACCTTCTTTATAAAAGAATTGACTTCGCTTTGGAACCGAGACTCATCCAATATATTGCGCCTCCCGATACGGAAATATTTTTACCCTTTCGGGTGTCAAATTATCTGCTTATTAAACAGTATCCGTATCACACGATATCTTTCGCAGAGTATTCTCGTGTTATAGCGTCTGTCTTTATTTTGATAATAATAGTGATTGTGATTGCAATTCGACTATTGAAACTTGACAGAAGCTCATGGTCAATTTACAACATTGTACAGCTAATATTGGGAAATTCCGTGGCAGGTGTTATGGACTTGTTAAGTGAAAGAATATTGTACATCGTTTTAATATACATTTATATTACATTTTCAGAACAGATCTTAAACCTTCTACTAGATATCAATTTCCACACAGATTCTTTGATCGATTTTAAAACTTTCGATGATGCAGATAAAGCTGGTGTAGTAGCTTGCTTAAATGATAAGCGTACAGTTGACCTGAAATGGGCAAAAAAGAATACTGCTCTAAGCAATATCCTAAGTCGATCGGTATCATGTAACGACGAAATGTGCCTGTTTGATTTGTATAAAAAGAACGCGTTTAATGGATGTCTTATACATAGTGACGACGTCAAAGTAACGCTTGATATATTTTCGAAAAATGTATTCGGCTGGGTAATCAGTTTACTTGAAGAGCCTTTATTGTCCAACGTGGCTTACATCAAATTCGCAGGCACATCGCCATACACTGATAAATTCCAAGTAGAAGTAGATCGCTTGTACGAATCCGGTGTGATTTGTATTTGGATGGAAATCTTAGAGGAGAAATACAGGCGCGACCGGACTAGCACTTGGGTGTACTCGAGTAACACGCGTGTTCAAGCCGCTCCGGGCAACTAAGCAAATATTCGGGGTTACACGGAAAAGAAAAAGCTAAAAAGTGGTACGAACCGAAAAGCGGGGCGTGCGGAAGTAGTGTGCGTGTTATCTCAGAGAAAATCACGGTAAGAGCCGCGAAAAATAAGAATCCATAGTGGCAAGAAAATAAGGAGGTTAGAAACAGAAAAATTGCGTCAAGAGCCGGGAAAAATGAGGCAACGCCGAGAGACACGGCGAGTAAGACAGAAGCCAAGGAAAGTGAAGGCTTGAAGAGAAGAGGCCGCCCGCCTAAAGTGACGAAAGACAAGGTAGAAGACACGAGGCTGGAGAAGTACTTGAAAAAAGGCTTCGTTAAATTCGAGGTGACATGTGGGGATGGGAAAAGAGTTGAGCATTCTCCCCAGAAAATAAATGGGGCAGCGAACCAAACTAATAAGTCAAGAGACTCGCAGAAACAGTAGGAAGAAGAAGAAGAAAATGAAAAGCCAGAAGAATGGGAGAAGAACAAGGGATTGGAAAAGAAGAATAACGGGAACGACAGCAATAGTGTTAAAGAAAAGAAAATGGCAGAAACCGAGGAGAAGGGTATCAACGAGGAAAATGAGGCCGATAAAGCAGGGAGCGACGAGAACGGCACAGACAAGATGACGGAGGAGGATTCGGTGAAAACACGAGAGGGGGTAGCAGGCACAATTTGCACAGAGAAGGCATCGGGCGACAACGGAGTGACGACAGAGGTAACGGCAGCAGAGGCAGAGAGGGACATGGCAGAAGACAGCGACGCGGAGACAACAGAAGCAGCGAAATGCAATGCGAGCGGCGATCAGGGTACAACACACAAAAAAAGCATAGAGAAGGTAGGGACAGGAAACGCAAGCGGTGAGGGCGAGCCGACGGTAAGACAGATACAGGAGTGGCTTGCAGAGGTTAGGTTAGAAAAGAGAGCGCGGGATTTGGAAATGATTGAAATGAAAAAGAAGGTAGAGAGCGTCGCGGCAGAAAATGCGAGGTTATGGGAAGCGATTAAAGAGTTAGGGAATTATGTAGAATCGACGAAAGCAGAAGAAGGGGAGATTAGGGCACAGATTCGAGATATGAGAAAAGACCTACAGACGGAACTGTTAAAAATTAAAATAAGCGCAGACGAGACGAACCATGATCTGTACAAATTAAGGTGTGATTTAGGAATAGAGCAACAAACTGAAAACGAAATGTTAAGCGTATACTCGGGCGGAAACGAAGGTAATGGCGAAAATTTAATAGACGAGGAGGGAAACAGAGGCACTAGGGAGGGGGACAAGGCAAAACCGGACGATTATAACAACAACAATAATATTATAGCCGCGCGAGAATATCTTAAAAGCATTCCGGACTCACTAAGTAGGATAGAATATGAATGCGAATTAGCTGAAAGAAGAGCAAGGAAAAAGAATATCTTCGTAAGAGGAATAAGAACAGCGGGAGCGGGAATCAAAGAAGAAATAGAGCAGGTAATTAAAGATAAAATGGGAATATCGATATGTATCGTTAAAATTAGGGCAATAGGGGGAGGTCTGGTAGTAGAGGTAGAATCAAAAGAGAATAAAATAAAGATAATGAAAAACAAAAAATCATTAAAGGGAATTGACATTTGGCTGGAGGATGACTATACGGAAAGAGAAAAAGAGATTCAGAAATGGTTAGAGGAGATAGCAGAGGAGGAAAAGAAATACGGGACAGAAACGCGAATAGGGTACCAAAAAATTAATGTTAAAGAAAAAGGGTACGCATGGGAGGAGCTAGAAGGGAGTCTGAACGAGCAGGAGAATAAGTCATTTCGAGAACGACAATAGTACAGAGGGGGGGCAAATAAAAATAGTTTCGTGGAATATTGCGGGAATGCGGAAAGTGTTAGGATTAGGCAATTTTCTTAAGAAATATGATGTGATAGCACTGCAAGAAACATGGGTAGAAAAAAGCAAAGAAGGGGAATGGTTGGCAAAACTAGACAGAAACTTCAGATGGGTTATGAAAGCGGCAAGCAGAGAAAAAGAAAAAGGCAGGGCAAAGGGAGGGGTGACAGTAGGTGTACGAAAGAACATTGAAGTGGAGGAAATAAAAGAATGGGAGTATGGAATATGGATTAAAGGTATAAAAATCGATAGAGAAAAACAATTGAGTCTGATAGTAGTTTATAATAATGTAAAAATAGAAGCGGTTCTAAATAAAATGGAATCCATAATAGAAAGCTGCATAGAAAGGGGGGAATCAGTAATAATAGCGGGAGACTTAAATGCGAGAATAGGAGAATGGCAAATAGGGGAGCTAGGCGAGATGGGAAAGGGAAGGAAATCTAACGATAAGCTATTAAACAGCGAGGGGAAAAAGTTATTAATCTTCTGCGAAAACTACGGGTGCGTAATAAAAAATGGAGCGATCAGAGGGGATTGGGAAGGGAACCAAACATTTGTAGGGGATGGAGGCCAATCCGTTCTCGACCTAGTGATAGAGATTGAAACCGAGAGAGGGAGCGCGCTAGAGGAACTGAGAGTAATACCGAGAATTGATTCGGATCACCTTCCGGTAGAATTCAGTATAGAAGGCAAAGAAAACGGAAGACGCGTGGAAGTAGAAAAAGAGGCTAGCAGCGAAGAAACACCCAGGCTGAAATGGGACGGAGAAAAAAGCTCGGATTACAAAAACGCGATGGAAAGACGAGGGGAAGGATTAGAAATCGAAATATTGCGGGCACAAGAAAGGTGGGAAAGACTAGTTAAGGTAATCTGGGAAGAGGGAAGCGAACTGGGAATGGTAAAGAAAAATAAAGATAAATATGCTTTAACGGAAAAAGACAACGAGATAAAAGAACAAAAAAACAGAACCTGGAAAGCACTAAAGGTATGGGTAAAATCGAGGGAGGAAGGAGACAAGGCAAAGCTCAAAGAGGAAAGACGAAAACTTAAAGAGATAAGGAAGAGAAAGAGGAAGGAAGAAAGAGAGGAGAAATGGGAAAGGGTGGAATCAAGTAGGGGATTGACAGAATTTTGGAAGGCTATAAGAGTATTTAGGACTAGGAAAAGCAGGAAAGGGGCTAATATAAAAAAGGAAGAATGGAATGATCACTTTAAAAAATTATTAGGGGTTAACACGGATAAAGAAACACCATTAACGGAATCTAGAGGGACGGTAGAAACAGAGAACGAAGGAGAGAATGAGGAACTAAACAAGGAGATATCGTTCGCAGAAGTGAAAGAGGCACTAGACAGAATGAAAAACAATAAAGCAGCTGGGGAGGACGGATTAGCAGCGGAGTTTCTAAAAGAATTACCAATGGCATGGATTAAAGAACTAGTTAAAATTCTAAATGAGGTCTTCAGTAACGGAAAATTGATTAATGGGTGGGAAGTGGCTAGAATCTACCCCATACACAAGGCAGGGAATGAAAATGAGGTTAAAAACTATAGGGGGGTGGCGCTTTTAGATATATGGTACAAACTACTCACAAATATTATGGCAAGTAGGATTAGAGAATGGCTAGAGAAAACAGAAGGGCTTAAGGAAAGCCAAGCAGGCTTCAGAGAAGAACGAGGCACCAGAGATCATATTTTTGTACTAAATAGTTTAATAAATAACAAATTAAAAAACAAGGGAGGAAAGCTATTCGTGGGGTTTATAGACTTCAGAACGGCTTTTGACTCAATAAACAGGGAGATACTATTTGAAAAATTAAAAAAGAAAGGGGTAAAAGGGAACATGTTAAAAATGATTGAGGGGATATACAGCAATACGGAAAACGAGGTTATAACGGAGGAAGGGCTTACAGAGAGGTTTAGAACCGAGAGGGGGGTAAGGCAGGGCTGTCCTCTAAGTCTTACATTATTTAATGTATATATAGACGACGTGGACGAAAGATGGGAGAAAAGAAATGAGGGAGGGTCAGTAATAGGAAAGGTAAAAATATTTTGCCTGAAATTCGCGGACGATATCGCGGCTATCGCAGATACGAGGGAAGGGTTGCAAAGTATGATGGGGGATTTGGAAAGATTCACGGAGAAAAATGGGATGGAAGTAAATACGGAAAAGACTAAAGTTATGGTATTCCATAAGGGAGGGAGGAGGAGAAAGGGGGACACATGGAAATACAAAGGGCAGAAGCTAGAGGTAGTTAAAGAATATAAGTATCTAGGCTTCTGGTTTACAACCAAAAACTCGTACAGCACACACACGAAAAGAATGGCCTCAAAAGTAAGGAAAGCAATAAACACGGTATGGGGAATCTGGAAAAGAGCACGGTTAAACAACCTTTCTAGAAGATTATACCTACTAGATACGATAGTTAAATCAGGCTGTCTATATGGGGCGGAAATTTGGGGCTGGAATAGTTGGAAAGAGATTGAGAAGGTGCAGGGAAGATATACAAAAATGGCAATGGGAATAAATGGAAACACACCTGCATATATTTGGAGAATGGAAGCAGGTAGAAAAAGCCTAGAACTAGAAACCAGAAAAAGAGCAGGGAACTATCTAGCAAGAATAGCGGAGGGGGGAGAGGGCAGATGGCCGGAGATATGCTTAAAAGAGGAACTGAGAGGGGTGAAGAACGGGACACCGTCAAAGTGGGGGAAAAATCTAAAAAAGGCATTTGAAGAGGTAGGACTGGGGGGAGACTTAGATTGGATAATAAAAAAGGAGAGGAAAGATGAGGCGACATTTAAGTATGGGAAAGGAATTGAAATAAGGTCGGACCAACAAACGCAGTTAGATTGGAACAAAATTGACAACTCTAGATTCTGGAAGAGCTACAAAGAACTAAAAAACCAAATAGGAAGGGAACAATATTGGGAAAGCAGGAAATGGGATGGGAGTACGAAAGAGCAGTGGGCGAGACTAAGATGTGGTAGTCTAGGTAGATCAAGATCCAGGGGATTTGAGAACGAAACGTGCAGACTGTGCGGAATAGAAAAGGAAACGTTAGAACACATATGGGCTTGTAAAGAGGCTAGAAAATTAATAAAGGAAGAATGGGTAAGAGAAGTGGAAATGGCGAGGCTAGAGGGACCGGAGGGGACAATTAAAACAAGACTACTGGAAATCTTAAGAGGTGATCCGATAGAGGGACTCTGTAAATACAGCAGGGAATTTGAAAAAAAGGCACAGTCGAGGACGGATGGGGTATAAGGGAAAAGAAGGAAAAGAGACGAGCAAGCAAACGAAATATTTCGATAGAAGGGCGGGAAAATCCTTTGGTGTACAGCGAGCGGGGACCTCCAGCGAATGCGTGAAAGATTGTTAACTTTAAAAAGAAACAGAACTGTAAGGAGGCGATTAGGAATAGTTAGGAATAGACAGGCGAGCGTAACCAAAGTACAAAGTGTATTAATAGTACCTAAAGAGAATCAGTGATATGGTAGCTAATTAGAAATAAGTAGCATTTTAAGGTTAGATTTGTAATTATGGAATATGAAATGTGATATGAAGGAGAAGGAGAAAAAGGGATATGTATGTAAAAAGATTATGTAAATCTATACTTGGAAATAAATTATTATTATTATATTACAGGCGCGACCTGAGAAAATATTTCAAAGAATATCTTCACAAGAAAGAAAAATCTGTCGATACGTCTCATGATTTCTACATGAAAATGCTATTATTTCACCTAATCGGATGCTCGATAACTGCTGTTATTTTTATTTGGGAAAGTGTCTGGTACTACATTAATCGAGCGATCGAAGATCGTATTTACCACTTCATCACCTAAATTCTAGAAATGATATTGTCACGAAGTTTGCTATTTCCATACGTTATTTTCACAAAACAATGAGAATTGATAGAAGTGAAAAGTGCACGAATCGCATCAGATTTTTTTTTTCGAAACCAATAGAAAAAATATATATGCAATAAGCTTCTGTATTGCGTACTTCGAACTTTCTTACTGCAACAGGAGCAAGACCGTTACAAGAATCGCAAACTTTCAGTCGGCGCGCGCTTTCAACACACCCCCGACGCGCTCGTTCTCTCCCTTTTCCGCCTCACCTGGTCAGTGAAACTCGGCGTAGCATACGAGTACGAGTGAGACAAAACAGAAAATAAAAGAGAGAGGGAAAAAAACATCCACATGTCGGAGAGAGCAGAGAAGCTTGGGAGTTTCGGTCGTTTGCGAGCGTGATGTTGCAAAGGATCTGAAAAAGGATTGAAGGGGGTATCGGAAGATGACGTTGTTCGCTACGGAAACGGGTTTTTGCGTTGAGAGAAAATTTTGTTTGCCAATCAACTGTCGTTTGTTAATTCTGTGTTTGTGTGGATAGATGTGTATAAGAGTGCGATTATTGTAGACTTTTGCTTGTATAACTTGATGCGTGGAATATTGAAAGAATTGTAATTTTTGATCGTGAAAAATAAATAATGCTTAAAATGTATTACTTTTATTTATTGCTCCTTCCGATTTATCTCCTACTATTTTGATTTTATTTACATTAATGTAATTTACGAGATGACAATTAAGGACGTTCTCCGAGTCGAAACAGCAATCTTAGTTTTTATATTTTTAAATAATGTTTTATTAATTTGATAATCCAAGAGTAAGTACATGTAACAAATATATACTTGAAAGAACATAAGACAATTTTTTTCAAACAAATTCAGGCAATAGTCACTATGCTATTGTTACAATTAAAGACAGAAACTTCAATAAGTTCTTTAAATTTTTTTATTTTTTATCCGATTTTAACGAAATAGAGCTTATTTTGTTCATTAAGAAATTTCAGGGGGAGTATCGATGGAAAAATTTATGATACGAGTTACCAGTACGGCGCAATATCAATTTGTTTAAGAAAGTTTTCATGAAAACTTGACTTGCTTTTCTTAAATAAATTGATATTGCGCCTTACTGGTAATTCGTATCATAAATTTTCCCATCGATACTCTCCCTGAAATTTCTTAACGAACAAAATAAGCTCTATTTCGTTAAGATCGGATAAAAAATAAAAAAATTTAAAGAACTTATTGAAGTTTTTGTCTTTAATTGTAACAATACCATAGTGGCTATTGCCTGAATTTGTCTAAAAAAATTGTCTTATGTTCTTTCAAGTATATATTTGTTACATGTACTTACTCTTGGATTATAAAATTAATAAAACATTATATAAAAATATGAAAACTAAAATTGCTGTTTCGACCCGGAGAACGTCCTTAAATTGCATTATATCCTCTTTAAATCGCTACATAAAATTACTCAGTCAAATACACACTTACCATGTATCCGTTATTTAAAAAATTCTATGGAAACAAAAAAAAACCAAACTCATTTTTCTTTTCAGTTTTAAAGCTACTGCTTTGACTCCACCCTCTCCAAGAAAGACATCAAACCGAACCGCCATAATTTTCCAAAAATCTATCTGTAAAGTCCCCAGCGTGTCCCACCTGCCCTCGCCAAAATATAATCCTCGGCTTCTCCGCGATCCTCTCCTCCTGCAACCAAGACACCCCGTATATATACTCACTCTTTCTCTCTCTCCCTCCCTCTCTCCTCCCTCGGCTGAGCCCTTTAAAACCAGTGCCCACTCCTCTCCTCTCTCTCTCTCTGGCCGCTGCTGCATCTCTTGCCCGGCCGTCTGCGCTTGCCGTCCTGAGAACCCGCGAGGAAGATTCCTTCTCTCTCTCCCTTTGTCCCTTCCTTTTCACACGTTCTCCTCTTCTCTCTCTCCTGCTCTCTCTCTCTTTCGCGCGCGCAGGATCCCGAGGAGAGGCATTCACCTCTCCGCCCCGATACAATGGCCCTAACGTCTTCGTATGTGTATATAAGCGCGACTGTGCATGTGTGTGTGTGTGTGTGTGTGTGTGTGTGTGTGTGTGTGTGTGTGTGTGTGTGTGTGTGTGTGTGTGCCGCACGAAAATATTCGTGCTCAACCCTTTGGCAGTGTCGGAGGCTGCGGCAGGTTCTCCACCGCTCGGCGATTTTAAATAAACATAAGAAGAGGGAGAAGGAGAGCGAGAGAGAGTGAGTGAGACGGAGTATAGACGACGCGCCCTACGCCGGGCTACCTCGTTATAATAATTTAGGTGCAATGCACCCGGCGATTCTCTCTCTCTCTCTCTCTCTCTCTCTTTCGCGTTATATAAGCGCAGAGCGTATACACACACGTACGCAGTCACATATAGGTGTATATATACATGCGACGGGTGGGAAGGGCGAAACGGAAGTGATCGTTGTTTTCCTTTGTGCGACCCGTACGTATATGTACACCACTATATATGAGTTTCTTTCTCTCTCCAAGTTCTCTGATATATGTCTGTCTCTCCACATATATGCGCGAGTGCATTCGGAACCGTATATACACGTATATTTTTGCGCGCTCCGCATAATATTCCATCTCACGTATATAATATAATATGCGCACGCACCGCCACCGCCGCGCGGCAATTACGCCGCGGTATTTCGCAATTATCGGGGGCCCTGCGCGCATTGTCTTCCGCGGGAGTTTCGGAGGACTGCTGCTGCGGCACACGAGCGGCTCGGGTTGTTTAGGAGGCGGCATTGAAAGTGGTCAGTGATCTCTGCGCCGAGGCAAACGAACTTTTTCGCTGCGCCGGGTTTCGGCGCTCGCTCGCCCGCGCGTGCAGTGCGCAGTGCAGCAGCGTCAGATGAAATTCTCGAGGAGGCGCGCGGGATTAGGCTCAAGCGATGCGTGCCTTCTTTGGCCGGTTTATATAGGGGGAGATTTGCCACCTTGGATCTAATGAAACGGATTTTTAATATTGCTGGGTGATATCTGAGTGGGTGGGGGTTGTTGGCGGGGAGATGATGCCGGGCTTTTGTGGATGAAATTTTCTTTTTATTGGTTGCGTCGTAAGATAACACCTTCGCTGTTATATCGGGATACGTGTATGTGACAGATATAGTTTTCCAAATATGAATGTTTTAACTTTTAGTACTTTTGTACAAATTAATAATCGAAATTATTTTTTTTTTAAGGGAAGAGGGTAGAGAAGTGGATTGAAAGAAGGCATTTTTCAATTCACAGGTATTGTAAAGGGGTTTTTAAAGTATGCATTACGCAGAAATATTTTTTTCAAAAGATAACAACAAAATTTCAACCTAATTTGCAATTTTTTCCTAATTATATTTACATTTTTTTAAAGGGAGCATCAAATTTTTAATATTTTTTACTCATATAATTAATTACTTTTTTGGGTTTTAACTCTCGGTTTGCGCAACAGTTTTTGTACTATCTACTTGCAACTTTTGCACACACGATATTTTTCAGTTTTCTGAAAGATGGATGAAGCGATTTTAATTTTAAAATTGATTATACGTTCGTTAAATCTATTTTTATATTAAAAAGTTTAGTTTATTCTTATTCAAAGATGTTTAAAAATTCAAGAGTATATCGTGTCATACTTCTTTTAGAAAAATACAAAATATTGTATGGCCAAAGATGCAAGTAGATAGTACAAAAACTGTTGCGTAAGCCGACAGCCAAAGTTGAAAAATGTAGTTTTGAGTAAAAAAAATATTGAAAATTTGATTCTCCATTTAAAACAACATAAATATAATAAGGAAAAAATTCCAAATTAGGTTAAAATGTTGTTGTTTTCATTTGAAAAAAATATTTCTGAGTAATACATACTTTACAGAAACCTTTACAATAGAAATTAAAAAGCTCCAATTTCCACCCAACCATTTTCAACTCAATTCAGTACCCTCTTTCCTTAAAAAAAAAAGAAAATACCAATTGTGCTTTTATGGATTTTTTTTAGCGTTTATAAATATTTTGGTTTATTATAACCAAAATATTTCGAGCTCTATATTTTTTTATGGGAAATTAAATGGAGCCACAGAGCAAAAGCAAATGTAAAATTTTTTCGAGCAAAAGTGAGTTTATTAATTTTTTCTTTTTTTTTGTGGAGAAAATCTCGTAGTGGAAATCAGTAGTTTCTCCAATAATCGTCAAAAACTAGATACTTTTCTTGGCCATTCCTATCCATCGATGAAACGATTTTTCCGATCATATTCGCTATTAATAGACAGAATAATAGAATAAGTTTTTTCACAAATTTACATTAGTTTATTTATGAGTATTTAAAAGATATTAAAGTTGGTCAGTTTTTTAGTTCGGAAATGGCTAATAAGAGTCTTGCTATTATGGTGAGGAGTGAGAGAGACAGTATCAAACAGAAAAATCATTGTTTTCGTTGGTATCCTCTGAAACAGTACTATAAACGAATTAAAAACCAATAATCTACCCATCACTACCCAGAAATTAGCTATTTTTACTAGCTATTTATTATTTTCCTGGCCATTGCCGATAGAGACAATTTCTACCAGGGTCGAATCAAAAATATCTCGAGAGCAAAAAGACAACTCGATCTTTTTCCGGGCAAAAGAAAAACGATAATATTTTTTGGGCAAGAGAAATCTCCGAGGACTCCAGAAAAAATTAATAGAGTCACTTTTGCTTGGAAAAATTGTATATTCATTTTTCGCTCTAAGAGCTACGTAATAATTATGACGTATCAGGATAGGGTTAACAATATGTGCCCCTTAATTTTTTTAATTTCTCTTCATTTCTCATTTACTACGTCTATATAAAATAAAGTCTATTTTCGTCCTAAATTTTTCTTAAACTTTTTACATACCAGATTGTGCTCAATTGTCTCTATATAGAAACTATACTTAAATACTTGACAAATACGGCGCCAAACAGAACATAAAAAAAGTAAACCAAGATTAAGGAGCATAAAGCAATCCGGCATATGTACATACCATAAACTCGCTCGAGCTATCCTTAATGACAATTTTATACGTTATACCACTCTCGTCCTCTCACAATCCGAGCTGGCTAAAGAAGCCCAAAAATTGTCTAATCCACGGCAAACACGCGGGCCAACCAGTCCGCGTTTAAATCGACCGTACGCTAAGTCCAGGCATCCGAACGCGCAACACAATATACCTATATATGCGCCTCTCCTCTAACACGCAATTCCCGCACTCTCTCTCTATCCCCACAACAAAGCCACGCGCTGCATTAGCATTTACACGCCCAGGCGACTCCTTTTTCCAGCATCAAACAAATCTCTATCCTCTCCTCCAACTGCATTCCTCGCCTTTATCTCGCTTTCTCTCTCTCCCTCTCTCTCCCTCCTCGAAACTCGTATATATATACACGACTTTAGGCAAGCGTGACGAACTCGGACGTCTAATTTCGCGAGTGTGTGTGTGTGTGTGTGTGTACACACGACTCTCGCACTTTGACGAGCTCGGCGACGGCCGTCGCTAATCGAGAGACAGGCGCGCGTCCGCAACCGGTTGTATAGTAGTAGTATAGCTTACACACACACACACACGCGCACACACACACACACACACACACACACACACACACACACAAACCTCACTTATATACGTACCAATGCAAATGCGACAAGTACGACTGCGAATAATATGCAGCGTTCGCGCGCGCGCGCCGGGACGTTGAATTTATTTGGGCTAGACGCGCGAGAGGGTCGTCGTCGCATCGTCGAGTTTAATTTAGGGGATATAAGTATACGTACGTACGTACGGTACGCGCGTATATACATATAACAGCGAGCGAGATCGTTTTAAGAAGAGTGAAAGTCGAGGCGGATTTACGGGCAGCGGGCAGTTTCCGTGGTGATTTATGTCGCGGCGTTTTCACGCGCGAAATTTAGTATGGAGCGAGAGGGAGGGAGAGAGAGAGAGAGAGAGTGCAGAGGCGATAAAGGTTTTAGGGGCCTCGGGGAGAAACATTGATATACTTTTTTTTTCTCGATGCGGGACACTCTGGCGGGAGGTGATTATAAACGTTGTCCTCGGCGTGGTGTGTCGTCTCGTAAACATTTTATATTCGCCGCGGAGCGAGCTTTCCAATGGGATGGAATAAACAACGGTTCAGTAGACTGAGTACGCGCGCTGGTTGTTTCATTGCGCTGATAAATGTTGTACATTCTGTTTTAGTGTACGCGTATGATAATGATTTTTCAAGGGAAAAATAAATGTTGTATGTGGGAACTTTTTATTGTTTTGAAGTTATACTGATTGTTTTCTTGTTTTTTTAGGAATGGAATAGTATATTACTAACGCGGACGGAAGAGGATTATTTACCTCATGCGACGTTTTTCGGCCGAGCGAAGCGAGGTCGAAAAGTCGCATGAGGTAAAAATTCTCTTACGTCCACGTTTCAGTAACGTATTTTTCCGTCCGAGGCCGCAAAATGACATTTAAGATGGCATTTTGAGGTTAAAGGGCGGAAAAATCATTATCAAAATTGTACTAATATTTGAAAAATGAAAATTGAAGCGAGCGAACTTGGAGAACAAAGATCAACCGGTTGCACTTATTGTCTTTCTCTCGTGTTCTTCTATACTCTCCTTCTTCTTGCCGTTTTTTCGACCGTTCGTAATTCAAATAAGTAAAACTCGTCGCTTTTAATTGCTATTTCTGTATTTTCAGCTTTAAAAGAAAAATTAAATTCAATCAATAGTACTAAGAATAAATCATAATAAACTTCATGAAATACAAATAAGCAACGCTTCAACTTGTTTACGTCGATCGATAACAACCCGAAACTTTCTTTTTTTTCTTTCAGAAGACTCCAACGAGGACGACGCACCGTCATCCTGTATCTGTAAATAGCACGTTTCATCAGCTACTCTCATAATCGCAACAGCAACGCCCGCAGAAACCTCCACGACCGCAGCGATCCATTCGAGAATTTAGAAATCGCAATACCCCCTCTACTCCCTTCCCTGTTTGTAAATAACCATGTACACCAACCTCGCATCTTTCCGTATATATATATACATATAAAGTGCCCCACTCGTGCTCTTGCGAAACGCTCGACGTGTGCAAGCCACCCCCGAGTTCTCTCTCTCTCTCTCTCTCTCTCTCTCTCTCTCTGCGCTTCCTCCGGCACAGCGCAGATTTCCGCGAGCCGCGCTCTTTGTCCGCGTGCCAGGCCACCAGATGTTCACCAAAGGGCGAAACCGGTAAAAATGCGCTCGCTCGCAAGAACGAGAGAGAGAGGAGAGAAACAAAGGGGGAATTAAGAGAGAGAGAGAGAGAGAGAGAGATGAGTGCGGGAGAGAGAGAGAGAGAGTTGGAGCGAGCTGAGGGAATTTATGAGAAAAAGATGAGGTGAAAGCGAGATATCGGAGGGCAGCACAAAGGGAGATCCTCTTGCGCGCGTATGTATATAAGAAGCCTCGAAAACAACTCTTCGACGCGGTCCTAAGTAGGTTATTAAAATGACGCCAGTGTTGTCCGCGCGCTGGACACGATGATGTCGATTCCGAACCGCGGGACTAGATTGAAGGTTACGCTGTGTTGCTGAATATGCACTCGTAATAATAACGTAACTTTGGGTTATGTATCCTATGATTATTGCCTAGATTTAAGATTCTCTCTATGTATGTAATGTAGAAACTATATCGACATATTTATTGTAAAATTCTGAATTGCCTTTTGTATATTTGGATTTTTCCATCTATGTAGTAATGTGACTGAAAATACTCGATTCACAATTTTAATAGATTTTGTAAGAATTATGAGGTTTAAAATTGAATGTATAAATAAAATTTATACCGCTACGCGTAGGTATTAACTTTAACGAAATCTTTCAAACTTTGTAAACATTTTATAATTGTATATTATACCTCATGTATTATCTTTATATATTTTTTGTAATTAAAATATTTGATTAAAAGTAGTACTCGTTAATTCATTACATTCCTTTATCTCGTTAAGAAGTTCAGCCTTATATCCTTATCCATATAACATTGAATATTGAAGCAATATTGCCTCAATGTTGTATTGACAGCTTCGCCATTTTCGCGAATATTCCCTTAAGGTTAATAAACATGTATGCAACCATGAGGCAATATTGCTGCAAACCTATGATTTGCGTTTCTCCATTGCAAATTTTTTAGTTAGAATTTTTCATTTTAACATTGTAACAATATTGTCTGTAATATTGCTGAAAGATTATACAAGACTGGCAAAAGTTGATTCTTTTAAATTAAAAAACGAGACTTACACTAATAAGACCTTTTGGATATACAGGTTGTTAAAAAACAACCGCATTGGGTATATATCACGTGAAAGAGTGGAAAATTCTAAGATAAAAAGTCCAATGAACCAACGCGATCGGATCGATAGATTTTCCGTAATCGATTAATGAAAATTGCTCGATTAGCGCGCGGCGTTAGCGGCACCTTCCCCCACTCCGCGCTCTCCGCCACCTCTTGCCGCTAACGCCGCGCGCTAATCGAGCAATTTTCATTAATCGATTACGGAAAATCTATCGATCCGATCGCGTTGGTTCATTGGACTTTTTATCTTAGAATTTTCCGCTCATTCACGTGATATATACCCAATGCGGTTGTTTTTTAACAACCTGTATAGTACCATCCTGATGGTACACTTTCGCTAATATTATACAACCTTGCAGCAATATTGCATATAACATTGTAGCAATATTGTTACAAAAATATAAATGATTTGAATGGCCCAGAATCCTTACATCTATCTAATATTGTTACAATGTAAAATGAAAAATTGTAACTTAAAAATTTGCAACGGAGAAATGGAAATCATTGGTTGGCAGCAACATTGCCTTAAGGTTGCATACATATTCATTAACCATAAGGGAATGCTGAGGCAATATTGCTCCAATATTCAATGTCATATGGGTACTGTCACTTTATTAGAAATAATTTTAAGGAAATATTTATCTGTAGATATAACTAACTCTATACGTTTAAACCAGAAAAAAAAATTTATGAAAAAATATTTTACAGTAACTAAAATGAAACTTTTTTTTCAAACTTTAGTCATATACCTAAAGTGAATTTACAATAAAAAATAACAAACTTTTATTGACAAATGAATAATTTTGAAATAAAAACAAGACTTTCAGACATTTTTACAACAACAATTACATTTCACGAAAAACCCTTATTCCGTTTCTGAATGATCCTTTGTTGCAACGAGGACCTCCCTCTCAATCACGATTTACGATTACCCTCTCCTCTAAAATCAACGCCAAAGAAGTCCAATTTACGACATTCCCCCCACCATCCACCTCAGCCTTCAAAATCCCTAAAAACACCGCAAAAACGCAAAAATCCTCTCCCTCCTTCCTCCCTCTCCCTATACACATCCAAAGCCGATACGGCGAAGGCGAAACGCAAAAGGGAGAGAAGAACGCGAAACGACCGCGCGCCGCCGCCGCCGCAACAAAACGAACGGGCAAGCGAGAGAGAAAGAGGTGGACTCGGTGCAGAGAGAGAGAGCACCGAGAGGAATGAAAGGAGCAGCAGAGAGGAGGTGGAGGATGAGAAGCGAGCGAGCCGGGCCCAAGCGAACGAACGAACGAGAGAGAGACAGAGATTAAGGAGCACAAAGGGAGAGAAAGAGAGCGAGAGAGAGAGAGAGAGACAGGGGAGGGAGAGAGGGATGCCGCGCGCGGACAGCGTGAGTGCAAAAAGGGTAAAACGTAAATCCGAGAGATCCAAAAAGCGCTTCGCTCTCTCCCTCCTCTCTCTCTCTCTCTCTCTGCGTGCAATGACCGAGAGCAATCTGGGCACGCAATCTTGGAGGCGCAGGGCAGGAGGAGAGACTCACGGGGCCCCGGGTTTTTGCGGGGATGATCCCGGAGACGGGAAAATTTAAAGCGATGGAGGTGTGAAATGGAGCTGTGGTATATATAGGGATTGATCGAGGGATCGTTTATGTCGGGGACGAGTCTATTGATTTACGTATTTCAATGTCATTCGTCGTAGATCTTCGGTAATCGATGTTGATTTGCTATGTGGTCAAACGATTTTGCGTCGTACCGCGTATTTTCTCTAAATTTATTTATTTTTATTATAATAAAAATTTGAACGCCTAGCTAACGGATCTACTGATTACGCTTATGAAACTCTGTGATCATGACACAAGCTTAAAACCCGGCGTTTCGTCATCGTTTAAGAAACTGCAGAGGTGCTAAGCTGCAATTTGAATGGTAAAAGCCGGGGAAATTGCTCGCCGCGAAATTTGAAAATAACAGCTTCTGTAAATGGATACCAAATGAGTAGTGTTAATCTTGAACAAGTAATCATAAATCTCGCCGGGTGAAAAGTAAACGTTATACGTCTGAACGAACCAACGAGATTCTACTTGTTGAATTATCAGTATTTATAGCTAAACTATAAAAATGTCGGCATTTGTATACTTCGATTTTTTGTTTATTTTTAAACGAAAACAGTTTAAATATCGTGCTATAATAAAAAAAAAGTCCATAGACCTACTGATAACAGCCAACATTTGCGCGTTTGAGACTGTTGCTGTTTTCTTTTTTTTTTTTTTTTGTTCTACTGTTATAGTTTTCTCTTTTTAATAAATATATTAGTTAAAAATAATATACAAACTCAGCGTATAACTTCGACCGATCAAACCCCGCACTCTCTAAATACCAAACTTTTCACCATTTTACTCAACTTCCCACCGCGCTTACATCAGAAACACCAGACTTTCTCGCCCGAAACCCTCCATGTATATATATTCCTTTCGCAAAGCCTCTCCGCATCCTTTCTATACGGGGATCCTGGCAGCAGTTGTTTTCCTGATTTCTCGCACCCGGAATAATGCTAAATGCGATCGAATATTCTTACCTTATTAGGATCATGTTTTGCGTCAGACTCTCTTTCTCCTTGAATTTGCAATTTAAAAAGAATCGGCGCGCGCAGGTAACTTTTTAAAAGTAACTCGTTTCTGAATGAATTTTAATACGAAGGACATTGTGTGTATGTGTGTGCGCTTCACGTATACGAAGGGGTTTCCTAATACATCACGCGGCTGAAAGAATATTCAACTCCGCCGCGTATACTTTGCACAATGGAAGCCAAGCAAATAAATCTGGGGTCAATGAATGCAGCATAATAGAGAGCTTCTCTCTCTCTCTCTCTCTCCTTTCTCTTTTTCTCTCTTGCTCTCTCTATTTCTCTCGGTTCGGGTCACGAGAGTTCTCGGCAAAGTATTTTTATTCAATTTAAAAAACGATTTTCTACCAGAACAACAAACGTTACGTTCGTGACGCAAACGTGTTTCACATGTTTTCTAAGTATTGCGAAATATTGTATTTTATATATATATATATATATATATATATATATATATATATATATATTGTTGAAGAGTGATTTATGGTGTCTTTCATCTGGTTTTTTTATTAAACCAGAACAAAATTACATAGAGTAAAGTCCTCAGAGATAGATATTAACTACCTGTACGAGGACTGGTACATGAATACTTAAAACTATACTTATACACTAAAGCTTATATACTAAGTATTAAATATTTAAACCTTAAACATTTAATATTGTCAATAGAATTCTCAAAACTTAACGCAAGTAAAACAATATGTATACATTTGTTTATTATATATATTTTTTAGTTTATTTTTTAGTTCATGTTTCCTATTAACACTTTTGCAATAGAGCTTTTTTAAAATTTTCAATCTCACTGCCAAAGTTTGTATCACTTAAATTAAAAGTTTGTTGATCCCTCTTGCGTATTTTTGGTAGGCGAACTGAGGCTGAGGTCTTGTTGTGAGTAGAATCTAGATCTTGTTGTTATCGATGTAAGTGAAGACGAACTTCCAAGCCTGGGTTTTGCCAGTATTAATTCAGTTCCGCCCACCTGAGTTTGTAATGTAGTTGGTGATTTAGTTAAGTTTAGGTTTAGGGAAATTGAATAAAATTGAAATAATAAAAATGATTTATTTAGCTTAGTATTCATGTCCTGAGTATTAATAAAATCATTAAAAATAAATTAAAAAAGAAAACAGTAATTTTCCTATTGAATTATCTATAATACTTCAATCTCACAACACCATCTTGCATAGACAAAAAAAATAACCCCTTCAAATGCTGTCTTCTCAACAGTGGATCAAGTCAAATTACGGCTCGCAGTCCTTTATACAAAAACAACCTATATAACACTACACTATAATACTAAACTAGTTTGCGGACAGCCATAAATAGACTGTCGAGCCTCGAACCCCCCCCCCCCCCCATGTGACGTGCGCCTATTTTTCTATTCTATACTCGCAACTCAAAATCCTTCATTACACGTCAACCTCGTCATTTTTCGTCCTATATTACACGTCAACGCTCGCACAAAGCTCCCTCCTAAACACCTGCTCGAATAATCCCGTAAGTATACGCGCCGGTGTGCGCACACTGGCCATATGAATACAAAATAATGGAATCTCCGGCTCTTCATCTTTCGCGTACCTATACCTCGCGCGCGCGCCGGCGAAAAGCCCGGACGCGCACGGCACAATAATAAATCAACATAGGAGCGATGAAAAAAGAAAAAAGAAAGAAAGAAAAGGCGAGTAAAAACGCATAGCGAGCCTGGACCTGCATCATCGCGCTGAAGCAGAGCAGACTTATATACGGGATCTTTCACACGTAAGGCCAATTGTTTTTCCTCGGCTCGTCCCTTTGTCCGTGCATTAGCATAATGCAAAACACAAATTTTAGGAGAGAGAGAGAGAGAGAGAGAGCCGCGCGCGTCTCGTTACGCGGTTCAGTGTGTGTGTGTGTACGAAAGAGAGAGAGAAACCAGTCGCCGGGAGGAGAGTGTAGACGGAGAAAAAGGATGATGTAGAAAGCGGTCCGGCCGGTGCAGCGAAAGATAGGTGTGCGTATGGTGCAGAGAACCCTTTGAGGTGGCTCGAGAGCGAGCCGGCAGGGGTGTTTTTCGAAGGCGCTCGTACCGCCCGGGCCCTGTGCTGCGCGCGCGAGAATAAAGTGGTTTATTAGTTTGTTTACGAACGAGTTTGGCGCTCGCGCGCTAATGCAAACAGCTGGAAATTCAATAGATAAAAGCAGTGATAAAATAGATGGAGTTGTAAAATTTGGTGGAACTGAAATGAAGAAAGTTTCATTGTTTTGGTAGGCGTCGTTGTAGTGTCAGACTTAATTTGGGCTCAATTGTAGTCGAAGCGTAAATCATGATTTGATAGTTTCGATGGCTATTTGATGTCGATTAATCATCGCAAATCTGTTCAAACGACTCGTTTCAATCGGCAAGTTGTAACTGTCAATTCAGTTAAAGGCTTTCATTTTTTATCATTAGACGCTATTGAGACTGGTGTATAGTAACACAGCGTAATTTTAGAAAGTTAAGTGAGTAGGCGATAAGTGAACTTTTCCAAATTCAATTTGAACTGCGATATCTGCTCATATCCATTTAAGAGAAGAATCAATTTTAAAATATGTTTTTCATTTATTATAAATTAAATACTAATGCTATAATTGCGTAATCTTTATGTGCACATCCTATCTCGTAGTTTTGTCAATCAAATAACTACTGTACTATTGCATTTAAAAATTCCTCACTCTCAATCATAATCTATAATTAATTCACCGGGATCAACATTACCATCCAAAATCAACGAACTCTTTATCATCATTTACAAAACTCTCGAGCCTCCCAACCCTTCTCGAACCCACAAGAAGAAGAAGAAGAAGAAAGCGAAAATCAACAACAACAACAACAACAAAGCCCGAGCCGATGGTCCACACACACACACACCAGTTATATCCAGTTCATCAACTTTCTCGAGTCACCGATCGCCGAAAAAGCGCGTCGCCTGCAACTCCGAGTGAGCGAGATAGTTATCGAAAATTACAGCTACGCGCAATACCCACACACGCACACTTAGGCTCTCCCTCGTATTTTTAAATCTCACGTTTGCCCCCCACTCTTTGGGCCCACTCTCTTCTCTCTCTTCGTCGGAGGGCCTATCGCGCACGGCCGCCCCGCCACCGGGTCCGCTCGACTTTTTCCGCGGGCGCGGTGGTGGGGCGGCCGGCTCACTTGAAGGCTGCCCGGCGTCATTGTGCTCGCATTTCTCGTGCGGTTGTCGACTCGGAAAGTATCCCCCCAGGATATTGTCGGTAAGTGCGCGCCGGAGCGAGAGGCTCTCGCTCGCATATATATACATCCACATCACACACGGTTCGGTCAGTCTATAACAAGTACACCGTAGGTACACACGTCAGTATATGCGAGCACACACATATATATATATATACATAGGCACGCGTGATGGGGACTTTTCTATTTCGATTGAGTATATATAGTGCTGCGGAGGACTTTTGACGTGTTTTCGAATTTCGCGGGGTTTCAGTAGTAACAGACGCGCGCGACCGGCCAGGTTTATATATATAGACGCGTAGTCCTTTGTGCCGCGCTCGCGAGTCCTTTGTCCGCGAGCCCCCTGACATTTTATACTCTCGGTGCGATGCTCTTTTTTCGCGTAATTTTAGATCGAGTGAGAGAAAGTTTTTTGCCTTGAGGTTTCGTTACTCGCCAACTTGCCTCGGAGTCTTGGAGTGAAATGTAATATTTTGTTACCGCAGTATATCGGGTGACGGCTCGACATTTTTTTTTCTACTCGCGGCGTAATTCATAGTATTGCGGTGTGAGTGTGAGTATTTTGGATTTTGGGTGAGCGATTTCTCGTTTCTTGAGCTTTTCATTTTTGCTAAATTGTTTTGTAAGAGTTTAAAATGAAAATTTCTGGTGGTGCATCAAGTTGAAGCCTTTTTACCTAAAGTTAAATTGAAAGTTATCCATTTTTGTATTTACGCAATTTATTTTCGACTCAATTCTAAAAAGTAAATTTACAAAATACAAAATAAAAACATGAAAAAATAAAAAAAGCTTTCAAGAAACAAGAACAACTAACATTTAAATAAAACTCATATTTTCAGCTCCAACCGATAATCTTTGTTTTGATTCCTCAAAGTGAAAGTTTCTCTGACAATCTCCAAAATAGCGAGTAAAAACAACTTTCTCTTAACTTTTGCACGCCTCTCGTTAAAGATATATTTTTTGCAATTCAGAGCTCGAGTGCGTCCCACCCGTTCGGCGATCTAAGTCAGCGACGCGTTCACTTAGCGCCAATTACGCGGCCCGGTGCGCGCGTGTCGACGATCGTCAATAGGAGCAACGCCAACTAGCCGCACATGAATTATTCGTTCGTCGATAAATTATTCAGCTGTTGCGGCGAACTCGTGTCGTAGAAATTCTCGGTACTACGGGTCCGCGCAATCGCGCCATTATCCGTCGCTGAGATCGTTAAAAAGCCGAAGAAACCTGTTGCTGTGCGGGACTGTAGCTAAGGGGTATAATATGGGAAACTACAAAGTTCGCGCTAAGAATAGATTCTTTGTCGAGGTTGAGAATTCCACTTTTACTTCGGTTATATAGTTTGTTTTAATGGTGAATGTAACAATTTCGTCGGATTAAAGTTATATGTCGAAGTTTTTATTAAAAATCTATTTACTTCAAAAAAAGAGTTCACTTCAAACGGCGAGTTACGGTATAAACGACACTTTTCGAAATCGAAAGTTAAGTTTATAAAAATATTTTTTATTTTCCTACGCACAAAATTATATTGCTTATATGTTGTGATCATTTCGATTGAAAGTAGATGAAGTATATGGTTAACAAAATTATAAAATCAATAAACTCTACGTGAAATAAAAACAGTTTACAAAGCATTAATAGACTCACGGTGAAGAATAAAAAATATTTCATTTATCAACTACATTTTATCTGAGACGTAAGCCTGCGAATCAAGCATCATGCATTACTCCGTATTATTCGTTCTTAACCGGCCAAAACAACGATTTTTCCCACTATTTTTTTTATCTCTATCTCACGCCACAAACAAGCAACTTACGCGCCGATCGCCGATCGTGGGAGACTTTTCGCCGCGCGCAGCGCGCACACACTCGCTGCCTAAGATAATTGCGCAATGGAGAATTCGAGGCGATTATCGGCGCCACATGTACACACAGATACACGTTCGTTCTCTCGAGCGATCTCTCTCTCTCCTCCTTCTCTCCTCCGCAATTATCCGGCCGATTTCGCGCGAACGCAGACGGAGGCGTATCTTTTTACGACTGCGCACGCACGCGAAAATTGCACGCTGTTTCGTCGAAATTGGTTTGAGAAAGAGAGACTAGGCCATTATTTTTTCGTAATTTTTAATTAGCTAGGGAGGGTGGATGATGGAATCGCAGGTTGCGAGGTGATTATACTAATGTTGATGATTTTTTTTTCTTATTTTGCAGAAATTGTTGTTTGGTTAAGGAAAGCAAAAACGCAAAATTACTATTCGGCCACAAAAATGACTAAACTTTTGGCTTTCTTCATTCTCATTTTGGCCTCTGCAACCGTCAATGCCCAAAGTCAAGCCAACAATCGAAATCGTAAGTACCATTCTTTTATTATTAATTTTAGAACGATGTTTTTATCTCAATTCATGTAGTTATGCTTCTGCTTTAAAGACGCATTAACATTTTATCTGTTTTCCGTTATACTTTGATGCATTAGCCATTAGATACATTGATATCGGTACAGTAATATTTAGTGGAAACTTACAAACACGTAATTATTTGTTAATGAGTTTGTATATATATATGTAAGATGAATCAATGTTGTAATTCTTACACCTTTTTTTTTAAACTTAATACAAAAAAAATGTAGAAGCTTAAATACATTAATAGTTTCAAATACAAAATAATTATGATAGGCAATCAACTCTGAAGTCTATTGACTTCAAAACTAATAACAATAAACACTATTTTAATTGCTATTTCACTATAATTACTTCAGTAGATCGTATTTTTACAACCAAACGTCAATTAACAATTATTAATTTCCTCCTTGCAGAATTCATCGGTCAGGCTTTCGACGAAATCGTGGTGTCGTCAGATCTAAGCGTCCGGCGGAAATCAAAAGAAAATCGTCAGGGCAAACAATTGTTGACGAATGTGCCGTCAGGAACCACCAGTCCGCCTGGAAAATCAACAGCTCTCGCATCGAGGCTAGTATTAGGCGACGGGAGTAGCGTAACACCGGAGCGCAGAAAAAAACGAGATGCCTTTACGGCGAACGGGAGGTAACGTGTGCTTCTTGAATCGATATCAAAATTTTAAATAAGAGCATGCGGTGAAAAGTGATTTTGAAACAAATTGACTCTTTTGAAAAATTGTTATGCAAGGTCGTGTTTTATCTATTATCTATCTCATACGAAAAGATCCTATATAATATTTTTGTAGTTACATGAAAAAGCATGTTAGTTTTTAATAATAAAATATTTTTTGAATATGCCTCGAAAAAAAATCAATATTGATTTAATATTAATTAAACATAAAATATTTAAAATTACAACGTGACACGAAAAAGCGAACGGAAAATAATACTGTTTTGCAAGTTTAACTTAAAAAAGATAATTAATGTAACTTTTTGTAAAATAAGTTATTATAATTATAAAAAAGAATCTTCTTTTTTAAGTATTTTAGACTTTGAGAAAAAATGGAAAATTATGCTTTTTTTTTTTTTTTAAGAACGTTTAACGTACTTGATGAGAAGTAAATTTCGTTGGCACAATAAAGATTGTATCTTTCTTATACTTTTTCCGTGTATATGAATTTTTCAAACAGAATTAAACAGGAACTTGTTCAATTTGAAATTTCTTAAACATGTTTCTCACAATAACGACCAAGTCATGCATCAAATAAATTTTGTCAACAATTCACTTGCTTCTATCCTTATAAGCTGCAACTAGACTACTTTGTACTTTTACTTTAACATTCATACGAGTTAAACGTTGCAGACTCCCGGCACTGGGTATTATGGAATACTTGCTGAGATCACGACAGCTGGTACGAAATTAGCACGTAACGAGGACAACCGCACGACCCCTCACCCTCATCTGTGATCACACGTTTCGGCTGACCTTTGGACTTCGGCTGGTAACAAAAAGTGGATTAAAATTTTTCTGTGTCATAACAATAACTGTGCGTTTACTTTATTTCATTAACCCTACAACCGTCCTAACATTCCTACAACATTAGTGAAAATAGGATATTTAAGTATAATAGAATAAGAGCTATAAGAAGTACTAGAGGTAGTTCCGTCTTTATAAAGAATAGTATTTGTTTTACTGACATTTAGTAATTAGTAATAAAATTAAAAGTTAACTGAAATTGCAAGACTACAAAATTGAGTATTGTGCTTTGAATGAAAAGCAATCATAATTATTTTTACAACCAACTGGATTCAAGTTACTGCGGAGGAGCATATAAATTCCGGAATTGGTAAAGCGATTTTGCACATTGAATAGTAAGAGCATCTAAAATTAAAAAAAAAATAAATCTATCCGATATATCATTAAAAAGTTGAGTTTAAAAATTAAAAAGAATAAAAACCACTATATAAGGATACTCAGTCCTACTTCCAAGAATAGCCAATCAACTCTAAAGTCTATTAACTTTGAAACTTATAACAATGACCATTATTTTAATTGCGCCAAACAATTCAAATACTATTCGCAGTGATGATTATGAAAATGTTTATTTTGATATTTTATATAAAGACAGATCAAATTCAAATTAAGTTAAAATCGACAATTTTGAATAGCTGCTTTACATAACTACATAAATAATTTGTGCAAAATGCAAAACTTTTTTGCTGATTTGAATAATGTCTAATAAAATATAATTAGAGTAATATTATTTATTTGTATCCACTCCATACAATGAGTAGTCGTCCGGATGTCTTTGTACTTTTATTTTTGTTTTGTAACTTAATTCTAAATAAATAAAATGTAAGTAAGAATAAATAACTTGTTGATAAGTAAGTAACGGTGGATTCAAAATTTCTAATTGATAAGACAGATTTAGTGATTCATAGTTATATAGGAAAATAACATTTTCCAGAAATAATAAGTATACAAAGTTTGTTGTTTATTAAATATTCTGTACAATGAAATGTTCTGCTGTACAACACACCATCAAATTACTAATTTATTGTACATAAATTACTTTACAAAATGAATATAATACATACGTAAGTATTATTTTGGCGATTTAAAAAATTTTAAAAAGATATTAAAAAAATTAATGTTTTGATATAAGCAAAATTATTTTATTTACAACATTTGATATTCTACAATTTATATTTTAATCTCATTATTAATAGTCACTTATCAAAATAAATCTTACTTCTTTTTATTAACACTTACATTCATATAATACTATCATACTATTTGTTTGTTAGGTTTCTGTATACATGTAAATATTATAACTATTTTGGTTCTGTTAGAGACGTATCGAATCTATGACGGTGAATAATATAAAAAATGTATAACTATTACACTTTGAAATATCACGAGAACCTTCTTTGTACTGAATGATTCTTATAAACATTGTTTCAGTTGTAAAATTATACATATTATAAAATTAAAACATATTATCTAGACTAGAAAGTCTTTAACAACTAAAATTCGGTACAATTCATTCGCGTAAAAAGCGCTTTACAAAAGCAAACTTGTATCTTGTTACTTGAATTGCTCTGCAAATCTTCATTGATGTAGTTATAATTTAAAAGCTTAAAATTGTTTTTGCGTGAATTCAAGTGAGATACGGCGCAGATACACTTAAGATTAAAAGAATATTATGGCATCAAACTACAACATTTTTATGCAAATGTATTATATTAATAAGTATTTTCTTCTGCTGGTCTTGTGGTCAAAAAATGTTTCAAAAATTAAATATCTTATAAAGGAATCTCAAAGATCAGTTATTGCATAAGTACTGAAAGTTATGTAATATTAGCATACAAGAGTAAAAAATAGATATGTATGCAAGATGAGAATAAACTCATGAAATATACTCAGTGTTAATTTTGTTTGGCAACAATGAACAAATTATCCAGTGGAAGCCGCATATCTATTCATTAAAATTTCAAATTTATGACAATAGAAATGACCGCACATGTGTTATCAGATTACAAATGTAAGCGCTGTGGATATCATTTTGACGTAAATGGATAATGCTATCAAGACCGTCTTATAATTTATCGTATAATTAAAATGCGCACATCTATACATGGCTTAAAATTTTTAAATGAATTACTATGAAAAAATGAAGTTTCTCTTTCAAAATTAAAAAAAAAAACACTATAAAAAGCTGTCATAAAAGTCATCAAAATGCATGGATGATCGCACATATTAAAAAAAAAAAAAAAAAAAAACAATGAACATCGCCAAAGAGCAATAAAATGCGTCCAAGAATTCTTCTATATTCTTGAATAAAAAAAATTGTCCAGCGTATCGTTCACCATCGTTCAACTAATCTTCACATATCGGTACTAAGTTGGTCGACGAATTCTTCCCACTGACGCCTCCAAAGATCCATGGCCCTGTTTTTCTCGTCCTGGGTCATACTCGAGTACTCGATCGAGTTCATAGCGAGCTTCTTGAGCGATCTGAGATCGGCGCTTCGCGACATCATGCCGACGAAGGCCTCGTAGAAATCGTAGCTCAGACCCTGGGCTCCCCATAAGCCAGGATCGTCATTCGATATCACCACTGGATAGTCTTCGGCGAATAGTACACTGGCCGGATGGTTGCGCAAGTCTCTGACGAGATTGAGAACCTGGTTTGAGATTGGAGATACCTCGATGGCGATTTTCTTTTCGCGAACGATCTCCATAACTTTAGGGTGTTTCAGTAGAGCGTATCTATAGACGAAATAATAGAATTAGGATTGCATCAAACAGAGAAGATTTAGAATTATTTTATCCTTTGCAATACTAATTCTACTTAAATTAATGGTTGTATAAATTCTCATTAGGAACCAAAAGTAATTAGTAATTAAAATTACCCATGACCAATTCTCTTGGTGTTCAGTAAAACAGCATCAATGAGGTTGTCATCGGTAGCTGTTCCATACCAGTTGGTCTCGCCGGCGTGGAAGAATAACTGCACATCCTGGCCCAACATTCGCAGCTTATCCGCAAACTCAACGAGCGGCTCTCCCAAGTCTTCCTGGCCGACCAGGTCAAAGCCCGCGATAAAGTCCGGCATTTCTGCTTTTAATTGACGTGCAATCGTCACGTACTCGTCAAATGTAGTGTCGTTAATGAGCCGTGACGGGGCGTAAATTAACCTTACGCCGATGAAGTCTGGATGGTCAGTGATGAATCTTGGAAAAACGATTAGGTTGTGTATTAAAGTTAATTTAAAAGCAATTTTTAAAGAATTAGTTCACGCGATATTGCTGATAATTGGAGTTATATTACCTTTCTGTTACTTTTTTGTAAACACGAGCAGTCTCAATAGGATCATGCGCAGCCCCATCAAGTTCGTAAAGACGAGATAAAGTCGTGCGCAATTCTAGGTAAAGAATATTGTCGTTGTAAAACTCTAAGAGTCCTTGGTAAAAGTGATCCTCATAAACAGGACTGAAAGTATGAGATTAAATATTAGTTAATAACATTACGTAAATATTCTGCCATTTTCACAACAAAATTACTCACCGGTACGTCAGCATGGGCGTAATGAAGATAAATATCGATATGAACTTCTTCCAGGCGGCATAATTATCCGGATACATCTGATCCGGATTCCTCGTCATCATGGACAACTGCTTCGCTATCCTGTGGTCAATGATTCTCTCCGTATCGTTTTTCCTTATCTCTTCAAGCAGCTTCCAATCGCAGCCATCCGCATTACTTGGCCTGGCCGCAAAATGGAACTTGAGCTGTCCATCGACGTCGCACACGTAGAGGTTGGGCCTGAAGGTGATGTTCCAGAAGATGTATTCCGAGGAGACGATGGCCGTGTCGTGGGCATGAAGTACGGCGCCTTTTGGCATGTCCTCGATGATCTGGAATACCGGGGATTTGCGAATCTTGCTACCGGCTACGAGGAAGCTCTGAGATGGCAGGAATTTGCTCGGGTCTTTGAAACCTGGATTTTAAGAAGTCTTATAGAATAAATTTTTTCGTTTTTTTATTCAAATTCATTAGTGTTTCTCATTTAAATATAATAGTTGTTATAAAAACTGTAAAGACTCAAACGGTCTTAAAATGTAATATATATGCATGTAATTTAAATGTACATAATTTTAATATTATTTTAATTATGATTTTATGTTCATGTGTTGTTAACAGATTTCGAATTTGATTAATAAGTATAATTTTTGGATTGATTTCTAATTATTTTTATTTCACGCTCAACAATTGTCAAATTGTACATCATAGGTACCACGTAAATGTCAATTTGCATTGTTTTGACAATGGACACTAACATATGTATATCTGCAACCATATAGTCAACAATTTATTTGTCATACCATTCCCTCAAGAATTATTAGTTATAAAATTATGATTAAAATTATATAACTAATTATTCTTTACTTTCTTAATTACTTGATCACTCGTTACTTTAAGGTGGCTCATGCGGACTAGTAGACCTAAAGCTATGAACATTTTTTACGAAGATTTATTTACACATTCCAATCTGAAAACTGATATGACAACAAAAAGAGTTCTTAATATAATGGACAACATTTTTGTTAGAAAATTTCCAATGCTGCAAAAGTAGATTTTGTTCACTAAAAATAAATTCAATAAGTATTTAGAATCTTTTTTGTTTTTCATTCAATTTTAATTTTCAAGGTCTCATTTTCTTCCTTGTTCAATTTCAGGGGGAGGTACTGATATAAAAATTGGAAAATTTTCAAAACCTGCTAAGTTATATGCAATTGTTTATAAAATTCAGTGACAAATCTACAAACAATTGCATATAACGTAGCAGGTTTTGAAAATTTTCGAATTTTGATATCGGTACCTCCCCCTGAAATTGAACAAGGAAGAAAATGAGACCTTGCAAATTAAAATTGAATCAAAAACAAAAAAGATTATAAATACTTATTGAATTTCTTTTTAGTAGACAAAATCTACTTTTACAACATTGGAAATTTTCCAGTTATGTTAAGAAGCCTTTTTCCTGTCATTTTTCAGATTGAAATGTGTAAATGAATCTTTGTAAAAAATGTTCATAGCTTTAATTCTACTAGCCCGCATGAGCCACCTTTAAATGCACTAAAAAATTGTGATCTAGATGAACCAAAGAAAATTGTGTGCTCGATATTCGATATATTGACTTTGATTAAGATTATCGCTTCTACGAAAAGCTGATATATATTTTTAAAACATAAAATTTTATCTCCTAACCTCGTCATAAAATGCCATCGAACGGCGCCTGTAATATGAAAATAATTTTAGATGTTGCTTAACAATCAGCAGTTTACTATCTTCAAATAAAATATTTTTTCTTATAAAATAATAAATTCTTAAAATTTTTAAAATAAAATATCTTTATTATAGTCTTTTAAACAATGTTAAAATATATTGATTTGCAGTCTTACATCTTGTTAACGTTAAAAATAATAGATACAGTGGATATTATTAGGTAATATTTTATTAATACATTTAATGCAATTGTTTATTATGCAATGTGTTTTTCAGGAAACGATAGTAATACTGTGTATCCCGGATGTTTGCATCGATCGACACCATTGACATGTGAAATCCTGTCAATGAGCATGTTTATTTACACTATCTCCACACTATTTCGCAGTAGCATGAATCTTTACCACGAAGACTGCTACGTTATCGTCATGCAATTACTGAGTCAAATTATTGACGAAAAACTAATGCGGCCCTTTCTCTGATCGAATTAAATTATTTGTAAGAAAGATTTTACAACGAAATTTTTTATCAATCAATTCTGTAAGAGAAAATCGAAAAGTAAAAAAAAAAATATTATTAATGGTGAGTAACATAAATAAATTAACAGAATAACAGTTTCAAGTTACGTGGATTTTTTTCTCTAAGACAAGAGAAGAATTTAATCTTATCATAAATATATCAATAAAGTTTGATAGACGATATTGAACTTTAGTTTGGTTCAAGAAAAGATTATATCTCACAGTGAAAATCAAACAAAAGATTTATCTTATAGATAAAACTCATATTCTTTGTAAATTTATCATTAAAACTAAACAAAATATTTGTTTTTCTTATGACAATATTTTCGTATACGTTTAATGTTTATACATTGGCTGACATTGAAAATGCGAGTAATAGACATTTCGTAATCAAATTTACATAGACTGTAATTGTATATAATTGCACAGTAAAATTAAATCGCATCTCTGGATAAGGCATCATTTATTTCATAATTCATCAAATTATTATTCAAAATTACTAGATGTGAGGACGATGACTATTACAATAACCTACGAATTAAAGTGATTCAGCTAACTTTCAATTACACCAATCCAACAGATTCTTCCTAGAAAAAAAACAGTATTTCGGCGAATTCTCCAGATCTCATGCAAAACATAAGGAAATCCCAGGTTGACTTTCAGAACAAAGTCTTTGACCATTTCAACCGACGTAAAAGATCGTCTCTATAGAGAGCGAGTCGCACGTGTGCCGATTTAAAAATACTTAGCGAGTCTCCTTTTCCTCGCTCGAGAGCGGGACAGTCAATGTAAGCAACGATCAGCTGGACTGCCTGTATAACATTAAAAGAGAAGGGAAGTCACGTTTGGACATGACAAGCGAGGGCGCCGGAATCACTCACGAGTCAAAGTGCGTTATGTGGGTAACGAAATGACCCACGGTATATGTACGCCCGTATCTAATGAGGTTTTTGTCAGTTTCGAGCATTGACGCTAATTGAAATCCAAGCGTTGAATTAGAATTGTAGATCGGTGAAGAAGTTGCAGTGAATAGCGTGAATGGAGCGACGCTCGAAGTAAAGAGATTTAGAAATGGGACTATTATATAGCTAATAAAGAGCTAACTAACGACAGAAATACGACAAACTACGACGAAAAAACTAACGAATGATCTAGTAAAGATTAGTGCATGAAAGAAGTATAATAATTTAATATAAATAGCAAATATTTATGTAATGTAACTAATGTATGAAACATTAAAATATCCGTATCTTACAAAACATATATCTATTAACAAAACTACTTGGCATTACCTCGGTTTGTCACTGTAGCTCAAATAAGATCACAAAATCTACAGGTCACTCCTACCAGCTATTACCTAACCCATCTCCTATGAACACAAAATAAAAAACAATGCCATATACACACCATCGTCGATCTCCTTGCGCTTGGCGCCCATGAGCACCTGGTTCGCCAGCCTCTCCCTCTTCTCGAATTTGAGATCGCCACCCAGGATCATGTTCTCCTCCTCCTTGATCATCCTGGCCCTGGTCACCCAGTACTCGTCGCTCGGGTCCTTCTCCACCACGTACCTCCTCGTCGCGGCAGCGTCCGCCGCCACCACCAGCGCAACCACCAGCCACATCGCCCTTACCACACTCATTTTCTCTCTCTCACGGTCGCTCTGTCTGTATGCGTGACGGTAATAAATCTCTCGGCGTTGCATAGCGCGCGGCACCTCAGCGACGACTGAGAGAGCGCGGCGCACGCGCGTGCCGGACTGCCGGCGAAAGACGTGCGTGTGATGCGAAGTGAGAGGAGCGAGCAGCGCACGTGCCCCGATGTTTTCGCGCGAAGCTTGCGAGGAGGAGGAAAATGCCGTGAGGGAAAATAGACGGGTGCGCGTTGGGGTATATTGTGACGAGTTTGTGGGTGACGAGGTGACAATTTCCGAGAAAGATGCGGATGGTAATTTGACCTTGTGACATTATACCAACATACCGTAGCGGTCTTCAAGAAGTGGCGATTAAAAGAGCTGCCGTTAAAAATTATATTACGTTGTGACATGACCGTCTATGAAAATGACCACTTAAAATTCGTCGCATGATTTCGCGCATCAAGGCCCGGTTCGTTATTTTCATAATTTTGCCGCTGGAATTCCATTGTGTTTTTTTTTGTTTGCGACTGATAGAAAAGTTTATAAATAATTTTGAAGTCTTTCGGATTGAATAAGCTTGTTTGCACAGAAAGAAAATACGTTATCGCTTAATCAATTATATAAACGATTGCATAGATCTGATTGATAAAGATTTATAAAAGCTCCCCCCCGACCCCAGGGCTATTTGGTACAGTTCGTGGGGCTAGTTTGTACATATGTTATTAATTACGAAAGAATCAGGACTTTTTATTGGTTTCAACATTTTTATTTGCAAATTTATCAAAAACTTAAATTTAAAAAGAAACTTAACGATTTCTTTACAATAAAATAAAATACATATTCGTTTCGTGATTGATATTTTCTCTAAATATAAACATTCTTATGTTAACAAAAACAAAATTATTATAAATAATTTATTCAGATATTTGCACATATTTATAGATCATATAATCATTAGTTACATAAGTAATCTGAATATAAAATATTTTGCTTGCGCTCCCTTTTTGATCTGAATTCAGATTGAATATGAACATTCAATGGTATGTTTTCTTTGGTTTGTTCCTGAATTTTAAATTTGATTTGAATTCTTTTCTCCTGGAGTCCCTTTTTCAGTACTATTTTTCGAATTTTAATATTCTTATTTGCATCATCATCTTTGACATTTTTTGTTGTTTTTCTTGAAGCACAGATTGTATTTGGAACTTTGGTCCCAATTTTTTCGTGACCCAATTTTGTTCGTCTTAAAGCTCTGTTTCAAGTTTGTTTTCTTTTCAGACTCATTTAAGCTCTTTTTTATCTTCTTTTCTGGAACTTCAATAGACTTTTCAACCTTAATAGATCTCTTTTTTCTGGCAGTTCTAATAAGTTTATTTGATTTCTTATCACTTTGTTGTTGTTTGAGAACTTCGTGTTTTTCCATTTCTATCAATTCTGGAGTATCAGTTAATATAACTGTTCTACCGCTTATACGAGTCCTATGTTTTTTAATAGAAGGTTGAGCTCTTGATATGATATTGGTGGAATATCTAGAGGAGAAACATAATTTTTCAGACTGCTTATTGAGGTAGATGCAACACCAGAATCTTGAACATTGCTTTCTTCAATCTCCATTTCATTGATAGAATTTGTATCCGATATTACAGAATTTACAATTAATGCATCATAACTGTTGCGATTAGAACGTCGTTTGTAATTCCTTACCATTTACTTATTTCTATAGAAGTAAAAAACAATAAAAAGAAGTATTAGCAGCTTTTCCTAAGTATACAAGATTATAATTAATAAAAACTTACGTACAAAATAGCCCCAAGAAAACTGTCCAATATAGCCCCAAGCAATCGAGTATTGTTTCACTACTATAGTAGTATAGTACTAAAATAATTTCAATCACATCGCCCGCGGCGTGGCATTTTTCATTTTTAGCACTCTACAAAAGAGTAGCAGTTACTCCGCTAAAGAATTGTTTTTTACAATTAATCATACAAACTTGTATGTTCTCACGAATTTTTTAAAAACACAGTGAAAAACGGAGATGTGTCGGTTAAAAATTTTAAACGACGAATTAACTGATCTTAACGTACTAAAAAAGTTTGTTTCTATGGATAACTTAAATCTACTTTATCGACGAAAAATATAAGTGTGTCATTCTAAAGATAACGCCCTTGTCCAAAGTAACCCCGTGTACAAAGTAGCCCCGGTCTCCCCTACCTATAACTTATAATGGGCGTAATAAATGTAAATATCGATGCCAACTTTTTCCAGGCAGCATAATTATGAGAATATGTTAGTTGCGGACTTTTCGTCATCATAGTTAACTGGTTCCAGAATATGTATTCCGCGAAGAAGATAGATGTGTTATGAATATGGAGTACAGCAGATTTGAGCATATCTTTGATGATTTGAAAGACCGAAGACTCACGAATTTTGGCCATAACTTGGAAGAAGTTTTGGGCTGGTAAGAATTTGCTTGGATCTTTAAAACCTATAATTCGTAAGTACTTTAAAAATCAATGTATTGGTCTACACTGTTCAAATATAGGATAATTATTATTGTGAAGGATGATATAAATAATACATTCGAATTAGTTCTAATCTTTTTTTCGAGTGGGAATTGATAATTTTTTGGTCTTTTTAACGAAAACGCTTCATGGTTCTATGCAAATCTTACAGATTCACAAAAAAAAACCAATGCAAAGATAATTGTTATGACGCTAATGTGCATAAAGGCAAAAAAATTTACAATGCAAAGATGATTTACCTGTTTTATTCTATCTGGAAAATGCTATATCATAAATAGATATGATTCCTAATAAAATAGGATAAAGTAGAAGTTCCTGGACCAACTTTATGTAGAAATGTAGCATTTTTTAATATTTTGCTTTTGTTGTAGCTATTCTTTTGAACTGCTTCCAAATTGAAAATTAAAAAATTTCTTAGTCAAATAATTTTTATATTTTTAACTCTTTAGCCCACAGCTATAAAAAAATGCAAGTAATTTATAGCTTATGTCTTATGATATTCCATCAAACAGTTCGAATGAACAGTTATAACAAAGTTAAAATATTAAAAATGCTATATCTCTGCATGAAATGGGTTTAGGATCTTCTACTTGAGCCCATTTTATCAGAAATGATGTCTATTTATGCATCACATCTACAACATATAATTAATAGTTCCTTTTTTGATTTAGGGAATGTCGATCAAAAACATTTGAAATGTGTAAGTTCACCTTAAAAAAGTATTCTATATTTTCAAGGAAAAATTCTCTAAAAATAAGAAACCTTTTTTCAGAAAAGTTCCCCTTTTAAAAAAAAAAATCTTCCTAAAAATGGAAATTCTTTTAGATAGTTTCAATTATCGAAAAATACACATTTTTTATTTTACGTGATTGATAAGAAAACTATTAAGTACACGTTTAATAGACTATTTTAAAAGTGACAAAGATTTTAATGATTGTTAAACGCAATAAATGGCTCCACTTGCACTAACAAAGACAGTTTTGAGTATAAAGCGTATAAACGTTGATGGAAATTGAAATTTTAAATTATTACATTGTAGATCACTGTAACTGTAAGACAAATTGTGATAAATAGTACCACTGAAACATTGCTAAAAAATGAAGTGTCGTATAAAAATGATGTTAATATATCAATAAAGAAACTAACAAAATATCCAATTTATTATAAACAGATTTAATTGATAATCTATTTAAAATTATACTAGCGTATTAATTTCTTAAAATTCTCTGGTAAGGTCCCTACCAAAAGTTAGTTTTTCACGTTAAAACTGCGATAAATAATTATGTAAAGAAATTGATCAATTTTTAGTTCTCGCGATCAATGTATTAATGCAATTGGAATATTATAAGCTTTAAAAATAAAAAATCAAAGCAAAATTGTAAACTCGGCATTATTTTTTTTAATTGTCAAAATGCACTAATTACAACGTAATAACGATTTTTTTTAAATAGTGCCAAGTTTACAATTTGCTACGTGGTGGAAAAGGGACGATTACTTTCTAGCCAGGGCAAGGATATTAAAGGAAGAAGGATAGAAGGATGCTCGGAGGGGATTTGAAATTGGACAAGAGGGAGAGGCTCGCGAACCAGGTGTTGATGAGCGATAAGCATAAGGAGATTGATGATGGTTTTTACTGATTTCGTAAGTATACTTCAGTGCTCTTATTAAATAGTAATTATTCTATTAAGGTGATGTGATATCCACACTATTACTCAATTCTGGGTTTCCGTTTTTCTCCTTCAATTTTAAACTTTTTGAAAAAAACTCTTTGACACGTTTTAAGTTTAATAAAGAACTATAACGTATCAAAGAGTTTTTTTCCTTAAAATTAAAAATTGAATGAGAAAAACGGGAACCTAATTTTGAATAATAGCGTGGGTATCGCATCACCTTAAGAATCGTTTGAGCAATTATTATTCTGTAATCTTGGCTTAAGGTTGTATTGGTAAAGTCCCTGCCAAAAGTTAGTTTTTCACGTTAAAACTGCGATAAGTAAGTATACTTCAATAATATTTATGTCAAAAAATTCATCAATTTTTAGTTCTCACGATCAATGTATTAATACAATTGGCATATTATAAGTTTCAAAAATAAAAAAATCAAAGCAAAATTGTAAACTTGGAACTATTTTTTAAAAAATCTTTATTACGTTGAAATTAGTGCATTTTGACGATTTAAAAAAAAATAGTGCCGATCTGTGGTTTATATAATACTGCAAATGCTCCACTGTGAAAGTTATATACGCGTTGAAGTATTTAAACGCGTTGAAACTAAATACTTAGGGAATATTTATAAATCGTGTTGCATTCAATTTTAACGATTTCTGGGCTAATTTCACGCAAAAGAAATAAACTATCTGGTTATGGAATGCACTTGTACTTTAGCAGAGCGGGGCCAATGTTATTAACAATATATATTTAATTCATTATAATGAGGGACAGACTCATTCTAATACAATTTATAATAAAAATTGCTATAATTATAATAAAAATTGGCTGCTAGCTATTTGTACGGCAGAAATATAGTATATTAATTCAGAGTATAAGTTCCAAAACACCTCGCTGATGATGTTGTTTTGCTTTGATATCTGATTAGATAAATTATATTCCAAAAATGTAGTAGATTTGACCGTTCGTTGGTTGGAGTTAAATATTTAAGGTAAATAATTGCCTCGATCGATCACTTCGAACCATTATTTATTGATTTGAAAATTCAAATCCGACGTTTCGACAGTTTTTTTTTTGACTGTCTTCATCAGGGCTTCGAAAAATTAAGAAATTTACATAGTAACTTAGGCGTTACTTCGTCAATACAGAGCAATCATGGCTGTACATATTATTAGGAATGTCAGCTATTTGACAATTATTTACCTTAAATTATATTCCACTACATCAAGGAGCGCGGGAGCGCTCTCATACATTGAAATGGGTGTACGAGAATATGTATATACTTCGTGTACATAAATCTGTGGTACGAATAGCAGTGGTGATAAAAATGATTAAAATAAAGCAATTTTTACTACAAAATATTTTTGTTATCACATGAAGAGTCATAATAAATTGTCATTTTATGTATTTATTTACTTTTATTTTACTTAATGCGAAACTAATAGAAACAGTTTTCTTACGACAGAAGTAGTTTTACATTCAATTTTAAAGAGAAAATGCAAAAAATATATAAAAATGTAGCTAAGATCCATGTATAGTTAGTATTAATTTGATTAATAAGGCGCATCAATATTTTATGTACATTATTAATTTTACACCCTACGTCCATATTATTTAAATACAAAAATCGTAAACTTTTTATAAAATATATCGTCGCTTTTTAATTTTTACACGTTCTGGAGCTTTTATAATAACCCACGTAAAAAAAAAAAAACGTTTTGTAGCCCATATATGGGCCATATTCTCCATGTGTGGCTCATGTATGGTCACGGCGCCGGAGTCATATCAGCCACACCATTTCCCATATAACACCCATATCTGCCCCATACATTGTTTTCTTATAGAGTACGGGACATCCCTGGTAGAAAATAGACCAACTTCGTTGATTAATATGTTAATCAAATGGAAGCATTTCTACTTAAGATTAACATCGAAATTTAATTAAAACTATTTAAAACTATCACTCTATTTTAAAGCATCTACAATATAATATTTCCACATGTATAAATAGTTATTCTTCGTCGACAATAGCAACATAATCATGGTGTGACGTTTTTAATTTAAAAATTGACGAACGGTTCGCCAACCGTTGGTTAGCATTTCTACCAGGGATATATAGATATTATATGGGAAATATCATGTAAAGAAATTGACAATATTTAGCTCCGGTACCGTGGCCACACATGACGCATATTTTGCCATACATAGATATCAATTTTTTTTACGCGGGAATGAATGACCCTTTATTTTTTGTTAATTTACTAGTGGTTTAATTGAAGTGGATTCTCTGATAACGCCATCTTCAACTGGACTCCCAGATAACGCCTTTTGGTTCGGAAGCGACCATATGCAAATGATATGTTTCTTTTATAATTTTATTTTCTTGTAAAAAATGTAATAAATAAATAAATAAATAACGAGTATCTTTTTACATAATAACTGAACAGTGACAACGAAATATAATAATAATAAAAATAACTATGAATTTTATAAAAATGTTGGTACAAGCTCATAGTACTTACATGTGAGTTTAAAATGAAAAAAATAATAAATAATCTTTTTTAAAACGTAAGGAACTATACCGCTTGCATTGGCAACGACGATTCCTTAATTTTATAACTTTCTTATACTAAAATGCTTCTATATAACAACTAACCATGAAAAACAAACTATACATCAAAATTGTAGAACAACATTTAGCTACATAAAAACAATGCTCTAAAAATCATTAATCATTTCCTCAACGAACCCACGCCAGCGTTTGCCCCAGACTTTCATTGCCGATTGTTTCTCCGAGTCATTAAAACTGCTATACTCAATCGAATTCAAAGACAGCTGTTTAAGAGCCCGCAGGTCAGCCTGAGTGGACATGATGCCAACGAACGCCTCGTAGAAATCATAGCTCAGGGCGCGTGCTCCCCAAAAGGCAGGGTCGTCGTTGGACACGACGATCGGTAGATTCGTCGCAAAAAAGTAGGCCGCCGGGTGATTACGCAGGTCTTTGACGAGTTTCAAGACCTGGTTAGAGATCGGACTGATCTCGATAGCTATATTCTTCTTCTTCACGAGATCCATTAGTTTTGGATGCTTCAAAAGGGCGTAGCTGAGATCGGTTAAAATTTTAAATAATAAATGCCTTAAATCTTATATAATAACACGAACAATAAAACTGATTGACATCGTACCCATGTCCAATCCGCTTGGCATTCAACAACACAGCGTCCAGCAGATTTTCGTCAGTCTTTTGTCCATTCCAGTTGGTCTCTCCAGCATGAAAGAAGAACTGCGTCTCCTGACCGAGAATTCGCAGCTCCTCGGCAAAGTCTCTGAGCGGGCGACCCTTATCCTCTTGACCGACCAAGTCGAAACCCACGACCATATCCGGATGGACGCGTCTGAGTTCCTTAAAGGTCTGTATGTATTTGGCGAAGGTGGCGTCGGGGGAGTTGCGCTGCGGTGAATAGATCCACTTGACGCCCAGGAAGTCCGGATGGGTCTGCGTGAATCTATAGAGATGGAGAGTGTGTTGCGCAATTACATTTCGGTGAATTAATTTCGTATATATTTTAAAAGTTTATAAGAGTTTGAGAGATTTCAAGATCTTAAGGCTGAAATTACATGCAATAGAAAGGAGAGAGTGGAACGTTAAATGCGGAAAATAATGAGACAGTTAAAGTGATTCTATATCTTTTTGCACTTCATGATTTCTCTATATAAAGTCATGGTCAACATCATTTTTCTTTTTTAACGTGTAATTTTTTAATCTTCTGATGATTAATTCCGAAATCGATGGTTTTAAATAAAAAAGACGAATATTCTATGCTTGTAAACGGGAAATACGTATTTTTCATACGGAGCCATCGAAATTATAAAGTAATGATAATAGATTAAATTAAATATAATATTTTGTGCATCTAAAATCCGCAAATATGACGTAAATTTTGTATATAGAGTAGATTTTAAACATCGAAAAAAAAATCTTTATGAAAATTTTACATAATTTATTGATATTTATACTTCACGTAGGTCAAATAGCCTTGGCGATAAGTGTACATCATAATTTAATTATGTTTATTGACTTTTTATAAATTAACCTTTTGCATTTCGGAGAAATTCGGGTAACTTTATACTAATCAATAAATCAGATAGCCAAATATTATTTTTAAAAATAAGTTTGGACAAATGCACCGACTACTTCACTGTCGCTTTTCGGTAAAAAAATATATCATTTCGAATATTAAGTGTTTGACAGTAGACTAAATGAATCACTTGGGATAAGTGTTTACACTGACGATAAAAAAATTTACTTGCTCGAAAACAACAAGGACGTAAGTGAATTTTATTGCTTACCGATTGACTACTTTTTTATAGATTTCGAGCACCTGGAGGTGATTGTGCTGATAACCGTTAAGTTCATACAATTTGGAAAAAGTCGTTCGAACTTCTATAAATTGCACGTTATCTTCGTACAGCTCCTCCAAAATATGATAGAGGAAATCTTCATATACTGGTCTGAAAATTATAGCTGTTTCAATATTTACATATTTTAATTTTTCTGCTCGTCTTTATTTAGATTAGCTACGTCATTACTGACACGCGAAACATCGTAAGTTCTTAAACCAATAGCAAAGACAAAAGTATAATCCAAAAAACTTCAATAAATCATACCTATAAGTGACCAAAGATTTGATGAAGTAGAATATGCTCAAAAACTTCTTCCACGCACCATCGATGCTTTCATCGATTCCGAACGGCTCATCTATGTACATAGTCAGTGCCTTCTTGATCACCTTATCAATCGACTTATCCCTTTTTCTCGCAGCCTTTAATAATTCCCAGTTGCAATCGTGCTTACTACTGGCCCTAGTTTTGTTGAGAAACCTCAATTCAAGCATATCCTGTTTACGACATACGTAAAGGTTTGGCCTATGGGTGATATTGCCTAGAATAAAGTCGCGGGAATTGATGGCCGAAAGGTGGGCATGCAACACGCCTCCTTTTGGCATTCGCCGAATGATCTGGAGAACTCGCGAATTGGCAATCTTATCGGATACTCGTAGGAAGTTTTTTGATGGTAGGAAAGTTCCTGGATCAGCAAATGCTGTTAAGAATGTTCCTGATAAGTGATATAATCATGTTTTGCATATTGTTTTTCAAATATGATATTAATCAAACCTGCTATTATCTCATCGCGTTTGTATCTCATTAATATTTCATTCACACGTTGTTCTTTTTTATCCAACGAAATGTTTGCACCGAATGACATCGACAGTTCTTCATCCACGATTTCTTGTCGTTTTATTAAATAGTCATTGAAATCTTTGGTAATAACATAAGTTTCACATATAAAAACCAACAATGAAAACAATACAACACTTAAATTAAACATTATCAAATATATCATCAATAATTCATAAAAATGTTACAATTAATTAATAATTCAACACAACTCAATTAAAATATCAGACATAACAGTTTAATATGCATGAGAACTTTATTACTATATGTATCTCTAAGAGGGGCAGGAACGCCTCAATGGATTGTTACTGTTTACATAATAAATTACGGCCAGAAAATTACGCCGAAATTATCAGTGGTGCTATCTCGTGGAATTATTTTAAAATAAATAGTTGGCGCCTAATATGGAGATAGATAAAACCAACGTGTACAATCAGATTTAGAAAACGTTATATTTACGAAAAATCATAAAATATTTTTATACATATATGAACCTACAAATAAATATTTACATTTACATATACATATCCTCTATATACAATGTCAAAGGCACATCATTTTCTACTCTTACACTCCGGACTATGCGCCAAATCATGAACAAACTTCAGCCATGCTTTTTCCCATATGGCGAACGCCCTCTTCTCCTCATCAGGCGTCAAGCTGCTGTAAATGAGCGAATTGATGGCCAGTTGCTTCAACGCCTTCAAATCAGCGTCGCGCGACATTATGCCAACGAAGGTCTCGTAGAAGTCAAAGGAGAGACCGACAGCACCCCAGAAGCTCGGGTCGTCACTAGACACGACCACCGAGTAGTTCTCGGCGAAGAAATAGGCCGCCGGGTGATTGCGCATGTCCTTGACGAGCTTGAGGACCTGGTTGGAGATTGGATTAAGCTCGATGGCAATGCGACGTTGCTTGACGATTTCGAGGAGTCTTGGATGCTTTATTAGAGCGTATCTGCAAATATCAGACATTTGCTTCCGAAGTATGAAAAAGTTGTTTGCTGAGAAGCAGACTATATGAAACTATTGTAATAGTTGACATTTTCCATGATAAAAAAATTATATTAACTTTTTTAGAAGTCAATATGAGGATAATATAATATAATCTATAATCACCATCGATCATACTACGTATAACAGGAAAAATATATATGACAACTCACCCGTGCCCGATCCTCTTCGTATTCAGAAGCACGGCGTCGAACAGATTCTCATCCGTGCTATGTCCGTACCAATTAGTCTCTCCAGCGTGGAAGAAGAACGTTGCCTCGCTGCTGAGAGCTTGCAACTTGTCGGCAAAGTTCAGAAGCGTGTGACCCTTGTCCTCCTGACCGACCAGGTCAAAGCCTATGATGAATTCCGGGTAGGCGGCCTTTACCTTTTTATAAGTCTCGACGTATTGGTCGAACCGCTCCTGAGATACTCTTCTATAGGGCGCGTAGATGACCTTGGCACCGATAAAGCCTGGATGTTCTTTTACGAAGCTAAAAAGGGAGAAGGATTTTTTTAGTTAACGTGTTGAGCTTAAATTTATCATAATCTTATGATGAGATGTTATTGAATAAAAGATTAATTTATATTCGAAAGACACTCTCGTTGTAGATTAAAATTTTAATTAATAAACAAAAGTAATATGCGCTGCCAACTCACCGATCAGATACTTCTTTATATATTCTAATGACATTGACGACGTCAAGAATAGTACCGTCCACTTCATACAGAACTGCCAAAGAACTACGAACTTCCATGAGCATCACGTTGTCGTCGTAAAGCTCCTGCATCGATTCGTAGAAGTACTTCTCGAAAACAGGTCTGCCGAACATGATACAAATATTGAAATGTGATTTTTTGGGCTACAATTTAAAAGACCCAAAATGTCGACTCCAAAATAAATAAAAAGTTACCAGTTTTATAGAAATTTATCAGCACTTTTCATAAAATTAATGTAAGTATTATAATATGTGAAAGTATTTCTCAACACCTATAAGCTGCTAAACTTTTTTGATATTTATAATATTGATGAGCTCTCTTACAAAGAATTATAAAGCTATTATATACTGGTAAATTTAACATTTTTTGGAAGTTCTTAGCTTTTATTAAGGGGTTATATCTGGTTGGAATTTTTTTTTTTTCCATTTTTTTTTTATTGGCTTAAAGTATGGTAAAACATCCCTAGATTTATGATCAATAATGTCCAAACATGAAAGAAACTCAGACAAATTTTAAAAATCAATTTTTCCAAAGCAATTCTGAGGTGAAAAATGAAGAAATTTCGTCTATTTCGTTGACGGTGCATTTTTTAATCTCGCGGTCATATATATGCTTATAATTTATCGACCGCCGAGAATATATATAAAGAATATATACCGCTGGAGGACGAAAATACGACCTTAGAAGGACAATTATATGGTGCTGGGATAGCAGAGTAAAGGTAAAAAAATTATTACGGCCCTCATTACGATTTCACAAAATTATAAAGTTTTCAAATTTCAAGTGCGTTTATTTCAAAACCAAGTTTTCAAAATCGGCACGCAGTAAAACTCGATGAGTTTTCATCCGATTGATTTGAAATTTTAACTGTAGCTTCTTCATTAGATTATCTGTTTAAGTACACACGATTTCAACGATCGATAAACAATTAAAAAAGTTATAAACAATTTAAGTCGATTTTTTCGTCGAAAACGCAACTTTTTGTTTGAACAACCGCCATTTTGCGAAAAAATTCCTAAAAATATAATCGTGTGTACTTCAACCGCAAAACTCATGTATATATGAAAAAAATTTTTTTATTGTTCCAGATGGTGATCCAGAGGACTTCTACTGCGTGCCGCAGAGATACTTTTTCAAATACTGCTTTACATTTATTGACAAATAGCCGCCATTTTGTAAATTTTCACCAATAAAAAAATTTTTTTATATTCCCAAAAAAAGAGTTGCTTAACCGATTCATATATTATTTATTTATGCTAATTTAAAAACGAGCTCAAAAAAAATATGAAAAAAGGCCTTTTTTTTTTGAGCTCCAACCAGATATAACCCCTTAAAGGTTTATGGTATTTTATCAATTTCATCCCTCTAAAACTAATAACCCACAATCTGATTGACTTACCTGTATCTAATCAGTCCGGAAATAGCAGCGAAGATATTTTCAAACTCATCCCAGACGTCGTTGATATCGTTGCGCTCCGCCTGCATCATCATCAAATAATTCGTTATCTTCTCATTGATTCCCGTGTCCTTTTCGCGAAGATTTTTCAATAATGTCCACGGACAATCGCTGGTCGGCGTTTTGCTAAACTTGAACTGAACTTTCTTATCTTTTAAGCAAACGTACAGATTCGGCTCGTAACTTATGTACTCCATGATGTGATCTATGGTAACGATGGAGGAGGTGTGGGCGTGGAAAAGCGCGCCCTTCGGCATTTTCCGGATCATCTTGAAGACCTCCGAGCGCTTGATGTCCTCGCGAGCGAACAGGAAGTTTTTCGCGGGTAGGAATGTCATTGAATGCTGGAAAGCTTTAGAAAAAGATACATTATTATACACTAATACACGGGAAAAATGATTTGTTAGCCTAACCAATCGGTTGGTTCAAAAGCACAGAACGAAAACGAATAGTTAGATTGACAAACAAGTGGTAGTTCTGCCAACCATTTTTATTTTTTACACTTACTAAACTATCGTAATTTAAAGCTACAAATAAAGATAGTTACGATAACCATTTTAATAATATTTTTTAAATAACGTTTTTTTAAGCATTTACGCGGGTGCTTTAACAAAAAAAAATCGTTTTTCCAAGAGTAGAAGCAATCAATGTTACTATAGATTTGAATGATGTTATTAATTTTCAATAGTTATTACTATCAATTATTTATACCAAAAGCCCAACCACTAAAATGGTTATGCAACAACTATGTACTATTGTTTACCAATCACGTTGATAGTTATCACCTTTGGTTCTGTGTTTTTTGACCAATACGAGCAATCAATTTTGTTTTTACTCGAACCAACCTTTTTACCGCGTTATTACTATTATTGTAAACTTTCACCTGGTTGCAAAAATTTAAAGTAAAATAGGGCTACAACGCTATTTCTCGCGAAAAATACGCCTTTTCAAGATTACGTGATTCTGTAATCTAATTTTAAACAAACTTAATAGCAAGTCTGAAAAGAGAAAACGCGCGCAGTTTCTATTTGCGCACTTTCTAGTTCATGTCGTCGGAGCCTCTTCAAACGCATTCTCGTCTACTTGCGCGCACGAAATCAAGTAGATACACAGGCGCTGTTTTTTTCATCTTTGGAGAGCACATCCTCATTATTACGCAGCTTACGTCACCTCGCTCGCACGGTAAATACTCTTGCTTTTGTTCTTAGCGCCACTGTCCAATGTTGTCACACGCATTTGTATTAATAGGCTTGTTAAGTTTAGAATCGGTAAAATGAATGCGGTAATTAAGTCATCATACCGGGTATCACGAAACGTGTCATTTCCATTAAAATCTCTCGCCAATCATTGTTAAGTTAGTAATACTAGGAAAACTTATGTATAACTCATTCAAACGGGGTTATATTAAAATGTTGCAGCTTTTATAGAAGCAGATATTAACAGTATAATTAGACTGATGTCAAATATGAAATGTTGTATTTTTAACCAACGAAAGTTGACTATCGTATTTTTTATTACGTATTTTTCGTAATACACACGAAAAATGTATACTTAAAATAAATCGTTATTTAAATAGATAATTCTTAGGCACGACCGCTGCTCCGGAGAGCCTTATAATTTTACCAGAGTGAAATTTGTCCAACTTTAAAAACTAACAATTTAATATATAAAAACTATTTTCCAGCCAAAATCAGTGCATTTTAAACGTTTTCTGGGATGTACGTCTGTACGTTCGTATGTACTCAAGTTTCTCGATTGGCTCAGCGAAAGTTTGACGGATCCAAACCAACTTTGGACCAGACACTTGTCTAATTATAAGTACCAGGCAGTTCTATATTGAGCCGAATCTATCAGAAAATAAAAGCACGCAAATGCCAGAGCAAATAAAAATGTGAAAAAACAGATTTTTAAGCTTAATGTATCGAAAATTGATTTTCAGTATAAATCTATCACATGTTTTTGCTAAAACTAATTAAAAACACGTCCTTTTTTACATTGAATATTTTTTTCTACGTACAATATTTGTAAAGGCAATAGTGATATAATCGACAAAATAATCGATTTTTCCTGACAGAATTTGATTTTACACAAAAATGTCAAATATAAAAGTTATAAATAATATTAAAACAAAACTTTCACCTATTGAACATTTTTTATACAATCAATTCCTGACGAGTTAACCCCATAAAAACGATTTTTAATACCGAAATGTATCTAAAATACTCAATTTTCGCTTATCATACATTTTTGCGTAAAACAACAATTTCTAGTAAGTTAAACTTGAAAGAACGATTAAAAACGCTATACAATCAAAGTATAGTCAATTTTTATCCATTGTAGAAAATAAATAATTTTTCATGAATTCGTTACAGTTTTCGTCAAAATATAATATATTAGTACTTTGAGATATAACAGTTTTTGCAATGTCAAAGATAGAAGATTCTCCTGAATAGTAGCGGTCGTGCCTCATATGTAAAAACGAAGTTTTTATATAGACAGTGGGGGGCGCTAGCGCTAGCGCTTTTCCTTCAGAGTTAATCACTTTTTACATTGGATGATTGCCAAATCAAGACCTTTTTTTAACTCGGGACACGTGACACGTGACACGTAACTCGTGACACTAATTATCTCTTTATTGGAAAGTACGAGTACATATTCAACAATAATAACTATAAAAAAAAAATGTAAAGTGTCAACTTACCATCATCAACCTCCTTGTGCTTCGCAGCCATCAAACAGTGATTAGCAGGGATTTCATCCCCGAGCAGCGTTAGATTGGCACCAAAAGCATAATTCTTCTCGCTTTCGATCATCTCTTTGCGCTGATCCATGTAACTTTTCACCGGAACAGCATTGCAGCAATTGGCAATCAATAAGGTGCACACAAAAAGGTTCAAAAACTCTCGCGTTGAAAACTCCATGATTACGAACGAACACCTTGACTCGTGGGGTACTCGCAAAAAAGTAGGATCGACGTATACTCAGACACCTATTTATTGCGCTCAAACATCACGTTTTTCGTTATTGGAATAAGAATGAAAGTTTGCAGATTAAGTCTCTTGCAGAAAAGTTTCCCATAATTGTTTGTCGAGAGCTTAGTAGAAAATTTTATGCGTTTAATCAGTTGCAAAGCATCGGCGGCATTTTTCACAAAAATGATTTAATTATCTTTAATAATTGTCATTATCTCAAATGACACGTACAGTGAAAAATGTTAATAATACTCTATTCATCAAAAAGTTCATTAATTATCTTCAATTATTCGCAAAACATGTTCTTCACTTTTATGTTTGTGTTAACTATACCTTTCGAACTCTTCATTTCGTATAATTAATTTGAATATTGCATCCTGCGCGTGTTTAATATACGTAAGAAAAATTCCGTTTTTTAGTATCTACCTACTATTTCCGTATTATTAAACTATATTATTTAATTTAAATATAAATAACCATGTATCTAAAGTATACAAGTTAAATTTATTCAAATTATAAAATTAATACGAGCATGGGTCTAAACAAAGAAAACGCTTTTTAACACTGCTTAACACTGAAAAAACATCAGGAAGAGGGGACGTACCAATACTGGCAGTATAGCTCTACCCGCGTTTTGCATAACGTTTGGCTCAAATTTGGGATACTGGTTATCCCAAACGGATGTTTATACGGCATTTATGAGAGTTTCACGCGCCATCTACTAGCCGTTTCCCTTAGCAACGGCATACTCAGTCTGTCAGTCACCCGTTTCGGGAGACTGAGTATCCCAAAATACCGTCGCTCTCTCAAATGTTTTTCAGTGAATGGAGTAAACTATTTCATCTTTATTATTTCTCACATCTAAACCTACGGGGTGTATTATTAATAAATATTACATAAAATTTATGTCTCTCAAACATTACTCTTCGAAATTAAAACGAACTCTGATTGGTAATACTTGTATACAATGATTGCACTTCCATAAACACCTGAAAAAACAGTATTGATTTTGTAATTCAAGTTCACAAAGTTTTCCACAAATAAATTTTGTAATCATTATAACTGCTAACTTTTGACAGCAAACTTCGAACAATGGCTATGAGTCTATGAAAATATCAATAGCATTATAAAATAATAACTTTTAACTATCAGTATTGGATTGATCGCCAAGTACTTTGTATGCATCATGCGTTATTTTCATTGAGTTACCGAAAAGAAAATTGTTAAACAACCTGAATAGTAGAAAATATGTCATTAATTTTTATGAGTCTGAGGTAGAATAGCATAAAAACAATCAAATAAAAAATAGTAATGTTATTTTAAAGATTTTCCTTGTGCGGTTATTTCGTAAGAAACGTGAAATTAAATTAAAAAATTGAGAATCCAAAAAAATTAAACTTTGAAAATTAAAACTATAATACTTATTTAAAGACAAAAATATAATCTTTGTTGTTTTTCATTCAATTTTAATTTGCAAGGTCTAATTTTCTTCCTTGTTCAATTTTCAGGGGAAGGTACCGATATAAAAAATGGAAAATTTTCAAAACCTGCATAGTTATATCGTTATATGCAATTGTTTATAAAATTCAGTGATAAATATACACACACACACACACACACACACACACACGCGCGCGCGCGCACACGCACACGCCCTCGCATACGCGCACACCCACACCCACACGCACACGCACACACAGACATTTTCTAAAAGACCAAAATCATGTGATTCAAACTTCTAACACCTTTAATCATGTTTCTAGAGCGATTTAACGAAACTTAAAATTTTACTATTACCATAGCTTCCTCTAGGAGGGAGCAATAAATATATAATATTACACAAACAAGAAATAACTGTCTTAAACTAAAAAGTCGTTTTGCCGACGACACTTGTGCTCGTGCACCAACGCAAGTACTTATATAATAACGAACTTCTCCCACAATTTCTCCCAAACACTGTAAGTACGGAAGCGCCAATGCGCTACCTACAGCTAATATGCCCTATGTGCTTGTTTTCAAATTGAAGAAATGCACCGTAGATGCGTGGCCTAAATGACAAACAGTAAAAATTGTTGATTTGTTTACAAATAACCGGGTTTTATCAACGCGTATGAATATTTATGATTTTTATTTAATATTTGCGGTAAGTTTATATCAAATTAAACGAATTGTTACTTTTTAACTAAAAATTATTACCACATAAACTTTGATTTTGTGTTTCTATTTATGAGCAGAGGAGTATGAACAAAATTTTACGTTGTGAGAACTGAAAGTACGGCTCTGACAATGATACTGTTTGGCTGAATTTTTTAGGTACAGTATTTTCCTCACACCGGGCCGAAAGTGCCTCATTTCCGCCCGGCTTCGAAACGGAAATATGGCATTTTCGGCCTTGATATGAGGAAAAATAGTATACGCACCACGGGAGTAAAATTGGCCAGTCCCCAGCTCGTGTTTGCCACCCTCGCCTTCCGCTCGGGTGGCAATTTACACGAGCTGTGGACTGTCCAAGTTTTTTCCTCCCATGGTGCGTAATATACTATTGTATGGTACAGTTGTGAGAACAGTATAAGGTACAATAAAAGCACTAATATATAGAGCTCTTCTATCGGAGCATTAAAAGGTTATGATTCGACATATATATATATATTATTCATTAAAATAATCTCGATTAATAAATACACTGGATTACAGTTGAAATACGCAAAAGCGGATTGCGAAAACGCGGTTGACGCGGCGGATTTTTTGACTCCTTCAGGTTATAACATAAACATCGGCTTCGCGTTGTAGCGTTTGCAACAAACAAATACAGGCGACAAAACTAAATCGTACCGTTGTCACTTGTCAGAGCTGTACAAATACATTTTTCGCATCTGACTAATAAAGCCGTTACATTATAGAAATAAATGGACTGCTTCAGCCGTCTGTAAGGGTAAATGATCTGTATAGATAGTGCTAGTATAGCAAATCGAAACTATGGTTTCTACAACCTAAAATTGTTTTCAGTGATACCTAACCGATCTAAAAGATTAGATCTAAAATTTGAAGGGCGACATTTTCACCATTTGCCTAAACAAATATTTTAAAATAAAAAATCATTAGAAGTTTTTCATGTATTAAGGCAAGTTAACCTACAGATATAAAATGGTTAACAATTTTCGCTGTTCGTCGTTTAGACAACGCAACTCCGGTGCGTTTTTTCAGGAAACCATTTTTTTTTTCGCGAGACGAAGAGAATAGGTTTTATCCGACGAAAATCGGTCGATTTGTTTTCGAGATATAAAGAGTTTACATACACACATACACACAGACACGAAAAAAAATTTTCTCAAAATTGGCAAATATCGACTTATATCGCCTTAAAACATCTTTTTGAACATTTTTTGTGTCGAAAATTTTTTTCACCGTTACAAAGCTTCCTCTATGAGGAAGCAATATTCCTGCCTTGGACGTCTTAACATTTCTACAGAATATTCGCGTGAATTTTCGTAAAAACAAAACATCATTCAAGGCACCGTCATCCCCTCACTCGTTATAATGTGTGTTGATAATTTGAATAGTATTCAAGAAACAATCATTTCTTGGCAAATCAAGCTGATATCTTGCCTAAGCTAAACGACATCGAAAATTATAAACACCCCTACTCAAAAATTCACATGAGATCTCGTATAGTTTGTATTCCTTTTATTATTCCTTCTAAAATGCAGAAAAAATACATTTTAATTTAATTTTTTGATAAAACTTGTTTGCGTTTTCACGTGAGATATTGTACAGAAACTTTTCAAAAGTTGTTTATAAAATTAATTTTTTTTTTTTGCCTAGCGGGCCGAAAGTGCCACTTTTGCTCCCGGCGCCCGATCGCGAAGGTTGTATTTTCGGCCTCGCCAGGCAAAAAAATCGTATACGCACCACGGGAGCAAATGAAGATTGCCTCAGATCGCATGTTTGTCACCCTCGCCTTCGGCTCGGGTGACAATTTACATGCGATCTGGGACATTCTTTACTTTTGCTCCCTAGGGGCGTAATATACTATTTTTTAAAGTATACATATAATGTATTGTATGTAACTTTAGAAGGAATGATAATAGAAATATGACCGTTGCAACTTTTCAAATAAACAATTCGACGCCTCCTGCACTGAAAAAAAAACCAACGCCTATTTCTGCTCGGGACCCAAGCGAAATCTGCTTTGCTAACCCAAGCAAGCGGCGTAAAGCAATTTCTGCTCATCGGCCCAAGCAGTTTTTACTTGGCAGTGAAATGAGATGTTTGCTTCGCAGAGGGCAGGTAGAATTAACCTAAGAAACAGTCGGAAACAATGGATGTATGTATAGCTCACGTCTAGGCGTTGAAATGTATTCAATGCGTGGTCTAGGTGTTCGCAGTTCGAGGTCGCCGATGATGGAGTCAAGGAAGTGCGTTCAGTAGGTTTTTGCGTCTAGGTGTCGGAACATATACAATGCGTGGTGCAGGTGTTCAGGGAGGCCGATGATGGAGTCTAGGAAGTGCGCACCGAAGTTTTTCGCGTCTACGTGTCAGAACGTATCGAAAGCAGGGTCTAGGTGTTCCCGGTGACCGATAATGAAGTTTAGGTGGCACGCTCAGTAGGTTTATTGTGGGGATTTATGCCTCACTTTCTCCAGGATTTCAAGGATAGGAAAAGAGAGCGTAATTAGAGTAGTCAGGGAGTAACTATAACAAGGAGGTTTATTTGTACTAAGAGGTTGTACAGCGAACGAACGTCCGCACACTTAGACTTGAGCACTGACTGCCGCTCGCAGGCGGCTTCTCGCCGTACGCAACATGGCTGCTTCCCCTACTCTCGCAGCTAGAGTGAGAGGAAAAATCGCAGTCCCTACACCCCCCCCCCGAGTGCCAACGCAATACATAAAAAATAAATAAATATAAATACAATGCAAATATACGTATTGTGCTCGATAGCACTTACAAGCTAAGTGAATCACTATATATCACAGTTAAGTCATGCTTTGGTCGCAGGAGCAAAAGCTACCTTTTTTCTTGCGTAAGTTTTTAATACTGGTCGATCAACGGTAGTGGGCTGATTGCCATTAGAATCACCATCGGAAGGCACTTCGGAGAGATCATCGCGGATTATATACGCGGGTTTCAGGAGTTCCATCGATACACTGCGTGACGTTCCGTTAACTTCGACATCGAAGACGCGATCGGAAGGACGCTTTAATACTTTATATGGGCCCGTATATGGCCTTTCTAACGATTTTTTAGCCATATTTAAGGCGATGTGAACCTCAAAATCAACCCAATTTCATTATTTAATTAATAAACATTCGAACGTTTATTTGGAAAAACAATTCTGTCAGGCGCTCCGTGTATGTAAATACTATGCTCAGATTTTTTTTGTGCGATTCTATCAGCATTTCCATGAGATACGCTCGTTTTAAAACTGGCAAAATTCGAAGTATTACAGATCCCTACTTATCGACATTGCGGCTTTTATTTAATTAAATAAATTCTGAGTAGATTTTTGGAAAAACAGCTCTGTCAGGCGCTCCGTATATATAAATACTATACTCAATTTTTTTTTTTAGTAATTCTATTATTATTTGCAAAAGATATATATGTTCTAAAATTTGTCGGTAAGTACACATTACCTTAAAACAAAATGCACGTTTGTTATAATTGCGCTATAGTCTGAGGTTTGGGGAAGTTTAGAATAGCTTCAACCCTACTGGGAATGGGGCGAATGCCTTCACCATTCACCAGATATCCTAAAAATTCTAATTCTTCAGCAGCAAAGGTACATTTTAAGCGAAGATGAAACTTCTTAAGTCGTTCAAAGACCGTGCGCAGATGAGCGTAATGCTCTTCTTCAGATGAAGATGCAATCAGAATGCCATCAATATAAAGATATACAAAATCCAAGTCGCCTAGCGCGCTATTAATGTAACACTGAAAGGTCTGACTGGCGTTGCGGAGACCGAAGGTCATGTACATGAACTCGAAAAGGTCGAATGGAGTAATAATGGCCGTTTTCGGTATGTCTTCAGGAGCAACAGGAATCTGATTAAACGCTTTATGAAGATCAAGCGCTGAAAAGATTTTCTTACTATAAAGGTTGTTTGTGCAGTCATGATTATGAGCAGTCGGATATTTATCCAGGACCGTGGCGGCATTTAAATGCTGTAATAACCACACGATCTCCAAGAGTTATCCTTTTTTAACTCCATATGGAGGGGGCTAGCCCAAGGACTGCTGGAGGGGCGGCAAATTCTTGCCTCAATCCAAACATCAAATTCGGTTTTTGCCGCTTTTAGCTTGTCTGGAGCAAGTTGACAAGGACGCTCAGAGACGGGCGGCCCAGAGGTTATAATATGACATTGCTATTCCTGGGGACTGTGGGTTTGGAAACGCCCGTGATCTCCAGAAAGTCAGCGAGAATCTTTGCACACTCCGAGCCGGGTACAACCGCGAAAATGGAATCCAACGAAATTTCTTTCACAACCGCGAGGGAATACAAATTAGTGACCGAGTCGACAAGGCGACTTCTCTTAAGGTCAACAAGGAGGCCGTAATGCGATAGAAGATCGGTACCAATAATAGGATGAGGTACATCCGCGATGAAAAAGCTCCAGCGAATGGGACGCCGAACGCCCAGATTAAGTGTGAGCATTGATTCACCATAGGTGATCAACGAATTGTTCGCTACAAAAAGCTTAAAGGAGCTAGGCTTGCCGCATGCCTTAGGATTTGCTGGAACGAGCGATATGTCCGCACGAGTGTCGATAAGGAACGACTTGCCTGAGATACGAGCACGCACATAAAGACGCTTGGACAAACGTGGGCCTTCTGAAGACGTCTCCCCAACAGAAGGTTGCCTTAGTTTTTTTGTTGAGGATTTTGCGCCTGCCACTCAGCATATTTGGAACACCACTCACAGCATGATAAGGGATTATTCAGGTATTTCCGATGGGCGAGGCAGAAACCGAAATAATCGCGACTGGAAGAACGAGCGCGCCTAGACCTACCTCTAGACTGAGAGCAAGATGAATCTTTTGAAGATCCCTCAATGTTATCTAGCCTCTTGGCTAACGAATCGACCTTTTTTTCAAAGCGTTTAAGGACAGCCTCAAAACTAGCAAAACTAGACTGATTTGAAGAGACAGCATGAACTTGAGAATCGGCGGTGCTAGAAGCTTCAGCCAGTCTGTCAGCTGCTTCAGCTAACTTATTAAGGTCAGTAGCACCAGTAGGAACAAGAATCGAAAGGTAATGTAGCGGAAGTTGATCAAGAAAAACAGTCTGAATAATCTTATCGTCACAAGAATCTTGATTAAGATCGCGAAGCCTTTGAAGAATTCTCGAGGGCTTGCCGTCGGTCAGCACTTCCTCCTTTAATAATTTGCGAAGGTTATGCTCTGCTGAGCTGGAAAAAGTCGCGATAAGACGCTCTTTTACTAGTTTATAGTAGTCCGCAGGTACGGGATTTGTTTTAAGTATGTTCCTAATAGTCGACATGCCCTCAGAGCCTAATGATAAGCATAGATAATCAACTTTGGTGATATCTACAGTAATCTGTGAATGACTGAACGCAGCCCCTGCCTACATGAACCATAGCTCGGGGTCAGTTTGCATGAATGGCGAAATTTTCGGCATACACGCGGCTTCGATACGGTTGACTGTTGTCGGAGCCGATTGATTCGAAAGCTGTTGCCTCAGGAACTGCATCTCTTGCAGGAGTGCTTCCATCGAAATTTCGTCGTTATCGGGCATTTTAGTGAATAAGAATGTACGCCAGCTACATACCTAATACGGAATAATTACTTCTACGCGACTCACAAGTACACGTAGAAAGTAAAGAAATAGTCTGATCACTCCTACGAGGTTTGGAAATGCGCCTAAATTACTTTACGCCACTGCGTATCACAAGTTACCTAGTTAGTGCTCGCAGCTAAGCCTATGCTAAAACTTAAAACTACACGGAAAAAAAAATAAGACGCGCCTGGTTACAGAAGGTGCGGAACGGATATAGTGCCGTAAGTCCATAACTGTATTGATGACAGAATGAAACGGTCGCGGTACGCTATACTTGCGCGCGGGACAGTCAAAGGCGCGTAACGCCAGCCGTTGAGTGATGAAACGTCGCTCGTTCCAGTGCGCTGGAACGACTGTCGTTTCGCAGCCGAGACGCACGCGGTTTCGGGCTGAAACAACAGCGCATTGCTAAAGTTGCGTGCGATGGTGTTTCGAGGCCGAACGCGCCCGGTTCGCGCGCTGAACTCGAGTGGTTTCCGCACGCTGAAACCACTACTGTTAAACAGCCGAGACTCGCGCGGTTTCGGGCCGAAGCGACAGCGCATCGGTAAAGTTGCGTGCGATGGCGTTACGAGGCCGAACGCACCCGGTTCGCGCGCTGAACTCGGGTAGTTTCGGCTCGCTGAAGCCACTGCCGTTCTACAGCCGAGACGCGCGCGGTTTCGGGCTCAAACGACAGCACATTGCTAAAGTTGCGTGCGATTGGGTTTCAGTCCGAAACCGTGCGCTTCTTGGCTGGAAAACTGATTTGAACTATTTTCATGCCGAGACGCGCACGGATTCCATCATGCAGCACATTATTGCTACTTGCAAAACCACTGGACAATTGATCTATATATATGGGAGTCTTTTTCCTTTTTTTTCACGTTAACGAAAGTACTTTCATGAATTTTTCTTTTTAAATTTCGTTCAACTCGACACTGATTGTTTTTCGTCATTAAACAGAGATGCTTTTGCTCTGTAATCATTAAAGAGATGACCAATACATGTATATTCTAATGGTTTATTTGGAAGATAATCTTATACTCAGTGTACTGGTATGGTATAGCCGAATGCTTGTATGAACCTAAATTCGTTATACTAGTAGTATTCCCCGTAGGAAAAAGTTTTGTGCACAAATAAAATTTGTGCATAAATTTGTGCATAATTTAAAAATTGTGCATACATTTGTATATAAATGCATGCACACGTGCACACGAAAACCGTGCACGAATTTGTGCATAAACATATGCACAATTATTAAATTATGCACAAATTTATGCACAAATTTTATTTGTGCACAAAACTTGTGCATACTTTTTTCCTACGGGTCGCTCCTCATGTAGTGAAACAGGGTTTCCAAAAGTAATTTGTAGATCACCCTTGATTCGTTCACAGATTCCGCTATATACAATCGATTATTATCTGTAAAATTATTAGCCGGTTGCATGGAAACGTAAAAAATAATTTTCAATCAAACAATTTATATTCGTCACATTAAAAGAATAACCATAAAAATCTTAACATTATATTCGCTTTATAAATAATTACTTCTTTTTTAAAAAATAGTGTAGTTGCACTGCAGGAGTGCCGTTACTTTTCAAAAAAATTGTCGTTACACTACTTGTGACGCTATACGATTTTTGGACGATAATGGCACTGTTTTCATCAAATAGTGAAACTACACGGCTCTCAAGACATAAATATTTTTGCCGCAAGAATACTGTTTTTATGAGTGTACAAGTCGCAAGCATCACTTACAACTTGCAGATCATCCACTTCTTATCGCTGAGTCTAATTTTTTTAATTCGAAAAGACATACCATACAAATTTTAATTTCATTGTTTTTGAAAGTAGTGCAACTACTTTATGCAAATAGTACTATCACCTTTTAAAAATCGTGTAGCGCTCTACGCAAATATCGATGCCACGAGTAGGGTACAATTTTTTGTAAAGTAGCACTACTACAATAAATTTTATTTGTAGTTGGACTACTTGTACCGCCGCTATTCGTGTAGCAAAATATGTTGCGGTAGCGCAAGTTCGGATTTGCCTAACACTGATTTTCGATAAAACTTTACTGATATCAGTATAAAACATTTATACACGAATTTTCAAAAGAATGTATAATGCTTTCAATGTATATTCAAGTACTTTTTATATCAAAAATTCAAACGTTCGCGCGTTCGCAATACACCATCATCACGTGATCATTTTAATTTACCAATAACAACGATCTGAGTCTTAAAGTATCTTCTTTAGTAAGGAAAAAAATCATATAAGGTAAGTTAGTGCAGGTAAGTTGGTCTAATTTTCAGTTCTATGAAAATTAAATTCGATTCCTTTTTAATCATAACATCGCAGTATCTACTTTTTACGAGTCAATGGACTTGCAAAACAAGATATAGTATTTTGTTTCCATAAATGGCAAACATTTTTACATAATTTGATTCCCGGAAACTGAATAGATCCACGATCTATATACTGAATTTTTCATAAATCTTGGAAAATAACAATGCTTTGTAACCAAAATTTTTAAAGTAAAAGGAAATTCAAACTATCCCGTAAAATAATGCATATTATAACAATTTTAGTAGACTACTCATTACTATTGTACGAAAAAATTTTTGACTAATAATAATCATGATTAACTATTAAAAAAAGGCAAAAAATTAATTGAATGTGTAAAATTTATGTAAAATTCATACAAAATACGTATAAAACTTGTATAAATTGTATACAAAATTTGTATCAAGTGTATCAAATTTTTACAAATTTTTTCCGAAAAAATGCATATAAAGTTTATACAAGTTTTGTACATATTCTTAGACAAATTTCATATATATTTTGTACAAAATATGTATGTTTTCAGTAGCGACCTGTATTTTACAAAATTCTGCACAAATATGACCAATATTTAACAATTTCCATTTATTGACTGTCTGAAAGAGTAAATTGGTAACATGTAAACAGTCGAGTGCGTAACGCGTAAGTCGACAGTAACGCTTGATAGGTACAGAGAAAAATATTTGTGTTTAAAAATTCTTAAAAAACTCGCTGAATGTGTCAGAATCCGACTATGAACTGAAGCCACAATCAGCCTTGCGATGCGAAATTTCTTTGCAATCAAAAAACGGAAGGAATCGTCAATTTTCCAATAATTATAAAAATAATAGCACATCGTGGATCCATTTTAACAAGATATTTTTTAACAAGAGTATATATATATATTTACATCTATTGACTTGTACAAAAAAAAATACCATAATAGTTAGATGCTACGCTCAAAAACAAATGATAAACGAATTCAATTTTTATGTAGCTAAAAATTGGACCAACTTACCTTGCAAGACACCCCATCCAATTAAAAATTGTTGCTTCTGAAGCCGGTATTGCAAATGACTCGTCAGGTCGACAATTTTATAGAAAGTCAAAAAATAAAGGATTTTCAAATGCGTGTCGATGAGAACAACTATTAATTTGTAGTCAGAGGTGAAAATTGACGTCCAGTGCGCGCTCAGCAAGGGAAAATAAGAAAAGCTCAAAAATTTATTTTTTGCTCTCAGTATTGCTGAAGGCAAATATTTTGAAGAAATACGCATTCGGCAATGGAAAAATGTATCGCTGAAAGTATTGATCAATTTTGATAAATATATCTTGTATTCATTAATAAAAACAGTATTGATTTACGTGATAAATGTTTTATTGTAATAAAAAAAGGTTACGTAGTCAATAATTTCAAATAAAACATTGGAATATACAAGTATTGGTCATCTCTTTAATGATTACAGAGCAAAAGTGCATCTCTGTTTATTAAATGACGAAAAACAATAAGTGTCGAGTTGAACGAAATTTAAAAAGAAAAATTCATGAAAGTACTTTCGTTGGCGTGAAAAAAAAGGAAAAAGAGACTCCCACATATAGATCAATTGTCCAGTGGTTTTGCAAGTAGCAATAATGTGCTGCATGATGGAATCCATGCGCGTCTCAGCATCAAAACGCCGTTCGTTCCGTCCAAGTGAGCTCAAACCACCGCCGTTTTCCAGCCAAGAAGCGCGCGGTTTCGGACCGAAACCCCATCGCACGCAACTTTAGCAATGCGCTGTCGTTTGAGCCCGAAACCGCGCGCGTCTCGGCTGTGGAATGGCAGTGGCTTCAGCGAGCCGAAACCACCCGAGTTCAGCGCGCGAACCGGGTGCGTTCGGCCTCGTAACGCCATCGCACGCAACTTTACCGATGCGCTGTTGTTTCAGCCCGAAACCGCGCGCGTCTCGGCTGTGGAATGGCAGTGGCTTCAGCGAGCCGAAACCACCCGAGTTCAGCGCGCGAACCGGGCGCGTTCGGCCTTGCAACGCTATCGTACATAACGTTACCAATGCGCTATCGTTTCAGCCCGAAACCGCGTGCGTCTCGGCTGCAAAACGACAGGCGTTGCGCGCCTTTGACTGCCCCGCGCGCAAGTATAGCGTACCGCGACCGTTTCATTCTGTCATCAATACAGTTACGGACTACGGCACTGTATCTGTTCCGCACCTTCTGTAACCAGGCGCGTCTTATTTTTTTTCCGTGTATATTGTCCTTTTACGCGTACCGTGAGAGAATTGCAAGAGAAGTGGCGTTTCCTCCACGTGAATCACAATTCTGGAGAGAAAAGCGACTGCCTCTCCTGCACCAGCGATTGAGCTAACGCAAAAAATGAACATAGAGATTCGCGCGAAAACCTAGGGAAAAAATCACTTCCCCTCTGTGAAGCTTTTTTAATTTTTTACAACAGAAACTTTATTAGACAATAAGACTAGACAACGCGCAAATACATTAAAATTATGACAATGTAATACGCGTGTCTGAAAAAACACTAAAAGGTTTTTCGTGTCAACTTGCACAAGAGCGAGCATGAAAATACGATAGCACGCAAAAGTCAAAATGGCCGCCAAGATGGCTGTCAAGTTCTTAAAACGCGTGACCGTTACGCGCGAATATCGCAAATTCAAAGCTCGCGAGTAAACACGCGCCAAACGACAACCGTTCTTAGAATTACAAAAACCGCACATACACGTGATTATACCACTAATTTTTCAAGTCACGCACGCATACCTTCGAGAATTACGCTGAAGACTAGCCGCCTCGGAGAAAACTCGACGAGGTGCTACGGCTGCAGCGGCTGACCTCCCGGTGCTCAACGGGTGCGGTAGAAAAAGGCGCCGGTGACGGTGGCTTCACGCGCCGCACTCGGAGATCTGCTTCGAAAAGATGAGCTGACCAAATGTTGCCCCAGGAGTGCGTTGAAAGGCGCCGGTGACGATGGCTTCACGCGTCAATCTACCCGGAGATCTGCTTCAAGTCGTCAAAGTGCCTCGGAGAAAACTCAACGAGGTACGATGGCTGCGGCGAGGCGGGCGCCTATACGGCTACTCGCGCTGACGGCTGCAGCGACTTGGAATTTCCTTGGCGGCAAAATGCCGCAATCGTTGCCGAGGTTCGAAATTTACGCGTGTGCGCCGGCGTGCCAGCGCGCACACAACGTAAGTCGACAAAAGTCGAGGTTTCCCGTATGCGCCGGCATGCCAGCACGCATACGGAAAAAACGGCAAGAAACCTCCTTGGCGGCGAAATGCCGCAATCGCTGCCGAGGCTCGAAAAACATACAACAAAATTATAACACAAAATACTACACAAGATAACTCCAACTCAAAATTCCATATAATATGATTCTAACTCGAAACTTTGCACATTAAAATTCCAATTCGGAACAGTACAATATATAATTCCTGTTCAAACTGTCACCGTCCAATATGATGTCAACTCGCGGGGCAAAGCAATATAAATCTAATTCAAATAATCTTGGATAATTAAGCTAAATAAATATTTAAATCATAATTATTCAATTTATAAAATACTCTTCCTCAAGTGAAAAGTTTTGTACAAATATTTAAAATGAAATGTAAACTTCATACCTAAATAAATAATCGGCGAGTTAAAGAGTATTTGCCCGCAAACAATTTGGTAAATAGAACATTAATTTGAAGAAAAAATAAGTAACAAAACCTAAACAGGTGCACGGAAAAAAATTTCCTAGAGTGACTATCGTATCGCCAGGACTGACTATAGAATATCTCACATATATAGTACACATCTCTTTAGAGCAGTGACTTCACGCCTTTGATGTACTTACTGCACCAATCTGACGCAACAGCTACGGAAGTAGCCAGAGTCCTTTATTTATTTATTTATTTGTCAGTGCTCAGTCGTAACAAATGTTTATTTAGAAAACTATTTAAAATTTTTCGGTCAGAACAAAACAATGATCAGCAAATTAATAAAGAAGAAAAACACCACAGAGGTAGACGTTCCCTCCTGCTTGCCTTTCAAGATCGTCGGCGCAAATGCAAGCCAATTGAAGTCGAAGATGACCAGACTTTAGAATTGGTGAGTAGCACTGACAATGAATTTCCAACGGATAATGAAGTTACCGACAACGTAGTCGATAAAGATGAAGATTTTTTTACCGAGTACTCCAGAGCGCATCGAAGAATTTAATAATGAAATTAGTATATTACGCCCCTAGGGAGAAAAAGTAAAGAATATCCCAGATCGCATGTAAATTGTCACTCGAGCCGAAGGCGAGCAAGTGGTTTTTGCAAAAACTTTGAATGAAACTGAATTTTGTTTTGAACTTCAAACTTTTACTGGATGATAGAACGTTCAAAACCACAGAGCAGTGTGCTCTTGATTTTTTGTGATTCTACGTATTTTTTTTTTTTTTAATAAGTTTGAAACTGTGTCAATTGCTCAGTCGGTAATGGCTATTTAATTAAAAACATTGTGGTCGGTACGGTAGAGAACTCTGTCGGTATAAGGCATACCCTTAAGGGGGTGTCGCACTATACTAACACTGTTTTATCGGCGGAACATGTAAAAGTAATTAATATAAATAAAAGGATAATGATTTATGTCTTGAACAAATTCAGTTGCCCTGCGTAATGTTGTAATACATCATTCTACAAAGTTTCGAGGCAAAAAAACGACGACACCTTTGTTTATTTTTGGAACGAAATTTGGTTAATTTTCGTTCCAAAAATAAACAAAGGTGTCGTCGTTTTTTTTGTCTCAAAACTTCGTAGAACGATGTATTAGAGGATTACGCAGGACAAGTGAATTTGTTTAAGATGCAAATCATTATCCCTTTATTTATATTAATTATTTTGACATATTCCGCCGATAAAACAGGGTTAGTGGTAAAGTAGGACTATTACACCACCTTAAGGGGATGTCGGAGCCACGCTGATTGGTTGAAATTTTCCTAACCTCAAAAACATAATATAAATAAAAAAAAGTATACAATCGCAAAACACAAAAATGCGGTGATCGCGTGTTCTTGTTATAATAAAGAATGTTTATGAACGTTACGCAGCGTTTAATAATTTTTAGTTAAGACAAATAATGGGGAATACGACGCGAGGTGAGGATGTCGTTCCACACAGAAAATTGTAAGATAACCGTCACTTTTACGTAATTACACGTGTCAATTTTAAGACTATTGCATTATATAAATTATTGAACATTTTGATTATTGAAAATGCTGTGATCCCACATTCTTTACACGATAACAAATCATTAGCAACTTAATTTTCAATATCACGAAGTAAATTTTGCGTAAACAATGGGAAATACGACTCGAGGTGGGGGTCACCATCGGTAAAGTTCGCTCCTACACCCCCTTAAGAAGAAGAAGACTATATTGACTAGTATTTAAGTATTTATATTAATTAACAGATATTAAATAGATGGAAGATTAAAGAAGATTATTAAGATTATTCCATTTGAAGATTTGTTTGAAGAACTGTTCCTGAGGACGTTGCCTGAAGCTGATATCTCATAGGGGAAGGCGGGGCATGCCGTGTCAGGTAGGTAAGTTTGGCACCCTGATATTTTTAATATTAATGAATGCAAAAAATGTAATTTTTACGTAAACCTAATTAGATATGCTTTTAGAATTTTCCTCTATACTTTTGAGATTATAGATAATGTTTAACATTTAATTTAATAAGATTGAAAATCGGTGCTTAGAAACAAGGTTGACTTCATTTTTAAGTCGCTTGGAGCAACGAGAAAATGATTTTTTTTCTAAATGAGACCAAACCTATTTGATAGTTTCAACTTTTATCTTTCAAGTCCTGTTTTTGTTATTTTCAGAAAATCTTTATAAATAATATAATTAAAAAATGAAAATGGTATTAAAATGGGGCATGGCGTGGCACCCTGGCGGGGCACGCGTGGCACTCGGGCGTATCAGTGCGCCGCGGCCGCCGAGCGAAGTGATCTAACCTACAAATAGAAAACGGAGCAAGATGGGTTAACAACTACGCAGTGCAATAATTTAGTTTTAAGTAGTTTTTAGTTTCAATTATTACATTAATAAGTAAGTAACGATTATTTCGACTGCGTATTAAGTTATATTTAGAGTAGAAAAAAGCCACTTGAAGACTTAAACACAAATCAGCTTGATTTATCCATTGTTAATAATAATTCAGTTTCCGTAAATAATGAAAATTACTTTAGAGAAGTAATACCTGAAGAATCAATTGTAGATACTCAAACTGCCTTTTTCAATGGTCAGGTAGTTCAAATATGCTACATAGATGAAAATGATGCGAAATCTTTAAATTTAAACTTATTGTAATAATAATGATAATTTGTTAATCAAACAAAAGTATTATGTTGTGATCATATTTTATAAGAAGGAATTTATAATATAAAATCATTTATTAAAATGTAATAATTTATTTTAAAATAAAAATTGTTATGTTCCTTAATAAAAGTAAAATTTTAAATTTTCAATAGACTGATTAATTATTTGATTTTTGAAAATTTTATTATGGCATAATTATTAAAGTATTAATTACTGGAAAAAAGAATTGAAAAATACCCATAGTAAAATATTAAACCGTGCCATGCGTGCCCCGTCGAGTGCCACAATCCACCCGCCGGTGGGGCACGTAGAGCATTTTTTTCAGAATTTCTTTTCTGTATTTTATCAATAATTAAAAGAAAATGAAAAAAAAGTTAATAGTTTATTTTATTTTATTTTTTTTCTGATCTAATTATTCCGTTTTTGTACATTTTGAAATAATACACGGTTTAGTTGTTATTTTTAATCAAAGTTAGGGTGTCACACGTGCCTCGCCCTCCCCTAGGGAAGAAAAAAAAACTAAGGGTGTCCCTCTCCCCCCGCGGCACCGCCCACCTCTTCGCGCAGCCGATAAACTGGGCGTTTTGTTTACGTTTTCACTTACTTCTAACTTCTTTCCCAAAAGCCTGACAAGCGACTGCCAAGATCCCTTTGTGTTTTTATTCTTTGATTATTTTTCTATTCAATTAAGGTTTTTTTAACTTCATTTCTGCTTTTTTTGCAAGGGAATTTTATGTTTAAAGATCACATAACCTCAATCTTCCGTAAGAGCCTATGTTAAACACTCGTTTTTCAAGAATTATTTTCTTCAAAAAATTAGCCATGCAAAATACTGAAAAAATGCATGTAATCTTCTTTTCTAAATTCTAAATTGTTGGCTGCTTTTTTGCTTAAGTGACTCAGCCGGGAGGCCGTTTCGGCACTTCGCGCGTGCGTGGTGGGGGAAGTCACAAAAAGAAAAGTTAGTGTCAAATAAATAATTTATATTGCATTGTTTATTGATATTGGATTATTTAAAGTTTTCGCGTAGTGACTATTATTACATTTGACAAAACCGTGAGTAAAAACTCATGAAATATATGAAATCCATTGCATTTAAGAATCGTGCATAACTAGAGGTTATTATAGTATTAAATAATAATTATTTACTACAAAAAAGTATAAAAAAAATAAACGAAATAATTTGTTGGGAAGGCTACGCTATGAGTTTTAAGCCCAAACAGGCGGGGGAAGAGAGTTCTACGCAAGAAAGTATGGAGACACGCAGACAGGCTACCTATGAAATTATTAATTAAATAATTTCTAAACCCAAATAATTACCAGTGCGTGTGTGTGTCTCCATTTTTCTGCCTTGAACTCGCATCCCCTGCCTATTTAAGTTGAGAACTTATTTCATTGATAATTTTATAGGTAGCCTATCCGCTTGTCTACGTGGAACTCGCGTCCCCCGCCTATCACAGGAATTTAAATACAAAATCACCTTTTTCCTGATTTCAAAAAACTTCAGACGTTTGCCTAAAATCCTAATTTGTGTTTTACGATCGTTAGTCAGCGGATTTATTCTTCTTATAGTATCTTTAATCGACCCTCAAAGTAAAAAACGGTTTGAGATACCCGAGGCCCAAACTTGTCACATAATTAAAAGAATGACCCATACATACACATTCGATCAGTAAAAAGTCGTCAAAATACAAATTATTATATAAAGATTTGATATTTGTTAATAAAATGATCATTTTATGGGGCTCCTGTATTCAAAATGTCTACACATGATTGATATACATTGTTGAATTATAAAAAAAGGTTGTTGAAAGATCTGAATGAAAAGGAGGAATGGGATGAATTCTGAAAAGCAAGTATCGAATTGGCAAGATTGAAATGATTGTAGTAGATAAACGTAACATTGATAAATTGAATCAAGCTATTCGGAAAATGGTCAAAATAAACCAACAGATACAGCAACGAATTATTTCGTTTATTTGTTTATTCTTTTTTGTTATAAATAATTGTTATTAAATACTATAATAATCTTTAGTTATACGGGAATCTTAAATACAATTGATTTCATGCATTTCATTAGTTTTTACACGCGGTTTCGTCAAATGTAATAGTCACTGCGAAAAATCTTTCAATAATCAAAAATCAATAAACAATGCTAAATAAATTCTTTATTTTACAATAACTTTTCTTTTTGTGACTTATTTTGATTTATGCAACATTCAAAATAATTATTTGGGGCAACATTTTTAATGCACAAAATCACATTTTCAAATATCGCACTGTGAAGGGAGTCTCTTTTGACGACGCTGACACACTGTGTGTATATATTGGATTGCCCGTTGATGAAGAACGTATCGACATTTTACTTAAGTGTTGCGGGAAAATCTCATAGATCGCTAGTAAATATAAGGTGATCATATATTGTGTATTATTTAGGTGACAAGGTAACTAACTACCAGTTAAAGCCAAGTCATAATATCTTGACAAACATGCCTTTATTAGTAAAGTCTTTTTCATGTAATATAGACATGTAGTCATGAGATATTTACATGAAAAAAATACAATGAATGTATACGTGGAAAGTCCTCACGGGTTGTTTGTACATTCGTGTAACATTAATCGTCAAAATTTTTACATCGATGCTAGTATTATACAAATGAACTTCGCCTTTGAAACTATATAAAAGTTTTCTTTCTCAAAAAAGATCGAACAATATAAAATTTATCTACCTTTTTACAACTCACGTATAAACATATAAATAATATTTAAGGTTTAGTATATAGGACTTTTATTTGTTTTATCAGACCTTTGGTTCCATCATTTTGTAATCTACGAAAAAAATGCTACGCTGAACGAGAGTCATCCGGTTCTCGCTCCTTCGTTGCATTGAAAGTATATAATAACACGAGTGTATGTGTATCTGTGACGCCAGAAAAGATAAAAACAGCTGAAAACGGAAAGATAAACGTGTGGTATCGTGTGGAAACGTTACAGTGCAAATCTGAGCTACTAATGAGTTAAACTCTCTTTTTCTCTTGTACGCATAAAACTGCGTTACCATCGCTGCGAATTAAATCAAACCCTTGCATAAACTAAGGTTTATATATATATATATATGCTTCTTCGCTTGCGCTAAAGACGCTCAAGAAAGCAGAGTCGAATTGTTCGCATGAACCTTAAAATTTCCAGCGAAAAAAGTTATTTTATAAAGGACGTTTTTCTCTCTTTGTATTAATTTCCATTATAAATAAAATTTCATATAAATAGTATTATCCGGCGCGTTTTGTGCCTCTTTAGCAATTTTCATGTGTATCACCGCCGCGTTTCGCGTTGCACGTACTGCAGCGCGGGCGAGGGCGCCATCTTTATCTAACAATCAATCAATCTGACAATATACTTTTTAAGAAGAGAGATAAAATGGAAGTAATAATTCATATAATAACATCACATAAATAGTCATCTACATCTATGTTAATAAATTTCTTTTTTCCGTTGGACTCTGCTTTCTTAATGTTGTCAGTCGTGTCGTCGTAATGTAAGTTTATTCAAAAAGTGTACACCGAGCTTCGGCTCGTTCTCATTTCTCAATTTTATCTCTCGCAGCATGGAAAAAAAAAATATATATACTTTTGTCAACAAATAATTTAATTTAATAAATACGCTTACAAAGCACCCTGCGCGAACTTTTCTGTTTCTTGACGGAACTATTAAAGATCTTCAGGATGTCTTTTTGTGAAGATCGTAAGCAAAGCCATTGCGAAAAAATATATCAATATTTCTAATATTCTCTAACAAGCAATATTCTAAAACGTTCTTCATTATGCGCGAATCATTCGTAAATTCATTAATTCTAAGTACAATAAAAAGAAACTAAAAAGTAAATTAAATGTTATTTAATTTACTATCAGCTTTGTGCATTCTTATATGTACATTAAGTTTTAAGAATAATTCTAGCATAATTGAAGAAATTTTAGACGAAATTTAAAATTCATATCGCACTATAAAATTATAAAAATGGATTTTTCGCTATGGATCATGTCGCGATCTTCCACTCATCATACTCTTACACTAAAAAAATAAAAGATACTTAAATTCAAGATAATTGTAGCATTTCATATCCGGCTCTCAATCAAACATTTAGTTCACTTCAATAAACGACGATGATGAATCGCAAAATTTCGAACTTTAAAACGATTCGCTTAAATATGTATCAATGATCGATGGATCACTCGGTCATACTATAAGTCTAAGAATCGGAGAAGCACCACGAGGAATGATTCGAGGGTGATCCATCGGTTTTACACGACTACAATTCAACATTGAGGAAATTGCCACGTGCATATGCACACGCACACGTATACGCTATTACAATACAATATTGCGTCGGAGACTTTAAATTCTGTGTTCTCGAGTGCGCACAATACACTACACCGCAATCACAGCAGAAAATTCGAAACAACTTCGGGATCTCCATTTTCAAGGCAACAAAAATCATCGATAATTATACATCGTGTTTCATATTTGGTTACACATTAAGCGATTTAAGAGTTATACAAATTTCAATGGAGTATAGTTAACTTGTTAATCAATTTTGCGATTATCAATTCACGATGCATAATTATGAGTCATTTTTCTTGGGCGCGTCTCCCCATCGCCGAAATTCTCGACAATTTGGTGCGCGGTCGCGCTAATGAACTGCCACAATCTATAAAGAAGCAACTGCCATGAAAAGTACAATTGCCCCTACAGTATTTCGCAAACGAAATAATTGACATCTCGAACATTTTAACGCGACCCCTGAGCGCGTGGTTTTCGAAAATGAACAATGCGCTTCCTCGCCCGCCTCTCTCTCTCTCTCTCTCTCTCTCTCCCTCTCTCTCCCGCATTCCGTTAAAACACTGAGAAAACAGACACATGATTTACATTTTAAATCCGCGAGCTAAGAAATTCTCACTCGTGCGTTCGTTAAACAGGTTACATCCTTCTCTCTTCTTCTCTCTTTCAACTCTCGAAAAGGTACTCGAAAAATCTCATTCGGCAAAAAGACATACAAAAACGTTGCAAAATCTTTCTCCCTTATCTCGCTTTTTTTCCTTCTACGAAGGCTTTATACAGCAGTGCTAGCCGGCTTTCACGTCAAAATGAGATTTTCACAGAGTATTTCGCATGTATCTCGACGCGCGCGCTCTTCTTTTTTCTTTCTCACTCTTCTTCACGGCGCCTCCTCTTTCTTTTTAGAAGGCCTTGAGGGCACGATCAGAGGCTGCGAGCGTCAGTGAGCCGACGAGCGAGACGAGGGTGCGATCCAGCCAGGTGATGGGGTTGGGATAAAGAAGGCCACCCTCGTAGAATCCAAGGTGACCGCCGTGCGCCAGCTCGATATACAGGGTTTGAGATTTTTTCGCTGAAATAGAAAAAAAAGTGTGGAATTAGAAACAGTGCAATTTTTTAAGATTGAATTTCACGTCGTTGAAGAGAAGTAAAATTTTATGAAATTATTTTTATTAGGTTTAGATAAAACTACGACAAAGGATTTAGATACAATCTATAATTGTTTTAGTAGCTTTAGTTAACTTTAAAAAAATATTTCGATATACATCAACAGTGTAAACTTCAGATGTATGACTTCATATGAGAATTTTATATTTTAAACGAGAGAACATTATAGTTTACTATAAAAATCGTTAATATGCAACTCATAACATTGAACGTATGTATTAATATTATACAATAACAATATAATAATCTTTTAAAATATTTCATATACCTATTACCTCAAAGCTACAATTAAGTTTAAAAATCTTGTTTATTTTTTTATACCCGTACCAAAAAAATCTCGTAACAGTAATTATTATTATTCAACTCCAAAATAATTTCAAGAGAAAGCACGGAGATTACGTAAAGATACTTTTCTGAAAGAAATTGTAACTCACCAGCTAACTCCTTAACTGGTGTGAGTAGCGATTCAGGAACAATGGGATCATCCACCGCGTTGACAAATACCATAGGGGTGGTGATGTTTTCTAGATAAAATGCAGAGCTGCTCCATTTGTAAAGATCGTTTACGGACCTGAAGTTATGCACCTGTAGAATTAGAAATTAGTTTGTTAATAAACGAGAAAAATACTACCAATTATGATGACTATAATTTTTCTATATAATACGTACTCTTCTAGTGTAAGCCTCATCTAGCTCGGGCAATGTAGCCGCTGACACGATATCCTTCTCGACAAGATTATGCTTCTGCTTGACTTCCTCGGACAGCAATACATGTTTATGTCTCAAAATAATATTCCGCACTGACTCTGTCATGACGTAGAGATAGAATCGTCTGAAGTTAGTCCAGTTTAATAAATACTTTGTGCCCCTGAAAAGATAATTACAATTACATGTTATATTTAATGCAATATCAAACGACGCAAAAATTTCTCCGGTTTCAGGAGGTATAATTATAGAAACTTACTCAATGGCGTTGTAGCCCTGGCAAATCGAAATGCCCCCAATGATATTTGGGAACTTGTTGTTGCCCTGTTCGCCCATGTACTTGGTAACTAAGTTACCACCAAGACTGAATCCAACGCAAACTATTTTTGTGCTTGGGTGTTTCTCTAGTAAATGTTTAATCATAGTATGGTAGTCATCGGTGTGGCCTGGAAAGAAAAATGCGTAAAATTAATATGTATTCACTGTCACCTCAATCATTCAAAAAGTCCGTCATAAACTTCTCGATTAAAAATGTTTTCTTTTAAGGTAGTTCATGACTCCCAGTGGTTATCAACCGATATTTTCAGCAATGTAAGATGGAAGATTTGAAAAATTGGAAGTAAAAACTGGTTTCGCAAACATAAAATTCCATCGACCCAAATTTTGGGAGTGCAGGTGATCCAGTTGACATGAAATATCCGATATATATTTCATGCTTTGTATTCAAATAACGAATCCGTCAAACCGTAACCAAATTTTTTTTCATGCATTTTAAATAATGTCAATTATTATTATGCATTCGTTTTCTATCAATACTATAAGAATGAAATAGTTTTTTTTTTTTTTTTTTTTTTTTTTTTTTTTTTTTTTTTTTTTAAATTAATTGAAACATCTGTTATTATCGCGTATTAAATAAAGTTTGTATCTTTAAAGCTTAATATCTCTATTTTGGATCGTCAGAATGGTTTCAAATAGTTTTGCAAATATTGCATGAAGACGCATTTTGGGGTGAACTATACATTTAAGAAAAGAAAGTATATAATATATATATACGTACCAAAGAAAAGAAAGCATATAATAATATATATAAACGTACCATAGGTGAAGATCCTTGGCGACGTGACCTTGACACTGGACACGGCGCCCACGTGGTTGAGGACGGCGCAGCGATAGCCGTGACATTGGACGAAGTGCACGAACGTCCTGATGTACACGCTCTCGGAGCTGTTTCCGATTCCCGGACAAATTGCTATCGTCACGTCGTCTGCAATTTAAATGAAGGTGAGAGAGGCTCGATATAAAGTTGCTGAATTACAATCGCAGATTTTAAAACTATGTATGCGCGCGTGCGTGCACTTGATTTAGGGGAAGAAGAAGACGGTTACATGCGCCGGCGCAGGTTCATGTTTAAGGAGTGGAATTTGAAAGTCGGAATATCGCGTGGAATACAAAATGCATCTTTAGTTTTTTTTCTTTCAGTATTTTTGATTGTATGTGATTCATATTTTACATATCGATTTCTACTTGTCGAAATAAAAAACAAAACCAGTCGCATTACAATAATAATGATTGAGAAATAACAAAATTTTACGGTCAATATTTCACCCCTTCAGTGACTGGATAACAAAAATGGCAACGAACATCAAGCCCGAATAAAAAAAAATGTAGCATGTATTACTTATAGCTGTAACAATATTTACCTTCGTGGCCGTTACTCAGCGGCTGATAAAGATCGTAGGTGAGCGTCGTCTCGTCGGGCAGGCCGACGTAGACGCGCTCGCCAATGGGCCACGGGCATCGCACTCGGCCAATTATGCTGTGAACAATTGTCTGCACGTGCCCGCTGAATCCCCATAGCCTCGTCGGTTTGTAGCTGCAAAAAGGAAAGGACGGTTCTCGTTAGCTTGAAGTGCCTAATTACCATACGGCTCGAGCGCGAGAGACGCGCAGGCTCGAGGAGCTGTAATTATTCAATATAGATGTCGAAAGAAAGTTTCGAAAGGATTGAGTGCGCCTTTGGACGATTTATGCAAAGTGGCAGAAATTTATTTCGCCCCACCCCCACCCCCCCTGATTAGACAAATTGTTAGTTATAAAAGGAAATTCATGGTATTTACCGTTTTTAATAAAAAAAAAAAAACAAAAAAATGCCTTGGTTTAGTGCAGTATACGGAAAAAGCAATGATGACGTCAGGTTTCCTAAAATATGGCGCATTATAACCTTACTCGCAAAAGTAAAACGAAACTCGAAAACGCTGCGGCGCGTGAAATCTGTAGCGGCTCAGTCTTTGGTAAGAAAAAAAAAAAAAAAAAAAAAAAAAACGACTTATGCGCATTTCATTTTGATACGGTGACGCAAAACTATCTCTACTGTCGTACAAAACGTGTATTCTTCGTATACATTCATTCAGCAAAAAATTATTTCCACAGAGCTTTACATCTGTTGATATATCGTAGTATATTTTACATACCTTATAGGTAAATTTAGTTTTTGTTATTTAAAAAATGTTTACGCACAGCGAAAATGTCGCGAAATAAGGAATTAGGCATTGAAAGTGTGTCAATGGCGTGTATAGAATGTTATATACAGTGACTCACAACGTTATTCACCCGAACATTTTCTTAGCGAAAAAAAAAGTTTTGCGCCAGCACTTGAGAAAAAAAAAATCGTTACTCGTTGCAGCGTCAGAACGTGACGTCAGAATAGAACAATAATCCTTTAGTGGGTGTGATATATGCCTGTTGACCGCGTGGAATAAAACTCGCGATAAACTGGAGATGTCGGGTTCGTTCTTGTTTTAATTTGCGCCGGTAAACTTTTTCCAAATAGTTCTCCAATGGCAAATGTTACGTGTATACGCGAAAACATTTGATAGATGAGTTGTACGAGCGATTGCTTAACAATACGAAGCATCAATTATTTACTACCTTTTTTATGAAATCGTAAACTAAAATATATGCGTTAAAATTTGGAGTTCTTTTGTTGCATTGCATTACGAATCGAAGAATGTGCGTTGCAACTAAAATGGTTTAGAGACCTTAATTGTCTGTATAAGCGGCCAGCTTACGCAAAGCTTTTAGCCTCTTTACAAAACGGATATACGAATGAGTTCGTTCGAGGAATGTTTAGATTTCTTGTTTCAATGAAATAGATATTTTCAATGTAATTATTCATTGTATCGTAACTCAATCAATTTCTGCTGCTCGCATGCGCCAACAATAGCTTTCAATTTAAAATTATAAAACGACTCCGCGCAGTTGAAAAGACATATAATCTTCGAAAAGTTTACACTTGGTTAGACCTTTCACACGTCGCTCGTTAACCAGATTAAACCGAAACACTTGTAAATAAGTCGTTCCAAGTGCTTCACCTTAACGAAATGGCTATAAATAGACTTTATTACCACCTCAAGTACCGTAAAACCCTCAATATCTTACATAATCTACTTTACTCTATATCCCCTCCGAACAGCAACATTATGCACAATGAACCTAAAGTCTACATTGTCAGAATGAGTGAAATTTAAGAACAATTAGGGTGACTTCACCAGTGAATGAACAAATAAGGAAATTGTAATTTTTGTTATTCAATTAAGAGTCTTCAAAAAGGATTTGAAGTAAAAATCTTTTTTAATTAGTATTTTAAAATCTTCAAACTTTACGTCAGTGACAAAATTTTAGATAAAGAATAAAAGTAGAAATTTTTTTTAAAAGAAATCTGTAAATATCTCCTAAAAACCAGTAAATGAACACGTGATGCTAGTTAGTGACTGAACACTTTGAAACCAGTAAATGAACACTTACTTTTTATGTACTTATGTAAGTTCAGTAACAGTAATCTTACAACCTGAATGTTGAAAGTTCACACCAGGATGATAATGATACACTTTATGTATTAAAATTATTGATTTTTCATAGAGTACAAAATGAGGTGCGAATAATGTTCGTTCACTGGGTTGCCGGAATAAGACTCGCGGCCCAGCAAAAAAGTGTTCGTTCACTAGATTCAGAAGTATAAAATGAACCAAAGTTGGAACACGTAAATTATATTTAAATACTTAACTTTTTTCTTAAAAATAATGTCGAATCGTCAACTAATAAGTATAAAACTTCACTTAGACGTAAGATTTTAGCACAAAAACTTTCGATTTTGAAAAAACTTCAGCATATGCCTCCAGTGCATCTGCGTCACCCTTATAGCGAATGGCGTATATTTAATTCTCATCACGATATCGCAATATTAATAATTTTTTTCCGCCAAGGCAATTTCATTTCACAGCATGTACAATATATAAAATGAAAGAAAATTTCGCAAAGATTCCAAATCATGATTATATTTGATACACAACATGTACAAATTTTACAATTTTAAATATTATATCAAAATATTCATTCACTGAGGACTGTTCCAATACGGGTGTAGTCACCTTAGTATTAACTCAAGCTTATAATGCCTTTTTATGAATAATGTGCATTTACAATGTGCTCTGTATTTTCAAGTAATTTTATCTGATTATGAAAAAGTACTTCGTTTCATCCCAACCATGCAAACCACAACCCCAGCTTCCGCCCTCTTCACCCAATAATCTCACCAGCAGTCTAGAGCATCGTTAAATTCGAGAGTCGAAATCCCATTCGGCCGGCGCTCTGATGAAAACTCGAAACTACCACCGGATGTATATAGGAAGTATATAATACACATCAGAGGGAGATTTCGCGCGACCCCGTCAAGGTCTAGGTCGGCTCGATCGATTCCCCGGTGCGCGCGCACTGCCGCCATCGTCGCGAATTTCGCCATCGCACGCGCATGGATTCTGCCTCTTTTTTTGTTAATGGACGCATCTCTCTAGGGCGTAGGTTGTGGGAGAGGAGAGGGGAATGGTGGTTTTTCGGGGACGCTGTGCCTGCGTGGGTGGGAAGTGGGAGGTGTGAATGACGCCGTGAATGGAGAGCGTAGAGTGGGGAAGAGGATGAGCGGGAGTTTGTTTTAATTATGAAGGAAGGGTATTGTTTTCTGTAAAGCGTAACCTACATTTGCGTTTGAGGGATTGAACATTCATCTGCTGCGATGCAGCGTTCTTTCATGTGTTTCTTTCATTTTTTTTTTTTTTTTTTTTTTTAAATAATGAAAAAAACTGATATGATATTGTTTTCATTGTGTATAAAGACTCTTCAGTAGAAAGAAATAATCAAAATTTTTGTATGTTTTTCAACTATTTTAAAGGGCATACTTCTATAAAAATTCCTGAATTTATGATTTCAAAACACCGCAGATAAATGGCAGTCTTATAGATATCGTAAGCATAAAAGAAATGACGCCCCCTACCGCTCTATTCCACAGAAAAATAACTCTCGTTCTCTATTTCCTACTTCTTCTACAGAAAAGCCATTAATTGATTATCCTTGAGTTACGAAGCCGCCGCCGGCAGCACCTTGCCACTGGCCATGAGGATGTTTACGGGTCCTCGGAATCCTTGGCCCGTCCTGCGCGTGGATATCCTGGAAAACGCCTTGACACCCCCGCCCTCCCCCTCTCTGATATCCTTGAAATCCGTTCCATTTCAGCGGACTACGCAGTTTGATGAAGTCTTCGCGTTGATCGTTCAGCTTTTTCGTTAATTAAGAGCAGCTGACGGTGGAAACATCCTTCGTAGGTTTGTATACGTGCGATTATTTCAGGCGATGCATAGCGATATAGAAAGTGACAGCGGGAGATGAGGTGGTTGCGGTAATTGATCGACGAGAGGGAAGAAAACATGATGGGAGCGAGGAAATGCGATGCAAAGGAAGAAAATGGAACGGAGAGGAGATTTGAAGTTTAGTTTGGTTGTATTATGCTTATTAAGTTGATAAAAAGTCATTGTAATTTTCTGCAAAGTTAGACGCACTACTTTCTCTTTGAAGTAGGCCGAAAACTTTGTATATAGTGGAATGCAGTTGCAGTTGTGTTCAGGATAAAAGTTTTACATTAACATATGACATTAGTATGTATAAGTATATGACAAAAGCATTTATCAAGCACCTAAAATTATAATTTCCCGTATTACCAGTTATTAAGGACGTCATAGCTACATCGTTCCTGTCAAAAGTTAGTTTTTAGCGTTAGAACTACGATAAATGATTATATATGGAATAGTTAACGATTTTTTCGTACAGTACGTCTGCCTGTCGGAGGAGGATTTTCAGTTAAAAATAGAGACAAGAGAATATCTTCCTATGGAAGGAGGATCCTCTTACAACAGGTAATCACGATTCCTATAGCGGGATGATGATTTTTTCGCACAGGAGGAACCCTTTTTTGTTGCATGAAGATGAGTGTACATAATAGCAATTACAAAATATAAATTTATGTAAACGAACGTATTTAATAAAGACATAGTATGTATTATAATTATTTGCATAAATGAATTGTACAATTTCTATAAAAATAAATAACTAAAAAAAAAAAAACAAAAAAAAAATTTTAACTAAAAACCGACTGTAACTGAGTAAAATAAATTGCAAATTTACAAAGTTTGAGCTGAAAGTGAAATGGCATTAGTTTCACGAGAGAAAGTTTAGCACAAAAAGTAGGTATTCATTTTCGTTGGAATATTAGTTATTCAAATATGTGTGACGTATGGAATATTCTCTATTTTCGCTTCATAGAAAGTGAATTCTTATCTAAATAAGTAAAATAATCAATCATGATTGTAGTTTATTTTACAATAATTCCGTTTTCTCCCTAATTAAATGTCACGCTTCTCGAAAAGGCATATCAATCAATATCGTTACATGCAAGTTCCTCAACTTTATAGAGATTAATCGTTTTTTCCAGAACAATTTCTTTAAAAAAGTTTTTCTACGCAATACTTCACAAACTGAATAACTACAAAGCACGGCATAATTCGCACTCGCTGCGTCGTCATTTATCGATCAGAAAACTTTTTCCATTATACTTCGAATTACAGCAAATTTCATTTCCCGCGGCTAATGACGCTTATCACGCGAGTATGTCCGTTGACTCTACATATCAAGGGTAAATACCGTCGATCAATCGAGCTCGCAAGTGCGCACTTTAAAAAACAAGAGCTTGACCGACAACTCACATTAATAACAAAACCCTAGGTTGTACACGTGTCCGTCGACCTGCCACGCATATAAGCTCCAACGCGTGTACATACTTTTTACTTTCTCCTATGGCACGAAAAATCTTACTTTTTTCGTGGGATCGTCGAACCTCTGGATATCCCGCATGCGAGAGAGACAGAGAGAGCGAGAGAGAGAGAGACATATGTATCCGTCGGTTGTTTGCTTATTAGCAAGAAAAGTGTGTGTGTGTGTGTGTGTGTGTGTGAGAGAGAGAGAGAGACAGAGAGAGAGAGAGGGGGGGGGGAGAGTTGATTTTGTGTCAGAAGAGCGAACGAACTTTTTTAGGTTAACGGTACCAGCTTCTCAAGTGTGCGAGCCTTTCTCGTATCATGCGGATGGCAAGATATATAGTAGAGAGACAGAGGAATTGGCAGATTATTGATGTCCTCTCGCTTGATTTTTTCGGGTGGAAGTTTGCGGAAGGAAGAACTCGGAAAAAGTTTGCTACAGGTATCAAAGTATTACGGTGAGATAGATTCGTCGAAAGTTGATGTATTTTTCGGAGTTAGTGTATTTTAATGGTTTAGAAAACATATTATTGTATGTATAAGACATGAAATATTACTTGAAAATAATTTATAAATAATGTTTGATGAGATGAATGACAGCGACGTGTATTAATGTTGGAAAGATGATAGGAATGGTTCAGCTGTCGAAGTGGTTTAAAATGAATATTTTATATTAAAATATTAAAATGAATAAATGTAATCTAGCCTAAAAGAGGGGCATAAAAATGCCCGAAATGTCGGCAAGAAAACAACTGGTTTATTCATTTTAAACCACTTCGACAGCTAGACCATTTCTATCATCTTTCCAACTTCCAAATTTATAAATATTTGTAACTTGAAATGTTGATGCTGTATTAAGACTTATTTATGGTAAGTGTCCCGATTTCTGTGCCTGAACTTATTTGCGTGCATTTTATATGAAAAGCACACAAATAGATTCTGGCACAGAAATCCGGACACTTACCACAAATAAAGTACATAGAGTTCTACTCATTATAAATTCTACGAGTCTTTTAATTTTATCGAAATTTTCATTAAAAGAATCATGTCCATCACTTTTGCTTCCTCCTAGAGGAAGCTTTGTGATAGTAAAAAAAAAAGTTTGTGAGATAATGTCTTAGGAATGTTGTATAGAAAATTTGGAATCGAAATACACCATTTTTAGAAAATGTCCGTATGGATGTGTGTGTGTGTGTGTGTGTGTGTGTGTGTGTGTGTGTGTGTGTGTATGTATGTTCGTATACTCTGATATCTCATGATCTACTCAACCGATTTTAACGAGAGAGTGATCATTTTTTCAGATTTTGCTTCAACAATTGGGGTCAATATTTTATTTTTGTCAAAATCGATTTTTTTGTTTTTTATCGCCATTTTTAAATTTTCAAAATTTTTATTTTCAATTTTTTTTATATTTAGAACAAATATTATTTATATATACGATAAATTCTCTGTATGCAGAATAAAATTTTCTACAATTTAAAAAAAAAAAAAAGCCGTTAGCTATATTTCGTCATAAGTTATTCATGAAAACGTCATTTTTAGTAAATAGGTTATATTTCAAAATTAAAAAAAGATATTAACATGAATATTTTTTTGATTATAAAGAATACTGAGTACTATAACTTACTAAATTTTTAGGTTTTTTTATTCATTATTTTTGGAGAAAAAAATAATTTATAAAAAAAAGTGTTTTTTTTGTCGTTCAATAACTAGAGTAAAATTGGCTTAATCAGTTTGAAATTTTTTTTAGTGGTACATTTTGTATCACAATCGATTGAGTTCTTTGGGCAAAAGGATTGATCCATAAATTTCGGAGATATTTGAGGTTAAAATTTTTTTCACTTTTTTTTTAAATCGTAATTTCTCGAGAACGGCTTTATGTATTTGAATCGGGTGGGCGGCATTCGAAAGAGAATTTCAATGGGTCTGAAGTTTGCAACGTTGGAGTGCAACGAAATAAAAGAAAAGATTCATTTTACTTCACGTTTATACTAAATAATAATAATTTTGCGTGTAGATTTAGTGTTTCATAGTATAAAATAACTTTAAAACAAAGATTGAGATAAAATTTCCATTGTTTAATACCTTTAATCAATCGTAAAAAAATTATTTCGTTGCAGTCCAACGATACAAACTTCAGACCTATGAATTTCAAGACCTATATTTTCTAAAAAAAATTATTTGTCTAGCTATTACGGTTCTTTTGTTATTAATAAAAACGTAAACATTGAAAAATGAAAAAAATGAGTTTGGTATGTCCAACTATTGCGGGAGTAAAAATTGACTTAAGCGCTTCAAAATTCCTCGTAGAGGTGGATTTTAGATAGTTTTCGGTCGAGTTATTCGGGCAAAATGATTGGTCCTTAAATTTCAAAGATATATTTTTGGCTATAACTTGATTGGATTTGATTTTACACGAAAATGTTAAATACAAAAGTTGTGGATAATATTAAAACAAAAAATTTTACTATTTAATATTCTCGTGTAAAATCAACTCCTGACGAGTTGTTAGACTTATAAAAACGATTTTAAGCCGTTTACATCGTACAAAATAAAGTATGAAATTTTAAATATTGGAAGTAAAAATTAATTAAAGGAATCAGTAAATCAAGTTTGAGGAAGCTACGTGCCAATGAATTGGCAGCGGTTTTTCTTTTAATTGCAGGTTGGAAAACATTGAAACATTCATTTTAACCTTTAGAGGGCCGGAATTTTGAGAGGGAGATTCACCTTAAAAAATTGGGACAAAAGGTATCTTATATCATTGATTGAACGTAGACAAAGTGTCGATAAGGGGGTGTGCCATTTTAGTAGTTTTCCGGTCCTCTAAAGGTTAAACATACCCTTGCAATAATGTTCATGAAAAGACAAAGAGAACGAATAATTTAGAGTTTTAGGTAATTGGATGTGTATTAATTAGAGTCTATTCATTATTCATCCAGAACCGTACAATACGTTATAGCACTTCTGTAAAATAATACGATTAAATTACGATAATAAATAATTACTTTTTGTATGAACGGACAATGCCCTATATATAAAAAATATGACGTACTATACAAATCACGAATATACATTAAATACATTTTTATTTATTCGCATAACATGTATGCATAGCATCGATCAAACAAAACATTCCACCCGCAAGCACAACAAAAATATCCGTCCTCAAAATTTCGAAAGTTATTCCGCGTAAGCCACCGTGTTTTTTGCTAGTTCAAGGGTATTTCCTATACGTGACGAAAATGATCGGCAACGGCGAGGGGGAGGGGAGGAAGGAAGGATTAGCGGCAAATTAAATTGTCATCCAGGGCAGTGACACCGAGTGACACAGATTTTTTCCCCGCGTTCACGCGCGGCATTCGCGGTATGCCGACGAATCGCTGAAAGTCGCTCGATTCGCGTTCGTGATGCTGCTGCATTTTTTTTCTATTATATACGCCGCGCGCTGGTCTACTTCGGTGCACAATTGCAAAAGTCATATTTTGGTTTACGTCAGTTTTTAATGTTGGCAGCGCGGAGAGAGATGTTCTAATTTAAAAGTCACTTTTGTGATTATTGCGCGTGCTAAAGTGAATTTTTGATGATGATATGAACATTTTGTTATACACAAGTCTTTTTGCCAAAAGTTCTATTTGAAAGTTAAAAGAGTTTTTTCAAAAGAAGTTTAAAATACACGGACAAAATTTCATTAAAATTTTCATTAGAATTTCTTTTCTGTTTAATTGATGATCGCTCACTTTTCGCGATTTAACATTGCGCGAAATTGAATTCCCTCCAAAAGTTTCTCTACTCTCTAAATTTGTATCAGTAAAATTCACTGAAAATCAGTTATAAGTATACCAAATAAACTGAAATTTCAGTTAGTTTTTAGTTTTCACTGCTAGACAAAAGAAGTTGTTTCCTCCCTTGGGAGGAATTTTTTCTCAAAATTTTTTTTTTAAATTCGAATAAGTGAATATTCACTTATTTGAAGTGAATTTCACTTATTCGAATTTAGAGAGATAATTTAAAAAGATCTATTCCTGCACTAATTAAAAAAAATGTGTAACAGGAAGAGAAAGTTGGCCTTTTCTGAGTGGAATTCAAGGGCGCCGAAGGCACTGCTTAGGCCCTTGCTGCACAATGAACTATTTACGTCATAAAAATTGATTGTTTGGAAAAATCATAGAAAAATGTACGAAAATGTATGCAATATGTACTAGAAATAACATAAATCAAATCGCTGTGATCTGAAAACTACTTCTGGTAAAATAAGCATAAAAAATAGCTCCCGTAAAATATTTGGCATTCAATGTTAATTACGGCAGCTTTTTCGAAAATAACAGTCTTGGTAAAACGTTGTTTCCGCGTACAAAATTCAAACTTCAATGATTTTGCTTCAATCATTCCGCGACTCGACATATTAATGTGCTCTAATACACTTTAATTTATTTTCGGAAAACAACCGTCGGATTTGCCTAAAAAAGCATGACAATCAGCATCGTCCTTGACGTCTGTCGCGTCCTTGTTGACGGTGCTCCACCGGATCAGACTTTATTGCACGTGCGCAATCCGAGAAATTATCCGCTGAACAATACCCTGTAATAGGAACGCGTACAGCAAGTGTAAACGACGCAAGCATATATTAATTCTATCGGCTGTTGATGATTCACGGGCCAGACGTTTTTATCTTCAGAAAAATTTTAACGCGAGGAACCGATAACATTATTGAAATGGATGATTCCAGTTTGACTCGATAAAGATTAGCACGTGATCACGCGACGCAAGCGTGATGATGAAGATTAGTCTGAAACTTATCACCAAGATTAAACATCAATAGCTTGTTTGTTTACTCAGACATTGTATCGACTTCTTATATTTTTCTGACGAATACGTGGAACGAAAAATTACTGATGTATAGTCAGTCTTTCAATTTCGAATACAGTACAATGTAATGCCACGAGCTTATACAAGAGTTTCGAAGAGCCTTCGCGGTGACCCAAGCGCGATTCACCTCGGCTCGATACATTTTTTGTAAGAAAAAACCGATTGGAGAAAAACGACCTCTTAAGGTCGTTAGGACGTTCCAGGACACGAGACTCCTGCGATCTTTCTACCCCTCGTATTTATAAGTAACTCGATCGCGCGTTGGTGTATCAGTCACGCGAAATTGAAAATTTTCTACAGGAATCATCATTACATACCGTTCTGTGTCACTTTTTACATTAACGCAAATTGTTATTTCCACGGACAAAAATCATAAGTCTGATTCCAAAAGGATAACTTATTTTCCATAAAAAGCAAATTCAATCTATCAAAACTTTCACCCGTAAATAACGAGTTGTTCTAGTTACACTTCGGCGCAAAAAGTAGGTGACAAATGAACTAAACTACAACTCGGAAGCCATTCAGGGCCCCGGAAGTAGCTTTTTACTCTTCGTATTTCCCAGTAAATTTATCAGTGTAAACACAGAAACGACAAATCCATACAAGATCGAGAGAAAATAAGCAATCGCCGTCTTTTGTTGTCGTTACGTAAAAATGCTATTTTTACCGGTACCCGAGCTATTTCCAGTTGCACGTAATCAGCGAAGCAGTCTAAATTTAAACAGCATTATGCATACAGCACATACACTCCACGTGATAAATCGTTTTTCGCACAATCAGGGCTTTTTATCCATCTACCCTTCAGTCGTGGTAGGGATCGTACCCTTGACTGCGCATGCGAAATTTATGTGCGACGTTAAATCATGTTTCGCTGTTCCCAGCTGTTGGAAATTTTATCGGATGAAACAAGCGGTAATAATTCGAAAGGTCACGATGTGCATTGTAAAATGCTGTTATTAAGTTACTTTTCCAATTACTAACGCACGTTTTTTACGAGTAATATTCGCTAAACTTTTGATCGTATAAATTTCATAATGTTGGTTTTTACAATATTGTAAAAGAAATGGCCTTTGGAAAGTACAATTAAACTTTCTTCTTCGATTTCCCACGTAGAAACTTTATGTACTTATTTGGAAGTCGATCACTTATATACTCTATATACCTCGATCCAACACGAAATGCTTATATCTTTTATCCCCAACTATTACCCATTGTCCAGCCACTCTATATATCCTTTACAAAGTGGCATTAGAAAGTTTTTATACGATCGAACCAAGGACTCGACGCGCTCCTGGTCCACATTCGCGGCGCGGTTTCCGCGGTCCCCGTACCAGACGAGTCATGTGCAAGTGAAAACCCGCGCAATGACAAGTATATAGACATATTTTTGCGGTTTCCGATAGAACTTCCGCGCGTCCCACTGACCCTAATTGTGTCGAAGTTATAGGTAGGTATACGTCCACATAGGCACGCGAGGGGAAGAGAACAAAAAATGATGAATCTTTCGTGTGATTTTAATTCGAGTGAAAGTAGCGGACTAAAGGCGAGTGCTCTCGTGAGAGTTGACTATGTTTGTCGTTTTGATTTGGTCGTTACCCCTGAGTGCGGTCGAGAAATTTTGATGTATTATTAGTCAAGAAGTAGAAGTTAAAATTGTGCGTGTCACTTGTGATTTCTAAAAATTCTATATAAGATTTATACATATTGTTTTATTTGTCTAGTTTTAAAAGCTTTCATGGATGAATGCCAAATGATGCCAAAACAACGGATTAAAATCGATTTATAGTACAAAGTTTGAACCTTTGACGTAAAACTTAATAGTAGAAGAGATAGAGTTGCATTATTAAAGAAGACATCGCTAAATTGAAAAACGTCAAATTTATCCGACCATGTACTATACTATCAAGCAATCTACTTTTTCAAACAAGATTCGAATCAAATCCACGAAAAAAAAACAATTCCTCCGATCTCATTCTCTCAGCAGTCCAATCGTCCCCGCGACTGTCCAATCCAAAACCACTAACACGGCATCGCACTTCTTCCGAGAATCGAATCAATACCCATCACATACACTGAGAGAAAAAAAAAGCCAGAACTGCTGGAAACTCCAGTCAAAATAGCTGGACTCGTCGGGTAGGACAGCAAAGGTTAAAATTACCCAAGCGCTCCGGTAAAAGCAGCCTAAGCGCACGAGCCTTTGCTTATGTTGTTTCTGGCTGACTCTCAGGGTGACACTGCCTGACTCTCCAGAAGCAACTGCCAAATTCTTCGGCGATTTTAGCTGAACGTACTTCGGCTATGGCGGTATGCCTGACTTCTGCTAACTTAGCCTTCTTTTTCTCTCAGTGTATACTCGCACATGTGTACACGAACATAATCGAATGCGCGAGAGGAGTCGCGCGTCAAAATCGCGAAAAAATGCAAATAATTCCGGACCCCAGAACGAAGGTCGTCCTTATACAGGAACCTACGACGCGTATACACTTGCGCCTATATCTATACATAGGGCTGGAAAGTTCCTTTCACCACGGATCGATCCCCTCCCTCTCCCCCTATCTCTCTTTCTCTCTCTCTTCTCCGCCCACGAGAAGCGCTGGAATCGTTGGCGATTAGATAAGAGGCTACTGGATCGATCGATCGCGTTATTGCTGATTGAGGATGAAAATTGGGGAGTTTGCGTAGCGCTGACGCTGCCCCTCGGTTATGCAAATCACGTGACGCTGGTAGTATTAGTGACGGTGTTGTGTGCTGTATCGAGGGGGAGGAGTGGCGGTGGCGAGATGTTGCGAAAGGTGAGCGCTGAAATCGATGAAGTCGGGATGAGGCAGGGAGAGAAGCGGGAGAGAGGAAGGAAGAAAGTATCAAGTGGTACTACTGCGGTTTTGCGGGCGTGGGTGTGGAGGAGGGAACGTGTTTAACGGACCGTTAACGAGTGCGGCTCGGGTCGCGCGCGCGTGCGATCAGTGGAGAGCCGCGGTAATGATAGCTCGGCAGTTCCCGATTTAGAACCTCGGCTTGGGATTCGGCGAAAATGAGCTGCGGAGAAGGTTGAGAAAGTGAAAGATGTTAAAAATGATGTTTTTATTATCGGGTTTGTGGTAATGCCTTTGTTGTTATAGACGTTGATGTAATAGCAATATATTTGGATTTTGATACGTTTTATCGTGCGCTGATTTTTAATACGTGGAGGTGATAAAGTTATCGGAGTAGGTGACCGTTGTTGTCGTTGGATATTGCAATTATAAATAATACTTTTCATAAATCACAGATAAGTACTCCAAAAGTTTGACTGTTGAATTCTACAAATATCTCCGTAATACTGGAGTTCACATAAAAAAAAAAAAGAAGAAAAAAGAAACTTTTTGGGGAGTTAAGCAAATAGAGTAAAAGATTCTGAAGAGCAATTTCTAAAGTTCAGAATTAAATTGAACTTTTTGAGAAATAAGTATATGAAGAAAGTTTAAATGATCTTACATCTAGCGAAACTTATATATTTTTTATCATCTACAGTAAATTTGAAAATTACCTTGAACAATTTGAGCAATTTATTTGAGTATTTTTTTTGTAGGTACACTGGACGCAATAATGTTATCAGTTGTCAAGTTAAGCGACATGGAGCTTTGCTTTTTATGACTCATAAACCCGCATTCATTATCGGGAAGTCTAATTTAATATCAATTCCGAATAATTATGCTTATTTCGTTAAAAAAATACAGGTGAGTCAAGGTATGCAAATTAAGTCTATAAAGATCTTTACATAATCTATAAAAATAGTATAAGCCTTTTAAATGTTGTATTAGAATATAATTAACAAAATATTCCATGACATTAAAACTTATAGTTTTCTGTATCCCTTAAAAAAATATAACAAAATTACTATTTTTTATTTATACACTATAATGATGTCTTGATTATTAAAATATTTGAACTATTACCATGATTCAAATCTTGAAAAAATATGTACCTAATTAGACATTTGATACGCATCCTAGCACAATTCTACCAGCTCTGCACAATCTCATTGCAACACGAATCTTATGCAATAAATCTCAGATGCATTTCCATATGCGTATCCAATTAAATTAAAAATCTGCACATAATATAAATAAAACAACAAATGATTCAATCAAACATTTTTGTATCTACAGCAACGACAATTTTTAACATGACATTACACTATTATACTATCATTCATGCTAAACATCATCAACCTACTTATTTTCTCAAAAAACCAAAACAAACACAGAACGATCTCTCGGGGGCCATCGGCAAATACCACGCGTCACGCGCGTGTGCGTTTACATATATAACACGTGGAGGATAATACAGAAGTTTCTAGAGGCGGGGCAGCCCTGTATACGAGGAAGACGCGCGCGTGGCCACAGCTGCGCGACGACGACGATGATGACGACAACAAAGCGAAAGTTATCTACACGCACACACTTCCTAGCCATTTGACCAGAGAAGGAAGTGCGAATCGTCGCGAAAAGGGTATAGGCATGTAACGACGCAGCGACGAAGATACGTAATCGATCTCTTGTCTTCTCTTTACTTCATGCATGACACGCGCTTGGGATTCTTCCGCGTCTTCGTAATCGTGAGAGAGTAAGCGTTATGGGTTTGACGATGCCTTTTTTTCTCTGTATGTAAGCGATTCGCCGAGAATAATTTGCGTGGTTATATATGTGTAGAAATTGAATTGTACGGTAGTCGCTGATTTGATAAGTACTACGCGGAATTGCGTTTGAGAGTTTATTTGATTCTAAGGAGGTCGCGTTTACGTTGCTGATTGAAGATTTCCGACTGTAAAGGTTGCTGATAAACGACGTGGCGTATGTAAACGGTATACGTTGTTTATATATGCGTACGTACTTATAATGTATTAAATTAAAATTTTTTTTTAATGTACCTGCTTCAAATTTTGCTTTCGTTACATGTACATTAATTTTAATGTAAATTTTTTTACAAGTGATAACGTACATTTAATAAGGTTTTAATAGATAATAACTGAGATGAATAATAAATAGCAGACTATTAAAAAGTTATTGATCTTTACGTTAAATCCATGTTATCGGTCATTTTCTTTTACGTTAACTTTGAATATCTGATGATTTGTCCAAAAATAAAGAATAAATTAAAATCTTTACTGCCAGAAATAATTAACAGCTATAAATTAGTTTTCTAGAACAAAAGAAATTCGTATCTAAAATATTTTACAAAATACAGAGCAAAATAAATAATCTCTAAGGAAAAATCCCCAAAGATACATAAAAATGTAAGCCAGGTGTTCGGTGGTGAATTCAGCGAAGAAAATAAATAATTCTAGGTGATTCATAGATAAGGGTGACATAATGCGTTTTAGACTCAAAATAATCTTATAATCGCATATAGCTTTGTTTCCCATATCCGACGCTTCCACGTGTGCGCCACAACGAAGAGTCTCCCGCCCGAGGGCAAATATGCATTATTTTTTTTTTCTCTGATACGATTTTAATCGCGCGAGTATTTAAAATAAGAAAAATATAAAAATAAATCGCGCGCGAACACGTGCGTTAAGTATTTTAATTAAACAAGGTAATAAAATGAGGTCACATCGATCGTATAGCTCGATTCTCGAAGTGACTTATGTAAAGCGTTACTTTATCACTATTTTTTTTTCTCGAAAACCGGTCACATTTATAAATCCGTTACATTTACTTTTTACTTGAAATGAACGCATGATACTGTGTAAATATATAGAAACATTATCAGTTTGAACGTTAAAGATGAATTGATCGATTTTACATTCACGACCGAGGGACAAAATTCATCATAATAATACTTCTGTGTTATTATTCAATATTATCGGTTTGAATTTTAAATACTTTGATTGTTTTATTGTTTTAACTTACAAAAGCACAGAAAACAATCATATAAGTTTATCAATTTAGGTTTAAAAAAATGCCGAACTTTTTCAGTCTGCAAAATGTACATAACGCAAACTTTGAAAAAGATTAAATATTCATGCCAGAGATGATATCACTTATCGAATTATAAATGCATCAGACGAAGTCACTTTCAATGCTTCACTGTTGTGGGGATGCCATTCGTAAATCGTTATTTTTATCGTTCGTGACTCAATGCTAAAGAATACTAGGAACGGATGACAGTAACGTTCCTGGAATAGATGTAAACTTATATTGGAATCATAAAGCTTGGTATCACTCAATAAAAGACCGCTGGCTTTAGTATTTTTTTCAAAGGAAATAACGGAAGCAATTCTGCCGCATAATATTTTTGTTGCACTTAGCCAGTGGTGAGGCTTGCCAAACGATCGGAATCACATGTCAAGTAGCCAATTTACAAGCCGAAACACCACCTAAATCTAAAAGCGACGTGTTAACAATTTCTTCTAATGCATATGCATTAACGAAAGTCGACGCGTAACAACCCGACCGGTAACCGATATCAATTAAACGCGCAGCCAATTACTATACACACTCCATTCACTAAATTTTTCCACATAGTATCTGCATCCGCCCATTAAGACATTACTTTAATACGCCATTAGGAAGGGCCGACGAAAGCTACAAGCAAATATGCCGCATGTGCTGCTGGAAGTCTATATTTGGCGGGCGAAAAATTCCGAGCGTCGCTTTTGGTAAAGTGGCGACAAAGGATCCACGAGCTGCTGATGTAAATTTTGCACACTGAGACGTGAAAATAAATCGATGGAAATGTTATAAATAATGTGTAAACATTTATGCACACTATATGAATAAATCTGAAAAGCCTGATTGGTTTTTATAGCTATCTTTAAAACTCACGTGTCGAGCTCTTCTCGATAAGAGTAAAATTTTTATTCACTTTGACAAACAAAAATATAAAGTTACAACAAAATTTTTGTATCTTTTCACGAACGGATTATCCAGCGAGTAAGGTAAAATACCCAATACTTGGACACAACAAAAAATCAGACCAGCACTTGGACAGCGGTAAAATATTACTTTTACAAATAAATATGATAACAATATTAATTCATTAGCATTGTTTATGACATTAACTGTCTAGTGAATTTGAAATTGTATCAGTTTCGGTCTTATTAAATTTATAATACGGAATATAATTTTTATGAGGTTAGGTTTTGAAAGAGTGCACATATAAAGGTATCCCTCAATTTCTTTATACCCGTTGTTGAACACATTTAAAAAAATTATTAAATCCTATTTTATTTCTATTTGGTCTATGGGAAATGAATATAGGGCACCATATTAAAAATTTCAATTCGAAAATAGAATCAAATCGGATTTAATAGATTTTTTTATCAGGGTTAATTATATTGTCCAACTACTGGTTCCAAGCGTTGTCCAAGTATCGGTATTAGTTTGACACATGCTGTCCAACTATAGGGGTTTCAAAGATATTTTTTAAACTGACTTTTTTAATATAAAAAACATTTAAATATCTTTGTCTTTGCATAATTTAGTAAAATAACATCCCGAATTAGTAATTAGATTAAAAAGATTTGACAAATTCCGTTTATTGAATTTAGAAATACCGTTTATTCACGTTATGTTTCAAAATGTGTCCAAGTATTGGGTGTTTTACCTTAACAAAGTATCGGATCCTCGTTACCCTCGTGAGGTTGCCACAATATTCCTTCTAGTAAGCATACAAACAGCTTCCTAGATCCGGATAAACTAAGCGTGGCTACATTTTTTGCCAATTACAAGCGTGCACATAGTGCACGCGGCGCGCACGACTTTATGTAAGTCTCTCTCTCTCTCTCTCTATCTCTCTCTCTCTCTCTCTCTCTCTCTCTCTCTCTCTCTCTCTCTCTCTCTCTCTCTCTCTCTCTCTCTCTCTCTCTCTCTCTCTCTCTCTCTCTCTCTCTCTCTCTCTCTCTCTCTCTCTCTCTCTCTCTCTCTCTCTCCTCCCTCCCTCCCTCCCTCCCTCCCTCCCTCCCTCCCTCCCTCCCTCCCTCTTTCCTCCGTATATTTGCACGCATCCCGCAGAAGACTTATAACGCGATGAAGCAGGGACGATTTCATCAGTTAACCTCTCGCTTGAACTTCCCAGTGGACGCAGAGAATCTCGCGTCTCAAATCATCCACAATGATCCCCTCCGTCCATCAAAACTTTATGTAGATTATAAATAGACGTGGGAGCACGTTTCGCGCACGTGCTACTGTAGACGCGCGGAGTTTCATACGGATAGCATTCCATTAGCAGAAGGCGAGTGTCTCGCGCTCTATGTTTGCGTTGTCTTCTGCTTTACCGAAAGAATGTGAATAGCTGAATGCCGAGGAGAGAAAGAGGGAGGGTGAGAGAGAGAGTGAGAGAGGGAGAGAGAGAGGGAGGGGAGAAGGATGAATAACGTATAGTATCTCAAGTTGAGGAGAGATAAACTTTTGGCTGCGGGGTCTTTATCTCGAAGAAGAATAATTATTTCAGAGGTTGGATTCGTGAACGTTCCAAGAGTCTTTAGCATTATGATTTCCAGATTCGGCGTATGTTTGGCATGAAGAAAGAAAGGTTATTTTAGAAAACTTATTTTAGTAGCGTATAAGCTACGCGTAAATCCAGACTGTTATACGAGTTTGTTAGACGTTTAAATATTTATGTTGTCTTATGTATTATCCTGAATGTTAAAGTTTCCGAAAAAATTTTAAACATTGTTTAAGAGCATGAATTAAAATATTTAATGAAAAAATGCGGCAGTAATAACTGGCGAAGCTTTGGAATTTGCAAAATTGTATGTTAAGTCGCAAAATAATAATTAATCTCGTGGTAATTAGATACTGACTAGGAAAGTAGCACTTTCACATTCCCTTTGTAGCTTGAAGCCAGATTATAGTATCCTCGTTCAGACAAGTTACGAGTTTTAGACAAAAGGTGATCGTTAGAATCAATAAAATTTACGTAATTGTTAACGATACCTCAATTTCCTTATAGTATCGAAGATAAAATTTCTAAACGAATTTAGTTTTCCATTTGTACTTATAACGGTAACATAACAATCAAACCATTTAAAACAAAAAAAGAACTATCACTCTACTTCGCATCAACAGCACACGGAGAAAAATTTATTTATATACCTACTTTATTATTTTTACAAGAAAATTTATATAATTAGTATTTTCATAGCAGTGCTGGGACATACTCGACATGTGGGGTTTTTACTTTTTAAATAGTAATTTTTAAGATTTTCGTAGCAAATGTTACTTTTTAATAATAATTTTTACTATTTCTGTAGAAAATTTTACTACTTGAAATAGTAATTTTTATGACTGCTGAAACGAAATATCAAAGTATCAGTCCATTTGCTACAAAAATAATAAAAATTATTATTTCAAATAGTAAAATTTGTTACGAAAATCATAAAAATTACTATTAAAAAAAGTAAAAATCCCACATGTCGAGTGTGTCCCAGCGCTACTATAAAATTAATTTTCTTACAAAAAAAAGTAAAGTTTACAAATAAATTTTTCTTCGTGAATGAAAATCCTATCGGGAACGATACCCGACTTCTCGAATCCCACCGCACATCCACGTACACGCCATCACACACACACAGTTACAGCGAGTTAGAATCGCGAAACCACAGGCGCTGAAACGCATTTTTCCTCCTCTCCTCTCTCCTCGCTCCATGACTCACGCGCAATTACCCGACACGCGCTCGTGCACACACAGCAGCTGATCCCTCGCGCTCGCCGCTCCTCCTTTCCTTGAGAGGAAGCGAGTTGAGACTCCGCGGCCAATGATCTAATGCTGCGCGCGAGGCGAAAGGTTCGCACGAGCGGTGATGCCAAACTATACGCGCGCCGAATTTTTAATCGACGGTTATGTGTATATATGGGGTATACAGCCTTCGTCGTGTTTTTTGGAGAAGGAGGAGGAAGGAAGGAAGAGATATATGAGGCGATGGTTCACGGGCGAGTTATGGGTTTTTTTCTTTTGGTGTTGGATTGGGAAGCGTGTCAAGTTCGGCGGTTGTTTTATTGCCGGAAGTCGGAGCGTCCAAGGATCTATTTTTAATTTGTAAAGGATTGTTTGAAATATGGATTTTAGGAGTTGCTTGCTGATATAGAATGATGTAATTAAAGTAATGAATAATGTAGACTATGTTTTTTCATGAGTTCATTCGATAATAACTATATCAAAGCATATTCCAGCGAAATATAACTTGTGAAACAACATTTTACTCGGTATAACGCAATACTAAAATATCAATTGTATCATCCCTTTTATAATTTTAGCATTCAAGATAATCTATTTTTTCCTCGAATCTCGAAGTCGATCTTGAACCTAGAAAGAGATCGAGAAACAACTGAATGCGAAATGACGGCGCGCGTAGCGCGCTCTAGTCATCATCATATGTGATGATAAAATGCGTCAGAGATTTTTCGCCAACCGTCATATCTCAACGCGAAAGACGCGGCGTTAACCCAATGTCCATTCCAATGGACATTCTTAATATAAATTGAGCGATCGAGATTCGTTCGGTTTTCGAGTATTTTTGCGAGGTATCTCGAAATCTCGAATTTATCTCGAAACTCGAAAGAAATCGAGAAACAGCGAAGAGAGGGCGCGCGTAGCTCGCCAAATTAACGCTAGTACAATTTAAAAATTCATGGAAACGAATCCATGTAGACGTTAAAACTAATAGAAAATGTACATTACAATACGGGTGTGGAAGGTGATTATTTACCGCACGAGCGAAGCGAGTGAGAAAAATCGAATAGGATAAAAATCACCTTTTGCACCAGTGTCGTACAGTATTTTATACCACGAGAGCCGAATAATCATATTAAAGTTATGATTTTGAGGTTAGAGTGGTATAAAAATTATTTTGAGTCATTTTAAAATTTTTGTAGTTTTTTTAAGGATTAAATTTTGCAAATTTTGAAAAAATTTCAAGATTTGAATTTTTGTACTTTTAAGGATTTTTTTATGCTGTGAGCCATTTAGTTTGGGTATTCAAAAAAATATGTTGAGATTCAGAAGGACTTGAAATATTTAAAGAATTTATTACTATTTTGGAATATATTTATACAAATCATATGTCTAAACAACAGTACGTGTCCGTTCCAGTGGATATTGACGTACCTGTATCTTTTTATATACGCAATTCAAATTTGAAAAAAATCAGAATTCATATTGGTAATATACAGAATCAAAAACGACTGGAAAAAAATTTTTATCTCCGTCAGAAAAAATTCCGGTTGCAAAGGGTTAAAGTCCCGAGCAATAAATTTAAATTTGCTAATCTGCTCCGCAAATTAACAATCGTCTGCGCATGTGAGTAATCACATTTTTGCATCGTCGAGCGGGAGAATATTCACACGAGACAGGGCTAATCGAGCTCAAATAGAAAAAGAACCGAGTCGCGCGTTCATTATCAAGTTCGATCCGTTTCTTCCTTGCGACGCCGCAGCAGCGCTGACTAATTAAACTCACTCTCTCTCTTTACACATCGACCGGCGATACTCAATTTAGGACGTAACGACGTTTACTAACACGCGGCTAAAATTAGAAAAAACAGCGGCAAAAATAAACTCGGGATTTGCATAAAGAGGTCAAGCATTAAATTTTCAACGTTTCCTTCCCCTCTTTATTTTCCATGGCATAAAGCGTCTAGCGAAATACCTTTCGAATTGAATTATTTTTACTACTCGCGGTGCTATCAAAGTTCATTGCTCTTCCTATTCCCCACAGCAACAAAAAAACGCACTGATTTTCCCGCAAAATTTCAACCAATCATCAAAAAAAAAACTTAAACCTTGACTACACATATATGCACACTGCCGCGTTCAACAGCTCAACCGCTCAAAAGCCAACGATTTGAATGCGTCAATTACTTTTCATGCTTTATCGCCACCTCGCTCGCTCACTACCAACAATGACAAATTATCCGCTCGCGCGACTTTTGCACACTGTATACGAACGCCCGGCAATCGTACACGATTACAGACTGTCGCTATGTGTGCGTGGAAGAGAAACATCTCGGGTAGCCTCGAGTGTATCGAGTGTACACACATATGTACGCATACGTAAAGCGAATCGATTAAATAATATTGGTATAATGAGAGCGGAGAAATAGCTACAGCGGCTCCAGGGCTTTTAGTCAAAACAGGCGTATATTAACCTCGTTTCGCGAGAACCACTCGCTCGCGGAAAACGTCCGCCGGACAATAATAGCGCGATAATGGAGCAAATATCGACCGTAAGTATGAAATATAAATATTTTTTTTTCCTTTACGGAGAGAAAACATTGTTATTCCGAAGCGCGCGAGGACTTCGCGCTTGTTAGGGGAAAATTAGCGTGTTCCGCACGAAAGGTACAACGACATTGAAATGTATGTGCACGTGATAATGTATAAGTATATGTATACATATGTGAGGCGGGGAAGATTGAGAGGCGTGCGGTTGCAATGATTCACGAAACAATTCCGCAGCCTACTTCGTATCTGTAATATTCCGATGGAGCGCCGAGAATCTCGTTCATGTGTGCGCGTGTGTGAGTACACTTGTCTAAGAGATTATTTTAAGTGTTTAGTCTGCCGCGTAAAATCATTTTTGCAGAGCTTTTTATGAATTTAGATTAGCGCTTGCGGCGTATAGTTTTCTGAGTTGAATGAGTTAATATTGAAGTGTTTATTACAAGCATTTTTAAGGATTTTATACTAGAAAAAAAAGTTAATTATGACATTTTATAGCATCATAACGCTTACTAATTATTGATAAAACAAACCTGTCTGCGATTAATAAAATGCCTACAATTACGATGTCATGCGTCATAAAGTATGTTAAATACAGATAGTACACAAAATTTATGCAAAAAAATGAGCTTTCTCCAACTGTATTCGCCTTGTTAAGAGTTATAGGCAACGCCCTACTGGTATTCGATTTTGGAAGCTTAGGTAGTGTGTAAAAACCATCAAAATACATGGCAGAAATAAGAAATCACAAAACAGAAAGCCCTATTGTTGACAAATTGAAAGTCAACAATTTGTTAAAATATTATAATAAATATTTATTAAAAGGATTTTTTTTCATACAAAAATATTTTAAAACTGAAAAATTTTTCAAAAATTCTTTATGCATTTTAAAATTTGGAAAAAAATAATATAAATAACTAAATAACTTTTTACTAGGTATAAAACCTTACCTTATATTACAGTTTAGAACCAGTTTTTGTTGTTTTCAAGTTTTTCCGTATACAATCTAACGTTTGATGCCCACCATCTGAGCTTCCAAAAATGAACACCAGAAGGGCGCTACCTGTACTCTTAACAAAGCGAATACAAGACAAGTTGAAATTGCGCCGAACGAGAGCTTCAAAACAGACGAATTCGAACTTTTTAATTGAAAATTCTAACTATTGTTTATTTTACTTGAACTTCTAATTTCAATCCGATTTTCTTATTATTTGAGTTAATGTTAATTATTGACACCAAAACAGTGTTTAAATCATCAAACTTCTTATTTTAAAAATTTTTCTCACCAATCTTACAAACCCGCCGTCACCCACCAGCACACACACACCCAACCGGATTCCACATCGTCCGCGAGTTCGCACGTGCGCATAATCCACCTTGCGCGAATTCCGTTACTTTTCGTCCAACCCATCCTGACTCTCTCTCTCTCTCTCTCTCTCTCTCTCTCTCTCTCTCTCTCTCTCTCTCTCTCTCACACACACACACACACACACACACACACACACACACACACACACACACACACACACACACACACACACACACACACACACACACACACACACACACACGCATATACGATTTGCTCTCCTGGCAGCGAGGTTCGCGAAAATTCCACGCGGCGAGGAGGTGCATTGACCCGTTATTGCCTCGCGCGTGTCGATCGGACTTTCCTTTCGCTCATCGCTATACTTATGCTCTCTGGGGAGAGAAGCGAGCTCTCCGCGCGCGATTACCATTAGAAAATGGTATGTATATGGACGCCCACGTGCGTGTGCGATGGCATTGATAGTCGAGGTGAGCCGCGTTACGAGATGGATCTTGAAGGCGAGCCTATGTATAGGTAATATTATTAATAGGTGATGCGCATTAATAAGATTGAAGCACATCGCGGGTGCACGGGATGTATGTCAGCGTTTTGCAGGGAAGGATATATTTTTGGATTGAGGTGGGCATTATGGAGTAGGTTTTGAAGGATAGTGTGCGGTAATTAGGTGGTTGCCGAAGGTCCATTGAAAAGAGAGGAGTGCAGTATGGAAAGGAAAATAACTTGCTCGGTGTGCTAAGTGAAATTTCGATGGTTCGATGCGTTTTAGTTCTGTTGTTATCATTATCCATTGATTTCGATTTTGTTTCATTATATTATTTAAATGGGCGGTATAGTGCGTACGGAGCAGGATAGAAAGTAATCCGCTATTATATACACACACACACACACACACACACACACACACATTGTGGAATGCCGCGCGTTCTACATAAGCTTCTGAAAAATGATATACCGCAATACATGATCGTGAAAAGGAACTTTTCAAATGGTTTTTTATATTTTCTACAGATGTTTTCACGCAACGCTTTAAAGCATAAATCTTTAAACTGCGAATTAATTCAATCTATTCGAGTATAAAACACAGCAGCATTTTTCCTATACAAACGAACGCGCATTTGTTGGAAAACCGTTCCACTTTTATTATCGAAATAATTAGAATGTTTAGCTCCGTCATGCGACAGGACGCGGTGCTGCTGCTGCGTCGCGCATCGATTGTTTCCAGAAATTGATTTTCCCGTGTGTATGCGTGTTTGCGTTTTCTCCATCAAGGTCGTCAGCGGGGTTTCACAAATATAAACCGCGCGAAACGTGCGACAACTCAAAATATATTGAGAACATTTTTTGAGCCGGAAAGCCGGATCAGCACGTTTGCCGTGTAAATATATAGTGAGAGAGTGTGCGTGTGAAAGTTTGTGTATATTTACGCGATGTTTGATAGCAGAATGCCAACTTATCGAAATATCATTAAAAATATTACTTATGTCGACTGCAATTTAATATCAACTGATAAGAATTTTTCCATCGGTCTTACAGTCTTACAAATTAAATTAAAATAATTAATATTTATGGCAGTCAGATTGCCCTTGTTTATAATCACCCCCGCAGAATCTGAAATAAAAACTTAATTAAAACCTGGAAAAAACTTTGTTAGCAAAGGACGATCTGACTGCCCACCACCACCACATTGTCCGACGTTTCGAGCCTGCTCCGGCTCCTCCTCAGGGGATGTCCCTGAGGAGGAGCCGGAGCAGGCTCGAAACGTCGGACAATGTGGTGGTGGTGGGCAGTCAGATCGTCCTTTGCTAACAAAGTTTTTTCCAGGTTTTAATTAAGTTTTTATTTCAGATTCTGCGGGGGTGATTATAAACAAGGGCAATCTGACTGCCATAAATATTAATTATTTTAATTTAATTTGTAAGACTGTAAGACCGATGGAAAAATTCTTATCAGTTGTTATCGAAATATCTTAGGTTATTGTAGCAATGAGAGGTCAGTATGTGTATTTGATGGTTTTAGAGGGAAACTCTTGTTTTGGAGGCGAAAGATGCCACTTTAACTTTCGCCTAACGCGATTTTCCTTTATACAGTGTATTTTGGCCTTGCTATCGAAGGATCTCATTAATATTTAGTAGGATCAGCTGGCATTTTCGGAGCATATTTCACGCTGCTGTATTAATCAAGGCTAATTTAGATTCAATTAATCAACTTACTAGATCAATTTGGGAAATTTTCGGAAAGTAGATTAAGAAAAATTGAAGTACAGAAAAAAAAAGTTTCTAGTGTGACTTATTGCCTATTTTATAAATAAACTCAGTAATATCCCTGGTAGAAAATAAAGCAACTTCGTTGGTTAACATGTTAATCAAATAGAAGCATTTCTGCTTAAGATTAACATCGAAATGTGTCGAAATTCATAAAAATATTCGGGCATTAGCTTCAATTGATAAATTAACATCGAAATTTAATTAAAACTATTTAAAACTATCACTATATTTTAAAGTATCTACAATATAATATTTCTACATGTATAAATAGTTATTCTTCGTTGACAATAGCAACATAATCATGATGTGACGTTTTCAATTGAAAAATTGAAGAACGATTCACCAACCATTGGTTAGCATTTCTAGCAGGGATAGTTTCATATTTATTAAGGCCATTATTTTTCTATTAATATATCAAATTATGGCTTGATTTTTAAATAAACTAATCAATTAATTTAAGTAGGTACATGTGTCAATTATGGGTCATCTTTTCGGCCACTACAATATTACGGAACTCCTGAAAAGTATGCCAATCCTCTAAAAAAAAAAAAAAAAAAAAAAAAAAAAAAAAGCCAGCGGGCTCCTTTAATCCATTACGTTTGCAACGAGAGAACATAATGAAGCCGAAGGCGCCGCACGGCGGTAGTTTTTTTTTCTCGAACCGCAAAGGTTATTGCCGCGAAGTAAGTATGTTATATACTTACGCGGCGTCTATGCTCTCTTCCTATACTAGTGAAAGGGAGAATTAAGTCGGTCTCATTGACGAAATTGCTACGTTTGTTAGAAAGGAAAACATATCGATCGCGCGTATCCGCTCTCTGCGTGGGGGTACGTGTATCCTTACTCTATATACACATAGACACCGGCCCGAAAAGATTCATGAGAAAACTGTCGGCAGTTTTCGTTCCGCGAAAAGCTCGTTCATTATTGCTCGTTTATTATCTACGTAAGCGTATATGTATATATTTTATTTCCTGTTGAGAAAAAGAAAAACAAAGTAAAAGAAATATTGTGAAAAGTGATTTCACTTCTCGTGCGGTATAATATTGCGAAGAGAAATATCGAGCTAATTGTTCGCTTTTTCTCGACTAATTTAATTAAAGTTCTGAATCATTGAATCACGATCTGAGCACGACCCTATCGATCGCGCGCTACCGCCGAGGCATATAGGTACCGTTATTACACATTTATAAATCATGAATGGCAATGTTACGACTCGCAAGTGACATTCTCAAATTTGATTTCGGCTGAAGCCTCGAAACGAATATGACTCACAGCGCTGATTTGTTATCTATAAAAAAACGTATGTTTTTGCGATTGAGATATAAGTGCGAATGTGTCAAGGATACGTCTCGCGACGAACGTTCTACGCCGAAAGAATTCGCGAGTAGCTGAGTGTATACGCGACAATTAAAGATTAAGCGTGTGACATTATTTCTATATAGGTTGGAGTTGCTGTCAGCGTATTATTATTATTATCTAATGACGAGGTATTAATTAGAGCGGACCTAGTTTTTGAAAGCTCTCTTATTTTCTCGTTATTTTGAGATCATCGTGGTAGTATAATAGTAGACGGATAATTTTATTCTTAATATAGTGTGTTTTAATTCCGATGAGCATTCAGAATATTAATTAATTAAAATATAGTCGTAATTGAAAAAGTTTGATACTCGAGAGATTAGTTATATATACCTTATATAACCCTGAGATCACCCCATTTTTCAAACTCGAAAAAAATCATTCTGATAAGGAACACATGATGCCACCACTCGAGATAATAATATAAACATTGCCACCACTCCGAAGCGAGCAAATCTTAGTATTACAGTAAAATTTATGAGAAATTCACCGGGTTTTCGGATTGAGATAAATACCTTTTTCATTGCGTGTGTCACATACTTAATTAATAACCGCCCCTATCATACAATTAAACTGCTTGAGTCATAACGAGAACTCCATCATCGTTGGCACCCTTACATCTCTTTTCGTTACAAAAACAAAAGTATACATTCAAAACTTAAAGCACATCCAAACAAACCATACGCGTTTATTTTAACGAACGTAAAGCACTTTAATTTCTCCGTCCCTTTTCCGACGAAACCGCCAACCACTCGAAATCCCATAAAACACCCATAAACAAACTTTCCACTCAGCACTAACAAAAGATCCCTTCTGCGACACTATAACAAGTAACAGCGACCAGCGAGAAATTGGTAAACCTCTCCCCGGCGACACCCGTATGTATACTTACAATCGATAGCCATGAATCATTCCCTCAAACCCAAACACGCCACTTTTCTGACACCCTACGCGTCTGGAACCTAACCTCTGCACGCGGCTCTGTAACAGCACACGGCTTCGTCCAAAGGTGCCTCACCTCATATGCGCATAAAAAACAAATAACAAAAATCAAAGTGTATAGGTACTACTCACGGCTCGGAGATGACGGGTGAGATCTTGAGCACGGTGGTGAGGAACGCATGGTCCTTGCAGATGAGCACCGGCTTCTGGGGCGCGCTGTTCACGTTCAGAATCCGGAAGAGGATACAGAGGATCACGGCGAACAGGGCCAGCAACGCCGTCGACATTTTTCCTTCCCTCTGTTCTCTCGCGGTGTTGTTAGTGGATTACCTGCTCCATAGGTGGGCGCAAGGGCGCGGCTGTCTGTCCTTTTTGGAAATCGGGAAGTTTCGTGCCGCTCTCTCTCTCTCTCCCCCTCACCACGCACTTATGTAGGACGGCGTGGGATGTAGCTGCTTCTTAATGCACAAGGTGTCTGCTCTGCTCTCGGGTGAATCCACTTCGCGGCGCTGCTCTGGAGCCAGATATAGAGAGCCTTTGAGGTTATGTCTCTGCCCGCCCTCTCGCGCGCGCGCGCACTCCTGTATGTATGTATATATATACACACTCCCTGCGAATACCTTACTCCGCACAGTCTCTCTCTTTCTCTAATGATAATACGTGTGCATGTGTGTATTGCACACAGCGTTAACACTCCTGGAACCTCGCGCGCGATATCGCTCGGTCGCTCGTCGGCGCTCGACTGAGCGCTTGGCCGGGCGGTCTCTCTGGTTTTTTACACGCGCGAGTTGTAGCGTGGCGTGGGTCGGGCGCGGGAGCGGCGGCGCGCGCGCAATAGGCACACACATCGGTATACCGGCTGGTTTTGCTTCCTTCGCGAAAGTTTTGCGGTGTATACAAGGGGTATTATCAGAGATGAATAGAATTATTCGGAAAGTTGCACGCGCGGAATTCACGCGTGCGATGATGATGGGGGAAGGGGAGATGTTTGTTTACCTTCGGGATTTTGGAGGTGAGTGTATATTTTAGAGGTGGATTTTTGGAGATTCTCGTTAAAGCGGTGTACTTATACGGGCAATGTTTCGACGGGTAATGTGTTGTTGTTTGGTGTGTCTGGTTTTGTAGGAAGGAGGGTTTTATCCGATCATATTTTTTTGAAATTAATGGTTGTTCCAGAACAAAAAGGAAATATTCTTGAAACCCCCTTTTTGTTTAGTTAAACAATTTCAGACATTTTTAGTAGTGGCTCAATTGGATTCGCTACGTTGGTCGCGTCACAGTAATTGTAAAGGATCGACTGAAGGCGTAGGTTTCTCTCCTCGAATTAAATATTCGGCTAGGGAGAGGGCACGGAGCAAAGTAGCGAAGAGGCTACTTTGTAGACGTTCGACCACAGCGATGTCTGAAATTGCAGTTTTCTCATTATATAGGGTGACTTCACCAGTGAAGGAACGAATAAGGAAATTGTAGCTTTTGTTATTTAATTAAGTGGTTTAAAAATGGATTAAAAGTAAAACCCTTTTGGAATTTATATTCTAAAATATTCAAACTTTACGTCGGTGAGCAAATTTTGAATAAAGAATCAAAGTAAAAATTTTATTTAATGAAAATCTGTAAATATCTCCTAAACACCAGTAAAGGAACACGCAATCTTAGTATCTAAATACGTGTCACCAGTAAAGATATACATCGCCAGTGAAGGAACACTTAATAGCGGCGATTTTATGATTTTATTCTTAACAAGATAATTTCTTTTATGCAGAATCTTTATATAAAATGAAATAAAATTTTCAAGGATTCGAAAATTATCGTCATGTTAGATAAACAATACATAGAAAGCTTGATATTTTCATATATATAAAGAAAATGTTCGTTAACTGGTGACTGTTCCAATACTGGTGTAGTTACCCTATATGTATATCCTAGTTTACTTACATTTGTTCTTGTTTAATTCCTTTTTGTTTTTTCTTCCGTCGCAACTAAACTGGACAACCATGTTTGTTGTTTCAGTCTCTAACGAGACCGAGAGCTAGACAGAACTATTATTTGTAAAAGCGTTAAAAAAAGAAAGATTGTATAAAAGCGTATTTGAATAAAGAAATTAAAGTAAAACATTACATTTGTATTGTAATTTCTTCATGCGTAAATTAACAATGGTAATAGCAAGAGGTATAGTATAACTATTGTTTTTTGGAATATTAAAATGACAATAATGGTTGTTAATACCGCAATAAAAAATATTTTAAAGTTATTTGTTTATCGTATTTGCGATGAAAATTACTTGCCTTTTTTTTAAATGATTAGAGTCAGTACCTAACTTACAAGGAGATGATCAGGGATGCGGGTCCTGGATTTGGCTAAAACTGTAAGAGTTACTTCATTATGACAAATAATGAAAGACGTGTCTCGGGATTTTTGTGAATGGGTCTTTTGTTCCAAGACCCAAGTTATTTTATGTCTAAAATGAACCATTTTTTATAAAAATGGGGTCTCTTTAGTTATAGGCTTTTGAATATTTCGGTCATATAATTGGACTAAATAGTTTATAAAAGAAGGTCTAAAAAGCTTTAATTTAAGCTATGTTTTGTTAAAAAATGTCCATTTCTCAAAAAGTTATATATCAAAAATAAAGTAAGAAAATGACTAAAAATTTCTCATTTTTTTCAAGCATTTAACGGGTGGTATTTTAAGCTATCTTCTGACTTTATTTTTGATAGCCTATAACTTTTTGAGAAATCGACATTTTTTAACGGAACACAGCTTAAATTAAAACTTTTTGCCTTCTGTTTTAAACTTTTTAGTTCATTTATATGACCGAAATATTAAAAAAGATATAACTAAAGGAGACGCCATTTTTATCAAAAAATGTTCATTTTAGACACAAAATAGCTTGGGTCTCAGAATAAAATACGTGTCTCATTATTTGTCATAAACAAGTACCTCCTACAGCTTTAGCCAAATCCAGGATCCGTATCCCTGGTCATCTCCTTGTCAGTGTCATAATAGATTGTGATTCACGCTTAAGGTGGTTCCCCTCGGACTCCCTAGTCAAAGCAGTGCTAAATGTAGAAATTACCTAAAATTAAAAAAAAAACAGAGTGTAATGTGATTTATTTATTTAAAATGATAGAGATAGTTAATGTATTATAAATAAAGTGTATTTAACATGACTAAAATAACTTTTTTCACAAAATGGCGATATTCTAGAAACTAAATATTGTCACTACAAATAATTGTTGATAAATCACTGGAATCTTTTTTGTTTCTCAACCGATTTTAGTTTTCAAGGTTTCATTTTGCTCCTTAAGAAATTTCATGGGGACTTGCCGAAGGAAAAATTAAAAATTATTCAAAACTCAGAAAGTTATAGCCAAATATAAGAATATTTTGTTTTAACGACGTGCATGAATTTATGTACGTCTATGTTCTATAACTTTCTGAGTTTTGAATAATTTTTAATTTTTCCTTCGGCAAGTCCCCATGAAATTTCTTAAGGAGGAAATTGAGAGCTTGAAAACTGAAATCGGTTGAGAAACAAAAAAGATTCCAGTGATTTATCAACAATTGTTTGTAGTGACGATATCTACTTTCTAGAAAATCGCCATTTTGTGAAAAAAGTTATCTTAGTCATGTTAAATACACTTTATTTATAATACATGGACTATCTCTATCATTTTAAATAAATAAATCACATTACAACTATGGTTTTTTTAAATTTTAGGTAACTTCTACATTTAGCACTGCTTTGACTAGGAAGTACGAGGAGAACCACCTTAATGAATGAGCATACTTATTATGTGATATATTTTTTGTATACTAGTAAAATTGTTCAAAATGAATTTTTTAAAGCAATTGTGTAATCCTGAAACAGTAAACTGTACATTATTATTGATCAGTTTTTAAAGGAAAATGTGTTACGTATTAGGGCTTATCAGGTACTGATAAAATGCGTTCGTATCTTAATCTTCCTACATTTCAATAATTTTGTCCACATTTCTCAATTCACAAAATAAGTGACAAACGCAGAAAACTAAAATTTAATAAGCAACCTAACTATTCATGCGTATCCCCAAATTCAGTTTTAATCTCTTCCTTTTACACCTTTTGAAATATTCATTGGGCACCGTTTATTGAAGTGGAATTTCGCCTGTATCTGAAAGCCTTCGTTCAGTCCGTTCAATTAGCCTTGCTAAACAAATTTCACGTTCAATTTGAAATTTTAGTGTAAATGGTTGTATCTATTTTAAATATAAAATATTTCGCATTTCATGTTCACGTTTTGTGCCATTTTAAATTAAATTTAAAAACATAAGTTTATCGCTGCTTTTATTTCTAGTTGAATGCGATGTACAAAAGTATCTCGATTATTTAGCAAAACACGCAGCTGAAACGTTCCACGAAACGAAACGCGTTTAAAATATTCATAAATGTTACTGGAATATTGGTTAATGGATATCGAACGGCACCTTTGTATCGATTACTATAATAGCTATACGTAACGAAGTTTACTCGTTATTAGTGTTGTTTTCTTTTTTCTGGTACTTATTAATGCATAAAATCTATTAACATGTCTAACTAATCAATATTATGGATTAGTCTCACTGGATTGTATTCATCATTCTTCCGTGACATCTAATGATTAACTAAACAGAAGTAATTTGTATACCTATGAACGATGCAACGATCGATTGCATACGCTGCATGTATATGATGACATTTGTATATATCAATGATACTTCAACCACATCCTTCCAAGCTTAAAACTAAGCCGAATGGAAATAATAATCGTACAACTATGTTACAATCAGTACATTATTGTAAATTCTCGCACCATTTGGTACGTTTCGGTACGTTTTAATTAAGATTCGGACATTTGTACGGGATCGTACCTATAAACGTACCGAATCGTACGGAAATGTATGTTAGGGTACTCGAAGGTACAGCCTGGTACAGAAACCTACAGAAACTTACATATGCTGAGAAAAATTATTTTTTGTCTCCAAAAATTTCTTGCCTAAGCGTATCGAAACGTACCCAAACGTACCAAAACATGCGGAAACGTACCTCAGCGTACAAAAACGTACGAAAATGTACGTCAATGTACGTGAATATACGGTGTTGTAAAGAAAATTGTGAGAACTTGAAATATACTGAAAAATATTTGTCATTTTAAAAGTTTTTGTAGAATAAAAATTTTCGTAAAATATTATATTTTACAATTCCGTACGTTTACGTATGTTATCGCATGTTTCTGTAAGGTCACGTATGTTGTTGTACATTGCTTTACGTTTTCGTACGTTTTGGTACATGTCAGTAGATTTCAGTATGTTTCGGTACCTTTCGGTACGTTTCGGTACGTTTCGGTGCGTTTCGGTACAAAAATATTTGCATATTGATACATTCATTTGGTACATACAAGTATGTTTCCGTTCATTTTCGTACGTATAAGTATGTCACTGTACGTCACCGTACGTTTCTGCAAGTTTACGTACGATTCGATACGATTTGGTACGTTTTGGTAGGTTTTCGTATAAAATGTCCGAATCTTAATCAAAACGTACCAAAAGGTACCGAATCGTACGAAAAGGTACCGAAACATAGCGCCACGTAAAGGAACGTGCCGAAATATACGATAATTTACATTGTAGTACCGTTTATTTTTTCCATTCGGGAACGCTATATATTATACTTTTTGGCAGATTTACCTACAGAAAGTGCATCTCTTCGCTTCGCGATGTACAATTATAATAAATTATATCTCTAACAGCATTTTCTAAATAAACGTGACAAAGTGCAACAATTTGGTCTCGCCGCGCGCAGCCATCCTCCTCAAACCGCTTAAAAAGCCACATAGCAATTTACAACCGCGAAATACGCTCCATTTAAAAAAAAACATTCCTGTTCATTCAGATGCAAATTGCCTCGTCTGTATATAATAATAAAAAATACTCTCTTAAAGCCCGAGTAACACACCATAAACTCTACTTCGTCCCCATACATAATGAAACGAAATTTCACGCGGCCAATAAAACCGCGACGTGCGGCTTTTCAAAAACCATCATATTCTGCTCGACTGACCTGCTTCACTTCCCGCACATCACCGTCGCGCGCCTCAAAATCTGCGGGGCGCGCGCATGCGATACAACTTTAAGGTCTTAGAAAGCTACGCGGGTGAAATTTCTGGTTGTAAAAATCGCTGACACATTTGATCACCCGCGCTCAGGGTCTGATTTATTCGCGAATTTCGCGCGCGCAGCTTCTGCCTCATTATGAAACACAAGGGCCTACCTATACGGTGCACTCTTTGACTTTAAGCGTTTTTGAAAGTTCGAGAGGCAGAGACGAGCCGCGCGACGCATATATATTTTTAGTATACCTCGGTGCTCGTTGTTCTCGATTTTTGCGCGCTGCATGATGTGAGTACAAAGAACTGCACGCGCGTATACAAGCAGACGCGGATGTTTGCTTTACCCGATGAGAATGCCGCGAGCGAGTAAACGACACGTGTCGTCCATATTATATATATGATAGGATTTCGAGAAAGTTCCACGCGTGTATTAGATTTACTCGTGGAGTAAAATTTTGATGGACCGAGGCCGCTTTAGGCTGAAAGCAGTCGACGGAATTTGATTTTCAAGGTAACGAGAGACACGGGGCTCATGACATTTTCAAGCCCGCGCGTGCGCGGATCGATCGCCATGGAAAAACGCCTGCCGCAAAGATAGAGAGAGGGAGAGCGAGCTGTGCACAAAGGCTAAAGGTCTGCTGTGATGTTTCGAGGAGCCCTAAAAATAACGCCCCGACCTATAAAACCGACGAGGTCCAAGACGGAATGCGCGGCTGACGGTTCGGGAACTTTCTCGCTATTGTGAGAAATGCGCTCTGAGACCTTGAAATTGTAGTGGCTTTTGGTAATAGGAAGAAATTTTTTTATTGCACTTTTTGATGTGTTTTTTTGTGCAACGTATACAAGCGAATTTTGATTAAGAGAGTGAAAAAAAAAATTAATCCTTTTGTATTTATATTATAATGATTCATTTGTTAAAATTATGTTAAACATCAGTTATTAATACTCGGAGTGCGACAGAAAGCTCATTGTTACACGCCGGCGGGCGTTTTTGCGCGAGATTCTTTTGTTTGAATAACTATTGTTTCGTGACTGAATGGTCGTGGACACTCAATGAAAATGTATAACGAATGAAAAATTGATTGAAATTGAAATGATCTTTGAATAAAAAGCAGGTCGTCTGTAACGTCCTGAAAGAAAACATCTTTTCAGAATGTGAAATTTCGAGAAAGCAGACAATGGTTTCATAAAATTTCTTTAAACGCTTCCGTTTCCGTTGTTTGTGAAAAATGCCCTTCGTATTAAAAATAAAGTGATAATCAATAGAGCTCAATTTGTATATTTTCCCCATTGGAGAGAAAATTGCTAATATTAACTTTATAGGTAATTTATTGCATGGCGTATGTATTCATATCTCGATAGTGAGTTATGATTAGAGTGCATTTATTATTGAAAATGTGTATACTATACATTCCGATCTTGTGATAAGAAATTATCATAAACGACCGAGAACGATGTTAGCGGCACTTAAGGACGTTCTCCGGGTCTAAACAGCAATTTTAGTTTTTATATTTTTATATAATGTTTTATTAATTTGATAATCCAAGAGTAAGTACATGTAAAAAATAAATACTTGAAAGAACATGAGAATTTTTATCAGACAAATGTAGGCAATAGTCACTATGGTATTGTTACAAGACAAAAACTTCAATAAGTTCTTTAAATTTTTTTTTATCCTATCTTAACGAAATAAAGCTTATTTTGTTCGTTCAGAAATTTCAGAAGGAGTATCGATGGGAAAATTTATGATACGATCAGTTACCAGTACGGCGCAATATCAATTTGTTTAAGAAAAGCAAGTCAAGTTTTCATCAAAACTTTCTTAAACAAATTGATATTGCGCCGTACTGGTAACTCGTATCATAAATTTTCCCGTCGATACTCCCCCTGAAATTTCTTAACGAACAAAATAAGCTTTATTTCGTTAAGATCGGATAAAAAATAAAAAAATTTAAAGAATTTATGAAGTTTTTGTCTTTAATTGTAACAATAGCATAGTGACTATTGCCTGAATTTATCTGAAAAAAAATTGTCTTATGTTCTTTCAAGTATATATTTGTTACATGTACTTACTCTTGGATTATCAAATTAATAAAACATTATATAAAAATATAAAAACTAAAATTGCTGTTTCGACTCGGAGAACGTCCTTAACTATAAATTATTCCCATCGATCGATAGAATCGAAGGCGCGAGAAATTTCGAGTTAAAGGTGCGAAACATTTCAACGTATGTCGTAATACTTTTTGCGCATCCAAATACACAGAGCAAGAGAAACGAAAGAAATACCTGCAATTATTAAAAATCGTAAAAAATATATAGAAAACATTAGCTTTCGTCAAAATTACGTTCAAACCCCCTACATTCTAATATAATCCACTGAAAATCAGTTATACGGGTACCAAAAAAAACTACACTTCACTCGACTATAGATTAATTTAGAACGCTATACTTATAACCGAACAACAGTATAAAATTCCCTCATTAAATTTAAGAAGCTACACACTCCATTAAACCCAACAACTCCGGCCTAATCCAAAATCATAGACACTGCCTATATACACGCAACACACCCCCGAGATTCCCATAAAACTCCGAGAGCCGCAGCCACCCTCACGCATACGGCGCTACCTCGCGCGATGAATTACTTAGGCATGCATGATGTAAGTGTGTAAGCATATGCGACGGGCGCGTGCATGTCGCCGGTGCGATTCACGCGAGCCGTGCTAGCGCCGTTTATCGATTCAACTGAGCGGTTATATAGCAACCGCGTCGTCCTCGTTCGCATATACGACGACGACGACTGCGTTTGTTTGGAATTTTTTATCCGCGCCAAGTGCGCGGCTGCAGGTGATCTTTGGCAGGAGGATTGGATAACGGTGAGTATATATAGTGGTTTTCTTGTGCCGGTGGTGGGATGGGTGTGTGGGAAATCGGTTGGATTGTTGACTATTAGTTTTATCGCTGTATTTGATTTGAATGTATACAATGCCGGTTGTGTAAGTAAGTCGATTGATGACAGTTAATTATTGGTATAAGTATGTTGTAGAGTTGATTATTGTCAACCTCGCGAAAATGTGGAGGTTTTAAATATTTCCTTGAAATTCATTATTTTCACAGAAGAGTAGAAGATAATGTACGTGCTGGCTGATAAGAAGTCGGACAAATATTGTACGGTCAACTGAAACGTTTTATAGTTATTCGAGGCTATGTAAAAAAAATGACTGACCAAGTGTAACAATTAAAAAAAATTTTTTAAGTAATAATAGACGTGACTGCAAGTACGACGTTATAATTTTATAAAGTGCGACACTAAAATGTGTATTGATTCTATCATAAACGATTGCCTTAACGTCATTATTTGCTTTTAGTTAAGTCAAGCTTTGAAAATTTTATCTCCTAAAGTTGTTCTTTGGATAGAAAAATTTTTAAACAAGCTTTTAATAATGTCCTAAATGGTGGCAGAGCCGATAAGATAGTATATAATCATGGAATAAAAGACTACAATGAAAAACCTTATCTAGAACATCGTTTTACTTTGAAATTATTTGAAACTCTTTATTTTTTACCTTTTTCATAATTACACATCACGATTGTAAATTGTAGTGTATAATACGAAGGAGAGAAGAAATAAAAATATTTTATAATTATCGAGTGATAGTTTAGCTGAAAAAACACGATACATAGAGCTCACAAATGACGTACACAGAACTATTAATAAATAATTAACCAATTATTACCTAAAACTGTATTATGTAAGAGAAATTTCATTTTTTATTTATAAATAGAAATGTATTTGTTTATAGCTCACGTATATATCTATAAGTTATTTCACATTAGATTAGAAACTTCGCATTTGTCATTGTTAATAGAAAGTTACGTATTCCTACTTTTACCGCGCAATAAAAGGAAAATCGATGCGGAAGGAATATTAATGTTATTAGTATATTAATTGCTCAAGAGAAATATTACTATTCGCGTTTTATTGTTTAATGTTTCCTTCATTTACAAGTAGACTAATGTTACAGAATACTTATCCTTCATTTTTATTTCCCGAAAAATTACTTTAAAAAATACTTATTCCTATATATACATAACTTACAACATTGTGATAGCAAAATAATGTATTTTTTGGCGTAATTATGATATCAAAATATTACCGATGTAGTTTTTCACAGTAAATTTTAAAGTAGTAGGCATCATTTTTATTTCAGTTATATGATAGGAAATAGCAAAATATACTCACGTTTCGTCCTATAATGAATGTTATTCCCATCTCTACTAAGGTCATTTTATAGCCTGAAAAGCGGGACAAAAGTGGCGTCTGATTCCCTCTTTTACTTTATTCCCGCATATGCGGGATATGCGGGAATAAAGTAACAGTCTAATTTTTTACGTTTATGGTGAATTGGGTTAAAACTAACAAAATTATAACACATAAATAAAAAATAACTTTTCAAATGTATGAAGTGGCCGCAGTGGAGATGGGAATAAAGTACTACATGTAACACGGGACTAAAGTGGATCATTCCCTTGGGTGATCACTGCCCGAACGAGCATAGCGAAGCTAGGGAATAATCTACGACTTTAGTCCCTTGTTGCATAATGTACTATTATGTAATAAGTCACAATATGTATGTAGCACCGTAAAACATTAACCTTTAGAGGGCGGGGGTGATCGATATTTCGACCACCTGCCAGGTCGAGGACGTACAATGAGTTATTTGTTGATAATATGGATAAATTTTTGGTCTAAAAAAAAGTTGACTTGAACCAAAATTTCCTCGTCCTCTAAAGGTTAAATAATTTAAAAAATACATCGCGGTATCTTCAATCAACTCTTCAAAGCTCTTCTGAAATATCGTATACCCATTTATGGATATATCGACTTCACAACGAAAATCCATCTGCCCCACATAAGAATTTCATCCGTTGATATACACTTATAGGTCCCTGTTGATCCTTATTTTGACCCTCAGAACGACGATATCCACAATGTCGGACAAAAGCCGAAAGAAGTCGACTGGCAAGAAGAACGGCAACGGCAACGGCGGCAATGGGGGCAAGGGCGGCAAGGCCAAGGGCGGGAAAAAGACGCGCTCGGCGAAACGCAGCGGGGGAAAGGCGAGATTCACCATGGACATCCTCGACGAGAAGGTGATGGAGAACGCGTACTACACCTGCCATAACATAATGGACGTGCTGCTGTGTAGGGGATTTCCCTGGCCCGAGGCGCAGAAGAAGAAAAAGAAGGGAAAGAAGTAGACTAGGTTGCGGACCAGTGTTAGTTTTGTTTGAATAAAGGGATTTTGTGAGGTTTGACGAAGAAGTAGGGGATGTTAAGAAAGGACAATGTGATGCAGAGTGTTTGGGAAGTAATTTAATAATTCATTATCAAAATGGATTTGTAACTATAGTAAAAATTAGTTTTTAATGCCGTTACAGTTTATAATACACGATAATCGATTTTATAAGAATATTTTAGAAAGTTTTGATTGAAATAAAATTATAGTTAACTCTGGCGAATTTAACGTAAAATTTTCGCATAACTTTATGTATAACTTAACGTATAACTTTTATAATAAGTCGTTCTTTTCAGTAAATTCCTTTGTGATTCTAAGTTAAAAATAAAAATTACCGCGAAGTTTAGTTTGAACTTTTTGGCCGACAATATTATTAGTCGCCTATACTAAATTTTATCTACTGATAAAAATAAGATATCCTTTTGAAATGCGCACTATACCCGTTGGGAAATAGTTATAACTTACAATGAAACGGGTATTATTATGTATAACGTATTTTAATAAATGAAAAAACTAGCGCTATCAATCTGAAACTACTGCAATGGTTCTAGAATTTATTTTCGTTTTTACTACGTGCTTATGTGAATTAATATTAGAGTAGCCAAGTAACTGAATGCAACAAAAATAAACACATAAAATACTGGGACACCACTTAATCAAAGTTATTGAAAAGATGCAACTTTTATACGCTTTACGGATCAAAGAGAACTCATGTTCGTGGATCAATGAAGAATGGGAGGGGCTATAAATATAACTGTTCGTGTTTTTACATCTAGTTATTAATTCATAACAGAAGTTAAAATAAATACATCCATTAGAAGGAAATATTTATATCTTCAATCTAATAATTAGCCTAAATTCGAAAAGTTTGTTAAAGTGGAGATTCCTTTACTGAAGGTTTATTCTGCACTTTATTTTGTATCTTTATATAGAGTAAAAATGGATTCTGAAAGAAAATTAGATCATAAAAAAAATTGTTACACAACAATTAGGCGTGCAAAATACATTACAACTCTCTCGTAACAGTTTTTATTCAAAATATCTTTAGTACAGGCTTATCCGAAGGGTATGTCTCTCGAATTACCATTATTTTATCGCCTTAAACTATTATTGTTTTTTTCTTCTTTTCATTTTGTAGTATCAAAACTCGATAGATTTAACAGTTTTGAACCTTGTTTATTTATTTATTCTCGTTTCTGTCATTATCATCGATACGAGTAGAAGAAAGTAATATACATAGGTGGGATATGCAAACGTAGTTACGAGAACACAACTCAATATTATTTTCGTTGTGCAAAGTATTCGGATCTTGCAAATGAAGGATAATGATCGGCTTTTGCACTGTTGCCAGTTTAATAAAATACATTCTCTCTTTCTCTCTTCCACGTTGCCATTCCACAAAACGAGTGTTATTCAATAGGCTGTTAAAGAAGTGCTCAGTAATTTCAGATTGTGCAAAAAATAATATTTGCCCTCTATGGTTGTCTTATCAATTTACATTATATATGACAATCTTAATGATGCAAAGTATCACAATTACAATTAAATCAAATTAAAAAATATTGTCCTCTACATTTGATCATTATCTATCGATTACAGAGTACTTGACATAATTGAGATTAACGTATCTGCACTATAAATATAATACAAACGATCAAGTGTAAATGTAAATACATATCACGACTTCCTTACTATACTATAAGTTTGACAAAGTTTACAATGTAAATTGTTGGATGCGTAATAAGTATTACTCTCTTTGGCTTATCTAAAGCAGTGCTGCCAGGATTTTTTATTTTTTAAGTTTCAACACACGTAAAAACGGATAGATACTTTGAGGTACATTTTTTAAATTTAATTCTAAAAGGTTTTAAACAAATTCAAAACCTGATAATCTTTTGAAAAGATTAATAACTTATTGGCTACAATTGACAAAAAACTGATCGCATTTTTCTTGCAGAATTGCTAAATATAAAAGTCATTAAAATTCTTAAACTGAATTTAAAAAATCCCGTATAGGTGCAGCAACTCTGGTTTAAATGACTGCCAAGAGATTTTTAAACTTCTAAACGGCACAAAAATAGAAAAATGAAACTTCTCCTCAACCTTATGGATATTGACATTCAAACAAGTCTTTTAAAATTACACCTCATCAGGAATAGGTTGTTCTTAATTTAAATAAAAATTAAAACATTCTTTAATTTGCAATAAATTTCGGTTAAACATCATATTCTCGTTTCATAGTAAAATTTTGAATCTCATATGAATGTTTGATTAAGAAAATTTTGAAATAAATAAATGGATTCAATCTGAAATTTTACAATTTAATACACAAATGTATGTTTCACGCTTTTTTGGAATCGTACTTTGTACATCTTACAATAAGGATGAATTCATGAAATGAATTGATTAAATAAAAATTTACAAAAACGATAGAACTGGAAACAAATTGCAAATCAAAATGTATTTTATACAATAACCTTAAAATTAATTTTTAATTCAAATTAATTAACTCCTAAACCTGCAAACACAATCCACATTATTACAATGGCCGAAGAAAAGCGTTTTCTGCCCGATGACACAATCCAGATTTATACAGAAAATGTGAAATTCACTTATTCGACATGAATAAATTCACTTCAGCGTCATAAACTGATTGTCATCAATATGAAGAAACCGCTCTTTCCCGCTCAATGACGGGAACTCAGTATACTTAAACATTAAGTCCAATTGGCAAATATAAAAGTTTCACGAATGTTACTTAGTTTCAGGCTCTGCCTCTGAAACGCTTGTATTAGCTTCCGGCTCCGCAGGAACTTCATTCTTTTCAGGACTTGTTACTTCTGCTGCCTTAGTTTCATCTGTAGTTTTGGTAATTGGCACTGAAGCTTAAAAGTTATGAAAATTAATATTGTAATAATATTTCTTTCTTATTATAAATTTGTTTTGAGATGTTCAATATACCTGTGGGATCGACTAGAAGAGAAAACACTTCTTCCGTCGTCATGTGTTTAGTATGTTCTTTAAATTGATCCAGCAACTCCGAATACGTACTCCAGAAAGACTGTTCTTCGGGAATGCTGAACAGAGTCTAAAAAGAAAATAAATAAATTATATCCTTCATGTAAATTTGCTGATAATTAACGTTGTTACGGGAAGTATACAATGTAAAAATAAAAGAAATCTTACTTTGAATTTATCATAAATAACTTCTGCTTTCTTTTTTATTTCATCTGCTTTTTGCTTGAACACGATCTGCAATAAAGAAATAATTGTCATATAAATGGAAAAAAATAGATACCATAGATTACCATAAAATTAGAATATTAAATTATGAATAATAGATTTAAAAAAAAAGTTACCGTTTCTTCTTCAGAGAGTTTCCAATCTGATAGGTTCCCAACATATCGTCTCAACTATAAATAAAAGAGGTTTTTAATAAAAATATTTTATGCCATAAGATTTAAAAAATACATAATATTATTATATATTACCCTTTTGATAGTTTCAACAATGTTTGGATGTTTTTTAAGCATCAAGGGAACAATCTGAAGCTCTAATATCTGATCCATGGATTCCAAACATTCATCCACATTTGCTTGATCAAGGCCAAGACTTGACCTTATTTGTGAATCCAAAAACATTATTTGCGACTCTATGCGTAATGTCCTAAAAAATAAAATAAAATTACAATAAATAATAATGTCTTATAATTAATAAAAAATCTTTTATAACTCGAAAAAATAATTTATGAAGCTCAAATCATCGATAGCCTCTTTATCCAAGCAAAAAGACATCATATGGGTTTTTAATTTTTTAAGATATTTTCATACTAATTTTCTGCTCCACTTTCAACATTTTCAATATTTTATGTAACATATTATGAAGTAATTATGTACATTGAGGTTAAAAACTGTAATATCTATTAAATGTAAGTTCATTTGTCTTTTTATATATATGTTATAAAATATTTATTATAATTTTCGCAATGCGAATCCCCTAACTAAATGTATGAAATTACTACTAGTCTTGTTTGTCTTGCAATATAAAGCAAAACTTTCAACTACATTATAAAGTAATTGAAGAAAAATAAATAAAAAAAGCCAACTACAAAATTTTGTTCTCACCTGAGCCTCAGCTGGTTCGTGATTTCCGCCTCGTCTTTGGCATGGGACCTCCTGTCGTCCTCTGGAACATGCACATTGAAGTCTAAAGAATCTTTGATTATCTCTGGCGCGATATTGCCACTCTCAAGCTGTTCTTTCAATCGCATGGCGTTGCGGGTGACGGACAGGTCCCAGCGGGCCCTGGCCGCCTCACTTTCAAACCTATCAGGCCTATTAACGTCCAGCTTGATGCCTACGGGGAGGCCGGCGCGCGTACGCGCCACGAGCAAGCGCCCGGCATAGCCGGGGCTCGCCCGCGCCTCCTGCACCGACGCGCTCTCGCCTACCAGCAGCAGTGCATCCTCCGCGCTGCTGACACCACCACCGCCACCACCGTCGCCGGTCTTGCCTGCAAACGCCGAGGATGGTCACAATGGGTGGGACAACGCGCGCACTACTGGCGGCGGCACGGCGCCGGTGGATCAGAGCTGGACACTACATGTTATCTTGCTTTTTATTTTTAACTATTTTTTTTTTCATTTTGCGCGGAGATTTTGATGCTACAGCAGCTTTTTGTAGGATGTCACATTTCGTCAATAATTTTTTGTTACTAAGAATATGAATGTTTTTGAAAAGAGCCGAAAGAATGTATGCAACAATTTTGATGGTATACCCTTATTGTGTTGAACTTATGATATAATCACCTTGCAATTTTAATTAAAAATTTGGTAAATGCACATTGAACACAATTTCATATGTTACAGTAGAAGATACAAAGTCCTTAAAAAATTTAATTATTAAATTATTTATTCCGTTTCATTTAGTATATATTTTTTTAGTTATTCTTAACATAATGGCGTGATATTGCAAAGCGAATTAAAAAAAATAAAATCAAGTTTTTCATTTGGTGTATAACAAGAACAGCAATATTATCAATTTGTCCGGTTCTGACTCTACAGAGAATCTAAGCTACTACACTTACTTTCAACGCTCATCCTCTTTTTAATAGGTGCAATAGGAGTATCTTGATTCTCATTGGACTCTTCATTTTTGCTTTTTGTTCGACTTCTTATAGATTGGTCTACAACAAATAGTTAAATAGACCTTAATTTTGAAATTTATAGGAATTTATATTATTTTAAAAAATCAGTTGCAGCAATGAAATAAGACTCGATTTACAAATAAGGCAATGATCTTTATTCACGTATTAGTAAAAATATATTTTATAAGTATAAATTATATCTACTAAATAAATTCTTTAGATTACTTCATAAATTTGGCATTTTGTATGAACAAAATAAATATTCGCGTTCAAATATAAATCACATAATATTGAAATAAATAATTATTTTGCTAGAAAAAATTATATAGAAAAAGTTGAAAAATAATACTGCAACTGTGAACCAAGCTACTGGTTTACAATGAAAATTTAAGGTTTGCGGATATCATAAATGGATACTATATTCGGATAATAGGCTGTCTGTAAGCGAATTAAGCGCAGCTGTTCTAATAGCACTAATCTTTTCAATTGTTCTGTAGTAAGTTCTCGGGTTTCATCATTTTCCGCATTTCTTGGCTCACTTTCATTACTTCCGATCTTACTTTCTGTCTTCAGTGAATAATCTAATACCGTAGAACTACTATCAATGACGTTCATACCTTTAAAGATCAGTATGCTTTAATCAATGGGACAGAGTAAAATTATATCAAGAATAATGAACTCTTTTCTTTTCTGTTATAGTTTAGTAGTGGGAGTTAGTATAAAATAATAATAAATGAATGAGTGATATTTTTTAGGTAATAATTTTTATAAACGAAAAATATTTCAATGCAAACTTTAAGCTTAGGATAACTTTAAAAGACATACCATTCCTCGATGAATCAATTGGAAGTTCTGCACCATCAAAATCATGAAATCTTTTAGGTTTAATTTTTCGACCACTACGGCTAACTACATTTTTCTCTGTATCTTCATCTTGTGAGTCATGAGATGCATCTTGTTTTGGTGTTTGATTTTCTGCAAGAATTGTTGCCATACTTTTACGTCCCCGCTTCTTTTTTTCAGGAACCTCCTTTGAGAAAAAAGTATTAGAATCATGAAGTACCAATATAACTTATAAATTTTTATTATAATAAAAAATGTAAGGAGTAATCGCACAAGCCAATTAAGCTTGATAATGGCCTGTCGGCAGCTCCCTGGTTGATATTGGGATTATCAAAGCCACATATTTAACTTAAAAATGCTGCAAATTTTTGATAAATCCCATTTGTTTATTGAAACCAAATTTGAAAATCCAGTTGATAAATCTTTGTTTTAATGCAATATTTGTGAATATAAAACTAAAGTGATGTGAAAAAAATGGTATTGTAAATCATAAAGAAACTGAAGAATATTTAATTTTTAATAAATTTTATTTTAAATTATTTAAACTTACTGGTGTGTGTATTACTTGGGACTTCCTCTTTGCGGCCTTCTTTTTATCCCCCTCATCAATTATCAGGTTTCCAGATTCACCGTCATCTGCTGAAGCAACTGTGTCAGTTTCCTTTTCAGATGCATCTTCTGCTGCGTTTTCAGGTATATTTTCAGCACTTTCTGAGTCTGTAATAATAATATCGAATAATAAAACAATCATAATTAAAAAGAAGTATCTGCTTTTCTTTCTATTTAATATGTACCTCTTGAAGATTCTCCAGAAACAGGATTTGGATATTTCTTTAAATCTTCCTCAAGTTCTTGTATACCTTCATGGAAATATTTTCGTCTGACTTGTTTACTAAATTTATCTTTGTTATCTGCATATTGAAAGAGATCTTCAATTTTACATGTTCCACTGAAATTTCATTCATTATTTATTAAATATTTCTAACGAGAAACATTTACAAATTTAATATAATAGATCTAAAATTATTACCTCATATACCTCGTTTTAACATATTAAATGACGTAAATTTTAAGAAAATATTTTCATAGGATTTGGTTTAATGTCTGATGCAAAAGCTATCATGAATTACCTTTATCAAGAAAAATGTTTTAATGTTGGTAATGAATCGTTTTATATTTACATAAAGTATAAAATGATGCAGAAGAATGTTAATAAATCATTAATAATAGACTATTTGAATAATATTCAATTAATGTTTTAATTGGCTCATCTTTTGACTTCTATACAAATAACTATTTTTGTAAGATATTTAATATTGTTTGTTATATAATATTAGATCTTTTACAATTTCAAGAGATAACAAATTGTCAATGTCTAGGAAAATAGGTCAGAATCAACCATGTTTGCAGCATCTTTAGCTGCATCGAACTAGGTCACAGACATGTACACCAGTATCTCCAGGAAACTTAGCAACCACTTGGTACCCACCCAAGTGCTTTCTAAAAATACCAGAAAATCATATGAAACTTACATTTCCTTAGTGCCATAGAAAACAACGTGGTATTTGGCGTGCTTTGTATTTGGATCCGTTATGTTCTGTATCTGAAACCACAAACCGTGAATAAATTAGTGCTTACAACAGTCGTTATCATCGCTCAGCAAAGCGGGCCTAGCTACACACATTTCAGCGAAATTCCGGTGTATTACGCGCGGTGGGTCGGACCAAAACAAAGGGCATATACAAGTTTTTTCTCTTTTTTTTCCCAGTATAAAAACGAGATCCGATCGGCATCCTAACCCCATCGGCGCGCGTCCTCCCCGTGGACGCGACTATATACTTACTTTGGCTGGCCAGGGCGGATAACCTCGCACCTTGGCAAAGATCCGCTCGCCGACGTTGAATTTCTTCGGCAGCTTCACCATCTTCTCGACGCACGAGCCAGCGGCGATGATCCTCTCACTCCCCTGCGCTGTAACCCTTTTTATCTCCCTCTCCTCGCACGCACACCGTTGTTTTGTTTTTCGCACGCGCGCTAGAGCTGCTGCCCGTCCGCGGCTTCCTCTCTCACTGCACAGCTATCTCGCTCTCTCCCTCCTTTTGATTCTCCGTATAGCCAGCTCCTCTCACCCGGTACCACCGATGTGTGTTTTCTCTCTCCGGCACGGCTACGACGGATCAATGGAGGAGCTGCTGCTGCTGCTGCTGCTGTGGTGATGCCGCTGGTGGCATGACGGCGACCATTTGCCGACTATCGGGGTTTAAGTATCAGACGCGCTCACGTCGTCTTGGCCCACGCAGAAGAAAAAACGCAAAACATGCTCTCGAAAGAGAACGAAAAGCGCGCGCTAACTCGCTTTATGTCTTTCTTTGACTTTGTTTTGTGGGATGGCTCGTCCCGAATTTTTTTTTTTTGGGGGAACGAAGAGCTTTTTATTTTCTCTTACCGCGCGGGGAAGAGGTGGAAGATGCCGACGACCGACGAGATGAGAGAAGGGCGCAATTCTGACGCTCGGATTGGTAGCTTCGGTGCTGTGGGAGAGAGATGAAATACTGAGGACCAATCGGAGAATGATTTAGATTAGTGACGGGAACTGACGGCTGGGGCGACAGTTTTTGTGACTGACTTTACAAATTATTTTTTCAATCAAAAATAAAACTGAAAGATGTATAATAGAAATTTCAGTTTTGAAAAAAAGAAATTACTTCAATAGTGAAATTAATAAAGCAGTAATTTAATAAATACAATATAATTAATTAGATTAAGATCCTTTAGGGCCATTACAGCTAAAAAAGCATAGAGCACAGCACGGCACAGCACACAAGATTAGCATTGGTTAGTATATCTATATAGCTCGAAACACAACACACATCTTGTGCTTCGTATCTATAGATATACTAACCAATGCTAATCCTGTGTGCTGTGCCGTGCTGTGCTTTATGCTTTTTTAGCTGTAATGGCCCTTACAGCGAATCCACATTGCATGAGCTATGCTCGATGCGCGATGCGCGATGCCGTCCGAAAAAAAGTTGTTGTCCGAAATCTACAAGATTTATAACTCTATGGTTATGAATCCTATAATAATTTTAAACATAGAGTTATAAATCTTATAGATTTCGGACAACAACTTTTTTTCGGAAGGCATCGCGCATCGCGCATCGAGCATAGCTCATGCAATGTGGATTCGCTGTAAGGGAGCATGTACATAAGCGCTGTGCTGGGGCCTTTCTACATATGTGTGTTCTGTCTGTTCTAGGCAACTTCTCTCTATGTCTGTCTCTGTCTTACATAAACGGAACAGATCTATCTGTCTTTGTCGGGAACACACAGAACACACAGAACACACATTTGTAGAAAGGCCCCTGTGCGATGCCGTGCGATGCCGTACGATGCCGTTCGATGCCGCGCGGTGCCGCACGATTAGTGCTTCGTCCGATCCGTTGTCTACATGGTTCAAAATAAATTGTAAGTTGTATCTCTGCATGATTTAAATTAAATAGTTAAATAAATAATGCAGAGATACAACTTACAATTTATTTTGAACCATTTAGACAACGGATCGGATGCAGCACTAATCCGTGCGGCACCGCGCGGCATCGAACGGCATCGAACGGCATCATACGGCATCGCACAGCATTGCATAGCACAGCGCTTATGTACATGCTCCCTTAGATCGACTCATAAGTTTACAATTAACTGTTAACAAACACACCGTATTCCTATTTCCAGGAACTAAGTATACATAACAAATATTTAAATATTATTATGGAGTTTCAAAGATCGTTAATTAATGCGGGCAAAAATTTAAATGAAATGTTTTATTTTCTGATACCCTTCTAAAAAAGAAAAAAATATTTATTTGTATTTCATGTCAATAAAAAAGGAACCTAGACGACTAGACCTACTATAAATGCGGCGACTGCATCATTTTAATTATAGTCGCCACATGAATCGAACCGCGTGGCGTGCCGTACCGTCCGTTGACCTTGACCATCTGTATCCCGTGTCGTACCAGTCGTCTGCGTTTTTGAAAAACGAGTGTGCCGTCTACCAACACTATTGCGTCCGTGCTCCAAGCAACAAGGATCAAAGAAGTAAAGAACGCAGATTCAAGCACGGATGCAAAATGTTGATAGACGGCATACTCATTTTTCAAAAGCACACGACACGACTTCGCGGGTCCCGAGAAACTGATGGTTCGTATTTATTTATACGTATATTTGTTGATAAAACAGAATGGGTTCGTTGTAAGAAAAATACAATAAAAAAACATATGCTATTTAAAGTATTTTAATGTTTCAATAAGCTTTATACGCTATCAACCCATCATATTTATAATTATAATATTATTTTGATAAATACCTTTAATATTTTTAAATAGTAGATACTTGTTTCTTTGATAAGCAATATATATACTTAAGCAATTTAATTTTTTTAGTTTCTTTGCATAATGTATGTACATTTATTTAATGTATAATAATGTACCCTGTAAAGGTATATAAATATAATACTAGCCTTACCTGTATAGATTGTATTTTGACTTTTGACGGTTTGACAATGGCACATAGACATAACCTTAAAAATCATTCTGTTCGTCAGACGCCCACGGTTCAGTTCATCGTAAAAACATTTTATTTGTAAACTTCAAGACGCAGCAACAGTGTACATAGAATTTTGTAGTTTTATCAACAGTTTTATTAATCCTCGTTTAAGTATAATAACTTGTTTTTCAAAATTTATATCTAAAATTATTTTGTAACTTATTCTATATAGTACATTCCAAGAATGTAAATTGACTTTTGAAAAGATTGTTATACTGTCCTTTTATCATTTAACTATTATCAATATTAATATTTTTATTTTCATATTTTATTTGTTTGTTATGGATTAGTATAATGCCCAGTGTATTTGAGTCTGGCTTCGCTTCACCAATTAAGTCTAATTTGCTTAACTAACATGTGTATTATTATTGTTGATAGAAACTATTGGAACAGTTTTATTAATAACATTTCAATCATAATATATATTATTATCTATATATAAATATATAGATCAAGTATTTTAATATTATACAGGCTTTTAAATATTTATCATTTTATTTTAGATCACATATAATATAAACAAAAAATGTCGCCTCCAATGGAAAGAATCCAAAATTTAGAAGCAATTGAAAAAGATATTATTACTTGTTTACAAAGTGCAGGTAATTAATTGTTTTAATTTGATAGATATACACTTTTATGTCAATGATATAAAAATAACTACTTTTACAACAGGGCAAGCTTTTATGGAACTAAGCAAAGATAAGTCTAATTCGAAGCAAGCAGAAGTGCAAACACATCAATTTATAAAAACTTTGGCTCTTGTTGAATCAAAATTAAGTGAACAAATTAACTATTTGACACAGGTATCTACAGGTAAATATTAACAACTATATTTTTATTCACTTTTATTAATAATTTTCAACATGAAATTATTGATGAAACTAAAATTTTACATTCAAATGCTTTGTGTATAAAATATTGATAATTTTCACAAATATAACTTCAGCGTTAAAAAGATCATTTCACATTAGACCTTATAAAAACTTGATTTTTGCAATATCTTGCAAATCAAAGGTAGGCTAGAAAGTTATATAAACATTAATATTTATCTTTATATTTTTATAATTCTGTAACATATCTATAAGACATTCTATTTAACGTATATAAAATGAAGGCATCATCAAAATAATAATACACTATTTTATTTAAAATAGTTAGAAGATTTATTTTCTGAATAAAATCTGGAAGTAATTAACCCACATAGTTTTCACTCTTTATATATTTTTGGCATAGTGTGAATCATTTTTAATAAAATTGCAGTTTATCCATTTGTAACATCATTCCAACAGTATTTATTCATATTATACATATTTTTTCTATTTTTAAATACTATTTTGCTCTCGGAGTAAAACTCAAACAAATCTTCATTTTTATTTATTGACTCCAGTCTTAATATTAGAGAATTTTAGTACATTCTATAACTTGTGCTCCAAATTGTAATTGTTTTTCTTTTCAAGTAAAAGAATTTTAGATTTTACTAAGTCTTAAAATTCTATTGCAATGTAATATTTCAATTATTTTTTAACTATATCTTCAATTGAAAAGATATTTAAAAATTCAAAAATATAATGATTCGAACATACTGTTATATAATGTATGAAATATAAATAAAAACTCATCTAAAAACTGGATAGTAATTAACCTTATATATTAAATTTGTTATTTCTGTTTTCCAAAATCTACTTGACTGAGTTATGTGTTAATAAATAGTTTTAAGTAACTTTTTTTTTTATAAAACTTATACAAAATATAAAGCAAAACTTGCGCATATTTATAAAGTAAAAAGAATTTTAAAATTATTTTATAAATTAAGCTAAAATCATGCGAATGTACTGAATCTATAATTTAAATAATTGTAATACTCTATCTGATCGACTTTTTATTGCACATTAATGAAAGGTAAAATAATTTTTCAGGTCAACCTCATGAGGGTTCTGGCTATGAAAGCCAAAAGGTTTTGCAAATGGCTTGGCACAGATTACAGCACGTACGAAGTAGAGTTGATGAGCTAGAGCGCCTTAAAAACAAGCATTTGCACTCGCGTAATCTCAATGCTTTAGGGAGGTCTCAACAGCCACCACAGCAGCCTCAACAGCAGCAACAACAACAGCAGCAGCAGCAACAGCAACAACAACAACAGCAGCAGCAACAGATGACCTCAACCAATGTTTCTGTGCAACAATCCCAGGCTAACTCTTCTACATCGTAGTTCGTGCTTGTAAGATAATAATTTTGGAATGCAAACTATATTGTTGAGCAATTTCTTATTCTATTAGTACAATTATTTTGTGCTTGTTTTTTTTTTTTTTTTTTTCATCTTTATTTGTAAAACCTTAAAGGTATAAAACTTGTTTTTCAAGTCTGAAAATACTTCTGGGTTAGTAGTCAGATATTGATGAGTCTTGGAAGTCTTGAACAATCTTTCTATATATTTAAAGATGTCTCTCCATATTTTTCAACTCCTTTATGTTAAAAATTTTAATATTTCTTTTTAAAGTTTAATTAGATTTTTGAAAAATAATTATATCGCAATTTCAACGCATTCGCGTCAATAAAAAAAAGTAAATAATATTGTCAATGGTTTGAAGAACGATAATTCAAGTTTCCTCATAGACTACATCGTTACAATTTTTAAATAATTAATAAAAAAAAATTTGGAATACTTAGTTTCTAATTGTGAAAATGAAAAATTTGTCTAAATTTTAGAAACTTATTAAGGCATTCTTAATTTCTGTTTTGTTTTGTTTTTTCAACAACCAGCATTAAAAACTTTATTTTTAAAGAATGGTAGAGATTGGCATTCATTGAATGCGTTTTCGTATAGAAAAAACGCGTGCATCCTCTCTGTTTAGGAGAAAAATTATTAAAAAAACTGTCTCAAACATGTCGTCGTGATCACAAATGACTAAGGCACGGCGCCGTCAATGACGGCCATGCTACGCTTGACAGTTGCAGCCAACGACAGACGGGACTTTCGCTCCTCTTCAAGCTGCTTGCACAACTGCGCTACCTGCAACTGTAGATCCGTCATCTGGCACTTCAAGGCTTTAACAGTTTCCGACAGGTACCTAGAGACAGACAACACAAGATTTTGTCACTTGGTGCTGGAATCGCTGAGAAGCCATCTCTTAGAATCGCAATGGATTTTGTACAAAGAAAAAACTATTGAAAGTTAGAGGAAAAGTATCTATTGTGATCTCCTCTTAAAAAAATGATGGCCAGATGTTGTGAAATACTTAAAGTGATTTTGATTGGACTGTAAGGAATAGGCGCGAAAATTCTCTACTTCCGCTACATTTGAATTTTTGAAATTCAATTTTTATTTTTTAACTATTTAAAATTAAATAATTAAATCAAATTAGAATAAAAAGATTAATTTTGTCATGTTTTGAACAATGATCTGATTATCCTATCATTTGAACCAATTAAAATGAAATCATAGTGAAAAATTATATATTTACAATCTAAAAAATAAAATAGTACGCGCGCAGCACGTTTGGATTTTGCTAGTTGCCTAATAATTTCGATGATATCTGTAATAAATGAATTTTAAAGTAAATAAATATGTGTGCAACATTTCAACAGAATTGCCACCATATTATTTTGCAAGTATTAAACTGTATTAAATTGTAAGATATTTTATAGACCTCAATTTTTTACGAATTTTAAACCATTTAATTTTTACACTTTTATATAATTGACTACCAGAATTCAAAATATTTCATAATTAACAATAGAAATATATCGTTTTATTTATATTTTTTAGTATATGTATTTCATAAAAATTCAGAACTGTGTAATGAAATACACAATTTAAACAACATTCAATAGTTTTTCTTCGTATAGGGATTTCTATAAATATAGTAAAACTTGTAACGTGGGAAAATGTTATTTACATGTATTATGAAACCTGTTCTGTAATGTATAAAAAAATATTTTCCTAATTGACAATATAAATGGTGATTCTGTAATATTTAATAAAAATAAAATAATTTAGTCATATTTATCTATGTTATGTTAAAATTTCTTCATGTTAGTTAAAAATTATTATAATTTACACTGATATTATTGAAGTTATGTTTATTCCCTTTAAAAAAAATGTGTAAATTAGTTACTCATGTTATATTTTTTTAAGTAAAATTAGCTTATAATTATGTATGATGTATACCTTCGTCACATGCTTTTTAAAAATATTTTTAATAAGTAAAAATATATAAAATATGATTTATATATATAGTATAGCTATTAAAAATAACAAAATCCATGTACAAGCCAAGTTATTGTCAATGTTATAGAAACAAATGAGTCAATGACTAGAAAACTAGTGTGCAGACAATACAAACAATTATTTCAGACTTCAAAATGAACATTCCACAACAGCAAACGAATAATTAAGATTCAACAGCAGTGGGCGTGAGACCTACATACCTGTCTTCATACGTATCCCAATTTCCGACTCTACTATGCATAAACGATGCGCTATCGTTTACCTTATGAAGGGGGTCGAAATCCATCATAGCTGAAATTGTATATCATTATGATTATTGCAAATTGCGTAGTTTAGCTTGTCATCGTACAATAGATGTTTTTTGCTTTGCGAAGGGAATGTTTTTCATAGAATTGCTTGTGTTCCTTTTTTCGTTGTTTTTCATTTCCGTTCTTATAATTTTTGTTGAGTGCTGAAAAATATGTAGTGCCTCCCAACTAACTCTATATCGAATCAAAACAAAACTGTTCTATGACTACCAAAAACACCACATCAAAATTAGTGATCGTTAAGTCGAGCAATCTAGGTATTGGCTTGTTACGACGAAAAAAGCAAACAACCACACGCACACACACACGCTTCAATTCCTATCTGTTTAATTCAGTGAAACGATAAAATGCAGGTTAAATCATGAAATTATAAGTTTTTAAGTATATTAAAATATGGCAGCCAAGTTAAATTTTCACTGAACTATTAGTGGCTCTGTGTTAATACGACAAAGCAGCAAAACAAAATTCGTGTATTGAAAAAACCAAGCAAAATTCACGCGTATAATGCACTTCACACTATTACTTACCGGAGTGTACTGTGAATCTAGCGTTAGCTGACAAACAGTATCCTTCGATCACTCTCAAAATTATCGCGTCATCCTCAAACTGTCGTTCATCTAAAAAAACAAAATGTTTTTATTAATAAATATAATTTTCTTACAATATCAATTAATTAGGGCGATGCTAAATATCAGCACGATTCGAGCGTTACCGACTCTTCATTTTTTATTTGTTAACGTAATCTATATAAACGCTTATTTGAAAAAGAAAAATTTCATGTTCTTCATTTATACATAAATGATTGCAGACAATTTTCCCAGTGATTCTCTATTATGTGTAAACTTTTTACGTTGAAAAATATAAAATACTGTATTTCAATTTATTAACGTAAAAATTTAATATTTTATATTTGTAGGATTGCTTTAGAAATTTTTCGGGCATATTATAGGCAAATCATTATTTATTATTACAGGCAATATTTATTATTATTTACAGGCAAATAAGTGGCACAGCATTCATTATTTTGTACGCCAAAAAATTTAATGCTAATAATCTGTTTTTAATAGAAAACTTGATGCCGATAAAGCGCAGGACACGCCTAAACATTTCAAATCCCCTGAACAAAAGAAAGCTTAAATAAAAGTCTATAATACCAATAAATATCAAGACAAGTGTCAGCAATCTCATCTGAAAAGGTGTTAGTATACCAGGTGCAAGTACCAGCACCGCCCGCCAAAACTACGGCAAATCAAAAAGAGGCGACAGATGCGCATCACGTCAGGTCGCATTTCACAAAGAAAAACTCACTGCACGTTTTCGTCGACCGGCATCCGTCCATAGTGTCCGTCTTCCCGAAAGTCTTGAGCGCGTAAATCGGTGGTGCTGGTCTAAGCGAAGCGAGGCTCCAGGGCGAATTAATCCCGGGGGACGAGGAGTGCTCCGCCCCTGCTGTTGCTACTACCTGAAGCTTCGAGTTCTGGCTGCTTGACTGCTTGAAAAACAAAGAAGCCAATCGTTAAACACGCTCTAGTAGGGTGAACCCGGTTATCAAAGCGCACTTTGCAAAAAGGTTTAAAATTATAAGTCAAGTCAGTGGACACAGAGGAGCACCACAAGAAATTTTGCAATCGCAAAGAAAAATTATATATATGTATATAATAAGTATACATTGATGGAACAGAGTAGTCGCAATTTAATTATATGCAGAAAAAGATGCTTTTAAACACTTTATATGCTTAGGTGATCGTCGATAAATATATAGATATATATTGTACTTGAACATAGATATAAACATGTCAAATAAACGTGACGTCGAAGTGATCGCCCCGATTATCGGTCGCTCGACCAAAGGGGTTCGTACATTCCAATTGTGTCACAATGAAATTTAAAAATTTACAGACATATGTTACATATTATGTACATTATTGTGCGAGATGATTATATAAAAATATTTAAATTCAACAGCTTCAGTGCTATATAAAAAAACATGCGGTTTTAAAAATAAAATTTGATGAAAAAATAATGAACGTTTAATTATTTACGTATGCTTTTTTAAAGTGAATAATATTTGGTGCAATTATGATAGTGCTCAAAGATTTAAAGAACTTTATAGTCATCAATTTGTTGATGGAATTCGCGATAAAAATATTAAAACTATTTAAATATTAAAATTCTTAATCTTCGAGTTAATTCATGGTCATGTTAAATCGATAATTGGGACTAGCACTTCGTTAAACTTTCTCAGTGCGATGCATGCCTTTTATTTCACTTTAAAAAAATACTACAGCAAGGCGTTCTAATTCACTTTTGCGCTCACAGCTAACTTAATAATAACTGTTCAAATATAAAAAATCGAAAAAATCACTGTTTTGAAATAATCAGTCATATCGGGTGGCGAATCTTGACTAGCAGATCCGTAGCAGCTGCACTCTACAATAATTATCGTTTTTAAAGAGACTTCGCTAAATTCAAACAAATTTCTTTATGACGAAACTTCAGCGTGCGTTTTTTCGAAATAAAGGAAAAAACGTAAGGAGTCGCGCACATTCTCTTTTTTTCTCGCTCAGTTAGTACAAGAAAACGTAAAAAAAGACAAAGCAAAAGCATACTTCTCACAACATGGCTGTGTGAAAAAAGAAAACTTGATAAGCGGCATAAAACTTGGTTCTTGGTGATGTGGTGAATTTTCATAATCAAAAAATTAGTAGCAGTCAATAAACGAAAAAGAATTAAACTGAATGTGCTATTTTTCACAAGACCGTGAAGTGCTATTACATAATCAAATCATTTGGTAATGAATACATTTTGAAAATTTTAATTTTATTTCATTTTTCTACCACTCCAATAATGTAAAATTAAAAACGAAATAAAAACAAAGAAAAATTTTTTGAATTGAAATAAAATGAAAGACTTCAGAGTCAATTTTGATACTAAACTCTTATATTTACATTCACGAACTTTATATAAAACTTTAGTAACTATGGACTATTAAAACTTTTACAATAGTTACTAAAAATTAATCATTTATTCAGAATGATATGACGTTTTAATTAAATTACCCAATAAAAAACTCACGCTAACTCTTCTTCGTTTACCATATACCAAACTCAAATCTGTCTCGATGTGGTTATCAAACAGTAAACCAATTAAAGAAAACCAATAAAAACTCAAATGACAAAATTAACGAAAAAACCAACTCAACGAAACACGATAATTCTAGAAAAAACAACAACTTCGTCTTTAATCGACGTGTTGCGATACAACTTGACAACAAAAAACGTAATAAAAAAAGAAATCAAAACGTGAGATGTACAGAATATATATAGCGTGTAGTTCAACGATTTGTATAGTCGATTGTAATTATTAAAAAATCGTGAGAAAAAGTTATAAACGCAGCCATGCCATGGAAGAGCTTGCCTCGTTCGTTCGTGATCGGGATCGGTTTCTTCAGCCACCAGTGCGCGTAGAGGCCCGAGGTGAACACCTGCTGCTGACCAGCAGCAACGCCGCCGGTACTAGCCTCGGCCTCCTTGCGCCGAGCATGCCCCAGTGGTCGGGCCCTTGGCCGCCTTGGCTTCTGCGTCCCGGCGCCCGCCAGGGGCTGGGTCAGATGCTTGCGCCTAATAATACTGAGCTTCGCAAAGTTAACCGCCTCCTCGTTTCTGCCCTTCCCTTCCTCCTCTTCAATATTATCCTCCTCGTCCTCCTCTACGAGGGGTTCGTTTAATCTGCAGGTACAATGTTCGAGGTCCTCGTCGTTACTGCTTTTCTCTTCCTCTTCCTCCTCCTCGTCGCTGCTGTTGAGAAGTTCTTCAGACGAGGGCAGGCACTCGTTGTTGTTATTGTTGCTATTGTTGAGACGAGAGGTGAGCAGACTTTTACAAGCCGACGGCGAGGACTCGGTGGAGGAGCTACTTTGTCGGGGCGTGGAGCCGAAGGGCGAGGTGCAGATACACTGGTTCTCGAACTTGTTCTCGTCGTTCTCACTCTCGCTGTGCACGCCCTGGCAGCCGAACTTGGCGTAGCCTGAGCCTAGCTCGGCCGAGTGATACTGGAAGCTGTCGGCCATGCCGGAATCTGAGGACGTTGGCCTCAAGGCACTGATCGTCGACTGGTGATGTAGCTGTTTAGGCTGCTGCGGCTGCTGTTGTTGTTGTTCTTGTTGCTGCTGCTGCCCACCCAACGAGCGCCAGTTCTTCGTATCCTCGCAGGCACAGAGATTCGACAAGTCCGCGTTGGTCTGACCAGCAGACCTCATTTCGCGATACGGCACCGAGTCGAAGTTCGGAATGATGCAGCTTCCAACGCTGACCTTGGGTGGGAGACTCCTGCTCGTAGCCTCGGGTATCGTAACCGGAGGCTCGCTACCGAACACCGCCATCGAGGCGCACGTGGACGGAGGCAGCCGGAGGTTCTGCGCCTCGAGGGGTGCCCGGTAGGTTTCGTCGTCCACGACGTACCGGACGTCGAGCTTCAGCGTCGAGGATTTACGCACTGGCCTGATGAGCTCCGCCGGCGGAGTCACCATGGACGACTTCAGTGCCGCTGTCGAGGAATCGAGAGCGCTCGAGACGGGCGAGCGGCTCGGGAAGAGGGCGTAGGTGACGAGGCAGCACTTGCGCATTTTAACGCTCGTGAGATCGGGTCGGAATATGTACTGGAAGTAGAGGAGTCGCTTCAGCAGCTCCGGGTGGATCACCCGTTTGCGCACGAGGCGGGCGAAGAAGCGCGAGAGCCGCGTGTACGGGGGATGGGTGCAACAACTCACGTGGGATATTCTCGTGGGCGAGTGGCCGAGACTCGCACCACCGCGGCTCGCTATCTGCTCCTGGCTGAGAAGCTCGATCCAGTGCTGGCGCTCCTCGCGGCTCGGGCACAGCACCGTTATGCTCTCGATCATGGGACCTGCGGACAAGTTAAATTGTTTATTTTCAGTTGAAAATGGATTTTGTAGCTAGTCAACTGAGTTTTTCCTACTCATTTTTAGAGAAATTTCAGATTTAGTTTTGAGAAATTTCAATAGTTGTTAAACAAACACATTAACACGAATCTACTTATTTTTTACAGGATTAATGACAAAAAAAGCTTTAATATTGAAATTATAGCAATTGCATTGAATAATGTTAATGAAGTTTTTTGTAAAAATGAAGAAAATTTGTGGACTATAACGAAATCTTGGCTTTCCCGCGACGCTCGGAATTCACGTCTAATTTTAGTTTAGCCGGTTTTTCCGGTAAGGGGACTGAGTAAGCAAAGGAGCACATGTTTCACATTTAAGAGCTCTACACAGAGGTATATTGATGTGATCAACGGTCTAGACTAAATTCATGCACCAAAAGTGTTTTCCAGAAAAAATATTATTGTGCTAAAAATAAATGTTGTGCTTGGTTTCCACTTACCAGATATTTCAAAGGCATTCTTTATATCTTCTAATTGTTCTAACGCTACTACATTAATTCCAGTCAAGGGAAGTTTACCCTAAATGAAAAAGAAGCAGAATTCAATGATATTTTAAAAGATTTTTGTAGTTTGCAGATAACTTTACCTCATATACAAACGAACTCATTCTCGGACTTGTACTAAGCACAAGCAAAGTGGTAGGAAATAATACAAAATATCTATCTCTTCGATCAACCCCTGAAGCAAGGATGACAGGGCCAACATGTATTATATCTCCTAAAACATTTAACTCTTCTCCCTCCCAACCTTTAATACCACTTGTCAAAATTTGTAATGCAAGTTCCCGCTGCTTTCTTATTGCTGCACAACGATCCTACAATCATAATATAAATTTAATTTATGAACACGATTCTAAGTACTACTTTATAAAATTTCGCTAAAACTTACAGCAATATCTCTATATACACTAACGCTACGTTGCGTATCTCCTCTATCAGCGTGATTTTTTTCTGTATGCCTTTCCAACTCTTGTAGCATTGCCGAGTATTTATCCAGTCTTCTAAAAGGCTTACTAAGTCCAGTAGTTAATACTAATATACCAGGAGATATCGCGCCACTCCTTTCCATAAAGTCATTCAGTTCATCTCTATAACATTGCAAGAATGCAGGAGATTAGTGAAATAACTTTTCTTTATGAATTTCATGTGCTTAAAATACACTGATATAAATTTTAATAGTTTTCGTTTTTTGACAAGATTAGATATTTATGTTTAGAACCAATACCATCAGGATGACACAGTTCTAATTTCTGATCTGATGTCATAGTAAAAGTGCATGCAATACATAATAATTTAACTTGAAATAAGAAACAAACATTTTTTTCATACATATGAAAACTTCAGATTATATAATAAACTTTATACATACATACATACATACATACATACATACATACATACATACATACATACATACATACATACATACATACATACATACATACATATATATATATATATATATATATATATATATATATATAATAAAATAAATTACCTGTAACGATCTAAAATGCATACTGCTTGTGGGTGACTATTACAATAAGTTGTGTGGATTGATTTTAATTTAGAAGCTAATGTGAGGAAAATATTTCCTACTCTGGCATCCACTCCTTGAGATAATGCACTATCTAAATTTGCTAAAAGACGCTGATGAGTTTCTAAAACTTCATCTATATTTCCAATTAATTGTTTGTACTCTTCTTTTTTAAGGCTAAAAATAATTTAATTTAATTATAAGAATAATTATTATATTATTATTTAAAAATAATTTTAAAGACAATCCTGCTTACACATTGGTTGTTTCTAGTGGTTGCAGAAAATTGGTAACTAATCCTTGTAATTCTGCCACATTAGCACGTTCTGAATCAATGATGTCTTTCAAAACAATATCGCGATTCAATGTTTGATGAATTGGAGAATCTGGTGAACTCTTTTCAGGTGACACTTTGGCTGATGTAGATCCTGAATCTGCAAAATAATATCAATTGATATAAATTTTAATTTTAAAAGCAAATGAGTGATGTTGAGCTACAAAAAAGCTGGTGGTTAATAATATATAGCTCTTACATGACTGAAATTATTAAACTCAAAGTATTAATGGCAGTAACGATAAAGCATTAATGATTCCTACAAAATTATATTGCAAAAATTAATAAAGAAACTAATTAATAAATAATGTTAAAAACTTATGCATGAGATAATTTAAAATAATATAAAAATGTTAAATGAAGCATATACATTAGTTTTGAAGAATGAATATTAGTGATGGCAGTAAGTTTGAAATATTATACATGTATCTTTTCAAAACAGCTTTAAAATACTTGTGATTACAATCAACGTAAGTCCTTACGACATTGAATACAACATCCTTATTAGTAATGTTAGATGAATGAGTACCTGAGTCGCTAAAGCTGAAACTTTGCAAAGATGTACCTGGAGTTCTATACTCCTTGACATAATTGGACGGAAACCAGCCAGTTTTTTCATTAAGTGTTCCTTCCCACCAGCCGCCATCATCTGTCTGTGTTATTGTTATAATATCACCTTTCTTGAAGCATAGCTAAAAATAAAAATTATTAAAATCAATTTTTTAAATAAAATCAGTGAATATACATGGGAAAAAAAATTAGGCTATTAAAAACTGCAGCAAATAAGGAAGTCAAGGTATTTATAAATGTAATGCATGTTATTTCTGCAGTTTATTACAAGCAGTTTATAGGTTCTTAAAATGAATGGCTTGAATATATTTAAATGCATTGCATTTTGAAGATATTAGGCACATTGCTCAGATTAAGATAAGAAGTTCTATTTTTATTCTAAATATATATACCTCAAGGTTAAGTAATATATACTGTTAATTGTATATATATTTTCTATTCTTAAAATTTATTCTAGGATAGAAAATGCAGCTCTCATATTATGAAACAAAATTTCCAAGAGTGATTCACAAATGAAAATAAGTTTTTCTGAGAAAATTTATTTTAGCCATTACTTGGCCAAGTTTCACTTACTTGATAGTTCTGTCAATATAAGTTTACTTGATGGATTTTATAGGCTCCACGTACTCATAGGGAATCTTTTCAAAAAGTTATGAAAGTTACAAATACAATGGTCTGATACTGAAAGTTATTTTAGTCCCTTCTTATCAAAATATTTGTGAGCTAGATGCTAACATAATAGAAGGAGTAAATTCTTAGCGAAAGATTAAGAGAATCTGAGGAGGTATGGATAGTCAATTGTTCCAAGTGGATCAAAGCAGAAGGAGAGAGGATGGGGGTCAAAATCAGTGCCAAGTGCAGCACTCAATCAACATCGTTCTCCCAGCACACACACATGGTTAGCCTACCTCATCGTTGTTCTTCCCCTTGAAGGAGAACAGAGCTGTGACAAGCTTGGGCCCATCGGACCTGGACATCTTGGCAGATTATCTAGAAACAGAAGAGCAGCATTTCCACCGATCAGCTAAAACTGCACTCATCAATATACAACCACCCAGCCAAACGCACACACACGCACTCACACGGGCGCGTATGAGTCAAGGCTCAGTGCCACACACGCTTATAAACTCGCGAAAAAAGCAACGGCTGCAGGGGCCAAAAAGGGGCCACCACCACCACCACCACCGCGACTCTCCGCTCTTTACCTTGAAACAGCGTGTGCTGAAAAGCGGCCGCGCTGGCCGACTCAAGGCATTTGCGTGCCGTCGACAGGGGCGTGCGATGTGATTGTGATGGGCGAGAGCGCACTCTCACGCACGCACGCGAGGGTGCTGAGTCAGTGCGTGCTCCTCGTCGATTTCCTCGGGGGTAGACTGTGTGAACTAACCGACGACGACGACGATGACGGGACTCACCGTCCGCTCGCGCATCGAAACTGAGGAGACAATCGGAGCGAGCGAGCGCCGTGCGTGAAATTCGTAATGTCGCGTTTTGGCAGGACTGCGACTATAAATAAACGCCGCGGCGCCAGCAGCAGAAGCAGCAGCACACACTCAGCAGCTCGCGCACGCGGAGAGAGCAAGAGAGAGCGAGAGAGAGATGGGCGGAAGAGAGAGGGGGAGAAACGTCGAAATATTTTTCTGATGATGATTGTCGAGCGCGCGTTGTATATGTTGTACCTACTATACTTACGAGTTCCGGGGGAGGCGCGGTGATCGGTTGGTTTTTACACTCTCGGTGCGAAAAAAATTGGATTTGAAGTGGAAAATCTCGTTTTGGAGTTGTATGAAGAGAAAAGTAAGAAGTGGTTTTGGTCGTTGTTTGATTAAATACTTATTTTCTTCTTGATATTTTGAATAGCTTCGGTTTACTGGGTGAGAGTTGCGACTTGAAATAGCATCAAATTGAGTATCGAAAATTTTTTTTTTAAGTATATTTTTATTGGCCCCGACTAGTATTCTAGGTCATCATATCAGCCATTACACAATGTTCATTTTCTATAATTTTTACTCAATCATTTGCATATTTTTACACAAATATTTATTCGGGACACGATTTCAATCACCATCACCGAAAAATCCGGATACCTATACATTTTTGAAAAAATGTCTCCGAAAATTTCGGATTGATAGGGAGAATCGAACCCACGCCCCTTAAGCACCTTACCACCTGAGTCAAACGCCGCTCCCTATTGAAAATTCACGATAGTCGTACGCAGCGTGCCATCCAATATTGAGGGTAGAATTTTTTCCCACTTCACGTCTATAACTACTCCGGGACATATATATATATATATATATATATATATATATATATATATATATATATATATATATATATATATATATATATATATATATATATATATATATATATATATATATATATATATATATATATATATATATATATATATATATATATATATATATATATATATATATATATATATATATATATATATATATATATATATATATATATATATATATATATATATATATATATATATATATATATATATATATATATATATATATATATATATATATATATCAACGTAGGGGCTGCCCAAGTCTAGCAGACGATACTATTATAGTATGACCAACGTGTGAGAAAAATAGACATCGAATAGGTATGCTTGACTAAACTTCGAACTACCTCAAGTATTGTTTTTATCATTTTTTGCATTTATTTTTCATAAACGAATAAGTGCAATTCCATATAGTAAATTTAATGACAGCAAGAATTGCATCCCAAGCGAAAATGATTTTCGTGGAAAACTGTTATAAACTACTATAAACTGTTATAAAAAGTTTGGTTTGTTTGAAACGCGTATTCCAATTTATAATAGTTTTTAACAATTTATAACAGTTTATAACAATTTCTTCATCATCCTCAAGCCGGAAGTCCGAAAGTGCAAAGCATTTCCGTACACTGATAGAAGAATATTGTTACTGTTAACATATTTATCTATTTGAAATAGAACTATTTGACATGTTTAAGGATAAAATGTGATATTGTAATAGTTACAATATCTATATTAACTAATAGACATATTCAGATTTGAAAGTAGCTGATGATAGAAGTTCTTGTAAATTGTAGTTTTTTAATCTAATAGCCAATTTTCTACCAGGATGATGTTGTTATATAACAAAAGGGTTTGAAATAAAAATTCCATTTAGTTTTTTACTCCAACGTTTCGCACATTTTTATTGTTTATGTCCCTCATCAGGATAAAGAATAAAAATGTCCGAACGTTGGAGTAAAAAATAAATGCTATTTTTATTTCAAACGTTTTTGTTATAAAATAACATCATCCTGGTAAAAAATTGGCTATTAGATTTAAAAACTACTATAATAAGCATATTCTAACTTACAATATCAATGTTCTCAGGTAACGTATTGAAATTGCTTATGATCGAGAACATGGTAACTCGCTGCCACGGAATTTCCCAATATTAACTGTACACCCAGTGGACGTTGATTCGCGTGGAACGTGTCCCCTCAGTTTCAAAATTCTACAATCCCATTAGCCAATTCGGGTGTAACCATTAACCTTACATTGGAATTGTCCAATGGGATTCCAGCATTTTAAAACTGAGGAGGCACGTTTCACGCGAATTACTATGCAATGTTGTAAATCAACCATGAGCTTCTGTCAAGTTTCAATAGTCGAATTGCAGTCGCAATCACTATTATTATCAAAATAAAGACAGCGGCTATAACACGAGAATACTCTGCGAAAGATATCGTGTGATGCGGATACTGTATAATAACCAGATAATTTGATATCCGAAACAGTAAAAATATTTCCGTATTGGGAGGCGCAATATATATTGGATGAGTCCCGGTTCCGAAACGAAGTCAATACTTTTATATAAAAGGGCATAGGCTACATCCACCGACTTGGTTAATTTAATAATGAACGTAAAATTCATAGCCTTGGAGAGTACCCGAACGGCTAACGGCATCCAAAAAAGCAATGTCGATTGATCCAATTCTCTCAAGTTTGGGTATCTCAATGATTTAGTAAACATTTTTATAAAAGTCGACTGACTTGCAGGAGGTTGGTCAAGAACATTGTCTCGATAGTAACGATAGTAACCTACGTTAAACTCATATCCATACAAATTTTGTAATTCGCATTAGTTGTTTCCATAGAGGAATAGAAGTTATAAGTATTGGTTTTTTCAATTAATTCAAATATAAAATTATATTATCCCAACAAACAAAAAACAGTTATATACTAACTTAGAAGAAAGTTTAAATGTAATATTTATAACTAGTTTCGAAATTGAAATGGCAAAATAAATGCTTCTCAAATACGTTAATACAATATTCAGTTTTATACTCTATCAAAAAACGGCCAAGATTTGTAATCTTTATATTCAATACAGCTAATCGCCTTCCACTACTAAAGATGGTAATGAGTTGGAAATTCTTTGTATGGAAAATAGTGGAACAGAAAATTTTCTTGTCCAACAACAATCAACAATAATCGTTGTTTGTTTTCATCTAGCATTCTCTCTCATTTGGTGAAGAAAAGAATTTATAATATTTTCACTGTAACTGTCAATACTGTAACAAGCTTTAAACATTTGAATGATTAATAATACCTTTAAATCTATATACATTTTGAAAAGTAAGGTTCAGAGGGGGGGGTCAAAACTTTAGACGATCCACTTTAGAATTGAAGTCAACTCTAGACGTTCTCCATTCCGACATAAGCTACTGCAGATTGTGCAAAATTTCGAAATTCTAAATTACGACTAAATTACGACAATTCACCTACTATCCAAAACATCGAATTTCATTTATAGAATTTTAATAGGGATACAATAAAGATATTTCGAAATAAATCATTAGAAACAAGTTATATTCGTTTTAAAATAGTATTCATGAAATTCGATGTTTTGGACAGTAGGTGAATTGTTACATTCGAAAATATGGTTTTCGTAATTTAGAATTTCGAAATTTTGCACAATCTGCAGTAGCTTATGTCGGAATGGAGAACGTCTAGAGCTGACTTCAATTCTAAAGTGGATCGTCTAAACTTTGGACCCCCCCCCGGTTCAGAATCGTAATGATACCGTTTCAACACTTGAAAGCGTATTGAACACGAGATCAGATTTACTGCTGAGTTTAGTGCTTCCTATCGGCGAACTTTCCTGTAAATTATTTATATATAATAACATATTCAACGTTTCATTGATGTTTCGAAAAAATAAACTAAAGGCCACGTAGGACTTTGAAAACCAATACAATTTCATTTTTTCTGCAGAAGGTATATAATAATGCTAGCATATTTTTTAACACGATTTGTAAGTATTTCTCATTAATTTTGTACAGTACTGATGCTTCGTAATCGATAATTTTTTCTATTTTTATGTATTACTTCGGAAAAATGGTCTTGAAAGTAGCGTAGGATGTATTATGTTGTTCAATACAGGACAGTAAAGTTTGAGTATTCAATTTGTGGTAATGTCTCTTTTTTAATAGGCTTGCAAAGGCTATTTTGAAATCCATGTTACGATGTTTTTATAAACAGAAGTTTTTTAACAAAATTCCGACTGGATCTTCCAATATCAAAGAATAGTTTTTCGTGTTTAGCCTTTATCAAGTGTTTTCTCACTGTACCATTAACTTAATTTTTAAAAGCTGAATATTTGTCCTAATCTATCTACTTCTACTACTACATTAAGATTCTTATTTTGTTATCCGAACCTGGAAACCCCGTTTCTAATGATGTAACTTTCATAATTCCTTTATCCAAACCACCCGCTACTTTCTATCTATGTTGTTTCTTTTTTATTATTAGTTCCGGAAAGAAAGTCTAATGCAATTCGTGCAAAGTATTCCTTATTGCAATACCCATATCTATTATTTATATATTTATAACAATTAAGTCATCAGCAAACTTAATGGGATTATTTATAAAATTAAACAGTAGATACAATCTTCAACTGCCCGATTGATGTAATACGAGGCAAATTTACAAACAAAAATCGAGGTAGTTACATGAATTTAAAAGTTAGTAAAATTTCTCCATGTTGTAGGCATTATTTAAAGTCTGCCATGCTGAATGGGGTTTTCAATTAAAATATGTATATTCTCAAAGTACTACTAAAACTGCTATACCAACGCCATTTTTCAGATTGATCTGATACCTGTCATAACTTTATGAATCATGAGGGATTAAAAAAAAAAGTATGTTTTTTCTCCTTGAGTTTGTTAGTAGTAAGAAGCTGTCACATTTAATTTTTTTCAAGGAATTTTGAAAATCTGATTGCAAGTTCGGAAAGAGCGTATCATAAGACTCCTATATCAATGAATTATTGTGCCGATCGGAATATGCTGAGGGCTTGCAGTCAACGAGCGAGAATAAAAAAGCTCTTTAGTCCATTCCATCGTTAATGGGTTGATTTGTTTCTCTTTATAATACTTTAGTAGTGTCACGGATAAGACTTATAGATCATCCGAAGACTCACCTGACACCTCGCGAGTGCGTTCCCGCGCGCAAAGTGCAAGATACCACTTTGCGTGTGCAACTACTCGCCGTCGTCACAATACGTCGACGAGCGAGCAGCAGATTCCCCGAGCCTTTCGAAGGCGACGGGCCTCTCGTGGTACCCAAACTACTCTCTGTCTACTATCTCTCCATCAATACCCTTACCGTCCGTAGAGTAGTAATTATTATCTGTTATGAAGCATATAAATATAAATAATTGTTAAAGAAACATTTTTATTTTACGTAGAAATGTATTTAACATTAAAGCTTTAAACCGTTTTAAAAACGTTATTTAACAATTTTCTAACGGCTTAAAATATACATATATCTCGAAAATTAATAAAAAAAATACATACTTTTAAACAGTATACATTATACTACAGTACACTAAGAAGAAACATTTCATCTCTGTTGATAAAAACTAGTTATAAAAATATATAGTTTATTAATAAATACTAGGTACAATCTCGCAGAGCTAATAAGCTTCGAACTCTGTTATCGCTACAATGTTGGTATCGATAATCAATAAACTATACAGGCAACACTTGGTGCTGAACTTTGTCCCACATTTGACACCGCTGCTATATATACTTACTCGACATTGACACTGTATCAATTCTTTCGGTACGAAGGAATTCCAAGTGCACAGCCGTTAATTGGGCCCGTTCGAACAATACACTCGTTTGGAAAGCCAAAGTGTATAAAAAATTGTACATCTTACACCTTAATTACTACTTTTAAATGCTTCAGCTAAACAACTAATAGTAAAAAATTGTCAATGCATACATATATGCCACAATTACATCTCATGATAAAAACAACAATCTGTAAACCTACAATCCAGTACTTTACCAATCACTGCAACAAACAATGTAAATCACCTTACATCTCACACATCCACACGCACAATATCCCTCACCCTCATATTCTAGCGCTCTCCTGAGGCTCAGGCTCGTCGGGTTCGAACGCCCTGTTCTCGTAGGATCTGAGTATGCCGGTAGGTCTGCGCGTCGAGGCTCGCTCGTTGACGGCGTTGTTCGCCGTCGCGTAGATGTTGTCCTCGCCAACGCCGTTCGTAGCTCCTGGTGATGGTGATGGTGCTGGTTGTGGTTGTGGTGGGACGGTGGTGTGCACCTGCGACTGCCGGCGCCGCTCCGTGACGACAGTCGCTCGTCGTGCCTGCAGCGCCCGGAGCTCCGAATGCGTCAGCCACTTCGACGCGATGCTCGAATCTGCATAGGTCAGAATTCGGAATCACGAGGTGAATTTTTCAGGACTGGGTGAGATCTCGTTCCAAATCGGAAGTATTTTCATGTTTAAAGTCTGGGATAAGTATAGAAAAGTAGCAGTTCTAAAATTTGGAGATAATAGGGAAAGTATAACGTTGTAGTTCTAAAAATAGGGGATAATATAGGCTTCGGTGATTTTTATTGTATAAATATTTAGATGCAAAGTATATTGTTAGGTTTTCTTAATGTTTCATATTAATTTTGCATTTGTTAATTTATACGAGCGTGAAATCTGTTCTTGGTGGGGCTTGCTTAATTCCCTACTGAAAAACTCACTTATAGAGGTTCTTTCGCGACTCCCATGTTAAATACTCTTTATTTATAATCCATTGACTATCTCTGTTATTTTAAATGAATAAATCACATTACAACAATGGGTTTTAAAATTTTAGGTATCTTCCTTTAGCACTGCTTTGACTAGGGAGTCGCAGAAGAACCTCCTTAAAAACTCACGTGTGAAATCTTGTATAGGAACTTTGAGGAAATTTTCATAAAAAAGATTTTGTTAAAAAATAAACTAAAACATTTTCTTGAAATTTTAGAAGGAATAATAAAATAAATATGATCCATATATAACCGTTTTAAAAGTAAAACAAATTAGCTTTGAATTAAATTTTCGTGCTTTACTGGTTTTTAAGTCAAGTGAGATTTTAACGTAAAAGCTAACATGAGTTTTTTTCAGTAGGATTAAATTAAGAAAATGGTATGTATTCAAAGTATAACATGTCCATAAAATTACTCGAAGGTTCGCAGAAATTTCAAATCGTGACATAATATGAATACAGGCGATTTTTACAGATTACAGCTATTTATTTTCTGCATTATCATGATTTTTCTCAAGAAAATTGACCGTTTAGTTTAGGAGTTATAAGCTTTAAAAAGAAAAACACGTTTTTTGTTAATAACAAAAGAACCGTGATAGCTAGAGAAACTTTTTTTTTAGAAAATATAGGTATTTTAATGCTCTTCCGAATGCTATCCATTCGATTCAAATATCATCGATTCAAAAAACGAATTTTTGACCCGCCATCAAACAAAAAAAAAAACAAAAAAAATGAGACCTGCCCGGTCAAAATCGATCGAGTAAAAGCTGAGATCCAGGCGTACACACACACACACACACACACACACGCGCACACACACACACACACACACACACACACACACACACACACACATCCATACAGACATTTTTCAAAAATCATGCATTTTGATTCCTAACACCTCGAAAAACAATTATAACATGTTTTTACAATAACTCAAAAAATTATTATCACAAAGCCTCCTCTAGGAGGAAGCAAAAAAAAAACTCACCGTTCTGATCCAAGGCTTCGAGGTTCCGTTTCAGAGTGATGCTGAACGGCGTGGCGTACGACTTGCGCTTGCTTTCCGCGATGTTAGCGTGTACGGTTTTGCGCCTACCCGGTGGCAGGCTCGCCTCGTTGTCGTGCCGCATCTCGTCGGCATCGTCGACGCCGTCCTCCTCCGCCTCGCGCTGCGTATCCTTCACGATCTTCTCCATCGTACGCTCGAGACTCGCTTCCTCCGACAGGTCCTTCTACTCGCCAGAAACAGAGGTAACATAGTTAAAAAAATAATTTTTTTTAATTAGGAAGTATTTTTATTGATTGGCAAATATGCGCTTTTATTAATGTTTGAAATATTATACATATTGATGTTGAAAATATTAAATATACCTTGAAGCAGCCGACAAGGTTTAGCTTGACTTTGGCCATGATGTGGGAGAACGTCTCGAAGCGATGGAACAGCATCGCTATGAACTGCACCCCTAGAATAGTTACGAATCCCAGAATGAAGACGCAGCCGATTGGCTCCAGCTGCAGATATTTTACCTCGATATGCACCTATACGTTATATCACAGGACAAAGAGACGTTATAATGCTGATCAGAGCAATAATGATAAGAAAGAAATTTTCTTAATTTAACGAGGTACGTACCTCGTTCTTCTCGTTGTCGTAGTTGATGTTGTACTTCAAGCCGAGTGGCCACTGAAAATGAAGCAGTCCCTTGTTGAGTTGCATGAGGAAGACGATGAGAACAAACAGGGCATTGATCATGAAGAACTTGAAGATGTACTCGTTCCTGAGTTCGTAAATCTCCTGGGCTATTTGGGCCTATTGAGCATTAAAGTTTTCAAAATCAATTTTTAATCCGATTGCTCGAGCTTCACGTCAACTTTCTAACAGAACTATTCCCAACAAAATAATAAACTCACCACCGGCTTCTCCTCCTTATCGTTCGGATCGAGGTACCGCGAAATCAGCTCCTTCCAGAACCTCTCCTCCTCGCTGAGGAGATGATCGACCTCACCCTTACCCAGCTCCGTAGCAAGCAGCCATCCAGGCGCTACCAAAAACTGTCCACTGTCGTTACTCATGGCGCCGATGCTACGGACATCCACGGTGCTATCCGCGTCAGAGCTCGCCAGGCTGTCGTCCTCGTCTTCGTCGTCCAAGTTGTACGGCGGTACGCCCAGGAAGCTGACGCTCGCGCGTCCAGTTGTGCTCGGCACAGTGCTACCGTTGTTGTTGTTGTTGTTGTTGTTGTTGTTGTTGGTGTTGCTGCCGTTGGCCTCACCGGCGCCGAGGTCCGAGCGCTGCAGGTCCCCGCGGCTCGCACGCGAGGCTGCACCGTCCACCGATCTATAATGTGTAAGGATGTTTTAGTCAAGGAGATTCATTTATTTCAATATTTTATATTCAAAGAATGGTATATAGTGGCTTGTTTGAGCAATCGTAATTTTAAACGAATTCACTCTTTTTCTAACGATAATCGAAAATTATAAATGTCATAACTTGTAAAGCTGTAATAAATATTTACAAATTAGAATTTATGTATATAGGGTAAAAATCAGGCTGAATACTAAAAAATATAAAAAATAAAATACATGTAACTCGCTACAAAATTCCTTTTTTAAAAATATAAAAAGAGTAATAGATTATAATAAAATAATTTAAAATTTTGTTAAAATTTTGTTATTCTTGCATAACAAAAGATTAAAACTAATTTGTGAAAGTAAAAATTACGTATGGATTTTCGTATGGATTCCACGTACAAATCCATGCGAAATTATTCCATATTCAATACGGAACTGATGAGTATCCAAACGCTTGATTCATTACGCAGGATATTATGTATTAAATTATCAGACAGCTTCAATAGACTTTCAACAGATAGCTTAAGCGCCTTTGTAACCAGTAGCTACTGAATATGTAGATATGTAGATCGTTTACAGTAGTATTTTTTGCTACAGGATTTTCCTGGTATAATTAATAAAGTAGGTTATTGTTTTTTCTTTGCGTTCAGAAGTTTTTATGAAATCGAGTATAAAATCTACGATGTGAAATTCGTAAGGGAGTATTGAATAAAACTCAATATTACGTAAATTTCTTATGAGGTTTTATAAAACTTTGAGTAACGTTGAAAAAAGATTAGGACATACAAATGTAGAAAATAGGGATGCACGAATACTCGACTCGACGTGTTTGAACAGTATCGAACTATTTTTTCGAACTCGAGTCGAATACTCTATACTTTGAACTGTTCAACAATCATACGAACTACTCGTACACAATCAAACTGTTCGAACCAAATGAACTACTCGGACATGATCGAACTACTCGATTTAATCAAACTGTTCGAACCAGGTCAGACTGTTCGATTTCATCGAACTGTTCGAAGGAAGTCGGACTATTTGGTTTTGGCGAACTGTTCGAATCAGGCCGGACTATTCGATTACGTCGAATTGTTCGAACCAGGTCGGACTATTCGATTTATGTCGAATTATTCGAATCGCGCTTAACGCACTAAGTATATTTAGAGTAAAAAATTATAGATTATTGCTCCAGAAATGAATATAGCGATTGCTAGCGCTCCGGAAATAAGTGAGGTAGCTTGTGCGCACGGCGCGCTGTTGTCTGTCACCGTCAAACGGGTTGTAAAAAAAATGCTGGGAAAAAATAGAGGGGAAAATAGGAGAAAACGGCTTCGATCGGTGCATGTACGACCTGGATGGGCGCGAGCGGCCCAGCACACTGCGCGCCAGCCGACACTTTTCAATTTCAAAAATCAATACACTGACACCTAAACGCTAAGCTATAATCCAAGCTCGAATGGGTGAGGGGGGGGGGGGGGCAAACAATTTTATGGTATTCACCTGGTATCGTAGCGGTAACCGCGGCTTTTTTATCCATGATTCTTATGTAATACCTGTTTTATGATATTATTATATATAGGTATACTGACTATATATATTTTTTACTTTAAATTTCGTTCTCTATAGTAAAATTAAAATTTCACTTGTAACTGAGATATTTTTTTCAGAAAATGTAGCGAACCCTGTTTTTTGAATTTTCAAAATTATTTCATCGAATGCATTAATTTTTATTCAAGTACGATCATACTTTTGATGACATTGTTATTAATTAATTAAAAATGTGGTAATTTTTCTTGTATGCAAAACAATCCCTGTAGTTACTTTCCCGCTAAAATGTAATTAATCCCAGTCTAGATTGACTCTTTTAGGAATGAGGAAGGATGAACAATTATTGTTGACTACGCAAGCGCACTCAGAATACATATCGACGCCCCGTACGAAGAAAAGCACAATTCAGGCTGATACGAAAACTAGCACAACTAAGACTTTTAACGAAAAACAAAAGTACCGCTCGCGTCCCCTTGGGGAAAAAAAACAGGACTCGCGGAGTTGAGACGAAAAAAAAAAAGCATGACTCGTTGCGCTCGGATGAAAAAAAGCACAACTCGATCGCTCTGTTATTAAAGACGTAATAATGAATAAAATAAAATTATATAAGCATGAATTCTCTCTGAGAAAGCAATCTGCTAATGCAGTTAGCAACAGTTTTTATTTTTGCTATTCGTAAGGTGTACTATTTATAAGAATGCAATAAATACTACTAGTCTCTTTCATCCGAGCGCAGCGATTCGTTCCTTTTTTCATCCAAGCGCAGCGAGTTGTGCTTTTTTTCTTCAAAGGTTTTGAACTGTGCTTTTCTTCGTTCTTTAATCTCTAAAACAACGTTAAACGTCAAAGGACGGGAAGCTTTCTCTTTCGGAAAGCATTTTTTCCTACTTTTTTATCTTAAAAGTTTCAAATGTAAATTCAAAAGTCGTCAAAAATATTTTTTTATATCGACATAAGGGACTGTCTCCATAAGTGTGCCTAGGCACACGGATTCTGACTTAACAATGAACCAATCGGAGCTAAGAGCGAGTCCACATTAGAGACACAGGCCTGTGCTTTTGTGCTTTTGTGACAAACGAAAAAAACTAGTTGTCCGACATCAAGGAGCGCGGGAGCGCTCCGAAGGCAAGTATCTGTCCAATGTAGAAGAAGCCTGAGGGACGACCGCGCTACATATACTTTGAAATGGGTGTGCGAGAATTTCACTTATTTTTTACGACTTTGTGTTATGTTTTATCTTATATTTAAATATATCACTGGATAGCTTTTTTGATATACTACATGTATAAAAAATTTCAATTAAAAATATTATGTCGTTTTGATGTATATCTAGTTTATATATTCCGAGGGCTGTTTTTCTTATCCTCCAAAATTTTTCTTCTTCTTCTTTTCTCTCCTCGATCAGCTGTTTTGTTCCGACCACTGCTCTGTAACTATATATATATATAGATAACAGCAACAAAACTGCGACTCTACAATAGCCTCAAAATATCGTATGTCGTATATGATATTTTTAATTTTTAAATATAAACATAATACGTATTTTTTAAATATACTACGTAATTAGGTTAAAAAAAAAAGATATGAATTTCAATCAGCTGATGGCATGAGCATACTTTTATACATAGATAAGTATTATATAATAATAATTATAACTTGAAAAAAATAAAGTAAAGAATAGATACTTTGTAAAAATTTTTTCATTTGCAGATTATAGAATTTTTCACAGACTTTGAGCTCTGGAACAGATTTTTATCGAAGGAGCAGCACCAGGAGTAATGCCAGCAACTTCTCATTACATTGACAAAGTCTTCATAGACTACAAGTAATACAATTATTAGATAGACTTTTAGAAGATGGAATAGATAGATAAAAACACACTAAAAAATGATGAAGTTCATTGCATATCAATGCATCAAAGAATGACCAAGAATTTTAATAATATAAACAATCAAGAAAGAAGATGTAAAAAAAGTGTAAAAAAACCATGGAAATGTTTTTAGTATACAGAAACTAAAAGATTATGTCAAATGGGAAAAGCGAAAAGGATGTGTTAAAACTGTGACTCTACAATAGCCTCAAAATATCTTATGTTGTATATGATATTTTTAATTTTTAAATATAAACATAATACGTATTTTAAATATACTACGTATTAGTAATTAGGTTAAAAAAAAAAAATATGAATTTCAATCAGCTGATGGCATAAGCATACTTTTATACATAGATAAGTATTATATTTATAATATAACTTGAAAAAAAATAAAGATAAAGAATAGATACTTTGTAAAAATTTTTTTCATTTGCAGATTATAGAATTTTTTCACAGCCTTTGAGCTCTGGAACAGATTTTTATCGAAGGAGCAGCACCAGGAGTAATGCCAGTAACTTCTCATTACATTTTGACTAAGTCTTCATAGACTACAAGTAATACAATTATTAGATAGACTTTTAGAAGATGGAATAGATAGATAAAAACACACTAAAAAATGATGAAGTTCATTGCATATCAATGCATCAAAGAATGACCAAGAATTTTAATAATATAAACAATGAACAAAGAAGATGTAAAAAAGTGTTAAAAACAATGGAAATTTTTTAGTATACAGAAACTAAAAGATTATGTCAAATGAGAAAAGCGAAAAGGATGTGTTATATTATGAAAATTTCAAAAAATAAAAGTGCTCAGTTATTCTCGTGTTTGATTTTCCCAGGGTGGAAGACGTCAAAAGTTTGATCTATACAAGAATATCAAGAAAGCTTTTAGTGATTCTCAGTTCATAAACTGGTTGTATGATATACAAACAATGAAGAAAGAAGATGTAAAAAAAGTGTAAAATAAACAATGGAAATTTTTTAGTATACAGAAACTAAGAGATTATGTCAAATGGGAAAAGCGAAAAGCGAAAAGGATGTGTTATATTGTGAAAATTTCAAAAAATAAAAGTGCTCAGTTATTCTCGTGTATGATTTTCCCAGGGTGGAAGACGTCAAGAGTTTGATCTATTCAAGAATATCAAGAAAGCTTTTAGTGATTCTCAGTTCATAAACTGGTTGTATGATATACAAACAATGAAGAAAGAAGATGTAAAAAAAGTGTAAAATAAACAATGGAAATTTTTTAGTATACAGAAACTAAAAGATTATATCAAATGGGAAAAGCGAAAAGGATGTGTTATATTGTGAAAATTTCAAAAAATAAAAGTGCTCAGTTATTCTCGTGTATGATTTTCCCAGGGTGGAAGACGTCAAGAGTTTGATCTATTCAAGAATATCAAGAAAGTTTTTAGTGATTCTCAGTTCATAAACTGATTGTATAATATACAAACAATGAAAAAAGAAGATGTAAAAAAAGTGAAAAATAAACAATGGAAATTTTTTTAGTATACAGAAACTAAAAGATTATATCAAATGGGAAAAGCGAAAAGGATGTGTTATATTGTGAAAATTTCAAAAAATAAAAGTGCTCAGTTATTCTCGTGTATGATTTTCCCAGGGTGGAAGACGTCAAAAGTTTGATCCATACAAGAATATCAAGAAAGTTTTTAGTGATTGTCAGTTCATAAACTGGTTGTATAATATACAAACAATGAAGAAAGAAGATATAAGAAAAGTGTAAAATAAACAATGGAAATTTTTTTAGTATACAGATTACAGATAGAAGGAAATATCGGCTATGTATGAAATGACTTGTTTTTGTAATATAAAAGCCATGAGGTTTTTCAGTGAAATATATTTGTCGACTTTTATGGAAGTAAAAGTATATTATAGACTATTTTGACTAATTAAAGAAAACAAAAGAAGTGATTTCAAAATTAATTTATGTGTCATATAAACAGTATATCAGTAGACGAATATCTTGAAAGCTCCTATTTTGCAAGGAATAGATTGTGCAATATTATGAATGTAAGGAATAAAGTACCAAAAACTTTAATGAGAGCTTAAATATTTTTTAAAACAATCAACACGTTTTTTAAAAGCTAATTTTTTAAGTACGTTCTAAGAACAATTTGTCTAGTCCTTCTAATTATTCTAGTCTCATCTATTCAATAAGCACTCTGTACAAATGGTCATAATTTTTTTCATGACTGTACAAATAAATAATACCATTTAAAATAATGATATTAAAAATATACTATAATAAACTCTCGTAACGTTATCACACTATGTAATTATTATTTTCTCTTCAAAAATTGTGAAATCTATCTAAAAAAGCTTTTTACAAAAGTTTAAACTAAGGCAAGTATTAGTCTCTCTCTCCCTCCCCTCTCTCCCTCCTTTTCTCTCTCTCCCTCCCTCTCTTTCTCCCCTGTCTCTCTCGACCTCTCTCTCTTTCCCTCCCTCTCTCTCCCTCGCGCCCATAACATCTGCCAAACTGAGTAACAAAAACTTTAATGAGAGCTTAAATATTTTGTTAAAACAATGAACACGTTTTTTAAAAGCTATTTTTTTAAGTACGTTTTAATAACAATTTGTCTAGTCCTTTTAATTCTTCTAGTCTCATCTATTCAATAAGCACTCTCTACAAATGGTAATAATTTTTTCATGACTGTACAAATAATCTTAATAACTGAAAACTTTCTTTTCGAAAAAATTAATTACAAAAAAAAAAAAACAAGAAGAAAAATGAAAAGTTCATGCAAAACTTATATGCTAACAAAACTAAATTATTTTTACTATTTCTCTAAACCACTGTTAAGTTGCTTTGTAAAAAAATCCCCACCCCTATCTCTCTCGTCTATTTTTACTTAACAACTATGTATAATAACTCCATGAAAAATGTTGAATATTTTTTAAAACAGCCCTCAAGACATTCTGTACAAGAATAATACAATAACAAACTTTATTTTGAAATATCTACGGAATCTTCGAAAAATGTTTTCTTTAAAAAAAAGCATTAATATTTTTCCTCGAAAGTATTTAATTTATAAATTTCTTTAAATTAAAGTAGAAATAACTTTAATGAGAGCTTAAATATTTTTTTAAAACAATCAACACGTTTTTTAAAATCTAATTTCTTAAGTACGTTTTAACAATACAATTTTTCTAGTCCTTTTAATTCTTCTAGTCTAATCTATTCAATAAGCTCTCTATACAAATGATAATAATTTTTTTCATGACTACAAATAATAATTTTTGTTAGTATAAAACTTTCTACGAAAGTATAAAATAAGGCAAGTATAAACATTTTCCTTTATAATCTACTCTCCCTCCCACTCTTCGCCCGCCCTCTCTCGCCCTCTACCCCCCCTCTCTCTATCTCTCTCTCTCTCTCTCTCTCTCTCTCTCTCTCTCTCTCTCTCTCCCCCCTCTCTCTCAATATCCGTCAAACTCTGTATCAAAAACTTTAATGAGAGCTTAAATATTTTTTTAATACAATTAACACGTTTAAAAAAAATTCTTTTTAAGTACGTTTTAACAACACAATTTTTGTTTAGTCTTTTTATTTCTTCCAATCTCATCTATTCAATAAGCACTCTCTGCAAATGATAATAATTTTTTTCATGACTGTACAAATAATAATATTGTTAATATAAAACTTTCTACGAAAGTATAAAATAAGGCAAGTATAGACGTTTTTTCTGTATAATATCTATTAAATAATAATATTTATGATTTTGTAAAAGAAATAAAAAAATACCAGTGAAAAAGTCTTTTACTTCTTTGAGTCATTGTATAATGAACAAATTATATGTAAGTAAGTACATTCAAATTGTTCACTGCAAATCAGACAAATGAAAGTTGTGAAATCAATTATCGATAGTCAAGTAATGCAAACCACTCTCGGAAACTACTGTATGACTGTTCTCAGAAATGTATTCAAATTTGTTAATCTTTCTGTACAAATTAAACACAAGAAAGTACTGAAATCAATTTATTGTAGTCAAGTACCCATAAGTTAACTTGACTGACATAATACAACTTTTCGTACCTACTCATCAAACATATTCAGCCAGCGAGCATAAATTACTACTTAACGCCTAAGGGGCGTAATAGCTCATATATACAGCTCTTACAAAACTTTATAGAACCTACGCACTTTACGTCCATGTGGGAAAAATTATTTGAATTGTATAATATTATATATAAGTACATTCAAATTATTCATTGTAAATCAAACAAACGAAAGTTGTGAAATCAATTACCGATAGTCAAGTAATGCAAACAACTCTGCGAAACAATTGTATAACTGTTCTCAGAAATGTATTCAAATTTGTTCATTCTTCTATACAAATTAAACACAAGGAAGTTCTGGAATCAGTTTATTGTAGTCAAGTACCCATAGGTTAACTTGACTGACATAATACAACTTTTAGTACCTACTCATCAAACATATTCAGCCAGCGAGGATAAAGTACTACTTAACGCTTAACAGGCGCAATAGCTCACATACTCCTACAAAACTTTATAGAACCTACGCACTTTACGCCCATATGGGCGAAAATTATTTTAATCATATAACTACTATGCCTTCTTTTATTTCTAAAATTCATAAGAATTCAGATATTTACGAAAAGTCAAAGCCTATATAAAAAAATTACATAGTTACCACCATATCACCATTTTTCATTATTCTTTCTCAATTTTGAAATTTCTATAATATTACGCATCTTGGGAGGGCAATAGAAGTCTATAGAGCTGCTCTAGCAGGGGTGGTCTTCCAATCTCCCATACATACTTGGCGGGCCCGACGGTTTGCAGTTTACCGGTGGGCTTTGTAAATGTAGAATACTATATTATTGCATAAATTCATTAACAATGTTTATACTTATAAGTCCACTATAAATAATTACATTGGCTCTAATTTTGAATTGATACCGTTTAAATATAATATCCCTACATGTGCAAAATCTCATGATGTACTTCCATTACCCAAAATATTTTTCCTTGTGTCCGTTTTTTTTAAGCGGGAATCTGATATAAAAAATACATCAAATTTATAGTCTACTCAAAAGTGCTTTAGATTTTACTAATCATTGTATAAGCCACTAATTTTTTATCCTTTTCCAACGTGTAAATATCATGTGAGATTTTATATGAGTATTTCAGACATCAGATCTCATATGAGGTATGATATATGTGATGTCATCTGCAATTTTATATATTATGGGATCTCATGAGATCTTATATGAGATCTCATATGATATTTTCATGCGGGTTTGCACTTTCTATTTAAAAACAGAGTAATACATTCAATACGTATTAGTATTTAATATGTAGAAGCAACCTATTTATTCATTTTATCTGATCTGTAAACATATGAATATTTATATGAAAATGATCATGTTTACACCTTAAACTGCAAACCGTCGGGCCCGCCAAGTATGTATGGGAGATTGGAAGACCACCCCTGCTAGAGCAGCTCTATAGACTTCTATTGCCCTCCCAAGATGCGTAATATTATAGAAATTTCAAAATTGAGAAAGAATAATGAAAAATGGTGATATGGTGGTAACTATGTAATTTTTTTATATAGGCTTTGACTTTTCGTAAATATCTGAATTCTTATGAATTTTAGAAATAAAAAGAAGGCATAGTAGTTATATGATTAAAATAATTTTCGCCCATATGGGCGTAAAGTGCGTAGGTTCTATAAAGTTTTGTAGGAGTATGTGAGCTATTGCGCCTGTTAAGCGTTAAGTAGTACTTTATCCTCGCTGGCTGAATATGTTTGATGAGTAGGTACTAAAAGTTGTATTATGTCAGTCAAGTTAACCTATGGGTACTTGACTACAATAAACTGATTCCAGAACTTCCTTGTGTTTAATTTGTATAGAAGAATGAACAAATTTGAATACATTTCTGAGAACAGTTATACAATTGTTTCGCAGAGTTGTTTGCATTACTTGACTATCGGTAATTGATTTCACAACTTTCGTTTGTTTGATTTACAATGAATAATTTGAATGTACTTATATATAATATTATACAATTCAAATAATTTTTCCCACATGGACGTAAAGTGCGTAGGTTCTATAAAGTTTTGTAAGAGCTGTATATATGAGCTATTACGCCCCTTAGGCGTTAAGTAGTAATTTATGCTCGCTGGCTGAATATGTTTGATGAGTAGGTACGAAAAGTTGTATTATGTCAGTCAAGTTAACTTATGGGTACTTGACTACAATAAATTGATTTCAGTACTTTCTTGTGTTTAATTTGTACAGAAAGATTAACAAATTTGAATACATTTCTGAGAACAGTCATACAGTAGTTTCCGAGAGTGGTTTGCATTACTTGACTATCGATAATTGATTTCACAACTTTCATTTGTCTGATTTGCAGTGAACAATTTGAATGTACTTACTTACATATAATTTGTTCATTATACAATGACTCAAAGAAGTAAAAGACTTTTTCACTGGTATTTTTTTATTTCTTTTACAAAATCATAAATATTATTATTTAATAGATATTATACAGAAAAAACGTCTATACTTGCCTTATTTTATACTTTCGTAGAAAGTTTTATATTAACAATATTATTATTTGTACAGTCATGAAAAAATTATTATCATTTGCAGAGAGTGCTTATTGAATAGATGAGATTGGAAGAAATAAAAAGACTAAACAAAAATTGTGTTGTTAAAACGTACTTAAAAAAGAATTTTTTTTTAAACGTGTTAATTGTATTAAAAAAATATTTAAGCTCTCATTAAAGTTTTTGATACAGAGTTTGACGGATATTGAGAGAGAGGGGGAGAGAGAGAGAGAGAGAGAGAGAGAGAGAGAGAGAGAGAGAGCGGGGGGGGGTAGAGGGCGAGAGAGGGGGGGCGAAGAGTGGGAGGAATAGTAGATTATAAAGGAAAAATGTTTATACTTGCCTTATTTTATACTTTCGTAGAAAGTTTTATACTAACAAAAATTATTATTTGTAGTCATGAAAAAAATTATTATCATTTGTATAGAGAGCTTATTGAATAGATTAGACTAGAAGAATTAAAAGGACTAGAATCTAACATACTCGTTACCCATTGCTGAAGATTAACATATTGAACTTCTGCCATGGGTCACAAGTATGCTAGATATTGGACAACTAGTTTTTTCGCTTGGCCCAAAAGCACAAAAGTACAGTCTTAACTTTGAATACTCCGATTGGTGTAGAGTTGAGTCAGAGTCAGTGAGCCTAGGCACAGGAACGCTTATGGAGACAGTCCCTAATTAATGGCCACCATCGAAAATTTTAGAATCGATTTCGATATCTCGTTCGGTTGAATAAAGCCCCAGGCCCCAGTTCAATCTTCGAACCGTTCGAACATGTCGAACAGTTCGATCATTTCGAACTATTCGATTGAAGTTCAAGTAGTTCGGTGTTTTCGAGTAATGGGTCCCACTCGACTCAAGTTCGTCGAGTTATTATTATTTCGTTCATCCAACAGTAAGTAAAGGTGACATACTAAAATTATAAATTTTATTTAAATGAAAATATTTTAGAATTTTATACGATTTTCTTAAATAATTAAAATAGTCTACATATTATAACAAATAGAGTTTCGCTACATTTTCTGAAAAAAATATCTCAGTTACAAGTGAAATTTTAATTTTACTATAGAGAACGAAATTTAAAGTAAAAAATATATGTAGTCAGTATACCTATATAATAATATAATAAAACAGGTATTACATAAGCATCATGGATAAAAAAGTCGCGGTTACCGCTATAATTCCAGGTGAATACCATAAAATTCTTCTTGAATATTTTTTTTTCATTCAATATTTTCATTCAAAATTTAATTTCAATTTTCAGAATAGACATCGGTTTTACAGCAGATTACCAAAAAAATTTTTAAATTATAGAGAATTATTGATAAATAATTACTGGAGCATTCTTATAAGATAACAAATTATATAAATATAGTTTATATAAATATCAGTTATACAAATAACGCATATTGTTCAATTACAAAATAAAAAACGAAATTTTTTAATTTAGCAATCAATAATTTTTATTATACGCGTTGTGAATACTGCAAAACATTTGTAACTCCTTCCTAGTAAAGCTCTTTACATATTTTATAATTCAAATACGTTCTTGTTGTGAGACTGTGTATATTTTTTAAAATCTTATTTTCTCGTTTAGGAACTTCAAAAAATAAAAATTGAAGATATATCCAAATTCACTATTTTAAAGTTATATATATCTTTGCGTAATCGAAATGTAAATGATAAGAAAGTAGCAGCCGATATTTTTACATTTTTTTCATTTTTGTTTTGTTTTAGCATTTACGTCAATCATCTCTGTCATTCACAAAGAAATGAAAAACAAAAAAGCCGCTACCGATTCATTGGCACTTTCCTTCCTCAAACTAATGTAGAAATTTCTTCTATGGATATTTACAATAAAACTATTATATAAAAATAACTAAAATAGAGATAAATTTACCTATACATAATTTCGAACCATTTTTTCATCGTTATAATTCTTTGAGTTTTGAATTTATTAAAAATCAAATTTCCACCAAGAACATTTACGGAAGTAATAAGTATATATTTTTTTAAATTATAGTGAAAAAAATCGAGTTAAAAAAAAGAGAAATGTTTTCCCGAAATAATAAAGAGGAATCAATTGAATTAAAAAAATGATAAATGCGATGCAGGCATCTATAATGTTTTGGATATCCCTTAAAATCCTCTTTATTCATTATATCTAATTTCATTTTCGGCTTATTAAAAAATTAGAGATCATGTAGATAAGCTTTAACTAGTTTCATTTTTGTCATTGAGTTAATAATCAATTGTAAATTATTACCGGTATAAAAAGTAAAAATATGGATCTCCATATGGGTTGTATGTATTAATTCTTCGTGTTTACAAATTTGCGTTATCATAGTTGTTTGTAGTTCAAGGGACCCTACTGAAAAATCTCACGTGAGATTTCACGTGAGAAATTTGAAACATAAGATTCCACGTGAGATCTCATATGTAAAATTTCTAAAAATGTAAAAAATGGCTAAAACGCTACGAAACGTAGATTTTTGAACTTATCTGGGGGCTGGCGTAACCTAACCTAATAGGCGACTCCTAATTCCCAGAAACTGATTTTTTCCCTACTGAAAAAGCCCACATGGGAGCCATATGGGACGCATGTGGGATCCACATGTCTCCCACATGGCTCCCACGTGGCTCCCATATGGGACCCATGTGAGAAATTGATGCAGGAACCATGTGGTTCCCACATGGGTCCCATGTGAGTCCCTCATGGACCCTATATGGGTCCCATATGACTAACTTATCGCATAATTTTTAAATAAACTTAATGCTTATTGATAATTTATTTAAAAAATATAACACTGAGTGAAGCTTTTTGATTTTCATTTTGAAAAAAATAATTTTCATTATTATCATAATAAATATATTTTTTAAAGACTAAACCTATACAATAAATTTCAATTTGCCTTCCTTTTTCGTCTGCAATATTTTTGAAATAATTTATTAATAAACAATAAGTTTATTTAAAAATTATGCCATAAGTTAGTCATATGGGACCCATATAGGATCCATGTGGGACTCACACGGGGTCCATGTGGGAACCATATGGTTCCCGCAGCAATGTCTTACATGGTCCCATATGGCTCCCATATGGGACCCATATGGGAGCCACGTAGAAGACATGTGGATCCCACATGCGTCCCATATGGTTCCCATGTGGGCTTTTTCAGTAGGGTTATGATTGAAGGAATTTTAGCAGCTCGCGGTCCAGAATTTCAGATGAGATTTTGGTGTGAGATCTCACGTGAGATCTCAGGTGAGAACTCATCTGAGATCTCACGTGAGTTTCTTCAGTAGCGGAGTTCAAATAAAGAATAAATACTTAATAAAAAATTTCACAATACCTTTCTACTTCGTTTAGTCGGCTTTCAATTCGCGACAACGATTGGCTCACTTCTTTCAGGACGGTTTCGTTTTCTTGCGGCGCTTCATGTTGACAGAGCATGCACTTGAATAATCCAGCAAGAGAACACTCTACAGGGGCTTTTTCCTTCTTCTGTTTGGAAATTTCTATATTTTTCGATTTGTTATTTTTGGAGGCATTCTGCTGAGGTTGTGGTTCTGCCTATTAAACATTACCAAAGTATGAATAACTGTACCACAACGAGCTACAATATCAGTGCTTCAAACAGTGCTATACATATAATACATGATTACCCACTAGAAAACTACATGTATTTTTTACAAAAATAATAAACTTTTCGCACAGGCTGACGAGGTTTTCTCTGGCGTACGACAAATAATAATTATTATCATTAAAGACGTTCTCCGAGAAAACGATTTTCTTGTGATTTTCGTGAAACTTGCAGAAAATGTTTGATTTTTAGTCCTTAGCACATGCTTCAAAGCCCCACGTCCAAAGCGGTATTCAAAATAAAAATATTTGATTTCAAAATTTCAGCTTTAACATGGAATCCCTATCTAAGCTCGTTGGAAAAATACATTTTAATTTACTGTAAAAAAAGTTTTCTTAGTGATTTTTTTTCAACCGTGGGATATAAAACTAGAAATCGAGAGGAATAATATGGTATAATTTGCAATATGGCAAACGGTATTAATTTTAGAAACATAACGACATAAAGAAAAACTACCATGTTCTTTGTATATCTATATATAGTCACACCGTGTAAGTGGTATTTATTTCAAATATCGTATTGTCACCTTTTTTCTTACATCGTTATTTTTTATTATTTTTAGAGTAGTGTATACAGACTCATGAAGGGTTTCCATCACAAATAATATTTTTAGATCACAATTTTTGCGATATTGATGAAGTTAAGTCGGAGAACGTCCTTAAGCAACTTTTCTTCGTGCTGTAACAGCTACATGAAATTTTTTCAAAAAAGATATTGCATTAAAAAAGAATGCGAAAAAGATAACTTACAGTTTCGACCTTGGGGTCAGCCCTCGTACCCCAGCTGATGTTGTTCATGTTGAAGAGAGAGAATACGATCAGCAACATGTACATCGAGGGTACTGTGATGTAGTAAATGAGACCGTAGAGTAGGCAGCCCCATTCGAGCGGATGCAGAAACCCAGTGATGACGAGCTCCCCTGCTACGAGGAAGAAGAGCAGTGTCGATGGGGCCAGCCAGCCGTCCTGCGCTATCTGAATCATAATACCCACGAGTACGACGACCATCACAAGGCCGTAAATCGCTGCGATTATACCGGCCGCGAATAGCTGAACTCGAGAAAAATAGTGTTTTTTTTTTTTTTTTTTTTAATTAAAATTGAGTATATCAATTATGTTTAGGATACGTTGTATAATAATCAAGTATGTTTGGGATTTTTTGTAAAATATAATTGTTATAAAGTGCATTTGATATTTGATCAGCATACCTGCGTTTTTTCCTTGGTTATGCAACAAACGAGGCAGAATACCAGGATTGGTATCAGATTGCAGCCAAAACTCAACCAGTCGCTAATGCCGAAAGCAGAAACGAAAGCACCCACGAGCATGAGGAATATCGTGCCGGGTCCGATGATTGTACTTCCTTTCAGTCAAAAAAAAAAAAAAAAAAACGTCATATTATACTTAGTATTTTCGCATGAAGCACTAGAACTCTTAGAACAATAAAAACAGTAAATAATCTAACTTACCCATAAGCACCCATTGATAAGCAATGTACACCCAAGAAATGTCTCGGTTCTTCTTCTTAGTTTCTTCGGCGCTTTCCAACAAGTCCAGAATATTGGCAACTGTCGACGGAATCCAACGACGGCGCTGGATAAAGAATTCGTTGAATGATTCGGGGGCGTGCGTGTATGCGTCACTGGCTGCCGAGTACTCAACCTAAAGAAATTTTGCAAAATTTCATGCAACTGCTACATATATTCATTGTATCTGTATAATTTTACCAAATTAAGACATTCTTTCCTACAACATAATGTTGAAAATGGTACAACGGGAACAACAGCTACATAAGAACTACAGGAGTTTCTCATGCGAGATGAGAATCGAATATAGAAATGATCAGAGGAAAATATAATTTTTAAAACCTTGTAGCCCATTTGCAGGATAAGAGTGCACAGCCACCTATCCTCGCCCTGGTCGTACTGGATGAAGTGGCGCGCCTCGACGGGCTTCGTCGCGTACTTGCGCATCACGTTGTAATCCATGAGCGCCTGGGCGCGGAACAGTGCAAAGCAGCCCGGACTGCAGAGCACACAGCCAATCACGTGCTCGGTAGATTTTTGCAGCCAATGACCGACCGCGTACTCGAACTTCTGGAACCAGACCATCGGACCTGCGAACAAGTTGAGTTAATGGATTCGAGGATGTTCATGAAATATTAATTCGAAACTTCGAGAGGAGGAGTTGTTCACCTCTTCCCAATGGGTGAATCCTGCCGCATACCGATCCCAGGTCCCTGTTCACCTTCATTCGATCGACGAGAATCCTCACCGCGCTCGGCCTGAAGTCAATGTCGCCGTCGAGCGTCAGGATGTACGTGTTCTGGGCGCGCACTTCCTTGCGATCCACTTCGATTGGCAGCTCCATTAGCCGGTAGCCCAGCAGATAGTACATGTACATGACCTAAAGAACCTTTGGTATCAATATACGTGGATGCCGATTCAAAAAGTATATCGAACGATATTTAAGTACACACCTGACTCCAGCGCTTCCTGTTCCGAATCCTGTTCTTATCCTTGAGATGCACGTACATTTTGGTCTGCTCGGGCAGGATCCAGAGCAGCCGACCCCCGTAAGGTGTGGGCAACTTCACGGGCGGCGTTGGACGGAAGTTGCGCTGCTGTATGCACTTTTCTACAGCGCGCACGAAGTCGATCACGTAACTGTTCGCCTGGGTGTCGCGCTCGTCATGGTAGCAGCGCGTGCTGCAGCCGTGGATGCATTTCAGAGCGTCGTCGAAGAATATGTGGACTTGAGGTGCATAGGGAATATTAAAGTGGTGCGGTTAGTCGATTTTTCCTTTTACCAATTTACGTGGATATTTTGCGATTTTTTTTTGTTCTCCAAGAGGGCAAGGGATGTATTAGATTCTTTTGTGATTTGGTTGAAAACTTGACGAAGATAATTGATAGGTAACTTGGGAGTCTGAATGTAATATTATAGAGATATGGAAGTTTTTAACTACATTACAGCGTAAAAAGTCAGAATTTTTAATGATAAGAAAGAGATTAAGCTTTACACTTACTTTCGAGCTCGTAGTAATCGGGCAGCTTCACGTCGTAAAATGTCTGCAACACTCGCATGATGCACTGATCGCGGTCCAGCCTAAAGATACTGTTGAGGAAGTCCCGCATCTCCTCGGGCGTCTCGTGCCACATTGTCGCGCAGGTGTAGATCCTCGTGATGTGATCCTCCTCTCGAACATGCGACGGTTGGGGGATGTGCCTGGGTTCCTCGATGTTGCGCCTTTTTTTCTTCTACGCATCAATGGCAAAAGTTAAACAAAATATTCAATCAGTCTGCTTTATGCTTTGTACACAATGATATTCTCCTCTGAGACAACATCCCGGAACTCACCTTCTTCTCCTCCTTTTCCTTCTTGTAGAACACGTCATCGGGCGGCTCCTCGCGCCACCTACTCATCGCCAGCGACTCGTCCAGCATCAGGCCTTCGTACGACCAGGTGGCGAATATTTTCTCCGTCGTCGCCAGCCTCTCGTTCTTCGTTATCCAGACGTGTCGTACTATCCACAAAAACGAGAGAGTCCAGACGCACCACAGCCAGGCGTACCAGTTCTTGTAGTAATTGCCGGCGTCCTCGGGCGCGGCGAAGAACTGCAGGTCGAAGATGGTCAGCCAACTCGAATGGTAGAAACACTCGTCCTGGGCGCGAAGTCGACATAGCAGCCAGAGGCTACCGCAGGTGAAGATCGTCGCCAAGTTCAAGGGGAGAGCGAAGCCGGCCTTGTGCATCAGAGTCTTGCAGGCGAATTTGCCTGTGAAGAAGACGGTCGGGAAATAGGGATAAATTAATAGCGATAAGTTAAGAAAAGCGAGTTTAGAGTGAGTCTAATAAATATCAGAGTACCTAGGATGTCCAAGCCTCATATTAACAATTATTCATAGTTTTTCATAATTTTATTATTCATAATTGAAACAAATTTTTTTTCCAAACTTTTCATATATAGTTCTCATTTGATAAAAATTTTCATTCTTGCTATTATACCTTTAAAAAGAGTAAACCTTTATGTTATTCGTTGAATAGTAAAATATATTTAAAACCTTTATGTGATTTTAATATTGTTTACGTATAGTTATTTAAAAACAAACGTGGCGAAGAAAATGTTTGTGAAATAATTATATTGTATATGCCTGTATGAAAAACTAATCGTAAATCAATTCGGCTTGCCTCATATAATGACTGCTAAAAATGAAGACGGTTTACAAAGCAATAAAAATAAATAAAGAACACAATGAAAAAACTCACTGCAATTATAAACGCAGACGCAGCACACAGCCTGCAGCAGGAGCACGTAGAGCGGCGTCCACCTGTTGCCAGAGATCTCGCCCTCGAGGGTCGCCTGAACGACGACCTCCGCGCTCTGTGGCACTGACTTGTTCATCGTCCTCAGTGAGTAGTTGAAGTTTCGCATCCAGAACCCGTCGAAGAAGTCGCGCGGCTCGATGCCGCGCCAGTAAGTGAACAGCATGGCGCTCAGGAGTAACGCGATGACGCGCACTACCGCTATGTAGCCCAGCAAGATCGGCCGGTAGGCCTGCAGCATTCCGCGCGCTTTTGAGATATACTTCACGATGACTGCGGGAGGAGTGCATGTGTGAGTTAATATGCAGTGGATCGGGAATAGTAAAATAGAGTACTAATTTAGAGTACTATATCTTTTGAACAAGATAATCTTTTTAAATAAAATCTTTTGATTTGATTAGAGCAATGAAATGGCTTTCGATTAAGAGTGATATGTTATATAGTAAAAACTAACGCAATATACGTAAAAACGCATTGAATTTTTTGTACACCCATTTCAACGTATATGTAGCACGGGTCGCTCCTTTAGGCTTCTTCTATACTTGCCTTCGGAGCGCTCCCGCGCTCCTTGATACTGAAAAAATTCGTGTAATCTTCTTTCAAATTAAAGAATAGTGTATAGCAATTCTAAATTCTTGGCTGCATTTTGATGTAACGACTGAACCTTGTTAAACGCCATCCCAGGTTCTCTCTCGAAGAGGACCTCGCCTGACTCTCGCCGTAGCGACTATGTCGATCTTTAGCAAAAGGAGTCCCCCGCTCCCTCGCTTAGTGCGGACTATCTCCGCTCAATGCAAAAAGGGAGGACTTTGAACACTTTTCAGAGTCGAAGGGAAAAGGACGAAGAACATGAGAATCTCGCACACGATTTAATTGTGTGCAGAAAACCACACCTGATACTTTAATTTCATTTATTCACAGATTCCGATCAACTCTTTGCTTTTATTTTATTATTTTGCCCTACCGTGTTTGAAGTTTTTATTTAAAGTTTAATTTTGTTTTAACGCATTTTTTTATATCAACCTTAGACTTAACCTTTTCCCACGCATGCTCTCCGACACACAGTGGCAAATCTAAGCCCAAAAGTGATCAACATGTTTTAAGAGAATTTTTTAAATAGAAAGTTTTTCTTTGCGCGGTTCGATAGGGGTGGTCATTATCTACGATAATCCGTTTCCGTTGAAACGACATAAGTCCTTTTTCTCGTATAGGCTTGAGGTAGTGACCTCAAAAACTGCCGCATAGTGATGCGGCAGTTTTTCGTTTCGTTAACTCTTTTTGCCTTTTTATCGATGATGTGCACTAATTTTACTGTATGTATATATATGTGTATATATATATGTGTATATATATGTGTGTGTGTGTGTGTGTGTGTGTGTGTGTGTGTTTTTGCCGACGAAATCAATTTTTCTTATGGAAATCTAACATGGGAAAAATGGACGAAAAGTAGTCATTGATGATTAACCAATAGCAAACTATTGAAGATGCCAAACCAAATTCCGCAAAAAAGCGATTAAAGTTGAAGAACAGAGCTTTAATTTGAGATGAGAATCGTTAAAATCGGTCGATTCTATGCAAAGCTACGTGAATTTGAAAATAACGAATAATGACGAAAATGAGCGATTGTTTTCAAACCCACGTAATTCTTCAAATTTTTGTCATTTTTCGACATTTTCAACTTCACGTAGCTTTTCACAGAATCAACCAATTTTAACGATTCTTATCTCAAATTAAAGCTCTATTCTTTAAATTTAATGGCTTTTTTGTGGAATTTGGTTTGGCCTCTTCAATAGTTTGCTATTGGTTAATCATCAATGACTACTTTTCGTCCATTTTTCTCATGTTAAATTTCCATAAGAAAAACTGATTTCGTCGGCAAAAAAGCTTGGCAACGGATAATGAGTGTACACAAGTATTTTCATGTTGGGAGACCCTAAAAGAACCGAAAAAACCTTATGTGGTAGGTATGCCCTCAAAAAAAATTTTTTCGTTTTTGTACACACACACACCCACACCCACACGTGTGCGTGCGTGCGTGCGTGCGTGCGTACTGCGTGTGTGTGTGTGTGTGTGTGTGTGTGTGTGTGTGTGTGTGTGTGCATATGTATGGTTATTCTCTGATAAATTTAAGATAAAAAAATTTTTTCGCTCAAAATTTTTTTACATGTTTTTCTCAATATTTTTAATCCCTCCAAATTTTTTCCGGTTTTGTAGCGTAAAGTTTTAGAGCTGGAAATTATCAAAATAGCGGTTCTTATAAATTTTTGATGATTAGTGCACATCATCGATAAAAAGGCAATAAGAGTTAACGAAACGCATAAAACGGCTTCATAGTGACCTCAAGCCTGCGAGAAAAAGGACTTATGTTGTTTCAACTTGCCACTGTGCGACGCTGAGCTTACATCACATAAATGGATAATCATAGTATATAAAGCAGAGTTTTGGTTTTCTTAAGGTGGTTCACCGAGAAATTGATTTTCTTTAAATTTTCTCAAAAATTAGTGTACATACTCCTTTTTATATGTTTTATCGATTTTTGAAACCCCCAGTATAGGGAGCGATACTAATTATTGAGATAGTTAATGCCAAAGTTTGCAAATTTAACATGGGAAGCATAGGCTGAGGATGTATTTAAGATCGACTCATTTTAATTAATTGCAAAGCCAATTTTCTTTACAATTTTCTTAAAAACTAGTATATTATACTAGACTCAAAAGGGAATAATGTAGAATATTTTGTAATATGGTAAGCGATACTATTTTCCGAGAAATGGCTATTTGAAGAAAAATTCCCATGTTATTTGTATATCTATGTATAGTGGCATCGTACAAGTCGTATTGTTCCAAACATGGCATAGGCACCTTATTTTTCACGTCATCTTTTTTTATTATTTTTACCATAGTATACAGAGATAAATGAAGAGTTCCCACCATGAATATGCTTATAGCACAATTTTTGCGATATTGTGATTTTTATGACGTCATTGGCCGGAGAACTACCTTAAACAAGTATACTTAAACATATTTGGATACTCGAATATATGTTTTTTTAAAACTATTTTCCATGATTTTATACAGTGGTCCATATTAAGAACACTTTTTTCAAATATGCAAAATTTATCTTTTTTCGTTTTTAGGTTACATTTTTTTTATCATTTACTTAATTTTAGAAATTTTAACATATTATTTTAACACATTTCCCTATAGAAATTATGATCACTCAGAAACCTTAAAATAATATTTGGTTCAATTTTTATAGTCATGTAAATTTAAGTGGGCCATATTAAAAGTCTTTATACCGAGTGTATAACGTCATATGGAGCATATTATTACTTTAATTTTCGCATCATTTCCCATTTTTAATATCTAACATCAATCGTTTAAAATCCATATAATAAACTAAGCGAACCAAAACCTAAAACTCCGTCAGTTATTTATGTTCTTGACCATGCCAGCATAAATTTCTTAAAATTTATTGAAGCACCTTGCAAGAGAAAATCTGCAGACCTGCCGTAACACACGCACATTGCACAACGTGGAGCCCAGAAGTCCTCAAATAGATGTATATATCGATACAATTCCAAAGTCAACGTACGCGGACAACTCAATCGTAGAAATCGGCAACGCAAACCACCGTTCGAACATCCCGCAGCACACGATTTTCGCTTTCGCCACACCTGAACCTTACACCGCTAGGAAAACTTCGCTCCATTCTGAGGATTAGATCTCTATTATTCTCGACCATTGTCCGAATTTTCGCGAACCTTCGTAATAACTCCGGCGCACTTAAGTCTGCACCGTGCTGTAAAACTTTCCCGGAACGTGCCCGCGTCGCACGCGTTGACGAGGATACAATGCGCGGCAGATATACGCCTCGTATATATAAGCGGGATTTGGACCTGTGGTGCAAAGCAAGATTTTTCAAGGCCCGCCTGGAAAATTCGACGCACTTGTCACGTACGCACGAATCGGCGGTGGTTGCGGAAATTTTCAGGCACGAGCGGAGAAGTTGTAAACGTTATGCTGTGTATGGTGAGCAGTAAAGAATTTATGAGACAGGTACCAGAACGGTTGTTTGCTGAACTTATGATTTTTATGTTTTCGAGTGTGTACTTATGGGAAAGAGTTTTTCAATAGTATTTAGGGAAGTTGTTACAGCAGTTAAATTTTTAGAAGACAATAAAAATGGTTTTCCAAAAATGTTACTATAGGAGTAATTCTACAGAAGCCAACAAACAACTGTGTAAAAAAAATAAATAAAAATGTTTTATAACACACACCTACCAGACCAGATCTTTTTGGTTCTCTGGACCATTCTGAATTAAATTAAATCTATTTCTTTGCATTTTTACAGTATTTTGTGTATTTTACGCTTATTTTTGAACTCGTGTAACTTTTGAAGGAATTGACATTTTTTTCACCCGGTAAAAAGCAAATGAAAGCTCGCATTATTATTTTCTTTTCTTTTTTTTTAATGTACGTGCAACTCTTCCTGACAAAGTGATTTATGCCTTACCATCCAATTAACCATGATACCGATTTTTTGTACATTCAAAATGGTCGAAGGAACTTTTTGTACCCAGTTGTTCAATGTTTTTCGAAGAATTTCTCATATACTATCTATATTAGGTACCTATAATAAAATTCTTGCATTTTTACTTATAAACCTAACGGCTAAGCACAAAATCACTCACCAAACCGCCGATCGAATTTGTTCTGTTTGTCTGGATTATCCCATACGAAGTTCTGCCACCACCGCAGGGACGATAGCAGGAGACCGACGATAAGTGTCCACGGCATGATGCCGTTTTTTTTTTCGTACGCTAGGTATGTGAAAGAAGCCAGTCCGCCGATTTGAAATACAAGAGCGACGATGTCACCGTACGTGAATAGCTGTTCCATTGGAGGCAGTGCTTTGTTTCGAGGTCTTGAAACGAATTCTGAAAACGAAAAAAGTATTATACTTGTAATGTTATAACAGTTCTATTGTTTATAACTCCTTCCATTGCACAGTTTAATGTAAGAATTAGTCTTTCAAATTGTTTCAAATGAAGAAGTAGAGAGAACCATCATCATAAGGTTGTTGTTCAATTTTTGTTGAATTAGTTCATCTGTTTATTTATGCACATAGTTAATCTTTTAAATTTTTAATTACTCACCGAGAATTACCGGAACCACGCAGACGCAACTCAGGCAAGCCGCGGCCTGCACGACGTCGAGATTCGGAAGGCCGACCAGAAAAACCAGGGCGATGCCGAACGCGTGGAGTATCTCGATGACGCTGATGAAGGCGAGGTAGTGGACGCGCGGCAGCTCCATGTCGACGAAGAAACAGTTCCAGAGGAAGCGCACGAAGTTGAGCGCCTCCGGAACGGTGAACATCAGGATCACGCACCAGATCCAGCTGACGCGCGCTGACTCCGGTATCGAGGATTCGTAGCGCGCTGCCTCGCGCGAGTCTCGGCCTAAGTATAGGATAAGATTTTCTATTTTTTAAATCTCGTAATGAATTTCAAATGTATCTTCCTTTTCAGAGATACATCATAAACGTAAATAATTATATAAAAATAAAAAAAAAACGTGCAAGCTTTTGTTTTTCCATAAATTTGTCTTTAGAAGTTTCGCTCTGTATAGATGGACTGCGATTATCGATATGATATTATTACTTACCAGTATAGTATTCGCAGTATGGCACATATCTCTCCTCGATCTGCGACACGGCAAACAACACCGTCCACTTAGAGACGACGCTGCCGCCGAGGATGACGGCTAATAGGACGGTGTAGAGGAGGAACTTGATGATGCGCAGTAGTACTTCGTACCACTGCTTGACCACCATCGAGCCCGTCTTGGGCGGCGGCTCTGTGCACTTGAACGAGTCCCATAGCAGGATCTCCTCGTTGTCTCTGCATGAAAAATTTTTATAAAAAAAGAAGTTGAAAATGTTAATACGTTCTATCGCAGCTTATCATAATTATTAATCATTAAAGGATTTTTTACATTAAATGATGAGTATGGTTCTAATTAACAGAATTATTCAAAAATTAGATTGGTTGATGAATATTTACAGATCGGTTTCCAAATTTAAAAGTCATGTTTAATATTGTTATTACAAAAATTAAACATTATCTATATGTTTAAGGCTTGTTCATTATATTTGCTTTATTGAGTTTCGCGGCTTACTCAAACCGATTATCCTGAAAAATGTTAATCCATGCATTTTGAAAAAATTACTTGATTAAAAGATAAGATTAAAGTTAACGCGTTAAGTCGAACGTTTCCCTGCAGAACTGCAGTCGTCTAGGTAAACCATGCAAACTTTCAATAAATAATTTTCATTTTCAAAATCAATACGATAATCATGATCATAACTATTATATGCAAGAAAGTATGTATTAGCGTTTTAGATAACAGGTTTCAATTATTTGATTGATATAAGATCTACATCAAACAATCATACCTTGTAATAAATTCTTAAAATTATCATGTCTTAATATAAATTAAATGCGAAATAAAAGTAATTGATTTTTAACTACGATTAGTCATCCACCAGTTTTATCGAAGATCGCTTAATCTATAATCGATTCTTAAAAAATAAAATAAAACACACATTCTTAAAAGATAAAATATAAAACAATTAAAAACTCCGATATTCCAAAAACTTCTATCTGATCTCAACTGTATTTTTTATAACCAGAAAATAATAAAAAAAAAATCTAACACGATCAACCTAATTCGAATTATTTAATAATCCCTCTTTTTCTTAATCTATTTTATTGTAATAAAGACCCATAGTGAAATTCGATTAGTTTTTATAAATTTTTATTGATATTAAACAAAAGAAACCTATCGATTTTCATTGAAAAAATGGTATCCAGAGATAAGATACGTATAAAAACTGTACTTCACTACTATGTTCATATAAAAATTCCTTTGGAAGTAGAGTATTATCTACTCCTTTAAACATTTAATGATCACATTCCTGCACAATTTTAAATAAATTTTTGCAATACATATTTCAACCATAGATGCAATTGAAATGAAGCCGTTGGAGCAAATAAAAGGGTGATTTGCGTAGAAAAATAAATACAATATTTTAAATCTATAATAATTTCGTTATATTTGAACATAACACTACATTTTTTTCTAATCACTTTGTCCTAGAAAAAAGTATTGTAGAGATGATAAAAACCATCAATGAATGAGCATTAGTAATCTGGGAAATAATAAGCAATCAATCAATTACATATTCTTGGAATTTTAGTTTAAGATCGAAAACAAGATTGTTTTCTCCAAGGTTGCAAAAATAATAAAAATATGCGTTAATAACTTCCAATGAGATCGTAACTGTTAATTTACAATTAATTATAATATTAAGTAATTTAATAAAGAATCCCTTTGCTATATCAACTAATCAATCAACATTCTCGCTACCACAATGAAAATAAACTTTTTAAATAATCGTTGTACTCTGGATATAATGAATTTACAAACATGCAAAAAACATAGTTTTCTGTTTTTTATATTACTGTTATAGAATAACTAAAAAATAATTTACTGTTTTATTTTTTTGACTTCGTTACAATTCCTATCTATCACTGATTCCTACACTTCCAACGTCCTTCTCAAGCAACAGGTCAACTTCAGTCCCGAAAACTTTTCCTAAAAAACCTACTATTCCTTGCACCGCACTGCACAAAACCGATCTCACCACCACCCGCACATGTCATCAACCTTCCTCCCTCTCCCCCCTTCACTCACCCCTCGACCTGATCCGTCTGCTTCTCATCGTCGGGCGACAAACTGCCCCCGTAGCCGAAATCGTCGTCGACGGTCAGGCTGTTGACGAAACGCGTCCGCTCCATCGTCTCGCTCGGCCACTGCCGCGCGCGACTATACTATCATCGGCCGCTCGACTGCTTAATCTTATCTACGCGCGGGGATCGATAAAACTTCACACGGATAATGAGCGACGCGCGGGAGAATAGGTTTGTAATAATTGCGCTCGCGGTCAGTGCGAGGGAGGCCCCTGGCGAAAAGAGCGAGACAGAGACAGAGAGAGAAAGAGTTATTCGGTATTGATGAGATACGGGGAAAGATCGATGAGGAGTGATGAAAGAGGTGATGTCGTAATCGGAGATGAGGGATGGGCAATGGTTAAAAATAAATCGGTTGAATAAGGAGGATGGAATGAATAAAGATTATATCGTCGGTACATACGAAAAAAGGCCCGCTGGTAAACTGATACGAAAAAAGGCGCGGTAGGAATTTGATACGAAAAGAGGCGTGCTGCAGCGATTGACGGCGAAAAAAAGCATGCATTCAAAAATTGTCGGCGAAGAAAGGCGCGCTGCATGATTTACGGCGAAAAAAGGCGTGCTCCAACGATGGACGGCGAAAAAAGGCGCAATATATAAGATTTAACGCTCAATTTTATATTATTTTGTATATCTATATATATGAAAATAGCGCGCGACACGACTTACAGAATAAGGTGATTAGGGGAATGGGCATCAACGAACGAGTTATTGTTTAAAAATTGATATATTTTTATTTTATTGATATATTTTAAATGGTTTAAAATATATCAATTTTTAAACAATAACTCGTTCGTTGAAGTCCATTCCCCTAATCACAAAATATTACTACGAACGTCTCATTTTCAAAATTACAGAATAAGGCCCCAGGAATTGACGGCGAAAAAAGGCGCGCTGTACGATTGACGGCGAACCACTACCAACACAGCACGCCCTTTTTCGCCATCAACCATATCAGCGCGCCTTTTTTCGCCTTCAATTCTTGTAGTGCGCCTTTTTTCGCTGTCAAAGTCACAGCACGCCTTTTTTCGCCGTCACTTTTTGTAAGCGCGTCTTTTTTCGTATGTACCGACGATATATGGTGAAGGGGGGTCGGCGGCGGGGAACTTGCTTTCTTTTTTCTTACAATTGAAATCTTGAGATTCGAAAAAGTCGTGATGGGGCTGGATTTAGGTGTAGGAAATGTGGTGGCGATAACAACGTTCATTGTTAGTGTTACTTTTCATCAGCTTCGAACGTTTGTTGAGAAGGTTCTTCTTAGCTCAAAAAATATTGATCGTTGATAAATCTGCGGAAAAATTCAGCGTTGGTTTGGTCAGTCGAATGAAATAAAAGCTAAAAACTACGGACCGATTTTAAACAATAACGAAAACTGAGGAATATTATAGAACAAAACTACTATAGAAAGAAACAATGTTACCCTAATATAAAAAAGTTAAGAGGAAAGGCAAGGATACAAGTAATCCTGATTGTTACGAACGCGACAGATTAGAAACTTTTTTTGTTGAAATCTACCGCGACCTAGGGTAAATGTGGGTATTACCGCGGACGCTGCAATTACCGCCGATCGACGAAAAACGCTCTGCAATTTCATTTTTCATAGTATAATTCGGCATTTAATATTTATTCGATCATACAAAATATTAATTAATATAAGAAATCGTCTTAAAAAGAGAATAAAGCATGATTTGTATGAATATACTACATTATTGTCTGGCCATCCGCGGTAATATCGTCATTTGTATACAAATACGATTGCTGGTATTACTGCAGCGGCATTGGTCCAACGTAACCTCAAAGCAGTGAAATCAAGAAGTCTACAATATATATGAGAACATTTGCCAACTGCTACGTTCTAAATGAAATATGATGTAAAAATATACAGATATGTTCATTTTTTCGGTTGTAAAATTATAAATAATATAACAAGCTCAAGGTAAAATTCCGCAGTAATACCCCCGCGGTAATCCATCATACACACGGTAAAACCCCCGCGGTAATTCAATCATACTCGCAGTAATATCAGCCTCGGATCTATTTTTTAGATTACATTTATTAATTAACTATATGTTTTTTATCATATGATAAGAGTCATTTTTGCATTTCTGGTAAGTTAAAGAAGAGTTAAAAAAAGAATTCAACTTAAATCATCGAGGCAAAGCTTTTAATTCGTGTACTATAAGACGCCCATGCTGAAAAACCGCGGTAATACCCACTTTTACCCTATTGTGCGCGGATAATCCGCGATAAGAACATAAACTTCACATCGAAAGTATAGTGACGAATCAACTCTCTCTTTTTTCCAATTTCATTAACTCTTTATTATCTTTATGTACAACATATTTCACGTACGTGCGCATGGGCACGAGGTCACAATACATATAAAAAAATATTCATGAAGTAGGTTCGGTTTTTATACATTCGGCGTTATACATATTTATAAAACAATGAAGTCGGCCGTTGTAGAGTACACCTTCTTATTTTATAGTCCTTACAATAAGTATGTCTCTTATCGTCGTCGTTGTCGTCAGATGGCAAATTGCGAGGTATGTATCACTGCGACTCGGAATGATAAGAAAGACCGCGTGTGTCGTATATTATACGTATTAATCGGGCTAGTGAATGGCTCGCTGTCACGCTCTGAGGCTGCCGTTTTTAGTAAGGGTCTCCCTGTCGATCAGGCCCAACGCGCAGAGGCATACCAGGGCTGCGCCCTGCTCTGCCCATTTCTTGTTTTTCTCCCTGAAACGAATAAAATTAATATACGCTCTGATAAATATTTAAAAGGAAAATTGTTGTTTAAATTAATAAAATTTCGTTTACAGTAATAACTCGTATACACTTCAGCTTTAAAAGTGAATGAGAAATAGTGGTTTATTTGTATTGAATCAATCTTCAATCTCTTAGGCATTCCTTATATAGGATTAACTAAAAACTATAACTTATCAAACCCTCGAATTAAATTTTTCTTTCTAAAATCCACAACTCCACTCACCAGAACGACGATCCATACCTCCTCCCATCGACACTGACGACCGACCTGAACAGTTTATCCTCGTGGGTCGTGTCGTATGACGGCAGCTTCTTCCTGTTCTCCTTGGTCCACCTGACGAGCTGCGTCTTGGGCAGACTCGGGTCGTCCGGGTAATTGTTGCGCACGAACGCGCAGGGCATCAGCAGCACGTCCTCGCCGGCCTCCTCCTCGAGCTTGCGCTTGCTGCCAGGGCCGTCGATGAGGCCGAGACGCTCGGGCACCACCTCGAATCTGCCCTGGAAACCCTTGTCGCGGTACTCCTTCGTCTTGGAGCGGCAGTAGTCATCCATGTCCCATACCTCGCTGGAAGTTGAAGGACGATGTTTTTAGGGTGATTTCACCAGTGAATAAACGAATAAGGAAATTTCAATTTTTGTTATTTAGTTAAGAGAATTAAAAATGGATTAAAAGCAAAAATCTTTTTTAATTCGTATTTTAAAATCTTCAAACGTTACGTCAGTGACAAAATTTTACATAAAGAATAAAAGTAGAAATTTTGTTTAAAAGAAATCTGTAAATATTTCCTAAAATCCAGTACATGAACACGCGATCTTGGTATATAAATACGTTTCGCCATAGTGAATGAATACTTCGCCAGTGAATAAACACTCAATAGCAGCGATTTTACGATTTTATTGTTAACAAGATAATTTCTTTTATGCAGAATCTTTATGTAAAATAAAATAAAAATTTTCAAAGATTCGAAAATTATCGTCATGTTAGATAAACAATACATAGAAAGCTTGATATTTTCATATATTTAAAGAATGTTCGTTAACTGGTCACTGTTCGGATATTGGTGAAGTCACCCTGCGAATAGATTTTTTTTTTATTAAAAAATTTGTATGACATTTTTTTTCTATTTTTCACAAGTCAAGACTCTAAAACTTATATCAATCAGAATATTAGTATATTGTAATCATGGCCGGATATGAGTGCACTCGATATTAACTTGATATCTATATAATATGAAAATATACTCTTTAACATTGTTATCTTGGATTATAGTATAAAAATAAACATTTTAATAAATGGATGATCGATAAAGTAATTTAAAAATTCATTCAATCTACATATAACAATATTATAAACAAACGATAACTTTGGAATGGAAAAATCATACGATATAAAACAATCAGAAGCATACAATAAATAAAACTTTGTTTTATTATAAAAACTACATTAATATATAAACGTGCGAGTCTTTTCACTCACCAAATTTGTTCAAGGGTCTGAGTGTCCAGGAACCGCCTACCGAGCGGCGACTCCTGCAGGTCCCTCAGTATATTCTGCACGCAGTACTTGGTGTTGCTTGGCGAGTTGTCGTAGTCAACGGCGAGCTTCAGATAATCCCTGACTACGTCCTCCATGAGCAGCAGTCCGTCCTTACGGAATATCGAGCAGTTCCACTCGGCTGCGCGCGCTATCATCACGCTGCTGCAGCCCGTGTCCTGCTTGAAGCGGAAGATATCCGCGCGTTTCTCGATTTCCTGAAAGTTTTTAGTTTCGGGGGCTCGTTTGTTAGATAGGCGGGTAAGTGAAGTTTTGCGTCGAGGAGAAGTTCAAGTTGTCGATGGGTTGTATCGTTATGTGAAGTGGTATAAAAATCGAAAAAGCTCGGGGGGAAATCTAAGTTTTATTGCATGAATATGTAATGGATTTATTCATGGTGCAAAGTCAAATATTTTGATCATATTTATTTATTTTCGATTGTCTTTGAAAGTAATAAAATCGCCTGTAGCATTGAATATCTTTATCAGTTATTATTTATTAACATATATAATGTTTTCTCAAGTGATAAACATTTCATTTTCATCGACGTTCTAAATATTATACTCAGTAACCTTCTTGTTTCATTCCATAAAATAAAAATCTTGCAATTAACTTTCTAACAACCGCGAGCTCTCATTTTAATGTCAAAAGTACTAAAAGAAAAATTCTACCTTAGAACCGCCATTCGCAATCACAGGAATGCTCAGATACTCCGACACCTTCTTCAGCACCTGGTTTCTATTCGGATGCTGGGGCCTCTCGTCCACAGTTCTCCCGTGCACGGTGATCGCCGCGATCCCCGTGCCCACGAGAGTATCGCACAGCTTCAGCGTCTCCTCCACGCTCCCCAGCACCCTGATCTTACACGTCACTGGTATCTTCAGTCCCTCCACCAATCCCTTCAGTATATCCCTGGCCTTCTCGGGCTGCTTCAGCAGCGCCGCACCCATGCCGCCGAGGATGGAGAAGCGCTTCGGGCAGCCCATGTTTACGTCGATACCGGCTACGTCGTTCTCGACGAGGCGCGCGACCTTCAGCGCTCGCGTCGCGTCGCATGTGCCCAGTTGAAGGACCACGCGGTCGCGCTCACGAGCGCACGTGCGGAAGACGATCGTGCCGTCCGTGCGGTCGATGTAGTCCACTGTGCCCAGGACCTCTGCAAGTGGTATGTTTTTGCTTTTTTTTTGTTGAAAGGATTGATGTTATAATGATAAAGTGCTGAATTTTATTTTTCTTATACTTTTAATTTTAATTTGTTGTAGGAATTTTCGTTGATTTTCAAGATAATATTAATTAACAAGATTTCTTAATAGTATAAGTACGTGATATAATTGTCGGAAGTGCAAAAACTATGAGAAATATTAGGATTATGTGGTATAATCATAATAAAAGTCAAAAAATCATTTAAAAAAATAGAAACGTCTATTTTCTGACAGTATAATATAATATCAATAAATTGTTATCTTAATACTAATGATAATAATATAAAAACAATTTCTTTAATAATATTAATAATAAAACAAAAGCATATAATTTTTATTTATCTTTCTCTATATCACTAGTGTTACAGGTGGTAGTATATTGATAAGGACAGCACAAACATGTGCAATAGAATCAAGGTAATAAAATAAATATTCGGGTGTGTTGTCTAAAATTTTGTAAGTTCTTATACGCTCAGTTATTTTCGCAATATAAATACTCAATATTGGTATGAAATATGGACTGCTGCTGTCTGGAGAGGGCGTTGGAAGAACTAGAACTTTTTTATTTATTGAATTGAAAATTTTTTGAATTTCTTTGACATCTCTATTCACCACAATAATATCTCCATCCTCTAGCAAATTTATTATACCAGATTGGCGAATGATTTGCATGCCACTTGTCTTTCCACCGACCACTTTAGATTTAAAACTAATAAAACCCATTGGACTGAATGCTACAAGAAATTTTACTGTGAAACTTTTTTTATCATGCGAATAATTGTTAATACGATTTATATTATGAGATGGAGTTTCAACCCTAAATTCCACAAAATCAATTATTGCCCTGCAGGCGATCGCCTGGTAACGTTAGGTAGAACATTTTCGCTGATGATGTCATGTGGTTCACACATATAGGCATTATACATACAAAACTTTTACAGTATCTATTGAAATTCGCTGTACGGAATGTACAGGTGCATTATTTTTTATACACAAGTACCCTAAATTTAATACAAATGCACACACACACACACACACACACACACACACACACACGCACACACACACTGATAGATTGAAATGACTTAAGTAATTACTAAAAATGCAGAATTGTATTTGTAACTGTTGTTGTGAAATTTTATATTTGCATGAAATTCTCAAGCAACAAATTGCTTGAAATTTCTTGTTATTATGTTTGAAATTTAATTCACTGTGCATTAAAAATGTTGTATCTGCATTAAATTCACAAGAAATGTAGTCCAGTCGGTGGAGCAAGAAATAGGGGTATGAATGGATGTTCTACCATGTACGACTTTTTTTTGTTTTATTTAATTGTTAAAAATATATAGAATCGAAATATCGATGTACGCCAAAATTCTTTTCATGGGAATTTTTTAAAATTAACCAAATGTCAAAAATCATTGAAAAATGGCCTATTTTTTCTCGAAATATCCCTTATAACTCGAAAACGAAGTCTTGGACGAAAAAAATTCACTAGAGACTTTTTGTTTATTGAGACATTTTCTATAAGATAGCTTATATGCGCTATGAAAATTTTCAAAATTTGTATTGCAAAATGGAAGAATGCAAATTAAAATGTGACCTTTTTTCACAGTGTCGATACACAAGGTAAATGTTAATAATTCTTCATGAAAATCGAGATTTGAAGACTTCAATATACACTTAATTTACATGCGCAACCTGCCCGTTGTGCACTTAATAGTTTTTGCACAATCAATTGTTTAATTAAAAAAATTTGAAAACTTTGATGAAATGTAACTTCTATAACGAGGCCCTCAGACACTTCCTTATTTTTTTACGTATTATCAACTGATGAGAATTTTTCCATCGGTCTTACAGTCTTATAAATTAAATTAAAATAATTCATATTTATAAACAAGGGCAGATTGCCCTTGTTTATAATCACCCCCGCAGAATCTGAAATAAAAACTTAATTAAAACCTGGAAAAAAAAAATTTATTAGCAAAATTCTTCAGAAAAGAAGTTTTCAAACTATTATCTACGTACAAATCTGCATATATAGAGGTACTCTTATTTTATTAATAATGGATTATGAATTTGTACTAAAATTTTACGATGAAAAATTTATTAAACGTGAATTGATTTACTTTTATATTAATTATTAATGTTTATATAGTACATAAAAATATCCTGCATTACAAAAAAATGTTACACTTGTTAAATATAAATACACGCTCCGTAAACATCGTAAAAGGAAGCTACGGCTTATCTTGAAACTGTAAATAATAAACTGTACGCGAGGTCAATGTTAGATTGCTGTATTTACTATTGTAATTACTTATTATAGCAATCTCTCTTGTGAAAGAATGCTAAAAAAACAAATATTTATATTATTCATATCAAGAGAATTGGCATTATTTACCATTAATAATTTTTATACAAAAAATTAAAAAATAATTTGTATTTATAGGGAAAACCTTGGATTTTTTAAAATACTGTTAATTCTTGTGAACGCAAATAAGACGAAATTTTCCGTTCTGAGAAATACGAGTACCTCAGTGCCCCAACGATCGGCAGGTCAAACTTTCCAAAATTAAGCACAATGGGGGTTTGTAAAAGTGAATCGTTTTATAAGTGTACTTCTAGGATTATTCTAAACTGCTGCTCTTGTCAATAGGAATTATAGGCTTTGGATATTTCACGCTTCTAAGTATCTTATACACTTACAATTACACGCACAGATGGTACAGACGTCTGCGTACGCGAAATCCTCAAAAAGGTTGTCAGATTGCAATCGAAATCGCAAAATTTACGGGGGGACGTGAAATCCTATTCTAATCATACTCCTAAATAAATCCGGTTCAATAAATAAACGAAAACCCACGAGAATAAACAAGTTTTTTAAAATCCAATTTAATGTAAATAAACCACGTACATACACCCACACGAATCTGCTCTGAAATTCCTCCAAATTGATGAAACTCACCATTGACCCGACGCACGGATCGCAGCAGTTTCCAATCAATGAGCTCCTCCGTGTAGACGATGTCGGCGCCGTACTCCAGGGCGAGCAGTCTCATCGGCAGCGTGCCGATCCGCACCATCGGCGCCAGGATCAGCTTGTCTGCGTAGGTCAGCCGCGGCCTTGGCTCCTCCGCCGCCGGCGGTTCCTCCTCCGTCGTCGTCATTATTTTTGCACGTAATATGGGGGTTGTAGGATAATAAACAAGGAAAACCCGCGTGTTGTTGAGGAGGTACACAGTACACGCGGCCGCGAGCAGACGAACAGCTGATCGCGTGTACGAGCGGTCAATGCACCGCGGAGCGAATGGAGTATGTAGAGGGCAAGTGGGATGGGGATTTAAAGAAGCGGTAGTTCGCGGAATCAGCGGGAGGTGACGGCAGTGGGTGGGGCCGTTTAAATTTTCACGGGATTTGAAGCTTTTTAATTTTTGTGTCAATAAGATGAATGTGAATTTTTGTATGAGTAGTGAATAAATAGTCGATATATATATCTACATGAATTTATATTGTTTTAATTTTTTCGTTGTATATTCTGTGGATACTGCGTCCCAATTTATTTCAAATTTAGTTAAAGTAATTTTTTCACTACTGCAACTTTCTTACCTTTTTATAATAATATATTAGTAAGTTTTATGTGGCACTTTATAATTCTGATACCGTTCGTCATCGATGAATGCGAAATTTGTCTGATAATAATACAAGTGTGTGCATTATATGCATGAATCATTTGGGATTAATATGAGTTTTTTCATACTGAATAATTACAACAGCAAGTAGAATCACGCACGAATCAATGATAAAGAAAACTTCATCATAAGTCTTTATCAACAATTGAAAAAGGAGGATAATTTTTTTGCTCTAGTCTTAAGGTAAATTTTTCTCAATTATATTGTCTCAATAACGTTTGTATTTCTAAAGCATTTTAATGCAAATCAAAAGCAAGTTATTTTTTTTTTTCAAAAAATTTGTACGCACTCCAGTAGGTACCAAGGACTTTTGCTGGCGTCATTCGTAATGCCCTTCAAATATTTTATAGTATATGAATATTGCAGATCAATGCAGTCAGACATGCGTCAAAATCCAATCCATTAAGTAAGCGTTCGTCGGGCTTATATACCCTCAATTCGGATACATATTTTAGGGAAACTGCATTGCAGAGACATTCGTCAATTCGCGTGTTTTGCGTGCGCGATGACATGTAGTTACATAAGGAAAGGAAGAGACGACGGAGCAGAGTGGAAAGAGAAAGAGAGAGAGAGAGAGAGAGAGAGAGAGAGAGAGAGAGAGAGAGAGAGAGAGAGAGAGAGAGAGAGAGAGAGAGAATATATACCGGCGTACTCGTTATAACTTATACTTCTGAATAAGTGTCACGATCTTTCATTCCGCGTCTCAATTTAGTTGCGGCCGTCGCGACGCGAGTTATTTAACTTCATTGTGCGCTTAATTCTATATTGATATAAAGCGCGCGCGAGTGAACAACGCGAGTATCCCGAGCAAGTTTGTGCGGTCGCGAGTAAAGTTATTTTTGCTTTCGGGCTTTGAATTTATTAAAATTGTTAAGTTGCTGTATCGGTTCTAAAAGCTGAACGATATTTGCAGAACGTTTTAAAATTTCACGGATGTGATAAAATTGTTTAAAAAATTTTGCTTCAAGGAATAAAAGAGTTTGTTACAGGTAATAGTTAATTTTTAACAAAATTCAAATCTATAACTACGCAAATCTTTTTATATTTGCATGTTAATTATGTTCCACTTCAGAAACTTGTAAAAAAAGGTACATTTAATCACCAACAACTTAATAAAAGACGATATGTTATTGAATCGGTCCTATTTTCACTATGTTACTTATTTATATATAAATTTATATAACGTATATAGCACGTTATCTATTTAGAATGTGATATCACGATTTTATAGATATCCATTTTATGATGTATTATTATATGATAAAATATTTTAATATAAACTACTTGAAGGTCGCGTTATATCTTCAAAGCAGAAAATCGGATTGAGAATTAATTTTAATCATTTATTACTCAAAAAAGCTTTCACAGTTTTTCGGTTTGGAACAATTGATAGGTAGGTATACAGAAAAAAATGATGAGTCACACATGAGCCAGTTCGCCTGAAACTGTTAACAATAATGTAGATTTTCTTCAAGTTTTTTATACTCTCACTGTATAATACCAATTCTATTTGTTTTACGCACTATTTTGATAAAATAAAAAATAATTTAATATCCAATTGAATTTAATTATAATTTTTTAGCAAGTTTTACAATAAAAATATTTAATAAATAAAGCCATGGATAAATATACACATGTGTTCGAGAAAACTGGCATAAGTAAAATATAAGTAAACAGTTTAAAAAATGCTAAAATGGATAATTAGATAAAAAGTTTAAATATGCGAAAGAACCGGACTTGTTTTTTTTCTTTACTTTACCATCACTTCGTCTTTGAAGCTGATATGCAATAATAATTCTTTGTTTACCTTAGTTTTTGTCAAAACACTGTGTTATTAAAATAGATGACTGACAAAAATACGCTCCATCCCTGCATCGAATCGTTCAACAACAAACAAGAATAGAACAATCGAAGAGATCCCTTTGCTCTATACCACAAACTTATAATAAATCCCAATACCAAAAAAAAAAACGAGGTCAGCGAGCAGCCGCTCACATCCACCGAACCGTTCACTTCATCATCTCGCGCATGCGAAAAATACTTAAATACCCATTTATATACATAAGTATATATATGTATATTACAAAGCCAGCCAACCACCCATATCATGTGCTGGATTGCTGGTATGCATGCGCGCTTCTTGCGTGTCGCGTGAGTCTGTTTTCGTGCGGCGCGCAACTAAACTAGGTTATGTGCGGCGCAGTCAGCAGCAACAACAGTAGGAGCAGCATCGTCAGGACGAGCCGCGCGCTGTTTTGCATGTCGTCGTCGACGACGGGAGGCTGTTCGTCGCCGTCGGCGCTGCCGCGACGATGAGACGGCTGCACGAGCCAGCGCGCCGTGCATCCTCGTCTTCACGCTCGCCAGAGTAAGCATCACGCACTTGCTGCCGATAACTCATCGTGTGTGTACACACACTGGCGCTACGTTTCGTGTTTCGTTGCTTTCCTGTATATGGACAGCTGTCGTAGTTCCTTTTCTTTTTCTTTTTCTTTTCGCGATCAAGTGGTTTTTTTAGCAGAACGTGTGCGTAGTCGCACGCGCGCGTCCGAGTATGTAGGTTAGCGTTACGTAATTGTTTATTTTTATCTGCGACGACGGGTAATGTCAGTGGGTATGAAGAGAGATATATATGTGTGTGACTGCATGCGTATAGATGTGAGGTGAGAGAGCATTTTTCGAGTGGAATTTGCGTTAATTGCGGTTCTCAGTGTGTGAGGAGTTATAGCTACTGATAGATGAGAGGCCACTGTGACAAGTGATTGGAGCCGATCAAATTTTTATCTATCAATTGGTAGGTTGCTGTATGTTGGTTTTGTTGTTATCGTGTAGATAGAGGTATAAGAATTGCTAACTTTTCGAAGATAAACATTTGTCGAATAAGTGTGTTTGTTACAAAACCAAGTAGATAGTTAAGTTTAGCAGAACAGCTGCTTTTGTAGTATTTAAAGTTTCACAGCTGAAACTGTAGGTATGCATTAATTGTTGGTATTACATGTATTTTTCAGGAATAATTAGACATATGATTTATTATCTAATTTATTATATTATTTTTATTCATAGAAAAGGTTAAATAAATTTGTTGTAAAATTTAGTATGAAATATAAGAGAGATTTCATAGAACAATATTTTTTTAATTAAATACTATGCAATAATTTTACACATAAATAGTTTTAATATAAATCTTTATTTTTATTATAGATTCTGGCGGATAGACATTGGCTGCAGGCATAATTGAACACATTAAGCCATTTGATAGATGGCTTGTAAACTACTTCCAAGATTTTTATCATATTTTATACTGTTGAGATTACCAAGAACATAGTGCAAAACATTACTGACCAATACTTCCTTTTATTACAATATACAAACAGAGGTCTAATACAGGAACAAAGTTCTTCCAAAATCCAAACATAATGGCTAATCCAGGAACCGTTATCGCACATGTAGTCAAACTCATTACTACCCTCATTTGCATGAAGTTCTTCAAGGATTCTTATTCATTGAGAGCAGTGGACCAAGGATGGGCTATTCGAGCTTTTCAAATTATGCTTGTCCATTCTATTTTGGGGATCATTAGATACAGTAAGTTTCTTCTGATTGAAAATCACTTAATAAATTTCATTCAACAAAAGATTTCAAAGAAATTAAAAATATTTTCCAAAAATATTCTCAAAATAATTACAAATTATTAAAATGAAAATAGAAATCTTCATAATGTAGAACATAATTATCTTAGTTCTAATTTTACATTAAAAAAAAATCAAGTTTTTAACCAAATATAATTTGAGAACACCTAAATATAAAGTAAAGCTGTAGAAACTATGAAAAAGCTACTTTACGATACAAATCGTTAAAATCCAACTAACCATCACTTTTCCCCTTCGCGCAGGTGGAGCGAGCACGACGAAGCGCTTCCGCAGTTTCTACGAGCAGTTCACGAGCGTCATCGAGATCTTTCCGTTCGCTTTCTTCACGGGCGAGGTGCTGCTGAAGTACCGCTACAGCCAGGAGCTCAGCTACCTGCTCATCGCCCTCAGCATCTCGCCGGCGATTGTTGAGCTGAGCTCAGCGCGCATACGCGACCGCACGCGTTTGTGTCGCTACACGGACCTCATATTCGGGCTGCAGGCGTGCGCCCTTGCCCTGGTCTGCTTCAGCAACGACAACTACGCCGGCATGAGCTTAGCCGTTTCGTACGTCCTGGCGCGCTACGTCAGCGAGGACTTTTGCGATCACTACGAGGTTCCGTACGTTGACCTGTCTCAGTACAGCCTCAGCTTCGTCGAGGTCTTCGCGCTTGCCACGTTGAAGGACAGCGCCCTCGTCGCCGCTAGCTAAAGGTCATGTTGTCCTTGTTGTTTGTTCTACTTGTTGTCGTGGACTTGGTCGCTCGATGGAGAGCGATTTCGTCTCTTTCTTTTTTTCATTATCTTAACATTTTTCAGTTCTCCCTCGTGGACATATGATGTTATTATATGGGAACAGACGTCGCCTTATGAAAAGCTTGAAAAATCAATCTTGAATATGATGTACTATGTGTATATAAGCGTACGTGTAAGCTGAGATGAGGGTGTTGTGGTTTCTGAAAACGGGAGGTGGATCTTTTGAGTAATGAAAATAAAGTAGAAGCGCAATGTAAATAATATTTCTAGTCTGATAAAACTGCTTTATGGAATAAAATATTTTTTAAATATTTTTTTTAAATTTTTTTATTAATGAGTTTTATAAGGTATATAATATATATAATTATATTTTATAATGCGTGTATAACATACGCTTCGATATTTATGAGATATTGACATTCTATCAATAGTAAATTGAATACGTTATTTTGCTTTTATATATTTACTTTCAGTGCTCAATCGTTCCACATTTTACAATACATCTCCACAAAGACTGCAACAACTTCTATTTTACATAGTATTTCGATCGATGTACCAACTCTAAAGCTCAATTTTTAATCATGCAAAAAAATCTTTCGCTATATAAATTTTATTAAGAATATTTCGAAATTCATATACAAATATACAATCATCGATGTGCGTTTGATTTTTCAAGTTGCGATATCGACCGTCAGGGACAATTTATCAAAGACCAAAGAGACTTATGGGTAAAAAATGAGCAGCCAGAAAAATAAAAATATAAAAATACATAATCGGGAGAACTGGTGGAAAAAGCAGAAAGCAAGAATCATAGTAACGTAAATGAAAAGTAGCTTTTAGAGTATACCGCAGACCTAAGTGACGAAAGAAGTTCGATAATCTTCCATTTATACCGACTCTTATTCTCCGTGTAGGAAACCTCCAATAGCTGTAGGTCTGAGGAGTAAAAGCTATAAGAAAAGCTTCCGCGAGTCAATTCCACCCATACGCCTTGGGTGAATTCCAGACAAAAAAAAATTAGAAACAAACCCCTTCGAATAGTTCGAGAAATAGAGTACCCATAGATCTTTCATAAAGAACCAAAGTCCGATAAAAAAAGCATTAATACAGCAGACGTGTAGAATGTTTTTTAAATGCCGCAAATTTTTTACCGCGGCTGAAAGAGTTCATTATTGGTAGAATTGGGAAGACTTAGAGACGGGAAGACGCAGTGTTCGCTCTCCATTTAATTAAGAGACAAGACTTTCCAGGAGTCGGAGAAAAAAACTTTGTACAACCTAAAATTTATATAGACTCGTCGCTGCATTTCTGTACCTTTCGTAAAGTATGAACCTATAAAGTAAATTATAGGCTAGCTATAGCTATAGCTAAGACTCATTTCGACGAACGCGCGTTCGTTAGAAAGTTCCATTGGGAACGTTCAAGATCGACAGATATTAAATTTGAATCGTTTTTTAGCTCAGAACTCAAGTATGTTCAAAATGATCATAATATGACTTGAAAACCTTCATGACATCCATCAGAATTTATTATATTTTTTAATATATATATAGCAGTTTAATTATAAATAGGAGTTTATTTCTAGATATTTTTGTTATTAGCTAGATTTCTATGAAATTGTACATTGATACAGCTAAATGGACATAAGCCTAAACTAAAGAATGATGAAAAATCGATAGATCATTTTTAATTGTACACAGAATAATTCTAAATTGTTTTCAATGAAAATTTCTATCCCAGATATATACTAATTAGTCGATTATGTGAATATAAATGACTAATCAAGAGAATTAATACGCTGTTACCATGTTTGCAGATATTTATTATATTCATACTTTTGTATTTATATAAATTGTATAAGACTATATTGGTAGGAGTTCTCCAATTAGTATGCAATAGAAAATCGTTTATACAGGTAATTATTTTTAACATACTTTTTTACCATTTTTTGTCGTTACTTAAATCAAAATATTTTTAATTTCATAGGCGTATAAAAGACGTATAATTTTGTCAAACGTTTGCCATAAATAATACCAATTGCTTTCACAATAGTCATAATATTAATTAACAATAGATTTATTTACAAACGTAACTGTGATAAAGACTTACAACCCTTAGTACGAGATTACTTAACAATTTTACTTATACTAATTTACTTAATATGAGTAATAAATATATGTATAATCCATACTAACAAGTATTGGATATATTTTGTAAATCAAAGCCTAATTGTAAAAGAATACCTGCTAGTAAAAAATCCATTTTATTAAAATACGTACAAAGAGAATGATATTTTATTTCTTATCTATAATAAATAACACATAATTAAATAACTTGAAACTTACCGAAATTTGTGTTTAAAGACAGTCTCTCAAAGCGTATCTAATTATTTATCAAATCATTTTATAAAAGTTACTTAAATAGTATATTTTTATTTTTTATCATAAGAATGCAGTTTTGATTCGCCGTATACTGATATCAAGTCTGATATATATATATATATATATATATATATATATATATATATATATATATATATATATATATATATATATATATATATATATATATATATATATATATATATATATATATATATATATATATATATATATATATATATATATATATATATATATATATATATATATATATATATATATATATATATATATATATATATATATATATATATATATATATATATATATATATATATATATATATATATATATATATATATATATATATATATATAACGGGTATTTTTACATTAAAATGTTCAACGTCTGAAAATGATTGAGAGACGCTTCGAGATGCTCAAGTGAAAGCGTCCCTTTAATCCAAATGAAGCGGCCCTATTCATGTCCATTTCCTATAGACAATTATTTCCGAAAGAAAACTAATTTTCTTACTTTTAAAAATACATGCATAATATACAATTTTCTTAGAAAAAGTACACACATTTTTTTTAAATGACTTTTTTATTTTTATTTTTTTTATTTTTTTGTCTTTATTTATCTATATCATTCTTTTTATAAAATCTCATTTTTAAATGAGACGAAGTAGTAGTTATAGATTAAAATCTTTAGCACTAACATAGACACCTTTGTTATCAGACCTTAACGAATTTCGATTAATTTGTATAAAAGTATTTACAGTAGGAACCAGTGGATTGCAATTCTTATCTACAAGAATTATTCGTCGTGGAAAATAGTTATGTGAAACTTCCCTCACTTTCTATATCATCCCTCACAGGGACTTCTTTCCGCCATATATAAACTTTTCCATTTTTAGTGATGGGAACTAATTCTTCAGCCATAACAACCAAAGAATTGATATAATTGGTATAAAATATTTCATGATGCTATGTACAAACCAAATATATTATTTTGCAGTTCTGGCACTTTAGGTGAAATAGATTATTTAGGCAGAATAGAAACTGTCTTCAAATTTATCCATCGATATGCAAATCCAAGAGAACCGCGCACTAATAGAATAATGTCTATGTACAAAAAAAAATGAAAAGTATAGTGAATCTATATTTCCTCGAAAACTTAGCTTTCTTGGCAAAATTTAAGACGCCTTCGACTCATACCTGGATTTGATATTCTACCTGGGTCTCTAGACGCGCCCTTTTTAGTCCCTTCGCACGTATTGCTAATTACTTACCCAAGCACTAAAACTTAATAAGTTTCTACCAATCCTACTCCTCGATATTCGTCAGATGAAATCCGGTTCCTTTCTACGTCTCCCATTGCCCCACGTGACGACTGCGATGGGTACAAAAGCCCCGGCCAGCGATGTAGAGAACATCAGTTCATCTCGAACACTCAGATACACAGTTTCACACGTACACTTGTCAACTCTTTAAACGGAAAACGTAGAAATGGCAGACTTCACCTTGAACACCAACACCGCCGAAGACAACATTCTCCTGCATCTTGCAGTGATCGAGGAGAATCAAGATGTCGTACGTTTTCTGCTGAAGCACGGCGTTCCAATAAACGGACGGGTTCCCAACAAAATGCTGTCGCTGCAGTTTGTCACCGACCTCGAGCACAAGGAGCATCTGAAGTCAACACTGGGTGAGATTGTGAAGACAGAGGGTGAGAGCGACGATGAGAAGCTCGAATCCGTCGTCGCCAAGACATCGACGCCGCTCCACCTGGCCGCCCGCCAGGAGAAGGTCGACCTGTGCGAGCTGTTGATCGTCCACGGAGCGGACCTCAACGCTGAGATGGAGGGCGGCGAGACACCCCTCATTGTCGCCGTGATCGCCCAGCGTCAGCTCATCGTCGAATTGTTCGTCATCCACGGCGCCGACGTAAACGCCCGCACCACCTGGGGCAAGACCGCGGTGCACTACGCAGCAGAGTCCGGTCAAAAGGCCGTGCTCAATATCCTACTCAATAACGAGGGCAATATCAACGCCATCACGTGTCAAGGCTACACGGCCTTACACCTCGCTGTGGAGCGCGGGCACAAGGACATCGTGGATCTGCTACTGTCTCGGGGTGCCGACCTCGACATGGAGACCAAGAGCAACGCCACCGCGTTGCAGATCGCCGTGATGGCCGGGGACAAGGATATCCTTGAGATATTGATCGAACACGGAGCGGACGTCAATAGCATCATTAAAAACGGCCGGATCGACCTATCGCCCTTCAAGAAAGCCACCGAGGAGGACGAGCTGTGCGCCTTCAAGCTAGTGGAGAAGTACACGTCCAAGAACTGGATGTCCTGGTACGGCACCATAATCAGGAAACTATACAAGAAGAACAAGAGCAGCAGGAGCGGTTTATCAGGCGCGTTCGACACTGTCTCCTTGAAGTGAATTTTTGCGTAGAAATGAGAACAGTTTTATCTCAAGCGGTACATGAGACAGTCATTCGTATTTTTATTCATTTTAAAGTTCCATGTGTCAGCAAATTGTTTAAAAAATAGTCATCGAAGAGCTTTATAAGTAGTGTTAGAAAAATAGTGTGGAGTTTACGTGGAACGTTATTTGCAAATCGTCGGCTGCGGGAGAGAGAAAAAGTCCTATCTCGGCTTCACGCGTAAGAAAGTCCTATCTCGGACACTCCGTGTTTTTACTCACGATTAAGTTGAAAACCTCTGTAGAGTTTTGAATAATTCGTCTTCGTTTTGATTGATTTAAAGACAAAATTTAATTTTTTTAATGCCCGAGATGGGACTTTTTCCTACGCGAAGCTGAGATAGGACTTTCTCCCTCCCAGCCGACGAAGTCGAATCTTCTTCGGTAACATTTGTTTCTTTATAGAATAGAATTGGCAACACTAGTGATGAAATCTGTATTAGTATAGTTTTATTGTATGAATATATACGTATACCATATGTACAAATGTGAAAGACACAACACACGCACACACGCAAAAGTACACATGCACATGCACACACGCGCGCGCACGCACACAGCAGGTACACATTCACCCACACATCACACATCAAGTAACACACACATGTACATGCACACTGCAGGTAAAATATACACACACACAAATTCAAGTTCACTATTTGAATTATTTATTTTCAAGAGTATGATTTATGTAAAATAGTGTCAGAATTGCAAAACGTTTCGACTTGTATTTAACAGAATATATGGTCTATTTGATGTTATTTTGCTATTCCATTTTAATATTTCTGATAAGAAAACTGTACTATTTTTTAATACTTCTGTTACTAATAATAAAGTAATCGATCGTTAAAAATAATTATATTATTTCTTTTTTAATGCCACATACACAACCCCTCGAACCAAATTCACAGATATCTAAAGGATTTCAATAATTATAACGAAATAGAAAATAAATTTTTTCAACACGTGCATGAAAAAGGCCCTTTTCCTGCATAGTAAAGTCAATGGAAAATCGAGCATTTCGAGCGGCTAAGTGAGGCCTCCCACAGTAGCGGGAGGAAGAGAACTTAGTCTCCCGTTATGACAATTCGATATACCCGATCTCCCATCCACTTTTCATGCAAAAAAGGTCTTATTCCTGCACTTATTAAAAAAATTATTATGTGTAACAAGGGAGCAATTGACTTTTTCAGACTCGGATTGATGATTTATTAACAACTTTCCTCCCTAGTTGCAAAATGTACTATTTTTCATCACGTGCATGAAAACAGAGAGAGAGTGAAAAAAATTCATTTTTTCCCCACTAGGAAGAAATTTTGTCCATTCGTCCTCTACTGTCGAATTCATGAATTTTAAAGCTTCTTGGCCTATTTAGAAGGACATTGAGAATATTTAAAGTTAAATTACAAAATAATGAATATTTACAATTTAGACATAATCGATATAAAAAGAGCGCGCATAGTTGAAGTAAAATATTAACAATATAATCATTTTTAACTGTGTTGTGCACGATTCAAAATGCACGATTTCCTATACCTAACTTTTATGCATATAAAAAGGCCCTTTCATGTACTCGTTGAAAAAAATACGGTGCGTAACACAGGAACAAGAGCTCATTTTACATGTGCCAACAAATGTTCTACAAAAAAGCGATTAAAGTAGATGAAAAGAGCTTTAATTTAAGCTAAAGATCGTTAAAATCGGTCGGTTCTGCAAAAAGTTACGTGCATTTGAAAATCGCGAAAAATGATCAAAAATGATTGAATTACGTGGATTCGGGAAAAATTGCTCATTTTTGGTCATTTTTCGCGATTTTCAAATGCACGTACCTTTGCGCGGAACCGACCGATTTTAACGATATTTAGCTTAAATCTCTTTTCATCTACTTTAATCGCTTTTTTGGAATATTTGTTGGCACATTTAAAAGCTTACTTTTTTTTTTTGGTTCATCATTAGTGACTACTTTTCATCCATTTTTCCCATGTTAAATTTCCATAAGAAAAGTGTATTTTTTTCTAAAACGGTGTCACAAGACCGTTTTCGACTGTTCGAAAATTTTCTCGTATACTATATGACCTACAGAACGAGAAAAAACTTATAACAGAAGTTTTCCTCAAAATTATTTTTATTTTTTTTTGACCCTCTTTTTTGCAGAAAATTCTGAGAATTGCTCATATACCCCCGTAGAACCCCGTAGTCTATTAGATCTTAAAATATAAATTTTAAATGGTAATATAGGATATCTTATTTTGTTGACAGTTTCTTAACAATATCTTCGACTTGACAACAGGCATAATTTTATATATTCTTAATTAAGGAAATGTTTTATATTTACAACAAAATTATACGTCTTTTAGAGATATTAGTTATAAGTATTGTAGGTCAAAAAGGATTATTTAGAAACAACCTATTTTTAATACTATTCAAGAACCATTTTCGAGCATATAAAACGGACGGAAAATAAATATAAAATGTGTTAAATACTATTGTATCAAATAAATATTATTGTAGTATATATTAAAATACATATTCAGTGTTCTAAAAAGCTTATTGCTTACCTTTAAAACGATCGATAAATAAAAACGTACCAGCGACAAGAAAATCGAGAATACAAACTAAATGTATTTAAAATAATTTTTTTTACGAAGTATACTACAAGATGCAACATGCATGTTTGCATGAAAGACGTGGATTAAAAAATTTTAAATCAGGGTATTTTTAAAAATAATTATGGAACGAAAGTATATATGTATACATGGATCTTTTTAAATAGATTTTATAAATATTGATTTCATACGAAAATTAGAAATTCTTAAAAATTGAGTACATACCAGGAGCTCTTATATCACAGGTGATATATGATTTGATAAAATTGTTTTTATTTAGTTAAAAAGTGAATAATTTTTATAAATGCCTATTGTTACTTTTATAATAACTTTTTACATCTCTACAATAGTAAATTGATTTTGGCGAGAGCGATGTAAACACTATTAAAAATTTAAAAAGATGATGTTTATAAATGCCTAAAAGTTTATTCCAATATGAAATTCACTTCTAAAATGTATTGCGAATATATAGTATTCATGTGTAAAAAAGGCATCATCGTATCTAAATCTTCTATTGGCTCTGGTACTTTCAAGAAGCTTTATAAAAATTTTGTACTATTTGTAATGGAAAAATATTGCCGTAATTATTTTAAGAAACAAGTGTAGGCCAAGAAAAATTGTATATCATAAAACAATACGTTTTTGTTATGAATTATTAATGTTTAATTGATAACTTTCTAAAGAATTTCTCTACATTTATTATTTAAATAGAACATGATTGAAATAAGATATTCTAAATGATTTAAAGTTAGGTTTTTACGCACATTAAATAAAATATTTTTGTTTACAGAAAATAGAACATTTTTAATTATATCGAAAAAAATGTTGTATTATCGTTGTTAGCGATTTGGTTATAATTTTTTTTATTATATTTCTGTATTGATAGGATAAGTGTAACAATAATGTTTAATAGAGTTGGCCAATAGAACTTCCATGTTATATAAAATATTTTTAAGCAAATCAAGTTCATGATAATCAAAATGCTTAATATTTTGTGACGTATTTTTTGTAATTATTAGCATATATTATTATATTGCGTTACACATTAGGAATTTAAATAATGTAACATCTCGCTGAAAAGTTGTAAAATACTACATGACAGATGTGTAGTTTATGTTTTTATATGAAATGTGTTCATCCATATATACTTATCTCATTTTAGCATTATTTTACGTTCAAATCATTTTGTAAAACGCATTTTCAATGTATTTTATTTAATAAAAATTTATTCATGTTTGTATTGTGTCACAATAAAATTCTGAAATTTACTTTTAAAAATCTATGTACATTCTTTATACAACAATCCCTTAAGTAATATTTTCTATATATTTATAGGTAATAACCATTGTAAAATTGAGATGAAAGTTTTAAGCTACTGGAAAAAATACATTCTTTTTATGATTTGTACTTTTTTATTGCAAGGTAAAATTCTCCACCTGAAACGTATTTTAGTTTGGTCCAGAAGTTAAGTGTTTCATCAATAAACCAATTTATACCAGTTTTATTACATTTTACCGCTATATGTGCTCACTAGAAGTAATTCAATATATAATTCATAGACTGTCTTTTATATTATTTAATTATTTAAATTTATTTATTTACTAAAAATTACCCAGGCTTCTTTAGACTAAATAATTATATGACTGATTCCATTCAAATTCAGGCAGGCTGTCATAGATCGAATTTTTTTTCGCCTAAAAACTATAAGACTGTTTTCTAAATCATATTTAAGAAGACACGTGTCTCGGGATTATGCTTTACACCAACAATTTTTTTTCTCGGAGATCTGAATATGTAAATTTCGAGATAGAAATAATAGTATATTACGCATCATGGGAGGAAAAAACTTGGACAGTCCACAGCTCGTGTAAATTGCCACCCGAGCCGAAGACGAGGGTGGCAAACACGAGCTGCGGGCTGGCCAATTTTACTTCCGTGGTGCGTATACTATTTTTCGTCATACCCAGGTCGAAAATACCACATTCCCGTTTTTGCGCCGGGAGGGAATGTGGTATTTTCGGCCGGGGTATGGCGAAAAGAATTTTATTTTAAGAGATATGTGCGAGTTTATAAAATTCAGGTATTTAGATCTTGGAGAAAAAAAATTGTAGAGGGATGGTGTAAAATTGGTCTTGAATGGTGCAAACAATGCTACATTGTTTTGTAGAAAAGATTAACAAAAAAATTGTTTTTACTTTGTTTTTTTAAGGTATCTTAAAACTCTTATACCTAATGATATTTCCAAATTCAGAAGTGGTGGACGAATTCTGACCTTGAAATCATACTTAGGTCAAAATACACCGAGATATGATAGTCCGATCTAAAGTACAGAACCTTTTCTTTTTTTTTTGTGGAGCTGTGTTATCAGTAGTGAAGAAATTTTTAATAATAGTGAGATTTTTTTGTAAATCAACTTGATAAGACTTTAAGTTATTTAAAATTAAAAACTTCACCTGTCAAAGTGCCTCAGACTGTGAACAGTAAAATGCGACAATCATATGCCATTTGGAAAAGAAAAGAAATTCATGATGCATTTCATTATACCATTATAGTAACAAGTGGATTCTCCTCTATGAATAATGTGTACATTTCTTTCACGCTGCAAGTGAGAAAATGCTTCACTTTTTTAGTTTTCATGCCATCCTCTTTAACGGACATTGTGTCACTTTTATTTGCACTCTGACGAGAGCAATTAAAATCATCGTTTAAATAATAATCTTTGACTTTTGACACAATGTCACTATCTAAAGAATAGCCCATTTAAGTTCCAGGCCCCAATGGTATAATGGAATGCATCATGAATTTCTTTTCTTTTCCAAATGGCATATGATTGTCACATCTTCCTGTTCACAGTTTGAGGCACTTTGACAGGTGAAATTATGAATTTTAAATAACTTAAAATCTTATTAAGTTGATTTACAAAAAAATCTTACTATTATTAGAATTATTATTATTAGAAACAGAAGTTTCTTGACTACTTAAATTTCGTGCAAATAAACATTGAAAAATCGTTATAAATTCACGTATAATTGATCAAGAAACCTGCCTGATGACTTATTTTAAAGTTTCTCCTTTATTTTATCAATATATTAGTAAATGGGATAGTAAATAGATAGAGAAATGGCAAAATTTTTTAAAAACGTACGACTTAAGAGCTTACAAATCGAAAAAAATCGATTAAAACTTTCAAAATTGATTAAAAAAAAAAAAAATCTTAATAATCAAAGTGAAAAGTTTTCTTAAAACTAGATGAAATTAATCACATTTTGAAAAAAAAGTCTCAAAAGGTTGAAAATTGATAAAGTTACAGCAGTTTGAAAATTGAGGTACTTTTTAAATTTTGTAATCTCTATTCTTGCGTCTAATATTGATTTGGCTGTGGAGTAAAAAAAAATTTTTTTAAGCATAATCCCGAGACACATGTCTTCTTAAAAATGATTTAGAATACAGTCTTATAATTTTTAGGCGAAAAAAAAATTCGATCTGTGCCAGCCTGCCTGAATTTGAATGGAATCAGCCATATGATATTTTTGTGATAGTTTTAATAATTGGTCTAATATTCAGTAAATATTAATAAATAAAAATAGTATAATATACTGCATCTGTATAGTATATTGCATGAAATATCAGAATTATATACAAGATTAAGGCGATTTATTGATGTAATATTCTCTTCTTTTAAATCTGGATTATTGTAACAAAATCAGTTTAGATTTCAGCTCGATAAGAAATATTTAAACCTGAAGCAAAGATCTGACATGAGATAAATTCCGTGTAATATTCTTAATCAACTGAAATCTACGTCTCGGTCTCTTACAACAGAAAAAGAACTTCTAGCACTTCGACGCTTGGGTAGCTAACGCTTGGGTACCTTCTACAAACTCAACTGCTTAGGTACTTTAAGAAGATTGAGGTTTTTACTGAAATGATTTTTACAAAATAATTTTTATGAAACATTTCTTTCAGTTACCAATATTGATATGTTTGAATACTGTGCTACGTACGTGGCAATTAAATAATTAAGTGTAAAAAAATAACTCATGGACCCCTGGTTTGTAGGTTCGCGCTCAACCACGGAGCTAGTTGTTCTTTTGGTTAGTCGACGGTCTCTATAGGTTACCTAAAATCTAAAAAAACTATAGTTGTAATGTGATATATTTATTTAAAATGATCGAGATAGTCAATGTATTATAAAATACTTGCCGTCAGAGCGCTACCGCGCTCCTTGATAAAGTGTATTTAACACGACTAAGATAACTTTTTTCCGAAAATATCGATATTCTAGAAACTAGATATAATCACTATAAACAATTATTGATGAATCACTAGAATCTTTTTTGTTTCTCAACCGATTTTAGTTTTGAAGGTCTCATTTTGTTCCTTAAGTAATTTTATGGGGACTTGCCGTAGAAAAAATTCAAAATTATTCAAAATTCAGAAAGTTACAGCGATTTAAAAAAATATTTTTTTTAACCACGAGCATGAATTTACGAACAATTAGCTATAACTTTCTGAGTATTGAATAATTTCCAATTTTTTCTTCGGCAAATCCCCATGAAATTACTTAAGGAACAAAATGAGACCTTCAAAACTAAAATCGGTTGAGAAACAAAAAAAATTCCAGTGATTTATCAATAATTGTTTGTAGTGACAATATCTAGTTTCTAGAATATCGACAATTTATGAAAAAAGTTATCTTAGTCATGTTAAATATACTTTATTTATAAGACATTGACTATCTCTATCATTTTAAATAAATAAATAACATTACAACTATAGTTTTTTTTTTTTTTTAGGTAATCTCTTCATTTAGCACTGCTTTGACTAGGGAGCCTCGCAGGAACTTCCGTCGTTTTCCGAAAATCCAAGCGCTTCGAAGTACACCACTGTACACTAATCCTCTTCCTTCCCGTCATCCGCTATATAAGCCGAATATCTTCCTCTCCTAAAATCTTCCAGCCTGGAACCCCCGTAAAAATTACACGCTCAATTCAGTTGTCGCATCTGCCGTTTACAACCCCCGCACTCTCGTCTCCAGCACTTGAGCCGTATTTGCAAATAGCTGGCGTGGTCATTAAGGATCATTTCTCTGTCCGGAGAAACGGGGTTGGAAAACCTACCTGTCACGCGACAGCTGACCCTCGACTCTCCCCGTCTTTGTGATTCTGCGAAGTCCGAGGGATTTTCGGCCCTCTACGGCTGCCGTCCGACAAGTGGGCCGGCCCAACAGCCAAGCAATTTCGTTAGGTGCAATGAATAGCTCGCTCTCCTCACCACTGTCTTTTGGTACGAAGAGTGGACGGTGCAGTTCGTCCTGTCAGTCTGTCGCAGACACTCGAACCGCTCAGGTCCTAGCTCAGTGTGAATTGTCCAGAGTAACCCAACTGCAGAATCGCGTGTACGTGCCCTGTGCTTCGAAACAAACTTGCTACACTCGTGACAACGATGTCTTCGGAAGCGACCCGCAACAACCTGCTCCACGTAGCGGTCATCGAGAAAGACGAGCGGGCGATACGATTCCTGCTGAAGCACGGCGCGGACGTGAATTCAAGGATGTCCTCGCCTGTGCAGCTGCAGCGGCTCACCATCGAGAGCATGCACGGGAGCATAACAACCGGTGAAATCTTCTCTCCGCGAATGTCTAGCTCCTTCCGGGAGTGCTTCCTCGTGGCGTCCTCTCAGTCGATTACCTCCCACAAGACCTTCCAATTGAACAGTTCCCTGGGCAGTCGCCGTAACAACAGCAGTCTGAGTTTGAGCGGCAACGTCACCGACATATTCAAGCCGCTGTTCAGCCAGAATCACCATAATCATTATTACTACCAGTCACCGCTGAAGAACCCGACCTCCTTGCACGTGGCCGCAGCCAACGCGAAGAAGACGATCATCGAGCAGCTGATCAAATACGGGGCCGACGTCAACGTCGAGATGGAGGGATACTACGGCGAGTACACGCCCCTCATCATCGCCATCCTCTGCCGGCGTTTCGACATCACCGAACTGCTTTTGCAGCACGGCGCCAAAGTTAACGTGCGGTCCAAGAACGGTAAGACACCCTTGCATTTTGCTGTGAAGACCAAGGACGCCGATCTTGTGCGATTGCTCCTAAAGAACGGAGCGGACATGAATGCGCGTACGGAGCACGGAGTGACGCCACTTCACGTGGCCGTCGAGCGCAAACTCTATGACGTCGCCGAGTTGCTGCTGAAGCACGGCGCCGATGTGAACGCGCGCACCAAGACTGGTGTGACGCCACTGCAGTGCGCCGCGGTCAAGGGTCACCGCGATATGACGGAGATGATCTTGTGCTTTGGGGGTGACGTCTCTTGCCTCATGAAGAAAGGTGAGATCGACGTGACGCCGTTGCTCTGGGTCACCGAGTCAGAGCGCACCAAAATCATCGACTTGCTGAACAAGTACAAGACCAACACTATCGCTACCAGCAGCACTGGAAAATACGGAAAGTTTATTAAGAGGCTGTGGAAGAGAATTTCGGGAAAGAAATCAACAGGGATGGAAGAGCGAAATGACGCCTAGAAGACGACAGATTTTTGCGGCTCGTCGGTTTGCGCGCCAAAGAATCACCACGTGCTCGTGTATATGAGTCAGAAGTGAAAATCGAGTATCAAATGGATTATAATAAATTTTTAATTGTTATATTTATCGGGGAGAAATATTTGATTTTTCATTATTTATTAGTTTTTCATTGTATTTTATTTAATTTTGCTGTTTGAAAATTGAATTAATTTAGACACTCGACTGTGTTATTAAAATATCATTATAAGTCATTCAAAATATTGCACGATTTATGGCGAAATCTATTTCTTTTATACGATTATTATAAAATAATGAATATTTCTTATTGTTATTTAAAAAAATGTAATACTATTTGCGGAGTCATGTGCAACAAATATAATTGTTAATTTAGCAATATCGTTTTTCACTTGCTGAATATAGTCATCAATGTACAGGAAATATTATTATTATATTTCCTTATCAATAATTATCTAATATTTATGTATAGGTTCGTATACCTGAAAATATATGCTGAGGATATGTATTAAGAATTATGTATATGTATTAGTAATAAAATTTAAGTAATGCAAGCGATAGAGTAATGATAATAATGTGCATATACGTACAATGATTAAAAAGTAAATTTTCTTACAATAAACTAATGTTTATCATAAATCTATTCTATTTTATTCGACTTTATTTACCCACTCATTCGCCTTTTATAACTTATAAACTTTATTTTTTAAATAAGTAAAACAATAAAGTTCAATTCTACAATATTTAAAAGAATTAAATCAATTTTGACGGGAAAGGTTAAGTTAACTGTTATCAAAATAAACATTTCAAGTCTATTTAAAAAGGTTAGTTTTTGTGAAAATTTTCGCGCAGTATTCTTTGCTAAATTGTCATCTTTACATTTTTATTAATAAAAAAAATAGTTGTAAACACACTTTATGTTTGCGGATTCAGCGCTGTCTAGTTGCTTGTTGTTATTGGCTTCCGGATCGTGTATTTACCTCGCGGGAAAGCGATCTACAGACAACTTTTTCAAGTTCCCAACCGAAATTATAGCTGCATCCATCGGAACTTTGGCTATCAATTTCAGATCTTTATTCAATCTTCTTTCCCCTTTCTTTTTTCATAATTCCTATTGTAAGTTATATGAATAATTATATAATTATTTTACAATAATTACGGGGAATCAGGTTTAAGAATAATCTATAAGAAAGCTAAATATTTTTAGCGATTGATCCTTTGGAAATAGACGATGAAACGAAAGAAAAGGCCGAGGCAAGACTCGCCCCTTTTCACGAGAAGCTGTGCAGAGTCTTCAGCATGGCTGGACTGATTTACGCCGTATGCGAAGCGCATGGAAATCGAAAAACCGGCATTTTCATAGTTTCTTCTTTAGTATTTGCAGAATGTTATCATGCTCTACAGGATAGTTATCCCTCACAGACCAAAGACGAATTATTTCACTTTATGTGGATGATGCCATGTGGATCATTCGGGTATTTAAATTTAAATTCACTCTTTTATTCTATTTATCCTAATGAAATTTTGATTTGTATTTATTTCATTCAAAATTAGGTGGTTTAAAAGAAATTATTATTGTCTTTTGGCCTTCTTACCTTATGGAATTTCCTTTTTTGTGTTTACACCTGAAAAAGACTATGCTTGGTCTGCAAGGCGAATTATTAATAACTACATGATGATGGTCTACATTTTTTTGATGTTGGAAGCTATTAGAGAAGCCAAAAGCATTGATTCATAATAAATTATAAAGTAACAGCACGTTGTAATTAAGTTTACTTATCGAATTTGAAACAATTGTTTTAAATAATCCACGTGCCAAAGATATTGCAAAATACTGCAGTTTCTAATAAACCATCAGTTTACATTTTTCTGAGTTTAATAATCTTAGTCTGGTATGTGTTTTTGTCTATAAATTAAATATTAGGTTTAATGGGTAAGAGAATAAAATGTCAAATAATTAGCTAAAAATTATATTTATAATCCTTAAAAATTATTAATTACAAACAATCGTACAATTTCATATACCTATTACAAAACTAATAATCTCTCTCGTTTGCCATAAACACTTGGACGTAACACGAAACAGTGTCTTACATTCATCGACGAGGCACACGCACATAATTTAAATACATCTGCATTTATCACACGTTGACAATAAAAAAAATAAAAAGAACACACCGAGTGTTCGATTGCAAAGTTCATGGTTTCATGTCATGGGTAAAAAGATTTTTAAGTACAAAATGTCATTTGCACTTGCTCACTCACTTAACACAAATGCTGTTCCATTAGGAAGGAAGTTCAAAGTAACACTAACATTTTAATGTTATTATTTTACCTTTCATTTTACAATTATAAAAGACTTATAACCTACAATCTCCTCCTTAATCTCAATAACAATTTAACATTTTCAAATGCTTTTATTTATATCGTATCACCCTGACGTTTAACCGATTTCATTCTAAACGAATTATAATTTTTACATGTTTATAAACATTAAGAATTTACAGTTAGCTTTTATAAAATTTGTATACAAATGAACAAAATATTACAATATTTAAATTTTCTTTGAGTATTATACACTTTAAATAAAATAATTTCACTTTATAATCAGTTATCTGTTGTATTAAATGCATTTTCCAAATGCATGATATTTTTTCACGAAATCTCTTAAAGTAAGTACAACTGCTGCTGTTTACAGTAGACACACTAGTCACATCATAATCATAAGTTACAATGCCAAATAAAACAATTAAAACAATACAATTTCCACCTATATAATTAGTGAAAAGAGTAAATAAATTTGATTCAAAGTCATTGTATACAAATGTATTTCATTTACATTAGTATCGAAGTAGAGTATTCCTCAGATAATTCGATCAGTTCGAAAAAACCTCGCTAGACATTAATGGTAAAAATTGTCATGTAACGTGCTACATGAGACAAAAAGTGTCTTGTCTACTTTAGGTTTACTGTGCATTCATTATCTATTTACATTTACATTACAATCTCTTACACTTCTCTGCTATTCTGCTTCATCGTTACTTTAGACTACAGATGGAACACCAATCTGTCAGTTCATTAACATAAAAAATCTACAATAATCATTATTTCAACAAACTTATTCTTACAAACATTTCAAACTTTGTGTGATATTTTTTTCACCTCATCGACTAAATGTTTTTCCATAAAAATGAAATTGTAGAAATAACGATTACAAGTAAAACAAAATTCTGTTAAAGAACAAACGAAACCGGCACCATTCCACTACCCTCACGCGAGTATTTTCACCTAATTCTCGTAGCGGCGTTATTATAACACCACTAGGAAGAACACACAAAAAAAAACAACAATTTCAAGATCAACAAAACTAATTCACATCACTCTGGTAACCTACTCTCCTCCTTTCCCTTTCTGGCAGTGACACCCAATATCGAACACATCTGTACATGTACAAAGTGACATCTCACTCTGGATCAGAGTCCGGGCTTTCACAGATTCGAGTTGGATTCGCGCCAGGTCATCTGGCCGGCGAGCGGCTGCATGCGCAGACTGTTGCGCGGACTCTCGTCAGCCTCGTATCCCGGATTCGTGTGCGCCCCGTGGTTCTCGAAGACGTCCTTCACGGATATCTGACTGCTGCGCGTCGGTCGGGGCTGAATACCCAGGGCGTTGCCAGCCACGCCGTAAATGTTATTCGCGCCGAGGGTCTGCATTTGTGACTTGCGCCGTTGCGCTGCCATTATGCTATTGCGACGGCCCTCGAAGGCTTTGAAAGCTTTCGTCGAGCGCCGCGTTGACATGTTGCGAGGGAGACCTGAAAGATAGACGTTGACGTGTGTTTGAGATTGGGATAGTATAATTATCTAGAAAGTCGTTCTTTATTTTGTAACGAGCCGGAGTCGGTATAACTGACTCGCGTCGAGTATAATTGAAACGATAGTCACTGTTATATAGTACAGTTATGAAGATGAAGAATGACGCTTTACTTTGATTCACAAGGACCAACTTATGATTTATTTATGCAAGCAGCATAATAGTGCTTCGCGGCAAGTATTTTCATAAATAGAAGTATATTACAGAAACGCATTTCTTAACGTGGTTTAAAAAATTAAAAAAAAATAAAAATTATATTAACCACTTTTGTTATTATTGCGAAATATCATACCTTGTCCTTCAGCCAGACTGAAGAAACGCTGCCGGAAAGCAACGTCCAGAGTGTTGATCGCCTGCGTTTTTCTTCTACTCTTCTCCAGATTTCTGATGGTCTTTCGTCGTCCGGGTCCGCTTCCGCTACCCTCGTCGTAGTCGCCCTCCATGCCGTCTAGCCTCTGTAGATCCCTTACTATGTCCACCGCATGCTTAGACAGCAGTGCATCTTCCGACAAATCTTTGGACTAGAAGAAGTTGCGCAGAAAATTAATAAGTACCTTGGCGCATACAATTCCTTTATAAAGGTACACGTACCTTCTTGCAGCAGTACCAATCGAGTGCAGTACTGGCCAAAATGTGGGCTAGTGTTCCGAAACGATGGAACAACATAGCGGAGAACTGAATGACGAGGATTAGAGCGAAGAAGAACACAAACACGAGACCGATTGGCTCGAGTTGCAGATATTCCTTCGTAATATGGACCTAAAATAGGAAAAAAATAGTGAAATCCAACGTTTCAGACACGATGGTCTATGGTTTAGTGCACATACATATATATGTGGTTTCCAATCGAAATCTTGTAAAAACTCGATATAAAAGGCTGTGGATTACTTTTGTGCTATATGTAAACCGTTCTAACAGTTGTTCTTTATGATTAATATTATGTGAGAACGTGCGTGAATCTAGTCTCGTTCAAATATTTCGATTGGATTTCAACTATTCCAATGGTACATTATTTATTAGTTTGTGATCATCCTTATCATTATTCCGAGGAAAGTTATTACAGTTATTTAAACATACTTCTAAAAGTATTGGTACTTTTATAATAGAACTTTTATGTTTTTAAACTTTTTTTTTCTTTGGCAATGAGTTATTTTCTTTAATAATTAACAGGTTTACTGCGATACTAAATAAAAATAATAAATCTGGAAAATAAAAATTTTGGTATAAATTAATGTATTATTTATAAAATTAATTTATAAAAAAAATAAATAAAATGTTTATTGTATTACAAAAAAATTCAAGTATACCAAATATTTTTATTTTAAAATAAATATATATTGTGGCAGTAGACGTGTTAAAATATTTCCTATTTTTTCCTAATAATAATGATAAGAAGATCGCAGATTTCTAGTGCTGTGTTAAAACACATTTGATATTTACAAACGAAGACACCTGTAAGCCCACCACAAGGGTGTGAGTAAACATTATTCTTATAATTATTTATATATATATATATAAAACATTCACAGTTATATAAGTACACAGATCTCCTGTGAATCGCCATCCCAGTGCACATCTTCCACATAACATTAATTATTCACGAGCAGGTCTAATTAGAGTTAGACACAGACACAGGAGGAGGGGGGCCGATCCAGTTGCCAGGCAAACCCCATTAGTGTGATTTTTTGGGTACGTTTTTTTTGTTTGGTTTGTGCTGCTAAATAAAAAAATGTCGTTGACGAAGAAAATTAGAATTAGTGATTCTTTCGTTTGTCTTGTAGAACGTTTGTATAGAATAGAATGTGAGCTGATAGAGTGCGTGGTAAACAATCGAAATAGCAAGTATAGTATTGTGAAAATTTGACAAAATTAAGATTCGATAACGTCAAAATGTTAAGTATGTTTGTAAGTTTTACATACTTGACTCGAGGGCATTACCGCGTTCCTTGATATAACTACATTTCTTAACAGAAAAGCAGAATGTAAATGAGAATCATCAGACTTGCTGTCTCGATCGAATGAAATGAAGAAGAAAGAATTTTGATATGTACACAAAACATTTAGGACAAGACGAAAGAAAACTGGCGTCTTTCGGTACCCGCGACCACAAGGGTATTAGATAAGTCACTGTGTCAAGTCCTGCTAAAGCTGTAGTCGTTTTTTGTATTAATTAACCTCTTTTTGGGCCTTTTTTGTTATTGACAAGACACAACCACAGAGTTTGTGAACCAGAAGAGTGAGTGCAGTTCTAACGGGATGCCTCGTTGAATAAAAAGTGTTCGAGTAAAAAGTTCTATTACCGTAGCCTTAAGGTTTCAATCACCCTTTATGTTATGACTAAAAATTAAAAATATCAAAACAGTCAAAGAATATTATTTTAATATCGCAGTTCGACGATTATTCATCAACAAGAAATTTTTAAATCAAATATTGTTCTGCATCAATAAGATCATATTCATGCAAACACATGCTCAAGGAAAAAGTAAAACATTATATGATACAGAAAGTCAAACGAGGCATTCCTTAACACTAGGTTAGTCACTCTCGAGAACACCATAGTCTAGTTTTAAGTTCTGATTGTTCTTTTTTTCGTCTTTTCTGTCGAGGCTTTCACACGCTCGGCGGAAAGCCAGTACCTCCGATGTCTCCTCAATGTACGTGATGTTCGTCTTGACGCCCAGCGGCCAGACGACGTGCAGCTGGTCTTTGTTCAGCTGCAGTAAGAATACGATCAGTACGAACAAGGCATTGAACATTAAAAAGGCGAACACGCTTTTGTTCCTCAGCTCGATCAGATCCGCCGCTATCCTCGCCTGCTCTCATTGCGTTTTAAGTAGAGGAAAGAAAAAGAAAGAGAAACGGTCTCATTAGTAGCGTAATCTTAAGCCCCGCCCGCGACTTCGTGCTCCGCTTTTTCGGGCCACCTCGGTGATTGTTCTGTCATTGCTTGATGCTTATTTTTTGTTTTTGTTTTTGTTCATACTTAGTTTGTATGTTCAACCTTTTCGTGCATTTGGCAAAAATAAAAAATTGTTTCTTGGAGACTTTTTTGAAATACTGTAGTGCAATTGCCTATTATTAATAATTAGATCCCTCTAGTCAATCGCTATACATCATTTGAAAAAATTTGTATCTACCTACAACTGACAAATAATACATATACAAAAATCTGCACGAAAAGAATCGAACAATCATTCAACAGAAGAAGAACGCTCGAGGTTGGCTGGCGTTAAAGAGGAGCCCGAGTCACGAAGGCGGAGCGCATGTTTACCTCTTGGGAACTCTCGTCGTAGGTGATATTCGTTTTGATACCGAAGGGCCATTTGACGTGCAACAGGTCTTTGTTAAGTTGGAGGAGGAAGACGATCAGAACGAAGAGGGCGTTGCACATAAAGAACGCAAAGACGCTCTGGTCACGCAGGTCCTTCAAATCACTGGCAATTCGCGCCTGCGTGGTGCACGGGGCGCCGAAAAGAGGGCCAAGGGTGGTGGTGATTAATTTTGGTTTTTCTTTTTATTTGTAGTTCATTGATAGACCGAAAGCTTACGACTGACTTTTTAAACTGGATAAATTCCATGGCTTTGTAGAAAGATTTTTAACTTATTTTTATCTGCCGAATGTTTTTATCTACTTTTTAATGCAACTAAGTTTTAAATGAAAATTTAGGTTGACAAAATGATGGTAGATAAAATATATATTAAAATTATTAAAATTTAAAACATATGAATTTATATAAAAAAAGTACGTTTCAAGTAGATGAATTGAATTTTAGTTAAAAATAAAGAAATAAAATGTAATTTTAAAGTTAATTGAAAATCTAGTATAAAAGCCAAAAGGAACAGGAATTCATTATTTACTGCGCTGAGTTAGATTTAAGAAGTGGTAGGTTGGATTTTTTAATTTATCAGAGATTGTAATAATATTCACGTATTTTTTATGAAACATATCATCTTATTATCAGTCATCAATAATCCAAGTATCTTTTGGGTAGTGGAAAAGTTGATAAAGAAAAAAATGATACGTACGTATGCAAACATCCTTTGGGATCAAGTTTATAAGTTGTGTGTTGATTCGATTTTTCGTTTAAAAATTTACTCTTAATCTACCTAATCTATAATATCAGATTCGAATAAATTCTTATCGGAATACTAAATGGTGTTTGGCATCGATACAAGTGACTACAAATCTATGTATAGTTATCGATTCTCGATATTTTTAATAAAAATATGCTAAATTACGCTATCATGCAAGCAATTTTCTTATCAATTGTGCTAAAATAAAATTGTGGAGCTCTGACTATTTTTGTTCAAGATATGTACAACGACGTAGCTCAAATATTACTATACTATATTTTATAAGCTATTCGTAATTTACAAAAATATTTATATAAAAATCGTGAATCAAATTATTTTCTTTGACATCGTTGATCTTTTACTTTGTTCAACTGATAAATCACACCTTATTACAACTACTGCTCTACAAAAATTAAAAAAAAAAGGTGACTCGAGTATAGATATTCACACTTCCTAATCCCTAGTCCAAAAATCGAATCATCCACACAACTAACGGCGCCCTCCCGCCTACCTTCTCAGCCTTGTCTTCGTCGATGGGATAGAGATACTTCTCGAGCAGGTCCTTCCAAAACAGCTCCTCCTGCATGGAAATGGAGTCGACCTCGCCCTTCTTGATGCCCTCGTCGTCGAGCCAGTAGGGCCGCGAGGGGAAGCCGACGTCGCGGTTGTGCTCCGTGTTCTGGCTCGCCGTTGTCTCCGTGTCGCTGTCGTGGCTGTCGTCCTCGGCTGGATCCTCGCCGATGGCTCCGAGCTGGTCAGCGGAGCGCGAGCCCACGGACGAGGCACGTCGACGGCCGCCCACGTGACCGTGCGGGTCTACAGCTCTGAGGATGAAAAAAGTATATGAAGGTGAGTAATGTTTTTTCTAACTTTAAATTTTTTTGTAATGTATTTCTTTGTCATATTCGAACTTGGAAAATAAAAAAAAATATTACATTTTTTTTAAGACTTTGTAAAAAATGAAGTTAATGTAAATTACACAAAATTTTATTGAAAATTTCTTTTAACTACTTTCAGCCAAATTTATATTTAAAAACAATGTTCTTTTTTAGTCTGAAATTTTCTTTTTAAACTCGATGAATTTTAAAATATCACAGAAATCACATAAATTTATAAGTAGAAATAAAAAAAAAACAAACTTTTCAATAGTTTCCAGTCGTTTGCCAAGGTGCTCAAGTGACTCGGCGATGGCAACCAGTTGCTGCTTTTCGTCAGATGGTTTGCCGTGAGTACACAGCATACACTTGAACAGTCCAGCAAGTGAAATCTCGATCGAACCTTCATCATCGTCGTTGTTACCGGTACCGTTTTGCAGAAAACTGAGTAGGGACTTCTGTTTCGCTTTTCTCTTCATTTCTTCTGCTTCCTTCTTCTCTTGCTCTAGTTCCTAATCGATATAAATTAAAAGATAATTTGAATCGAATCACAATATTGTTTATTAGTGGTGATAAAAACATTATCAATCTAACAATCTTGTTTAAAAAGCAAAACTATTTTTACATCAAATACGTAAGCTTTTTCTCGAAAACAGTGGCAACATAAAAGTGCATCAATTATAACATTCCCTGTATCAGCTCTATATCAAAAAGAAACAACGCAAAAATTGATATCTCATTTCGCATCCTTCTCACAAACATTAATCACCACCTTCCAGCGCTTACCTTCTTGGTCTTCTTCACCACGACCTCGCGCGTACCCCACGATACGACGTTAAGATTGATGATGGAGTAGAGAATCAGCAGCAGGTACATAGATGGGATCGAGAGGAGATAGATGAGACCTGGCACGATGCACCAAAACTCCTGCGGATGCAGACACGCCGCTATGAAGGTGGACGTTGTTAACGATATCAAGAAGATAGCCGACGGTGAACCTATGCCGTCCTCGCCTAACTGCAACGCCGTACCCACTATGACGGCCATCATTATCATCGCGTAGGCCGTCGAGAGTATTTGCGCACATAGTAGCTGAAATAAACAAATTGTAAATGTTGAAAACTGCAATTTAAGCAAGAAATAAAATGCATATATCATCATAATATTTAATTAGTAACCCACCTGTATGCTCGATTTGCACGTAAAGCAGACAATCATAAATAGTAAAATAGGAATAATGTTATAGTAGAAACTAGTCCAGTTATCGATCTTGAAGGCAGCGACGAAAGCTCCCACCAACATAAGGAATATCGTACCCGGACCCAGAATAGTACCACCTGTAACATAAATACATTTTAAAACGTTATTCCTTGAAAATATTTTGAATTTTTTTTATCAACGACAACGTACCCATAAGAAGTATTTGGTAAGAGATATAAGGCATCGAAATATTGTCATTTATTTTAATTGTTCGTTTCGCGTCCATCAGCAGATCCATAATATTGGCAATGGTTGACGGTACCCATCGACGACGTTGGTTATAGAACTCGTTGAAGCCCTCAGGAGCGTGAGTATACGCATCACTAGCAGCTGAGTATTCGACCTAAATGATGAACAATCATCCAAAATCATCAACAAAATGTTAATGAAATGCTGCTAACAATGTTGAAACCAGTGCACATATTAACACTTACCCGATAGCCTCTCTGCAGCAGCAACGTACACAACCAACGATCCTCTCCCTGATCGTATTGCACGTAATGCCTGGCCTCGTCCGACCTCGTCGTGTACTTCTTCATGACATTGTCGTCCATCAATGCTTTACCTCTGAACAGGGAGAAGCATCCCGGACTACAGAGTACACAACCGATCATGTGTTCAGTGGCCTTTTGCAGCCAATGACCAATGGCGTACTCAAACATCTGGTACCAGACCATGGGACCGGAGCCTACGGGATGAATACGACCGCAGGCCGCACCGAGGTTCTTGTTCTTCTTCATGAGATCGACGAGTAGTTTAACAGCTGCCGGCTGGAAATCGATGTCACCATCGAGGGTCAGCAGGAAGGTGTTCTCAGCAATGACCTCTTTACGGTCGACGCTGATGGGCAATTCCATAAGACGGTGGCCGAGGAGGTAGTACATGTACATGACCTAACCGGTAGAAAAAATATTTTAAATTTCTTTTTATAATTATATTTATTACACATATAAGTAACAACTAATACTTCGACGTACCTGGCTCCATCGCTTCCTGTGACGGATCTTGCTCTTGTCCTTCAGATGGGCGATCATTTTCGTTTTGCCAGGCAGCGTCCAGGTGAGCCTACCACCATACGGTGTTACGTACTTTTTGGCTGCGCGCACATGCATGCGAGTCTGGTGCACGTCCGAGGCAGCCTCGTCCAGCGTGCCGACTAACAGCTTCACGAAACGGTTCACTTGTGACTCGTTCTCATCGTGGTCTGCCAACTCGAACGCGTCGTCGAAGAATATGTGAGCTGTGGATGAGATTTCATATCATTTGGTGTGAATCATTGTTTTAAATTTTACCGACTTCCTTTTTTACCGGCAGAGTATAAATAATTAAGTAAGAAGTTGGGTTTGAAATTAGTATTTTAATCTATAAATTATACTTGCCTTCGGAGCGCTCCCGCGCTCCTTGATCAAAACACTTTTGTTATTTATTAACTTTGAAAAACGTTATAATTTATTTTTATTGAATGTAATAGTACCAGGTTGCTGTCGGTAAACTTTCGGTATCAAAATCTAATATTTTGAAAATTTTCAATCATTATTATTAGTATGTAAAAGCTTGTAACTTTTGTTTCCCCTAATAATACCGTAATTAAATAAAGCTGATAAATATTTTGTTATCAAAATATGAAAATTATAAAATTTTTTTAATGCTCTCCGTCCACAAAATAAGCAAAAAATCAACACTCACTCTCAAATTCATAGTAATCCGGATCGACGACTTTGAGGTACTTCTGGGCGACTCTCCTAGCGCACTGATCCTCGTCGAGCCTGAGGATACTCTTCAAGAACTCTATCATCTCCTCCTTATTCTCGTGCCACATGGTGGCGCAGGCGTAGATCCTGGTCACGTGGTCGCTGCTCTTCACCGCCGACGGTGGCGTGCTCGTCCCGTCCGTCTGCTCGTAGATCGTCTCATAGTCCCCGTCGCCTTTCTCTTTCTCGATCTCCGCCAGGTCCTATATACACGTGATGCGTGCGCATGGGAAATTGAGGTCGAGCGTTATTACGGCGAGAAGGAAAGAGTGAGAGAAAAACAATGAACGCCGTTCGGCGCTGCACCTTTCGTACATATACAGTGGTGATGATGGTGTTGCAGATGCGATTAGACGCGGTCTAGTTTTGATCGAGTATTCGGCACGTAGGTTGCTTTTTGTGCATACGTGGGGAGGAGACACGGTGAAAGCTCGATGAAGTTATTTCTAACTTACGGCTAATTGGATATGCGGAACACGTGCGGGATGAGAAATTTAATCAATTAGCAAGGTGATTCAACGACGCGCATAGATCATTATGGGAAATCTTATCGGAGTTTTCTTTATAGCTTGCGGTGATGCTCGCCGCCGTCCCGGTGTCGTACGTATCTACTTACGCGGTAGCTGCGGCTATTTATATTAATATGCATGCTTATATAAATCATGAGGTTTAGATCTACTACCGCGTCCGATGTATATAATTATGGAAAATAATACTAATCGATTAGCGTTTTTCAGGTGTTAGAGATCGGTTAAGATAATCATAACTTGTTAATTGGTAGAAAAACTTGTTTTCAATTATAAAATTTAAATGTGAAATATTAACTCGTCCTCTTGATGTTTTAAAATTTTTTTTTCAATTGTTTATGCTTATTAATTGTAGCTTAAATTGTCAGGAATTCCAGTACAAATTAACTAACATAAACTTTACACTGAGTGTTTTCTACCCTAAAATGTACAAAAAAATCATTTTACCTCGACTTTGACCTCCGGTTGATCGTCCCTCTTTCTATTCAACGCCATCGACTGATCTATCAACAATCCATCGTACGTCGGTAAGACGAAAAGTTTCTCCGTGGCGGCCAACCTCTCGCATTTTGGCGTCCATATGTGTAACGTGAACCAGGTCTGTGACAAGAGCCAAAGTAACCAGACCCAGGCGTACTGTTTCGAAATAAAGTCGTTGAGGAAGTAAAGAGGTGGTGACTCGTAGAAGAGATAATCAGGTATCGTGCCATGGAAGAAGCAAGGGTCGCCGTTACGTAAACCACACGCAGCGATGAGGAGCGAGACCGAGACGGGGATCGTTAGGTTCACCGGGAACGCATAGCTGAAGTTTTGGATGAGAATCTTGCATGCGAATTTACCTGTGGAAAAAAGTCGTATTATTTTAAATCATTCTTTGTACCAAAGATTTGTTCATCTAATAGAACGAATAATGCTCACCGAAAATGTACATAAAGTAAGCTCCAAAGAAGGCCAACAGGCCAACGTAAACAGGCGCCATATGGTCCGCGTTGACGATCTCAGTGTCTCCATTCGGTAATATTTCGAAGAGATCCGGAATTGTGCCATCACCCGTCGCCCTAACCGCCTGCACTGTGATCTTGTGCTCACTGAAGGCCGTGCCGAACATCGAGAATATATGGCCCACATTGTTGCCCTTCAGATACAAGATCACCAGACTGGTGATCGTAAACGCCATGATCTTCCAGACGGAGATAAATATGTAAGTAAAGTAACGTGTGAGGATCAGGTCCTTCTTCACGCGACCCAAGGTTTTGATGATGCCGATTGGACTCTGGATGGATACGTAGTTCTCCCACCATCGACAGGAGACGAGGATGAGCGCGGGTGGCATCAGCCAGAGGGATGGCGATTTGCTAGTGAGGAGAGGCCAGACGACGAAGGCGGTGGATTGTGCTGCCAGGGCGGCCAAGTCTACGAGGACCAGGACGAAACGCCGAGATTCGTCCTTGTTCTTGTTTCTCGATAGCATTCCTGTGAAAGGAAGATGTTTAGGTATTTTTTAAGTGTTTCGGTGTTATCTATACACGTAGTACGCTACATTGATATTATTATTATTATTGGTATTAACAATTTTTAAAGTTCAATTACAATGAGAATTTCTTACAAATGTATTGTTGATCAAGTAATGTATCGAACTTGAGTATCAAGGAAAGTGGTTACAAACACTTGCCAATTTACCCATCGTTGTAGTAACAATCAACTACAACGTCATTTAGAATAGTTATGTACTCTTGCAACACCGTTATCTTAGTTAGAAGACTCATTGAAAAGACACTCTTCATGTCGAAACTCCCACATTACCACTTCTCCGTTATAATTAGCAATTAAACCCAATAGCTTATACACTGCAAACCCACCTAATAAACCAGGAATGAAGCACACGCAATTCGTCAACATGGCGCCCTTGACGACGTCTAGTTCCGGCAGCACCGCGAAGAACATCAGCGAAAGCCCAATGACGTGAAACGTTTCCATGAGAAAGACTAGGAAGAAGTGTGACGAAAGTGGTTTCTTCCATGATTTGAAGAAGCACATGCGTACACTTCGGAACAGCGTGCCGATCTCCGGTAAGGCGAACAAGATCAGGATGCACCAGATCCAGGCGATTCGCTCTTCTTCCGGTAACGTTACCACGAATTGCCTATCTCGACCTGGAAAATGTAAGTTCGATAATAAACTTGAGATTTTAATTGAATATTTTTCATTTATGTGTAAAATGTAGATAGTGTAACAATGAGTACGAGTCTTTACAACTACACGAGAATACAAGGTCTTTCGTCTGATTTAAAAAAAATTTCTACAGTTAAATTTATTAAAAAAAAAAATTAAACAATTAAATCACAATCTATACAATTTTCACAATCATAGTATTGAAACTCTTGAGTAATTGGCATTGCTCAATTACACTAAAATTTTTTTCTTCGGCGAATTGATAAACCGAATACGTTTCACGGCTATATACCAACGCTAAATTGTAAACTGAAATAACAAAAATAAAACTATATTTACAATTTAAAGAGCAACGAATGGATGATAAATTGCTAATCATCTCCAACACACACACACACACACACACACACACACACAAGCGCGCGCGCGCGCACACACACACGCACACACATACAATTGAACTGCTGCACCCACGCGAAATTGAACAAAAGAAGAGAGCTAAACTCCATCTCTATAAATTGCTCGGTGTTTTTATATTATAGGTACCTGCTAATTTAATTCTAAACATACGCGCACTATAATCCATACGTATATATACACGTACGCGCGAGCTCCATAAAAATGGAGTGAGAGGGCAATCGAGAAGATTGCCGGTAATAAAGTGAGTCGAACGGGCGCGTAAAAAAGGCGCGCTGAGCTTCTTCTGCGCGCGGTTAAGAGCTGCGATTCGGCTCATTACCGGTCGAACGTAATGGTCCTGGCTGCTATAATTAATAATTGATAGTCAATTACGACATTTAATGAATTGTAATAGTTCGACGTGCCGTCGAACGAGAGAGAGAGAGAGAGAGAGAGAGAGAGAGAGAGAGAGAGAGAGAGAGAGAGAGAGAGAGAGAGAGAGAGAGAGAGAGAGAGAGAGAGAGAGAATATTATGTTCGGCGTATTATTTGTTAATTAGTTCTAAATGATTAAATGATACAGTTGCTAAATTTTAAAGTTTCGCATATTTTATGTTACTGGTATTATAAAAGAGTATTATTATTAGTCTCTTATAAAAGAGATTTCAAGTGTCATTTATACACTTCTATCTTTTCCATTTTGGACTGAGAAATTATAAAAAATTGAACCAATCTATTCTATGAAAGGTTTCATCCTTGATCCTACTCACGAAGCAAATCTATTGTTTAGACAAATCAATTTACGTTTGAAATTATTTCTCTTTTTATTTCCACGATAAAGAAGTAAACGATCACCGCAGTCAATAAAATAAAACCTTTATTCCCTCATCATTTTCATTCAATTAATCTTCTCGTAATTATTTGATACTCTTATATATACTGCCCCCATAACCACCTGTAAGCAATCAACAACTCACTACTTCGAAAGCTAATTAAAATCCCGCCTGGGCACCCTCTAAACAGCCTCAAGCTATCCTCCAATCTAAACATAAAATAAAATAAAACAATCGCTCGGCCAATCTCTCTCTCTTATACACAAACACACACACACACACACACACACACACACACACACACACACACACACACACACACACACACACACACACACACACACACACACACACACACACACACACATAAAAAGCGAGTGTATAGGCGCAGCGCTTACCCAATTGCCTGTTGCAGTAGACGACCGTGCGGTCGGCCTTGAGCTGCGAGGTCATCATGAGGATCGTCCCTTTGGCTATGACGCCGCTGCACAGGACGATGACGAAGACGAGGAGGTAGACGACCGCCTTGGTGATCTGGACGCTGATCTCTAGGCAGCGCTGATTCGCCATCGAGCCCGAGTCCGTTCTGGGCGGCGGATCCCGGAACACGTCCCATCCTTTCGTTTCGACCACTGTTCTTTGGCTATATGGACGTTATTTATTGGTGTTGTTAATAGTATTTTTTTCTTTATTTTTTAGGTTGGGATTGTTTTGAAAAGGAGAATACATTGAATTGCTGTTGGTTCGCCAGTTTTCAAGTCAATTTAAAAATAAAAGTATACCTCCCGAGTGAATTCTTTTTTATAAAATACATCGGTATTCACTGTTAGAAAACTTCCATATGTATGTGTGTGTGTGTGTGTGTGTGTGTGTGTGTGTGTGTGTGTGTGTGTGTGTGTGTGTGTGTGTGTGTGTGTGTGTGTGTGTGTGTGTGTGTGTGTGTGTGTGTGTATATATATATATATATATATATATATATATATATATATATATATATATATATATATATATATATATTGTGTTTATATTTTTCGTTTTCAAATGTATACATTGTATATCTATTTATACACACTGACAGAAAAACCCGGGGAAAAATTCCTATGTTGCTCTTGGAAGTTGCCCACAACTGCTTAAAATCGAAATATTTACTATCTTTTATATGAAAAAGTCCAATGTCACAAGTAAAACTTCCTATGCCAGCATAGTAAAAATTAACACGTGACTAATGGAACTTTATCTTTTGTACATTTTCCCAGGCTAGCATGGTAAAAATTGAGAGAGTTTTAGAGTAAGAATTCACACGTTCAATCGTAAACACCCCGCGAGTGCACGAAAAGTTGACCTCTTCAATGTCAAAATAGGAAAGATTCAGACAGATACATGTCAACAAACTCAATCCACCTTGGCAACATCGAGACAAAACACAAACGCTAAACGCAACAACTGAATGTGCGTTCTAATCCAACATACTTGTTTTTATTTTTTTTTTATTTTTTATGATAAGACAATTTTTAAAATCATTGTTTATTTGTAATATTTTTAAGGAAGGTTGTGAAAAACCATTATATCGAAAATACAAACTCATTAATAAATAAATGAGCTTGTTTAATTTAAGGTATTGGTAATAGTTATAAAATGTTAAACAATATTCTTAATATATAACATTTGTAATAAATTACGTTAAAATAGAGAATAATATTATTCGAGTTAAAGCATAATTTGTTATAAAATTAGCGCGCATAACTTACGTTTGGGGATATACAAGTTCCAAAATTTTGTAGGACATATGTCTTTTAGGTAAGTGGTTAGCGCTCCCGACTACAGTGCCAAGGGTTCCAGGTTCGAGTCTCGATGCCGTCAAAAATTTTTAATTTATTTAATAAATTTTCTTTAATCATGTTTAATTCAAAAATAACTTCTGTATTGTCTAAATATAATAATTATGTGTCTGATACTCGCTCCCCCACTCCTTAAAAAAAAAAGATGTAATAATTTTTTTCGTTCTTTAAAATCAGTTATAAAAAAATTCCCATGTTAGACTTGGAATTTTTCCTACGTGTATTGCAATTTCTGCTAAAAATCCGACATATGGTCGAGTTACGATTCCAACATGGTAATTTTTACATGACAACATAAGAATTTTTACCAGATTTTTTCTGTCAGTGCAGGAGGAAGTTTTCTGACAGGGTAGTCGCTATAACGATTGCATTTGATTAATACTTAGAATCATTTTTTTCTTGTAAAAGTAGGTATATTATTATAAACATCAACAATAAAAATACACTAGGAAAAAAAAAGTTGTAAGCGAAACAGAAACACATCGTAATTTTAAATAACAAGTCACAGTGCAGTCAATATTTCTAAACACTATAATCCCGGCTATCTATAAACTTCATTACCGTAATTAACTTTATTAATCATACGATACAAACCACTAACTTATTCTATGTATATAAACTTCATATAACCAGTTCACAAAAACTCTCGAAATTACATTCTTTTCAACTCTATAAACTTCTTAACCTCCTCATTACTCCCAACAAAAACCCACTACACACAACGACGTTTACATACTCCGCCTCATTATCCTCTACAAACACTTCTACCAACAGCCAACTAAATTCCATCTCTTTCTTCTCCCCAAAAAAAGCCTAAAAAATTTCTCCTCCACAAACTTGTCGCAGCCGCTAAGAAATTCAAAGCAGCGTGGCTAACGCGCCTAACGATCTCTGGCATTGTACATACATGTATACATACGACTATCAAAGAACAAGAGAGCGTGTGAGTATATTATATGAATACATACCTGCCACCGTAATCCTGGGTGAGAGGCGTGCTATCGTCGTCCGAAAAGTCGTCCGGGCCGTCGCCGCCGCCGGGCACCGAGCCATTCTGCTGTGGTAGGTGGCCTTTCGACATTCTAGCTCTTTAACAGCTGCAATCAGACGGAAAAATGCGTTGACGTTAGTTGATGGGCGCTTATATACTGCCTTAGCTGTTTACGAGGTTTTAATGCATTTTAGTAGCTTTGATAAGAGCTGCAGGGAGTTGAAAGCGAATTTTCCAAGTTAATGTTATTGTGAATATTACTTCACTGCAAATTCTTTTGCCTACATTTATGGGCGAAAATTCAGTTTTAAATATGAAACGTAATTAATCACTCAAATGTGAAGTATTCAATTTCAAATAAGATATATTATTATTTGTTTATGTAAACGTTATCGGAAATTAAGGTTGATTAATTTTTCATTTTAGAACTGGGAAAAATTAAAGTAACTCTCACTTTAAAACGTATTCGACATTATAATTTTATATAATATGCGATCTCGCATATATTACATAAGTCACAATTATTTTTCATCTTTATCGAATAAAATTTTATATTACACTCATTTACAAGTTTGCGATTATGAAAATTCACTTTAGAAGAGGAAAATAAAAGAACTTAAACGCTAGGAACAGCACGATTCTTCCGTGAGAAAAAAAAAATAACAGGGCCACGTTATGCGACAAACCCCTCGATTACATTCATATATCCGGTGAAAGTTAAAAATCCGTCTCTCTCTCTCTCTCTCTCTTTCTCTACGTCGCAAACTTCATATTTTCTCCGGTTATACAAAAATTACAGCTAATTTAATAGACATTTGGCGGGTACGCTGACGCAACGCTCTCTACAGCGACAAACTTCTACTTTGGAATTTTAATACCGCTTCGAGCTGTGTCGTTACGTTTTGCAAAATGGGAAAAAGTTAAATATCTCACTTGCGATTTTTCGTGTCATCGAGTTCCGCGACGAAATAACAAGGGGAAACTGGTTCTGTCCCCGAGCTGTTGTATATCGAGGAAAAAGGCGCAAAAGCGTTCCTATTGAGAACCTAAGAATGTGGTCAGCAATTCGGAGAATGTACAGCCGAAATCAGCCTGCAGTTAGATCACGAATCGAGCTTTGACTTTTAATTAATATATTCAATGCTGAACTACAGCAGCTTTTACGTATACAGTTTTCAAACAACGCTTTTCAACGTACACAACTTGTCGTATTTTAGCTCCTATATACCGATTTCATAAACCGATCGCGTAAAATTTAACACTCGACTATCTACTTTCAATCCCTTTTTTAGCAATTTACCGTGAAAATGTTGAAAGCGAAACGAGGCTCACAATAAACTTCGCTATCGATGGCCGTGGGGTAGGTAGAGGCATAAAAAATCACACGTGCATCCCGGCAATTTCACCTTAGCTGATTAGCTGTTTCCTTTTCTAGGCATCGTAAAGTGTGCGCTTTTAAAATAATGTTTCGCACGGTGTCTGCCGTGCAAGAGGTCGAGAGGTTTAGAAATGTCGAGATGCAGTTGCAAAGGGATCCTTAGTGACTAGGCGTAAAAAGACTAGCGTATGATTTATATTGATGAGCGAGGGCGAAATTATGCTTGCAATTAACGCGGTTGGAAAAGTGTATCGGCTGGTAATGAACACTTGTCTGAGAGATCGTAACTCATCAACGGGATCTATAATTAAGAATAACGATTTTTTTCGAGATATCATTAATTAATCAAACAAAAAAAAAGAAGAATGAAATAGGCATCAGCTCAGATACTTTTTTGACTGCATTATAGAATGGATCATTTTTAACGAGTAGCCCAACAACTTGTTTACGACTTCGAAAACGATCGCCTACTTTCTTATGAATATTTACTTTCTAATAAAGGTATGAATAATTAAGATAGGCGTGCGTCGAATATTCAATCTTCCTAACAACCGGTAATAAACTTTTACGCGCATTTTCCGATTATTTTCTCTAACCTAGAATAATAGTTTATACTTCGGTATCCGATTATAACTTCTTTAGTAGACAAAAATATTATCATGGCAGGAAAATTGTTTCCAACTTAAACCATGGAACTATATAAATAGTTATTATATATTTATTATTCAATCGTCGATTTTAAACATATTCAAAAAAGACATAATTGATTTTGTAGTAGCCATACTTGCGATAAAGAAATAAGATAATGCCCTGACGCCAAGTATGTATTGATTTACGATAGATCTTAATCTAGACTACTATATAATCGCATTATCTATTTTGCTTTAAACCCCTTCGTAATAATTTATTGAAACAAAATTTCATCCATTATTCAATATATTACGTAAAATTTAATTCACTTTTCGCTAAACCTAATTATCATGACCAAATATCAGCCCCATTTGACTATATTTACAAAAATCTGCAAATTCACCCCAACCCCACAAAAAAACCATACTGTAATTTATAAAAGAAAGAAAATCCACCTCTCACACGTGCGCTCAGTTTGTTAGTAAACACACAGCCGCCTCGTCTCACTCTCTCTCTCTCTCACGGCTCTATCTCGGCCTCGCTCTTTTCCGGCGCCGTTCTCCTACACGGCCTTATACTCGGAAAAGCGCGGAGGCTCGCGTGCAAGATATACTCTCACACAGTGAAAGAAAACAGAGAGAGAGAGAGAAGCGCAATCTGCAATTCCGCCGCCGCGATGCTCCTGCTTGCGTAACCGCGAGGAGTTGCATCTCCTTGCCTCCCCCGAGCGACGGCGTTATATGTAAATCGCGCGGCCGGCGCTATTGGCGAAATCGCGCGATTTATGCTAATCGCTGCCGCCGCTGCGTGCGTGCCGTTTTTCACGCTATAGGGATTTTCTTCGGAGTTTATGGGTGTATGTGTGTGGAGAGAGGAGTGAGAAGTGTGGGTCAGGTGGGGTTGCGTAATTGGCATGTTGATTTTTTGGTCGGAGGGTTATTGAGGTGTTGCAGTGGATGGGTTGATTAGGTTGATGAAATTGTTGGGATGGTTGCAGGAAGTTTCGTGGCACGATAATTTTTAGTAATATAAGTAGAACGCGTGTAATAGTGCAGCATTAAGTAATTCAGTGTGGGTAAATATGAGAATTGATATAATAATCGTGGTGATGGTTCTATCCTAAACGATCGTTTCGTTCAGTTTGGTGTTGATTTGTATTAAGCGTGTGTATATATGAACAGATTTAATTATGCAATTTGCGCTCGATTTGTTTTCAAAGGATATCTTATAATATGAAATTTTATGTAAATGAGAAACTATTACTTTTCGTTTTGTTTTTAATTACGCAATTTGTTAGCTAGATAATTGCGTGGGAAGACTCATCTTTTACATTTCCAAATGATCGATATTAAAATACGTGAGGTATGCAATTTCCGTATCTTATTTAATATTGCTCGATATTCTCAATAATTTCATCAGTTTTCTCGTTTGATGAAAAAGTTTGTGCATTATATAATAAGCTAGTTTTACATAAGCCAGCGTAATTAGGAACAACAAGCTTATAATATTCTGTTTTTAACATTTTTACTTTTTACATATATACTTTGCGTATATATGCAAGTCCGAAATTGTAATTCTAACTTACGCAGCTGCTTTTCATATTAAATTATATAAGTTTCGCGTATATAAACGCACGTTTCACCAGTACGATTTTTAGCAATCTACGAAATTTCCCAAAATGGGCATTGGACAATTTTTTCCCAATAATGTAACAATAATTTTACATTTTTAAACTTTTTTAAGGAAAATAATGTAACAATAATTTTACATTTTTAAACTTCCAAGTACCAACATTACCAAAAAGGCCGCAAACAATACTTTAAAAACACCACCTAGCTCCGCAATTTGGTTACCCTAAAATTTCATTATTACAGCGCTCAAACTCCCCCGATTCCCAAGAATAGATTTTAATGTATGCAAAACGCGCGCATTTGCTAATCAGCTCGTTCCCCATTCAGCGAGCAATCTACTTATCTCCGAACCCCAAAAACTCGCGTCCTTCCCCCGGCAATTCAGTCCGCTGTCGTGGAAATTTTCCGCAAATACCGCGAATAACGCATGATCGATTGAAAAACGCGCGCTTGCACCGTTCAGCTAAGTACACAGTTGTTTCGCAAATTGGGGTACAGAGAGAAAGAAGGAGATCGCGTTGCGTGAGTATGGCGCGGCGATTGCGTGCTGCTGGCAGTGAGTGTATAGTGTCTTAATTAATACTTGGGTAATGATAGGCCACCGTATAGTTATGGGCCGAACAATGCGCGCGCATGGTTTCGACGCTATATGGGTTCCGTTATATAGGTTTGCAAATAGCGGTGGGAGGTATAGGTGATTACGAATTTCCTTTTTCGATTACTAGTGAATTGACGGGTTCGACATTATGCAGATTCGAATAGATCTTTAATTTTATCAGGTTTTTAAGTTTTATTTTTGAATAAAAAAAGTTAGGGAACGAAAGATTATTCTACATATAGAGTTTTTATAAGAGATTTTCAAAAAAATGTTATCACGTTAAAGAATTATAAGTATAAGCAGATTATCGTTATCCTCACCAAACGATTGTATTAATATTTTTCTGATACTTAATACCAGCATTTAATCGCCTTAAACACTAATCATTCCGGAAGTCTTTGCAGGAAAAGACATTAATTCCCATCACAAAAGCACCCACTAAAATTCAGCACTGACCGCAACTGCCTACGTGAAAAAAGATCTTCAAATCGCCCGCCAAAACAACGCTCCTTTTTACCTGCTCTCGAAACGAAGACAGCAGACACCAGATTCAAATCTCTAATAGGCACATTATCCTTCGCGACCGCGTCGCTCTCCAGCCTTCACTATGAACCTATTCACTGTATATTATACCACAACGCGCGTCCTTGACGTCAATAACGCTGCCGTCCCATCCGCATCTTTCCGAAAACTTCTATATAGCTGTATGCCTATTTATAGCCACGCGCGCGGAATATGAGAGGCGGAGATATATATATAATAAAGTGAGAGCGAATAACGCGCGTGCAGTGTGTCCGCGCGCGCGGGATCGGACTACAACTGCCTACCGGTCAGTCAGCCGATCGCCGCTCGCTCGCTTCGAGGCGAGAAAAAGTGAAAGAAAGAGGAAAAGGTGGGGTGACGTGTGTGTATGCCAGAGGCGAGGAGGAGGAGGAGGGGCCAGGCGAGGTTTTTCAAGGGGGTTTCGGTATTTTTTGGGACTATGCTGCTTTACGAGGCTGTAAGTCTGGTATACAAGGGGGTTTTATACAGCGGGTAAATTTAGCGCACCTTTGTGCAGACGGGGGAATGTCAGTTTTCTGCGCGCGCAGCCGAAGGGATTGTGTGTGCGTATGTGCTGTCTGTCGAGGGTAATTGTACGGTACATATATCGATGAATAATGCATGTTAATACGTGTAAATGAGAGAAGGCGAGAGTGCGCACGAACAATGTTCGTTAATCGTTTCCACTTAGCGAGTGTTATTTTTCTCAATGTACATTTGCGCGCTGTTTTTACCTCATTATGGATGTTACAACCGTTAATTAATTTTCTCTACAAATAAAAAGAAAAATGTTTGTAAGAGCGAGCTGTAAGATTAAAAGTGTCGTAACGGCCGATTATCAGCCTTATTTTATCGAAATCAGATTCAAAGCAATATATACGCATAAACCTTGACTCTTATCAATCTACCACCCTCCCACGCCAACCTTTCAACCCACATGCTTTTTTTAAAAAAAACTTCACATCCGACCCCTATTCGTCACACGTACACACACGCGCGTACACTTCTTACCCATAACCCACCCAAGGCGAGCCACCGAAAGGAACTCGTTCGCCCCCTCCACCCGAGCAACGAAAAAAAAATAAAAAAAATGCGCGCATGCCCGCGAAAAAGGAGGAAAGCGAAGGTGTCTTTTGTTAGGCAGTCGCAGAAGGATAAATCCAGGGCTCGTTCCTATGGCGAACGCGACACGCGCGCAGCTCCTTTCACTTTCCGCGCGCGCGCGCGGCGGTGAGAGAGCGAGAGATAACGTAGCAAGGACGTCCAGTGCGCGCGAGGGCGGCAACCGCGCGTTTTCTTTTCTTTAAGTAACGCGTGTGCACCGCCGCCGCCGCCTTTTTCTCTCTTTGTAAGGAGAGGATAAGGGAATTTTTTCGATCCCGGATGGAAATGTTTTCTAGGCGCGGGAGGGAGAGAGAGAGAAGTTGAGGTATGAGAGGTATGTGCCTAGGTGAGGTCGAGTCGCGAGTTGTCTGTGGAGTGGTTGTGCATAAAGGTTTGCAAGGCATTTTTGAAAAGTTAAATGGAAAATAGTGGAGTTTTGAAGTGGAAGCGAGAGTATAACACCTGTTGATTTTAAAGTGGCGTTATGCAATTGGTAAAAGTACATTAACGCGGTACTTCCTTTAATTAGGTCCTTTTTTTTAGGGAAGTAGATGTAAGAATTTATCGTGATTTTGACAAATAAATTGTACGTATTTGGTTCGATCGTGTATACAGTTGAAAAATTTCGTTGATTTTTCAAGGTGGTTTTGTTCTACACGCATAATTTGGACTTGCATACATAATTATCCTCTGACTATTCACGTCGCGACGATATAAAACATTTTATCAAACAATTTCAATACTTATAAAGCACGTTTCACTGCTTATTCATATATCACTATAACAAACCGTAAAAAAAGCATATCTCGTTCCTTAAGTGTACCTTTAAAACCCCCCCGAATAAACACTTGAAAATGCAAAATACGCGTCAATTCCAGCGCAAAAGAAAAGCAAAAGCGAAACATTCACCAGGAAGAACGCTACAACCCTCTCGCGTTCTTCTTTTTCGGCCGGGCGCGATGACCACCGACTTTTCGGCCCCTCCTACTACTTCTAAATTATGCCAAAGCAGCGGCGCCCACCGACTTCTTGCGCCTCTTTTTTCGGGTCGGCCGTTGCCACCACACCTGCGATGCTTTCGAAAGTCCGTGATGACTTTTTTCTCTCTCTCTTCGATGCGTGATTCTGAGTCAGACTGCGTATACTGACTCATGTGTGTGTGAGTGTGTGCGATAGCGTTCTACGTTTATCGGTTGTTGCTCAAATATGTTTATCATAATTGGCCGGCATTTTTTCCATCGCGAAGGTATAGGAATTTTTTTTATACGTGAATAGCGAGCGTTGCTGGTTGGTTAGATTGATTTATTGGTCGGAGTGTAGAGTTCGCGGTTACCGGAAGCCAATGAAATTGTTGATCTTGGGTATATAATGCATGAATAATGGATGGTTCGATGATTTTATGTAATAATATATCAAAATTCTTTTTCACTAGCCGCTATTTTTATTATAGACTGAGCTGAGCGATTTAATAATACATCGAATATATAAATAGGAAAATTTTATCCACCGTCAGCACTATTATTAAATTGTCAATAATTTACAAAACAACGTTCTCCCATAAATATTTATCACTTGCATGTATACACATACCGTCAACAGCCCACTAATTAAATCTGAAAATCCGCTACCAACCTCGCCGTTTCAACAGACCCTACGTCCACCGCCATCCATCAATCGGCACAATATACCATCCTCTCAATTTCACTTTCCTTTTCATCAAAATCGAAGCACTATATATACATACCTACAGACATATCCTATCCGCCTCTTATTACAAAAGCGAGCCATCCAATCATTGCTCCCACGTCGCAGACAATCGATATTGAACGGTTACCAAAGCGAGATTTCACGGGTTTGCGTAAGGGCCGACAAAAAACTATACAGCCGCGTTTCCGAAATCACCTCGTTAACCGCTCACAGCAGTATAGCAGCGAGCCGCGGGCACTTAATGGGGCAAGACGCGAAAAAGGTAGCGAGAGATGAGTGTTGGAAGGTCGCGGGTTCTTTCACTTTTGAACTTTTTTTTTCTATGTTAGCGTGGTGGGGATTTTGCAGGTTCTGGATGGGTTTTGAGATTAGGTTACGTAACGAGTTTGATGAGCTCGGGTGGGATGAGATCGAAGAAGTGCGCTGATATGGTAAAATGCTTGTTTGCGGAGAAAATTACTGGAAAGTATACGCAAATATCGGTAACGAGATTTGGTATTCTGAATTATTGGTATAACTTGTAGGAGATGAGAGCAATATAAAGTCTTAGTGATTATAAGAATACTGCTTAAACGATATTTCATCGTAATTAGCTTTGAAGTAACTGCATGTATAAGATTCTAAAATACGGTAAACTATTATTATAATAATTTTTAGTTTTAACGGCCTGAATTATGCTGCTTCTCTTCAGTTTTACGACCAAAAGTAATCGAAAAATATTTCTCGTATATTAAAATAATTCACTCGGTATTACTTATTTTTAACAATTTGGCATTAAAAGAGCGGCCTTTTACATACGTTTGCGCAAATTAGACTTATGCAATCGTTTAGCTCATAATTTACCCACTAAACTCTTTCCACTTTGCAAAGTTTCTTACAAGCAAAAAATACGCGTCCTTAATTGAAATTTGCTAGTAACGCGTACACAATTTCACCACCCGATTAAAAATTAGCATATATATACTTACAAAAAATCATCAACCTTCCAGGATTCAGAAACATTTCGCAACTCAACCCCATCGTCTCTTCACATGTCCACTATAAATTGAGCTATAATCCTGCAACCTAAAAACCCCCCTCGATCACCGTATAATTAATAACCCACGCATGACTCATATATCCCAACCAATCAACCGCGATATCCCGCGCTCTCCGTCCATTACTCATCACACCTCTCTCCGATAATTAAATTACCCCCATAAACCCAACCTCTGTACCATTCATCACCCCCTAGAAAAAAAATCCTTATACTCGTTCCCACCCTTTCAACGCCTTTTACCTCTCTCTCCGCTCCGCGGCGAGATAAGATTTACCTCTCCGCGACAACTAGACTCGAGAGCGCGCGGAATGCAAAACGATCGCGCGCGCGGGGGAATTTCGCGGACGTCGCCCTCCCCCCGAGAGGTCATCACCTGCGTACTCGCCAGGAGAGGTGAACGAGCCGTATGGGCGTCGTCGTCCTCGCGAGAATCTCCGCCGCCCACGAGAGGAGCTTGCGCGGCGCGTTAGTTTGTTTAGAGGCGGGAGAGGAGAGGTTGGTTTATAGCGCGAGAGTGGTATGTTTTTTTTTTAGAGGACGAGTGGGATAGGAGAGAGAAGAGGATGTGAGAGATGGAGGTAAGGAAAGCGAGGTGAGGAGGTTCCCAGTGGTTTCAGGTATTTGAAAATTAGAAGTGGGGGAGTTATTCTGGTGTTGAGAGAAAGTATTTATTTTATTGGTTTTTTTTATTATATTTCGAAAGTAAAAATACTCATCGGTATTTTCATATATGCCAATATCGTTACTTTGCACGAGTGTGGGGCACCTTTTATTGGCATTTGTTTTTATTATGTTAAATTAATAAAATATATAGTTCCATTTTGTTATTTCTTTTTAAATGACTTGAAAAAATGTCGTCGTCTGACTAGTCTAGGTATGATCTACTTGTATCGATAGAATTACTAAAACTGATAGAAACGAATATTTGAGCCAAAGTCCTGTGACTTAACAGTTAAGGCATGAAACTAAAATTATTAAAAATAGGATGATATTGTTAATAAGCAAGTCAAATTTCATTAACTATTAACAGTTAGAGTATATTTACAACTTCTTATGAAGTTGTCATCGCTTGTCAACATTTTGTTTAACGTCTAATTCACATATCTGACCAATAGTTATTATATTGTGTTAAACAATTTGAAATATATAAAAAGTATTGCAAACACTATAAATTTTTGTAGAAATACTCTAACTTTTAATACTTAATGAAATTTGACTTACTTATTAACGATATCATCCTATTTTTAATAATTTTAGTTTCATGCCTTATAAACTGTTAACTCACAAGGCCTTGGCTCAAGTATTTCTTTCTATCAGTGACAGTAATTCGTAATTCGTATACTCATACCTTATTCTGAAATCTTTATTTGTTCATTTGTTCAAACAAAATAAAATCTATAAAATCCTATTTTATTTCTATTTCATCCATGTCTAAAAGGATACGCGATCTTAGTTTAAAAAATTCTATTCCAAAATAGTATCAAATTAATCATATCTATAATAATAACTTTTTGCTACGCGTAAATTTCAATTTCTACACTTTCACAAATAAATCGAACATACTTAACGATGATTTCTACGAGTCTATACGATAATTTCTATTCTGAAATTTTATGAGCACTTCCAAGAGAAAATTCGCCCGCGTATTTGCACTGCACTAAATTAACAAAGCAAAATTTAACGCCCATAAACACTAAACCCCGCATCTAATTACATTCCCTCTCAACGTTTCTCCCCCTCCGCCCATCAAACCCTTCGCTCCTTACCTTCCCCACTTAAAAAAAAAGAAAAATCCCCACCACCATAACTTCACCTACCGTATTTCACTCCCTGACCTTTCCCATCATCTCCGATTTTTCCTCCTCCCGCATGATTTACCCCGTCGAATGCTCGAGAGCTACCTTTTTTGCTACTTATCCGCGCGCGCGCGCGTAACGTATGGGTTATTACTTTAAGTAGCAGCGAAGCGAAGGTCGCGCTCATGTGAGGCGAATAATTGAGATTTAAGGGCGCTCGTCGGTTACGGCCTCCGGGGGGTTTTCCATTGCCGCGGGTAGAAGGTTTTTGTAGTATCTTTCAGAGAGTGATGCTTTTTCTGGGAGGTGTATAGTTGAATGCAAGAGGTCTAAAAGCGTACATATAAGTACAATATATTAGAATTAATAATGATATGATAAAACGGCTAATAATATTTAGTAAAGGTGTGATTCAACATATCGGATCGTTAATCTTTCAGTGGGTATTTACGATCTCGTAAATTTTGATAAATGCTAGGAATACAATGTGCACTTAGAGGCCGCCGAGTGAGTTTGATACAAATATCTGTTTCACAATGGGAATCAATATATATATATATTCCATGTATGTAAGTACAGAGCTAGCAATGCTCGATTCAAATGTGTATAATAGCACGTACAATGGCGGCGTCTACAAAATCATTAATTCCCGAGAGCACATAAGTACGTACGGCCGATATGTATGATCGAGAGGAAAGTTAAACTTGTCAATGTTGATTGATTGGATTCAATTTCAATGGTATATACACGCTTTGACTCAGTAGTCATACAATGGCGCTATCGTAAAACTCATTTCAGGTAAAATTCAAAGTACTTATTTATCATTCGACGTTTTATTTTTCTAATTCTCCAAATAAAATGGGCACTTTATTTCAGAACCAAATTTTCTTACATTCTTTGGATACATACAAATCAAACAGCATCACATCCTTTCGCGTTTATATTTGTCTTCAATTCCCGACACCTTTTTTATCGCCCGTAAAAATCCAGCAAACAGCCATTCCCTCTAAATTAACACCCTCATTCCACTATCAGCCCGCAGCTCCTATAACAATCCGAAAAATATTACACCCATAAAAATACCTATACCTATCCTATTAAAATATCCCGGCGAATAATTTTCATCGCTGGGAATTCCTCCTCTGAAATTCACTTTCAAAGGCATTCCCTCGTTCCTTAAAAAACGAAATTCGGGATAATAAAGCGGCCGCGCAGTTATGTCCACGCGGCGCAAGCTTTCTAGTGCGGGCGTCGAGCTCACCGGCGCAGCCGCGCGGTTCCGTAATAGTCGCGCGTGTATATATGTTTGCCGAGTAGAGGGACACTGTGTGCGGAGAGGTTTTTTCGTGTTCGCGCGCGCGACTTTTGGAGTTGAAATTTGTATTCGAATGCCGGTACAGTGAGTTAAGTGGGAGTTAAATGCAAATAAAAGTCGTTGGAGATGATGTTATAGATGGAAGATATTTTGATTTTATCGCGTGAAGTTAGAGAAATTATATGATAAAAACTTTGATTTTATTTTGAAATGAGCATTATTCTTTGTAATTATTTAATCGTCGTGATTTCAAAATCTTTGGTTTTCTATAGTAATTAAATTTGAAAACGAGTGTGATTCTATACTTTTATAAATGAATTCATTTTTTGTGTCTCGGATAAAGTTCGATTATGTCTTCCAGATCGTTATAACGATCTTAAATCGTTGGTTATTGAAATAATCATTTAAAGCTATACCAAGCAAATAAGTTTGTTTTTTTAATTCATTCAAAATCTCAAAAACGCTATATTACCTTATAGTTAAAAAAAAAAAAAAAATACATATTTCTCGATTTATCGTTAATTTTGAAAAGAACGTCATACTTAATCTACACGATTAAATTACGATCTCAAACCTCTCCCGGCAAAAAAATTCTGCTGAGCGATTAGTCAAATGCGTTTTTAAAGGAGAAAGTTTCTCACACTAAAACGCACCATCAGATCAAACTCCGAATCTCCGCTTTACACCACTAATCATCATGACGTAAACGAAACTCCGCACTTTCATCTCACTACACTTCAAAACAAACTCATCCACACCACTCTCCCTAAAAATCCACCTCGTAAATCAAAAATCCTCCGTAAACCGCTCAAAAATCTCTCCGCCCTCGGGCGATACATCCCGTCCACGCAGACGTCGTGAGAAAAAAAGCCAAAACCCGCGCGCGGCCTATATTACACCGAGGGCTGGCTAAAAACTCGCTGTATATACGCATGCGAGGCACAAAGAACGGACGCGGCCACTTAACGGCGAACGGCCTTGCCGCCGCCGTCGCGCATATATCCGCGTACAGAGTGCATGGGTAAAGGGCGTTGCGAAAAACGGAAGCGAGATAGCCATCCCTGCATCGTGCATGCAGGATGCGCGATCGTTAATTTTCGCAAGAGGTGTGGTTTTTGCGAAGGGGGTTTAAGCGGCGATGAAAGTGTCGTGTGGTGTGATGGGAGGTGGTGTAGGGAAAGTGGGGTTTTGGCGATATTTAAAAAATGATAAACTATTTTTAGCTGCAAATTTTTTAGGTTATGGCTAAAGTTGTAACAAATGTATACTTGAAGTGGTAGAAACTGAAACAGTCGAGTATAAATAATTTAAAAAGTAAAGCACCTATATCGCCCCACTTGGAAATCTTTTAGCAATATGGCCGCCTGACTCCATTTGATTTACACGGGGAAATCCATATCGCCCCACCTGCAAATCACGTGGGGCGATATGGGTTTTCAAGTGATCGCCTTCGTTATATTAATACATTTCAATATCTTTGCACTAATATAAATAATGAAGTATACTTATTTGTAGATGGAGAATCGCTGAATACTTTAAGCGTGTTACAGTATTTTTGAAAGTTCAATTAATATTTTTAAAAGCGAAAATACCCTTATCGCCCCACCTTCCCCTAAGGGTTTTATTTTGGTGGGATAAATGTTGCTTGAGGGACCGGCGGAGAGGAATTTGAGGAGTAATTAATGCAAATATGAACGATTGGTATCGCTGACTTAATTTGTAGGCTAAGTCTGCCCGGTTATTCATAAATTCGTTATATGTACTTTATAGGAAGGTATTTTATGCAGTGAGTTTTATTAAAATTGATATGCAATAATTTAAATAAAAATATATCGTTTAAAAACATGCAAAACGCCACAGGGATTGTCATGTTTACGGGTTCCCGGTACCACTAGTCGCCCATCAATTATATTTTTTTTTTTTTTTTTTTTTACAATAAGTCAACTAGCTAAACAACCTACATTGCACGCGCAGGCTGACACACACAACTTATGAAATATAATTACCACGAAATAATCTACATTTAACAACCGTCGAGAATTCAACCGAGGCATTCCGAAAGACTACTCTTACTCGTATATATAATATACGTATAGACTCGGGCGAGAGACATAGACCATTATTTCACTCGTTGCAGTCGGCCTGTAGTGCAGTGCATTTCTCACCGTGTATATAGCCTCTAACCGACGTTTCCCCATTACTTTTTATAAATTATTGCCGCACAGCCGCGTATATATATTCGCGTGACGCATCCGCCTGTACACATATACTTAATCGCACGAAAAATATATTTATACCATATATAAAATTTTCACACACACACACACACACACGCACATGCGCGTGCAAATATTTATTACACTCCTACATATATATGTATCCGAGTGGCGTGAAAAAATGCCGATTGTTCAACAACCGCGGCTACTAAATACTCGACCGCCGTCGCGGCGCGGTATACAACGCCGTGCCATAACTCAGGCAACAATACGCGTATAGGTATACGCCCGAGAGTGAACGTACGTATACGCACTAAAGTATACGCGCGCGAGTTTCTCGTGACGCGATAAACGTAAAATAACGTCCCTATAGACCGCGTCCAAGGCCGTATTTTATTGTCCGCGGCGGGCTAGGCTCGTACCGACGATTTTCCCATCCCGCGATCCGATTGCGAAAGCTCGCGAGGAGAGATGTGTATAGCAGTGGCCTTGAACTTGCGGGATAAGTACGACTCTTTTTTTCGTAGGAGAGCGAGTGATGATGAGGTTACGTTAATGAGCGTGTTGGGAGTCGAGGACGTCGGTGACAGGTTTTCAGTTGTCGATTGGTGTAGAAGTGTATAGGTTGGTGAGGTATGGGTGAAGTGCGTTATTGCTGGTTGGTGAATGAGAGGAAAGTTTTGTTGCCGCGAGTTCGTGGAAAAGAAAGCCTTGAACTTGCTTGAACAGCTGTTTTTTTTTGTATAATTATGGTTAAAAGTTGAAGTTGCGTTGTTTAACTTTAAGTGGAATGTTATTACTTTTATGATGCACGACTGACACTTGACCGGTTGTTCGAAGCGTTTATTATAATGAATTTCAAGGTTTATAAAGTGACGTTAATGGATTCTTTTTTTTATACCGAGCTTTTGTGAAACCCACAGGTATAATTATAATGATAAGTACGACTTTTTCATCACTTAAGAAATAACTAATCAATATGATATCTCTACAACATTCAATTGCAATACACCACTTACTTCTCCATTCGTCACAAATACGTAAGACACAAAATATACGTCCGACCGACGCATCCCCCATACAAAAAAAAAAGAACTAGAACTTATTCCCGATGTGTCATCCATTTCCCCCCGCATTCCAAAAAATTCATCACCGCACAAATCTCCAGCATCCTGTTTCGCCAATAACCGAACATTTTCCTCACATCCCGCGCAATATCTCCCGCTTCTCGGAACCCGCTGACATTTCAAAACCGAAGCAACCGCAGCCTATCCATATCGCAACACCCCGCGTGTCCGGAAAACCAGTGCGATGACGCGAAATTCACTTATATATACTTCTGCGCGACATTTTTCAAACACCGATCGCGATACGTATACTATATACATGTCGCAATATACTACGGTCTTTAAGTATTTTATCATATCGGCGAAAGGTATATTATACTTATAACACAGCGCATGAAAATAGCCGCACACGGCCGCGCGGCTGTATTGTTATATACCTACCGGATCCTTTTTCTTATTCAGCTTATCTCCGGACAGCGATCTCATGTGCCGATCGCGAATTGGCAGTTCGGGTATTGCTCTATTAGTCACTCCTCTATATATACACGAAGGAAAGTTATATAGCGCAGAGGAGGGGGAGAGAGAGAGAGAAAGGCAGTGTGCCATTGTTGCGTGGCGGAGCTATGCGCGAGCGTTATTTCATAAGGAGTCGAATTTATTGTGAGAGCGCGTGAGTGTGTGTGTGTGTGTGTGTATTATATGTGGTGCAGCGGTGGCGGCGGCAACGCGACGTTAAATAATGCGGCGATTGAGCAGTAGGTTCATGGTAGAGGCGCACGCGCGTGCACGCCTTTTTTTCGCTGCGGCGAGAGGTTGTTGTTGCGTTAGCGTAGGTGGCGATGGTGAGTGTATGAAGTTGGGGTTCAGAAGGAGGTTTATTAACTTGTGTGTGTGTGTGTACCGCGTATCGTGTAAAACAAGGACTATAATAAGTTAGTTGAGGGGATTGAGTTGAAAGGTACATTTTAGTTTATCAAATAAGAAAAGAAGAATTTTATTGTGGAAACTTTTTTTTCTTAATAATTTGTAAGATAAGTTGAAGTATTAGTTCGATATTAACTTGTGGTCATTTGATATATCAATGATAGTTTATTAGAAAATAGAAAACTTATAAAGATGTACGGATCAGTTTTATTTCTACCGAGAACTACTTTAAATAATACACATGTACATAAAATATAAGAACTCAAACAGGTACATCTCTTAACCAGATTATACGCCAATTTAAGCGATGCTCCTGCCTATATAATTAGTTTCAATTCTATACCCAGTACCGAAACATAAATAAATCTCGCTGAATCTTCTCTAGAGATCCGAGGAAATGCGCTTCCTAATTACGAAAATGCCCTACTTACATACACGTGCATCGAAGTTTCTCTCCTACATCATTCCCCTCTAAAACACGAGATTCCAAGTGTCGAAGAATCTTCCCGTGTGCAGCATCCTTATCGGCTGATCTACTTTAGATCGGCGTTTTAAATATCGCTCTATTAGCCGTATCCTGTGTATATGCGCAGAATCGACGATACTCTCTACTTTCCACGCGCGACGCGCGTCAGCTGCTTCTCGTCCGAGCATCTGTCTTTGCGCGGACATCGACGATCTGCTATGCGCGCGAGATGCATGAAGAACGTACGACTTCTGCAAAAAACTAATGGTTGGTAATTATCCTATGATCATTGGATAATTACATATCATTTGGCGTAGATATGGCGGCTGAAAAAACTATGATCAATGGATTTTTGTGAGTGATTTTTTGTAACCATGGAGTTTATCAAAATATATATCATTAGCGAAAACGTTACGATTGATCGTTATGGGATTTAGACTCATCGAGTCTTCGTAATTATTATTTCCTATAAAATATCGTTTACTTCCTCTAGAAGAATCAAAGGTATCGATTCCAGCTAACTATTTTCTTAACATTTCAATATCAAATACACTATTCTTTTAATTAACCCAGAAAAAGCCTACAACAATTTACAACCATATAAAAAAACCTTAACAATACTACAACCCACTCAACTATATCAGAACACCTAATCACCCATATTACTAATACGAAAGGGAACCTTTTCGCTCCCGATCGTCTTCGCCTCGCCGAGAAAAAGCGGCGGCGACGACGACGACCTCGAGGAAACTTTCACGCGGCACGAAAACGTGTGTTGTGTTGTGTGCGCCTATAGTAGAGAGCCACATAGCCGTGCCGCGCGCGCAGCGAAAGAAACTATGTCGCGCGCTCGCTCACTGCGCGCTCTATGTAAATCGTGCTGCTGGATTACGAGGCTGGCCCAATTTCCCGGCGGCCTGGATCGGCCGGGCGAGAGTGTAATAATGTCGCTGGAAATAGAGTTGTAAACATTGGGTGGGTCCGGGGGGGTATTTTTGTGGGTTGGGTTGCTTGTAGAATTCAGGGTAATAGTGTTAGCGGCGGTATTTTATTTGGTATAAGGTATATAATTCGAGTTGTGTTGGAAGGATAGGGTGTTTCGTGCAAATGATATGGATCTCAAGGCGTTATTAAGTATAACGTTGGATTTTTTTGAAGGTTTGGTTTTATATGATTAATAAATTATATGCACGGAGAGAAAGAAATTCGTAACAATAAAGAGTCAGACCTCATAACTCAACTTTTTGGCACTTTTCCATACACTTTTTGTAAAATTTACAAAACTTTGAGTAAAAAGTGCCAAAAAGTTTGGGTTTTCAAGTCTGACTCCGGGTTACTTGTCAGTTTGGTAATTTTTACTAATTTCTTTCTCTCCGTGTGCTATCAACAACATTTTATATAAATTTGCTACGAGTAATGACCAGAATATTTATCATTTTTATGGCAATACATACTCGCTCGATATTGCATGCAATATTATGTAATTCAAGATGTGAAATATTTTGTTCAAGTGAATTCAGTTACAGAGAAAAATACTACAATACATCAAACATTTTTCTCTCAATGACGCAAAAACGTCTTTTCGCAGGATTACCAGGGCGGATATACTCATGAATAGACTGAAAAGTGTGTCATCGTATCAACTTACGTATACATCATCCGATCGCGCCGGCGTCTCTTTGAAGCCAGACAAGTTGACTTTTTTTTTGCGCGGGAAATTTAATCGCATCGGTTTCATCGTTTTTGCACCTTGTATATGTACCTGCTGTCTTTCGTGATGCATTATATACTGAAAATTCGTTGTGTTTTTGTACGGTCGAGTTGAAGAAACTTGCACAAAGCCGTGCGCGTCCTTCACATTTTTCAAATTTAAATAACCCAGTTTGCCTTCAAATTCCTCCATTTTATTCGAGTTTATGGACTATATTTAACTATATTGACTCCAATACAGCGCCTCGGCACTTTGAAAGTAACAGATTCCTTTGTCAAGAGTATACAATAAACGACCTCTTGTCATCGTACATTAAAAATCGAGATCCTGTTGCTTCGAAACACTTTCAACAACGTTCAAATAATATTTCGACAAACCACATCGGCCGTTTCATCATTGAATCCACCGCCACATCTCTTTCCATGCACCGAGATCCCTATCACCTCACTGTACTCAGCACCGAAAACTTTTCATCATTAAAATCGCCTCGGCCCGCGGCCGCAACTTACAACGCGCGATATCATCGGCCATTTCCGGGGCCGCACGGCGGCGGCGAATCAATTTTTACCAACTGACTTACATTTGATACAACTTCTTACTTACCGTATGTATCGCTTATTCAATAGCACGCGCGCAAGCGCATTCCCTTCCAATTTCACCGAACGCGGGGCATGACTTTCATTCGGCGCAGAGAGAAATACTTAGTTACTTACTCGCTGTTATAGCCTTGGCGCACGCGCGATAGCTGCGGTCGTTCGTACGTAGTTATACCTTTCATCGGGCTGTATGGATGCCATAACGGTATACGGTTAAAAAATTAATTGTGTTTGCCTTGCGTTTCCGGAGCGCTGATCTGGATTTTTTTCTCGTTAATATGATGCGGAAGGTGAGAGCCCGTTCGCACGGACTGGATTTTTTATGGGCTGAGGATGGCCCTTTTGGTGTGGCCTTGGATTAGAAATTTGGAGGATTCTCAAATATTTTAAAGAATATTTCGGAATTATTTTACAGTTTTTAATTTTTATGTAGATTTGGGGAATCAAAACATTGTATTATAATTTGGAACCAAAAAAATTACTTCTATACACTGTAAGAATAACACGAACAAAACCTGTAAAACTTTTTAGAATTCCAAAAGAATGTTCTTCTCTACTTTTTGTCTTAATAATACTAACGAAATGACCTAAATCTGATGGATTTTCGAAATTACGATTTTGAAATTTTTCGAATCTTTTCGCGATAACTAAGTCGACGTGCACAATTTTTTTTTCTCAAAAAACGTGGGAAAGTATCACATAACATAATGAAGATAACGAATGGGCCTTTAAGGAGCTTAATTATTCGCATAAAATAACACTACACGCGTGCGTAAGCTACTACGCCGGAAGATACTGTTGTTTCGACCCACTTATTCACCGTGCTCTAAAATTTCAATTTAACAACTGTATGTTTCAATACGTTTATAGATACATTTTATAACTTATTTCATATCAATTGAAACGATTCAGTCCACTTTTAGCTGCCAATTCTGTACCAAACAAACCCCCGAATATCCGAATAACTATAATTTAGATAATAAGTCTAAAAATGTGTTTACAATAATTTATTTCTAAGCCACGTGGCGCCATTGCAGCGTGTATAAAACTATACACAGACAACAACGACGAGTGACCCAAATTCACGAGTTGCGACCGTTGGACGCGAGGAAACTCTCGCGCGGTACTCTCCCCGAAAAAAAAAGTTAATTATCGGCCTGGCGCTCCTTCGGCTCGCTCGGGCGTTAGGCAAGGTACACACACACAGGCCTGATGGGTATTAAATTGCTCCTACTTATAATTATTCTTTTTCGTGATATTTAGCCCGCCGCGCGCTTATACGAGTTAATTTTAGTATATAAAAGTCGGCAGTAGCCGGGCACGATCGAGCCTTATTATCCTTAACTATATGTTGAAATTGTTTTTATCTGCATATTTAAAGTGCATAAAAATGTTTCGGTTTTTGCTCCTTACCGCGCGCGCGCGTGCATGTATTTTTACTTGGGCTTGATTATATTTATTAGCGCATTCTGCAAGGAGTTTTTTTAGAATATTTAGAATTTTATTATAAGCTTGAAATTTTTGTTTTATCAGAGTAGATGTAGAATAAACCCTGCAACGATTGCACACAGCAAAGTATAAATAAAGTAACAATTTTTTCTTTTATAATTATGCAATACAAATATAGAAGATTAAATTATATTCGAGGCGAAACAACGTTTGACATCACGCGCGTCCCGGCGTTAAAGTCTCCATATACTTTGAAACGAAACAGCGGATAGCTACACACACGTTACGCACGTCGACTATAAACACTTTCATTTTACAACCGCGTCGTATTCGATATTTTATAAATATCATTCTCCCGTACATTCCAAAATATATACCAACCAACGAATGTTCTATCTTCCGCCTTACACATCCAATCAACCAATCCACAACCCCGCCATTACAAAAAATCAATTTTTGCAAACTCTATCACCCGCTCCTTCACTTCCTTATACTTTTCTCTCTCTCTCCGCAACACTCCGCAGCCTCGGCGTCCAGAGAAATCAGCTGAGCCCCGCCGTCAGGCGAATTACAACACGCAGTACGCCTGCCTACCTATACACGCTTGCGCAATAATTTCTGCTCGTTTTCTTTCGATATTTAAATGTCCCGACCCCCCTCCTCCCTCCGTGTCTCTTTTGCACGGTCACTTTTAGGCCTCTCTCTCTCTCTCTTGCTCGCGCGCAAGTACCTTTACACTTATACCTACGTATACTTAATATGTACACACACGTGTGTGTGTGTGTGTTTTATGTAGCGGATTGGCCAACGTAGGCGGCCGTCGGCCGGACACATAATGCGTGTATATATATATACACACAACGCTGCGGAATTACAACGCGGGGCGTGGTGTGAGTCATGCGCGAGATACGGGATTTTTTCTTTTTCGTTTTTCTAGTAGGAGCTGCTGCTGTCGTCTATATATGTGTGTATGTATACGTGCCCTGCGCGCGACCTGTCCGGGTTTGGTAAGTGTAATAGAGCGAGTGGACGGAGGCGAGTACACGTGGCGCGGTAAATGTGTATTTATAGCAATGAGTGTTTGGGAATTTGTTTTCACGAGGAAACTGTGATTTAGTGACTAGTTATACTTGTACCTTTGAAAGGATCAGGCATGCGAACATTTTTGTGAACGTTTTGCATATACTGGTAGTGCAGTCAAAGTTCATTGAACTGTTGCCACAGTTACCAACGTGTATATATATATATATATATATAAGATAATGATTTATTGAAATGTAAATAACCGATTAGCGCATTTTACAAACTTTTTATACAGGTTTACTTATACACGAGTTGTAATATTCTGAGAAAGCTTTTTCTATTGGAACATACGTGTGTTTTTAAATATTTTAATTGGCCGGATAAAAAAGTACATTTAGCGCGTGTATTTAATTATTGACCTATCTCGAAGCCGTTTTTATAATAATTACGTGCTGCGAAATCGCGAAAGTATACGGTATATATGGGTTGAACGCGCTAAGTAAGTTGTATTTAAAGACACTGACTGCAGCCACGAGTTTATGCTATAGTTTATCGATATTTGTCAATAATGCGTGCATTATGCATGACTTACACCCCCCGCGCCTATTAGACGAGGATTATTCAGAATATGCATGAATAATTTTCTTTGTGTCTAGGAATTGAATTATGGCTTCTGAAGGATTCGAAAACTATTTTCTGCGTACGTTCTTTTCTAGATCTGCGGTTGCCATGGCTACAATTAGCCTTTAGGTGTAGGATTAAATTATTTAAGAGAGAGAGAGAGTGATTAACGTAACTCCAGTTAATGAAAAAGTGGAAGATTAAATTATTGAATGGCGGGTAATGTTTTATTACGCTTTTAAAATACACGCGTGCCATTTTGCATGAATCACGAGCGCGAATTCACATAAATATAGAGTTTTATTTCAAATACGTCCAGATCGTAAGAAAGCACGAGAAATTCATTATATCCGTTAATTATTCAATTTTCTATTGATTACTTAATTATACCAAATGTATAGGCTCGCAGTCTGTCGTAATAATTCTTGTGTAAGAATTCAGCCGTTTCACTATTCCAGCTGCGACTGAGACAGCATTTTTATAATCTATATCTTGTTTCAATTTGTATTATTACTAAATACATTCTGAGTGCATCGATTCGCATGTAAAATAAATAAAACCTATATAAAACTAAAACCGTCATTTCACTTTCAATAGTATACACTATAGTTTACCATCCCATGGATTTAAATGCAAGAAAGTCCGAAAATTCCGCTTTGCCAAAGCTAATTTAAGAGTGGGGAAACCCCGGACGCCCGTGGTATATTCCTATCGCCTGGAGAATTGGCAATCAACCCGAAACTGTAAAACGATAAACTAACCATAATCCTTTTCTTGCACTTTTTCGGTACCCCTCATAAAAGCAACGACGGTCGCGACAGTTCGACTACACGGAGAAAAATGTTTGAGTAAAAATTACTATACTGTATTGAAACCGGGGGACAGACTCGCATTATCAAAAAATTAGTATACTTTCTAGTAAAAATTACTATATTTCTAGTAATTTTTACTACATTTATAACAATTTTTACTAGAAAGTATAGTAATTTTTTTGATAATTTGAGTCTGTCCCCCGGTTTCAATACAGTATAGTAATTTTTACTCAACCATTTCTCTCCGTGTATATACCTGCTGCTCGATTCTTTCCCTAGAATCGTCCGCTTAGAGGTACGAACCTACTGTTTAGAAGACGTCAAAAAATTAATTGCCACCAGAGACCCAAAAATGACAAAAAATACATCTATAAATGCACCAAAGTAAAACAACACGGTTTAAAAAAAAAAATACCTTTTACAGCTAAACCAATCCGTAAATCGTGTACAACAATCCAACCCATACTCATATACCGTAACACTTACACTCTCATAACGCGCATTACACCTTCTCTCGTACCTACACCGCACAAAAGAGCCGCGAAGAATAAAAGAAGAAGAATCGCATCGGATGCATCACAAAGAGAGCCAACCGCAACGCGCGCCTGCCGCGTTGCGCAAAGTGTAACGCCGAGACTCTCTCGCACACCGCCGCGGATCGAGTACACACAATGCGTCTACGTATACGTACCTGTGTACGCACACGAAAGTGTACGATGAAATTATTGAATAAAACATCGCGTCCGCGTTTATACGCCTTTTTCGGAGCCCCGCACAATAATACGCGGAACTTCATGAGATGCTATTGTATACATATATAATATACATAAGCTTGTGTTTGCGGACGATCGTCCGCTGGGTAATTGGGCGGGGGAGAAGCTTATGTGCGTCTGCGGTATCTCTCTGGATTGTTTCGGGTTGTATATAGCGAGATTCCGCGGAGTTGTATTGAAATGCGGTTATAGGTGCACATTTGATTGGAATGTAAATGTTTTCGAAATATTGTACATTGTAAGAAAATTGTAGTAGGCTAAAATAGTTTACTATATTATACACTCGCGAGAATGAAATAGAAAGCAGGTAAAGAGTTCAATAACTGTGAAATCACTGCCGTGAACTTAACTTCTGTGTTTATTAACCATTACACTCGAATAATGGCTCATCTTTTATTAACCACTTCCCCATTCAATCCCCTCAATAAACTAAACGAAAGCTACTACCAAAAAAAAAAAAAAACTATAAGCACTTGTACCCGAACTTCGGTACTCACCGTGAAATAGGAGAAAACTCCCGTAAAACAAGCGATTCTCCTATCCCGCGCGTAAAACAAAACGACGAGTTAACCGTCAGTTACGACCTCTTAATTAAAAAAAAAGCAGCGCAAAAACTTCCTTCCGCGGGCGTGGGACATCCGATGTGGCAGCAGTCGTTTCATTAAGCTGGCGAACCGAGCGAATCTTTAGAGCGGAGCGCGCGCAGTGAAAGTGAGTGCGCGCGAACTTGGTTGCAGGAAAATGATGAGCCGCGGGTCTGAGTACAGAGGTGGGGTGAAATGTAGAGTGTGAAGTTATTATGGTATGTTTTTGCTTGGGATTATTGTTAAATTGTATAGTTTTGGGAACACGTTAAAGTACGTTGATTTCAATATAACCGTGTGTTACGAATTCGAATCTCGTTCAAAGCCGACGATGATTTATCACCCCGCGTCACGGCAATTTTTCATAAGCTCCGTAGATCACATTCGATTGCAGCAATGCGCGTCGGTATTTCTTTGCGCGCATCGCTTCGATATATAAAAGAAAAGTGATTTAAAGCGCGTGCATGCGCATGAAAAAGAAAAAATCGCCGATTTGCTTCTGTCGCTCAAATTAATGGCTCGATTTCTAATTTCCCGCGAGGAAATGCTATTATATTGTACATTGGCGGGGAAAAACCGCTGCAGGCAGTAAAACGCTTTCTGTGATGCAGCAGTGGACGTTGATGCGCCGATTTTAGTCTATAAGTGAAATTTTTAATGCGGTTTTACAGTGGCGATATTTTATTATATAGAAAGGCGATTTTACGAAATGATTTATATTTTTCGTTTTAACTATAGAAAGTGAGGTGTTTTTAATGTACAGCGTTGGTGACTATACCGTATCAAAGTCGTTAGGGGGATTTGTTAATACCCTTCTTTTTTTACAAAATGTTTAATGTTACACTGTAAAAGACAATGATAAGTCGTTGGCGCTTTTCAATAGGCTATTAAAACTTTTTTTAGATTCATTTTATAACATAATTACAAAGTATTTACTGTAAATGTATATAATTAATACTATGTTAATACTACGATAGATGCAATTTTCTCGGTTAATATCACACGTGTCTTGCAACATTTATACTCTTCGCAAAAGTTTAACTCCATTTCTCTTGAGAGCGAACTCACCGCAGTTAAAGAGCAATAACACTTTGGAAATAATCCTTCTAATACAAACCGACTTCTTTTTGCGTTTATAACACGAAGAGCGCGCAGCACGCCAAACTTCGAACTTTCTACACGATTTCTACTGTAAAAATGGTCATTACGAAAAAAAAAAAAACGGGCTCGCGGAAATGGACGCCGCCTTTACGGCGCTTCGAGCGGTGTATTAACAAGCGACTTTGCAACGGTGAAAACGCCGCGCCGCAGCTTACAATCTGCAACTCGAATCTGGCCTTATGGCTGTATTGTCCCGCGCTTTTTCCTGTATCTATATCCTGAGCCTGTGTGTCTCCGATGTTATCAAAATTCACTGACCACGAAAGTCGAGTTAGAAACGTGATGACAATGGCGAGTCGCTTTTTTTTCAAGCACATTTTAAGTTTCATCATAAATTGAGAAATTTTTAGAAGATATTTTAATGCGAAGTACCAGGAGAATCATTTTATGATGTAACGAGAATATTGTTTACAAAATATAAATTAATGGTAATTATATATATATATAAGTAAAATCATAACTAAATAAAAATTAAAATTATATAAATTGAATAAAATAAGTATTATATATATATATATATATATATATATATATATATATATATATATATATATATATATATATATATATATATATATATATATATATATATATATATATATATATATATATATATATATATATATATATATATATATATATATATATATATATATATATATATATATATATATATATATATATATATATATATATATATATATATATATATATATATATATATATATATATATATATATCTTATTCCAAGTTACGTGACACACTAACACACCGTAGTAATCCACTACACAACCATGGCACCCGCAAAAAGCGAAGCTCGAACTTTTTACCGTTCGATCTTAATTTCGAGTTCATTGTTCCACGAAAAGCCTATGAACGACCACGCATTCCCCGACTAAAAACCGTCTCTCCTAGCTCCCAACGGTGCGCACGCATCGCGCGGCGGCCACCGCTAACGACCACGCGAAACACAATAATACATAATAAACTTTTATGTAATCCAATCAATGGAAAAAGCATAATACCGTGCTACTGCCGCGAACCTTTGCCATTTCTCGCCAAATACAGCGCGCACTTAATACATCAGCTGCGCATGTACACGCACGTGTCCTGAATTTCCGTTTCGATAACTCGGCATTATTATATATTGTATGGTAATTCGGCGGTGGTGGACGTGGGCCGTTGCACCCGAGTTCCAATCGGCGCATCTCCGTAAGCGCTTTTTACGCGGAGGGAATCGCATGTATATATAGTCATAAAGTTTTCAATTTATTCATTTCACGGAATGAATAATACATATAGTTTTGGAAAAGTTGAACATTTTATGGCAGTGGATTATAAATAACGTAAAAGATTACGGTACATGAATGTTTAATATTTTATATTATAAAACATTCAGTATCACGCGTTATACAAACTAAAATTCACTCTTTCATCCCTACACCGTAACATCACCATACTTCAATCCCCGACATCACTTCGCTCTCCCGGCAGCAATCACGAAGATCTCTGCGCGTAATCTCTTCCGCCTTGCCTCACTACACACCTTCCGTCTTCCCCCATTGCGTGCGCTCGCCGATTTCCTATATAGCGCGGTCTTTCCCCATTTTTCCTTTTTTGCGCCTGAGAATCGCGACACTACTATATACCATTATCTCGTTTTTTTTTCTCCATCACCGCTCGCGGATCGGAAGCGAAATCGCTGCCGCTTTCCACACTCGATATATCGGCATCTCTCGGGTTATACAAAAGTATTGTCTTCGGTTATAGGGCTGCAATTAAGTATAAACGCGTTATACTTTTACCGCAGAAAGAGAGATTATATCATTGCGCAACGAGTACAAAGCTACCGCAGAAAGAGAGAGATGACATAACGGGCGGGCTGGGATTTCGATGATTGGTTTTTCGGCGGCAGTGATCTCCCGCTGTAGTTTACCAATTGAAAACTGCGGTGTTTAGTTGTTTTACGGCGCCCGCTGTATTGTTGCGCAAGTTGATATAGCCTATGTTTTTTTTTAATTTTATAGCGCGCGAGGATATTATTTATATATTTATTCAAGCTGAAACAATGTATCGCAGGTTTATATAACACCGAGCGAACGCCGATATTTAACAGTTTATTGTGAAAGATGAAATTGAATTTTCAGAGCGCGCCAGAAATGGCCGTCGCCGCGCGGCGCGGAAAATCCGATCTCGTGTGAGCGCAATTCGAGAATTGCCTACACGCGCGTGTGTGGGTTGCGCAAATTGGAACGATTTATTTAGAAGCGGCGTATTATATATCGGATATGTACGTCGCGATTACGATCGCTCACTGAAATGCAAATTTTTTCGCCTCGGACAGAAATGGATCTCGCTGTTTCCTTCGCTGCCGCGCGGTAAGATATAATACGTTTATTGATTATCGAGTGAGTACTTGTTCGGGAATTTCTGCGAGAATATAGTTATTTGTATTCAATTAGGTATATAAATTGATCGTAACGTATATTACTGCGTCGTTCCGTTGAATTGCCGGGTTATTTTTATTCCCCGCGGTGCATTAATAATCCAATTTCACGTGTTTGCGCGTATGATTCATAGACATGCATTTTCTCGTTCTCTTCGCAATAATTAAAGAAAAAATGATCAGTAGTGCGCACAGTAGCGGCGGATCACAATGTTTATCATTGTTATTGCACATCAAAGATAAATGTTTGAACGTATATATACATCCGACGAAGACTATTCATGACAGAATAATTAGTCGTTAAACATTTTAAAAGCTACGTAAGTGCGTTCTCCGAGAGATTTATGGATGCGTAAAAGATTAATAGGTTCTATCTCTGATGATTACAAGAAAATCGATCCACAGATAGATGTATATTATATAGTGCACAAAAAAAGCTAATAAACCTAAAAACTTATAACGTTATATATATTTGTATGAGATCTTTCGAAAAAATGTTATATCGTAGACATTACAACAACCACGCGACACTAAAACACTTCTGACGTAAATAAGTACACATAGAAATCGTCACTTTGTTCTCGCTCACGTCGAAAACAATCAATTAACGCCACTCACCGTCCATTGCACACATACACACACAACAAATGTAATAAAGCAACAAAAAATGTGTGCTAAGGTCACGTCAATCCTGACATTAACTTTCTTCCCTCCGCGCACTAATAGCGCCGATCGCTACGAACCACAGCCATCATAAATAACTCATACATCGTCGTATAACGCTGTGCCGCGAACGTCTAAATCAGCTGTACCACTCTCCCGAAGCCCCAATTAACTATCCCCGGCCATCGCGTCGAATCCATAAACCCGGCAAAAAAAAAAAAAAAATACAAGAACGACCGTCGTTGATTCCCACGACCTCTCACTCTCCTCGAATCAAGCAACACCCGTTGCCCAACACACATATATATTCGATTGCCCCTCGTCGAAGGCCACAGTCGCCCTTAATCGCGAGAATTCGCGCGCAATGTAAAGAATTGAGCAAGGCGCCGCGCTGTTGTTCCGCGATGACGTGGATTAGCCGCGATGCAGGCTGCGCGAGGTGACGAGGATATTTCATGCTCGCCTGGTGCGCTATAAGCGCGAGGATGATGATGATGCGGCCTCCGAGCGTGACGAAGTGTAAGGTGGAGAAGAGAAGAGTATGCAGTGTATTATGGGTGCGCGTGGGGGGGAACTTTTTTTTATGAGTGATGGGTTCGAGAGGTTTTTTTTCAGCGTGGCGTGTGGTGTCGATATGTGTGAATGAAGCGAATTGAAACGGTGAGCGGGGTAATGGAGGCGAGGGGATATATATGTGTGAGAGTTTGTTTTGGGGATTGATAATGCGTTGGTGGTAATTGAGATGATCTGTATTTTGCATGCAAAATAGTATAGGTTGAAGAATAAGGTTCATTTGATTTAGAATCAGTACTAGAAAGGATTATGATTGATTTATACATTCAATTTTTAACGAATCGATGGCGTTTAATGCGAAAAATTGGGTTCCGAAATGCAAAATTAATCTAATAAGAGACCTGGTAATTGCAGTATTTTTAATTGGTAAAACTATTAATATACTCTGCGCATTATTTAACGGTTGTTAAGAAATAAGATAAATCTGTACATGTATTATGTTGACTATAAATATTTTATTTGGCCTATATTTAGAGAAATCGATAATTGGATTCTACAACTTTGAGGTGATTGAAATTCCATTTTAAAATATTTAGAAATTACAGGAAACCGGTTTGAAAATGAGTGATCAAAGACGTTTGAAAGTGTATCGTGCTTATAACTTCATTTTTATAGTGTCATTCAAATTGCAATCAAAACGTAAATGTATATGTATATGTTTAATAAAGAACTAAGATATTTCAATTTTCGTTTATAAATTTTAAAGGCATTAATTAAACAAACTTTCGTAGAAAAATTACCTATCGATAACACTATTAATTTTAAAATAAATCTTCGGCATTATTATCTTCCCATTAAAATAATAATCTGTTATCATCAACATAAAATATATTTACAGTTGCAATGCAATAAATCTCGCCATATCATTACCATTGAAAAAAAATCACTTTACATCCAAAAAAACAATCCTCGGTAATATTTAACTAGCCGATTAAACCAAAAAATCTAACTGTTCACGAAGCAATACTCGAAACTCTCAACGAAATGTCCAAACCTTATACACCTTTCCACCTGATGCACTCGATAATTACACTTCCTCAAGAACAAGAAAGAAAGTATAAAAAAAAATCCCAAAAATCACCGAAAATTCTAACTTGACATGCATGTGCACGGGAACAATAACCTCACGGGCGCGCGTTAAGTGGCAATTTTTCACTTTAAGAGGCCGAAAATCGAGAGAACCTGCGGAATCATCGCCGTCGTCCCGGCCGGTCTGTAAAAAAGCGAGAAAAAGTCTGTACCCCCCAACGATGACCAAGCACGTCGAGCCAGCTTTCTATCGAAGCTCACGGATGCGTTCCGCCGACGCCTCCTTCCGTTTTTTTTACTTATCTGGTGCAGTCGTGTAAGCGGTATAATTAAATATACGAAAGGGGTAAGTAGCTAAGGATAGCCGTTTCTAATGCGTTTTCATTTTTTTTTTTTTTTTGGGAGGTGGGTAAGTGCTTTGATTGTTCGGAGGTATAGTCATTGAAATTCCGTGGGTTTTTGCGGGATATAAGGAAGCGGAACAGAACGAAGGAAGAAGAGACATTGAGAATGGAAATAATATATCGAGACAATGGATTTTGATCTTATTTTATAAAATATGCGGGTCTAATATGTTAGCACATGATTCACTGTCTAATGAAAAATGCATGGAATTCATAAAAAATTGTATTTGTAATAGTATTTTTCGAAGGTTAAGAATACGTACTTGAAAAGATGGAGAATTTTAAACCTGAGTATATTTTGACTGCTGAAAATAATTCCATTTTGATACTTTCTAGATGTTTCGAAATATTTATGATAAATCTGCTCACTAATACATTCATATTTTTTCAAGTTTAACTTCTCGACACGCATCCGTCGAAATATTCTCTTCCAAAACTATCCGTACACATTACGAGTGAATCCCTCAGAAAATTTTTCAAATTTTCAACTTTGTCACACTATTTCTCAAAACTGACGTTAGCCACAAACCCAACAACCATCACACACACCCCCTCTCCAAAAAGCTCGTTAACGAGGTAATCGCGTTTACGAAACAACCTCGTGGCCATTACCCGAAACTCAACTACAGATTCACTTTTTACGCTTACTTTTTACCTCTCCTTCGCCTCCATAACTCCAAAATACATATACACAACTGTGCAGAACGAATAAAAAAAAACAGCGATCATCGATCCTCTTACACTCGCTCTTACGTGATCCTCGTCATGTATATATATACAATAACGACGCGGGCGCAACAGCCTTGCACTGGCGTAAGGATCGGGTTTTGTGAGTTTTGCGCTTTCACTTCTCTCTCGTATATAGCGGCGCGGTCGCTCGCCATAACGGCGCGGGCCGCCTACTGCTCTGCGCTCGCCCTTTGATCGATGTCGTATTATGTATTATGCGCGCTCTCGGAGAATTTTTCGGAGTCGATGTATAGTGAGGGAGAGAGAAAGAGGAGTTAATTATCGGTGCAATGGAGCCTGGGTGGGCTGTCTTCGACTTTTGTAATCGATACAGTCGAGGTGAGTAGTATTGTTATGTGGATGGAGTAGTGTGATTGTCGTGGCGCATTGGTTTATTTGTGGTTTGGGTTTTTTCAGGGGATTTTTTGTTGGTTGGGGATTAAAATGTATCGATCCTTGGTATAAGAAATTCATCTATATGAAATGGCCAAGAAGTTAGAAAATAGCTAGTAAATCTGGCTAATTAATAGCTATGATGAAACGATTTTCAACCATTATTTGCCTATTTCTTAGATTGACGTCACAACAAAATATTCGTATTTGATTTTCTTATTAATTCTATCCTATATTAAAGTGCATTGGATGGCTTACCAATATATAAATAAATAACATTAACTAACAAATCATTTGTTGTACTCCTTCTATGAATAATTCAGCATAACTTTTATTTCACCATCTGATTATGTCTCTCCCACTCCTTGTCATAATAGCAAGCATTCTACTAGCCATTTCCAGACTAGAAAAACTGATCAGTTTTAATACCTTTAAAATACTCAAGAACAAGCTTGTGTTTGTCTTCGAAAAACTCATTCTATTTATGAATCTATTAAATGGTCATATAATAGGGGAAAAAGCGTTTCACCGGGAGCTAGAAACTGGACAAAATAAATTCCCATTTTATAGCAAATTTCTAAAATAGTCAGTTATTAGTTATAAAATGTTTTGGATTTCCACCAGGGATGTATTGTATTTATTAACTATATTTCAAAATATAATGTTGAAATTATGCTATACACATGTTTAACATATCTGTCGAAGTAATTTATTTTAAATATTATACTAAATGATTTGCATCACAATGTAATCATTTAAATTTTTTCGAGTCGATAAAAAACTCATATGTTTATCAGAAAGTTATAAAACTCACGAACCAAAAAATTCATTTACAATTTAAAAATGCTCAAAAACTCGCATCCACGGTACGAAACCGCACGTTTCTCCTCTACAGACATAATGAAAACATCATTCAATTTGACGATAAAACGCTTCTCCCCCGCCATTGTCACATGTTATTTACGCAATCCCACGCGTCATACGGCGCGTATTCGCACGACTTTTCTTTTTTGCCTCCTAATTATGACTATCTCGCCGTGATCGATCGCTCGCTACAGCGACTTTTTTGCGCCTAAGTCTATGCGCGAGTTTTTTATCCGCGTTCCTCTCGCGCGCCTTTATATTGTTGCCGCTGCGAAAACTTTCTATACGCGCCGATATGTATCGTTAAACCGCGTCTTTTATTACGAAGTGAATACGCGTAGAACCGTACTCGATATACTTCATTTGCATTGGCGACGCGGTCTGCGAGCGTTATATAGATATAGGTTTCGTAATGGTTGGAGGTGATGGTGTGTGGTGAGTGCGCCGGTGGATAAGTGGATGATTTATAGGGATGCGGAAATGGTAGAATCGTAAATGTAAACAAAATGCCGATTTTATTGTTGTATAGATGGAGCGGCTTTTTCGTGGTTTTATGGCTCGGAAGAAAGCGAATGATTATCGTTCTATTCGAATAATGGACGATTGCTAGTATTTTATTGCTTTCTTTTTAAATTCTTAGTAAAACAGTTTTCACTTTAAATAGTAGTCAATAGCTTTTGGGTTTATTAGTCGATCGACGAAAATACAAAACGATTTTTATTCGTATTTAATTAACATCGGGTTTCGGCATTTTATTGCATTATTTCTGAATAAGATAAATATTTATGAGACAATACAAAAATCATTCATCACATACATTTTATTACATAACAACAACTAAAAAAAGAAGAAACTTATTCTTCTCATGTAAAAACACACATGTAGCGATCCCGTCTTCATTCAACCTCACAATCCGCTAATCCAAGCTTCTAGAAACTACTTTCGACGTCATCTCCCATCCCAAACCCAACTTTCTTCCCAAAAAACTCCGAAAATCGCGTGGCCACCGAAACCGATTGAGCCGCCGATTTAATAAGTATTTACAATCCACCGGACTCCTCGCATCGCCGGAAATCACTTTCTATCCTCGTCCGAAGCGCGCGCGTGGCTATAACGGTGAAATCCGACAGCACGCCGATCATTCGTCGTCGTCGTCGTCGTCGTCGGCCTCCTTCTGGATACGAAGGAACCTAAGTCTCCGTTTTTTTCTTTCGTTCCGCACGGATCTACGCACGGATTTTCTCTCGTTAACATGTTATAGTTCCTTGTTTACAGATCGCGTGTAGTGTAGTTTTGCGTCGTAAAAGTTACGGGCTGGGTGATGGGTTCGGAGCACGCATGGTGTGTCAGTTGTTGTTAGTTTATTGATGAGAGATATGAGTTTCAGATGAATATCTATGGGTGAAAAATCGATATAAGAATGAGTATTTTTCTCAGCGTAGTGGTACATTTTTTAAACTGCACTTTTATTTTATTTTAATATAGAATTTTTCGAACATATAGCTTTTAGATTAGTCTATCTCAATAATACGCATTAATTAATTCACTACAAAATCGTAATTATTGACACAGTGACCCTGATAGAAAATTAACCAGCATTTCTGCCTAAGCAACTATAAATTAGCTATAATATAACTAGCTAAAATATCGTTAATTTTTGTTTAACCGTTGACAAGCGATATTCGTTAGCTATAAATTAACTAATTTTTATAGCTAACAATTGATTAAGCTTATAAAGTATTGATTTTTTCTTTAGAAATTAGTCTAGGCGTAGAAACGCATACAACATCCATAAGCTTTTGTGTCTAGGTCGAAGCCCTAGATCAAGCATTGGATGCGGTTCGATGCTTAGATGCTCCATCATCGGCCACTTCGAACAGCTAGACCACGCATTCGATGTATTCCAACTCCTAGATACAAAAACTTATGGAGCGCACCTCCTAGGCTTCATCGTCGGTGACCCTGTACACTTACTAGGAGAGGCCGCGAACTCCGGATCACGGATTCGGCTCAAACTTTGCGATATGTTTTTGGATGTAGAAAGATAAAGAAAGCTGCAATATTAGACCCTAACGCTCAAAAAAACTGAAGTTCTGCGCCTTTTTAGCTTTATTTTGAAAAAAGGCTTGAAAAAACCTCTTTTTGAAACGGTAACCATTTAACTCCGGGGAGTCTTAAATATAATTTCAAAAATAGAAAATAAAACTAGAGAAAATGAGCTTTCAATTGCTTTTCTAAGAATTAAAAAATGTTGATTCCTCCCAAAGTTATAAAAGTTTAAAATAGAGCATCGAAAATGCACTGTTTAATCCCTAAAATTAAACTGTTCTATACTGCCGGCATATTTTGATGCACTTTCGATGCTCAACTTTTAACTTACACAACTTTTGAAGGAATCAACATTTTTGAATTCTTAGAAAAGCAAATGAAAGCTCATTTTCTCTAGTTTTATTTTCTATTTTTGAAATTATATTTGACTCCCCGGAGTTAAATGATTACCGTTTCAAGAAGAGGGTTTTTTCAAGCCTTTTTTCAAAATAAAGCTAAAAAGGCGCAGAACTTCAGTTTTTTTGAGCGTTAGGGTCTAATATTGTAGCTTTCTTTATATTTCTACATCCAAAAACATATCGCAAAGTTTGAGCCGAATCCGTGATCCGGAGTTCACGGCCTCTCCTAGTTAGTCCACGCATTTTATATGTTCTGACATATAAACGCAAACTTCTATATATGTTATTTTGCTCTTAACCATGAAATAAATTGAAAACTAGGTAATTTCTGGTGAATATTTTAATCAAGGCGTAAGCATATTATAGCTAGATTTCAAGCTAAAAACGTGACGTTATTACCAGGGTTTCTATAGCTAATTTCTAGCTAAAAATTACCGATAATCTGAAAATTAGCTAATTTATAGCTAGAATATGGTTAAGATTTCTACCACGGAAGATATTATAACTGTAAATAAACTGAATCAGATTTACATTTGTAATGTAGGTAAAGGTTAACGCTTGCAAAAATCTATTTTAATTCTGATTTAAAATCAATGTGTATATAACAAAACCGTTTATTTTCCACACAGGACTATACAACAATCACGTCCCATTCCCCGCTCGGTAACCAACAAAATCTAAGACAAAGTATATACGCCGACAGCCACTCGAAGAAATTTCGTGCCGACGCAGATAAGGCCTAATTTGTATGCCGCGCTACATTTCCTTTATGCACATCCTCTACCAACTTCTTTTCTATTATTACTCGCCGCCGACTCCGGCGACTTTCTTATACTCCACCACTCTACGCACACATACACATTCGTCCGCCACCACGCGTGAAAACGATGTGAAATTTCCTCCTCGAACTGTAAACGACTTTCGACGCGTGACGGCGAATTATACCTGCAATCTCACAGCGACAAATGACGCGCGTGTGTGTGCGCGCATTACGTTTAATTAACAATTGCAAGTTTGCGCGAACGCATTGTTTATATGGGAGCTGTACGAGGGGGATTTAGAAAGTGAGCATAGGTCGCATGAATGGATGATGGTTAGGGAGAATAAAGCGATCGCGTGTGCGCCGCGGGTTCTCCACTATTAATGACACTCTTGCACTAAGTGAAATTTCTCGAGCTAAAAGTCGGCTGCAGTGTTTTCCTTAAAAAAAATTCTCCAAATTCGAATACCCTATCGTCAAATCCCGCTATACCATTCGTCGAACGGTAACCAACCAATCCCGCACCGATCTCTCCCCAAAACACGCACTTTTTTTTCATAATTTTCCCGCACAATCCCAGCTCACGTTTCGTATACGGACCCACGTAATCCCCTCGCCACCATATCCACCATAGCGAATTTTCAAATCCGGCTCTCTCGCGCGCGCGGTTGCGCAACGCGAATTCCACGCGCCTGCGATATCTTTCCCAGCAGCGAGATTTTCGCGCGCTCCCAGTAGGTACATAACCACTCGGACAACTCACCAGCTGGTCGCTGCTCTCCTCTCTCTTCGTCTCTGTCCCTCCTTCTCTCTCTCTCGTCGTTCGCTCTCTCGTCCTACGGTCCTCTGCGCCTGCACACACTCGCGGTCAGCGCACCGATCTCATCCTTCACTCCCCCTTCGCCTTCTCGTTCGCACTCTATATCTTCTGCTGGTATTTACACACCTGAGTTTCGGGTTGAATTTTGACGCGGCGGCACGAGTCTCGAAAAGTGTTTCTTGTAGATCAGTAGCAGCGCGTACGGGCCCGCGCGCGAGCGCCGGGTGAAAGCCGAGGAGAACGACTGACTGCTCCCGTCGCCGTCGCCTCCGTGGTCCCCTCGCTCACTCTCTCTCTCCGTCTCTCTCTTGCTTCACTGGAGAACGCGTGCGGAGCAGAGCGAAGGAGGAGGAGGAGGACAAGACGGAGGAGGATATAGCCGCGCCGTAAGGCCCCTCTCCACTCGCGCGGTGCTCGTGCTGACTTTCACCGCGAGAGTGTAGGTATATATAGGTATCGTATAGAGCAGACTTGTGGGTATAGCATATAGGTGTAACATGTGTATAAGTGCGGTATAAGAGAACGGCGCGGTCGCGTGTATATAGTGATAGCAGTATATATACTCATAGGGATGACGGATGGTCCGGGGGTTGCTGACCCGGTTTCAGCAGACGCAAGCGACAGCGCACATGTATATTGTAACTGCTGACCTGGATATATTTTTTTTTTTTGCGACCGCGGGTATTAACGAAAATTATAGGGTTCGAGAGCCCAGTGCGCGCGTGTTGGATAGGTCGGGGATTGTGAAACACGGCTCGCGGTTATCGAGCGCGATGATGGCCCGAACAATGGGCATCTTAATGAGGATCTTATCGCGATCGGGGGTCGCGGTTGATTCGAATGGGAGATTTTTTGATTTTGGGATCGTCGGTGTGGTGTTTTTTTTTATGGTGTATATATGAGAGAAGGACGGTGTAATTGTGAGCTCAAGTGATGGGTAAAGCTTTCATTTTATAATTGATTTGAAAAATTGATTCTAAAATGTGTTTGGTATATAAATCATAAATTTGGGCTATACATTAAGGATTTATCATAATTTTTTTTTTTTTTTCGAGAATGCGTCATAATAATTTAATTATATACTTAGAGAATAAGATTTAAATGTGCATTAATAAATCTTCATTATTTTTGTATAAGAAAAAGGCATTGTAAAATTGAATACCACTGTCTATAACTCTATAGTTTAAACGATTAATAAAAAAATACTTAAAAAATCAATCTATTTTTTACATCGATACAAAAACACCTCCGAAAACCGTGATTTACCGTCCACCGAACAAATTCTTTCTGACCGGCTCCTGGATTTAAAAGTTGCCACCGCACGCCGCACTTCCAATAAATCACACGCCCCAAAAAAGCAGAAAAACAAACCCATCCATCCGAAACAAAAGAACCCACCCCACATATAATAAGTGATCTCGTGAATCCCAAATGTCTGCCCATAGGGGAGTTGCGCGCGCGTGCACGTGTCGTTGACCCGCTGATGCACATGCAGTACATAAAGAACTTTCGTCAAATATACTTATAAAGAGGCCCTCGCGACAGCAGCGGAATACGTAAAGAGAACCCGGTGATGCGTGTATACGCGCCGATGCGTTTGCTCGAAAATCTCTTCTGGGCTCTCGAGAGGTATACGCACGGGATGCGTGTAAGTATGTGTATATATGGTGAGTAAACGATTTTAGCGCTAAGTAGGGCGTTTGCAGGCGGATTTGGTTCACGTGGGTGAATGCGAATTCTTAAAATGAGGGTTTATTTCTGGACATGGATTTTAAAGTATATAATTAGAGTATTAAATATAATTTTTCGGTGTTGAGAAAATTTCATTATAAAATTATGTGAACTGAGATTTGATTCTTTGCGTTACTTGACAATTCGTTTTTTAAAAAATTTGCGATAAAAAAAGGGATACAAACACATTTTCTAATACTTTGTTTTATTTTACATGTATAGTACACAATCAGTTCATTCCTTTAACACTTTTCATATTAATACGCGTTCATAATACTATAAACATTGTCTTCATTCTTATTGCATATCACACCAATTGTCTTTACAAACAGTCCATTTAAATTTGCTTCATACCTATAGTTATCTAATCGTAAGAATTACTTTGCATTATGCGTAGCTAATAATTTTTATTTATTTATATCATAAATATTTTAATAATCTAAGTAAGCAATTGCAGTCAAATACGCTTCTGTTATTGTTAATATTATTACTACTACTTATCGTCGTGATTGTTATACCTGTAAAAAGTATGAAACTTTTTTTATGCTTATTATATTTTCGTTATCTTTCTATGTACAAATTTATACGATTATATTTTTTTATATGCAAATTACACACTTTCAAAGTGCTTTAGAATACCATTCTCAGATTTAACAATATGATTTATCATTTTAAAAGATATACTTAACTGACATTAATATTAGTTAAGAACAGAACAATACAAATTAACATGTGATGTCCACACATTAAAAAAAATGTAGTATGACATAAATAAACAAAACAAATTGATTGAATTATAATTGATTGGCTAAAAAAATTAAAAGCAAGAGCAGTTTATCCCCATCCCTGCATAGTGATTATATTATATTCGCATTATATTAAAAAATAATAAAATAAAAAAAGATCATCATTTCTACTATGTTAAAAGCGAGATCTCTGATTCTTATCACAACTATAATAATATTGTAAAATAAAAAATCGAACTATTATAGTTCAGTAGCTTAAAAAAGTCGAACGGATAAAATGATAAAATCGTGGTGCCTATTAAAAATAATTGACTGAAAGCTATATTACAATTTCTAAAAATAAATATTAAGTACCTACTACGTCTCTTTTTGTTCGTTGTCCTGTGAAGTAATACAATGAGATGAAATGTTTCGCTTGTGAAATGTTTAGGGTAGCTATGATTTTTCGATATTTGAGCATAAAAATATACACATGAGAAAAAGAGTTTGTGTCACTGACAAAGTTCTAAGTCACTTCAGTAAAATTTCGATGATCCTGAAGTGTCGTCCGAAGTCTTCTGTATCGGCACTTCGATTTCTATAACTTTGTTTGCGTATGTTCAATTGTTATTCTAAAAATTTGCATTCTCTTTAACGTAAGTCATATGTTTACTACAAATAAAAAATAATATATCTAAAATACAATGAGTACTGTACTTTATACTTTTCTTTATTTGTAAATTATATTTTGCCACTACTGAAAGTACATTACCTACTTTTGTTATCAAATCGTTTAATCACTTTATTCAACTAATTGTAAAATAAACAGTCTTTTCATTGTGAAGTTTTAAAAATAAAAATATTAATATTTTTCAAATCCTTCAAATTTAAAATCGCAAATTCTTACGAATAGCAACAACCATACGCAGTCTTACAAATCGAAGGGCCGATACAATCGGACCTTGGCAGTCACTTAGCTCTGCTATTGCCTGTCCTTGGAGAGGTTCAGAGAGTCACCAGAGTCGACCGAGTGGTGCTGCGGCTTTTTCGTCGTCATGTCGAGCATGGAACCACCATAATCAGTGGACTGCTGCTGCTTCGAGCTCGACATCGACAGGTCCTCCGTTCCTGAATAACTGCTCGACGTGTCCATAGGTTCCAGGGACTGCTGCTTCTTTTTATCGATCGACGTCGAGTAATCCTCAGCACGGCTCGACTCCTTTGGCGCAGGCGACGAGGCCGTCGGTGGCTTGAACGGCGACGAGGTGAGATCGGGAAAGTCGACAGATCTACGGTCGTTGCTCTCCGGCTCGGTCATGCTCTTGCCCAACGGGCCGAAAAAATTGGCGATGTTGCGCATGTAGGCTGACGAGGAAGCCGCCTTCGTGAAGTCGTTCAGCGAGAAGCCGGTAATTTTAGCGAGATCAGCCGGTGAGAAGTTGGCTAGCTTTGCTAAATCCGGGAACTTCATGGGCGCAGTCATGTCGGCGAGTGGATACTCGCTGCGGCCCTTCATCGACTCGATCTTCGTGAAGTCTGTTGGGCTGTAATCATAGTCGCTTTTGGTACTCTTCAGGGAGACTGTCAGCTCACCAGCTCTGAATGCGGGAATACTATCTGGTGTGATAATGTGAGATTTCGAGGATGAATTCGAGTCTTTTATGTGATTGTTGGCTTCAGCAGCTTCGGCTTGTTGCTGTAGCGCGTAAGCTTTCTGAACTGCAGAGATCGAATTCTCTGGTTTGAAATTGATTGGAGTGAGGAAAACGTTAGCTGCTGGAGCGACACCGGTTGCTTGCATTATCGGGTCGGTGATCACCGGGAACTTCATGTTCGTAAAGGGCGAGTCAGAGCCGTCGTCGAAGCCAGGTGCAATCATTTCTTTGATTAAGTCCCAGTAGGAATTGTTGGTTCTGTTATTTCGTCCTGGAAGCTTGGATGCCAGTGAATTCTGTAATTGATGTATTTTTGTTAGAATTATGGTTATAATGGAAATAACTTTGTTGGAAAATTTAAATATATTTAGACACTAATTAAATTTGGTCTCATTTATGTTAAAATATCAGTACATGTTACATACCTTTAATCTTTCTAAATAAGTCACGTTACCATTAAACTTGGAAGTAAAGTCAATGCCCCCTTCAAATTTGTAATATTCAATACTTTTTTTCTAAAATGAACAAGCATAACATTAGAAAGTTTCAAAATAAAATTATTAATATATTAATAGTTATTAATTACTATAGTTGATTAAACCAGACTTACAATCTCTTCCAATGCATCCTGAGAAATGTACTGTTCTTGTGACAAAGTATAACTAAGAAGCATTGGTCTGGGATACTCATGAGGCCTATTTTCAGGTGGTGGCATTGACCAAAATACATTAAAATTTGATTCATAACAGTTTGCATCTGCATTGTATGGAGCTAAAAATAAAATATTGAAAAACGAAAATTTAGTATATTTTTTTTCACATATTTGAGGAATCTCGTAATTAAAGATTTTTGTTGTTCACTTACAGCAAATAAGACCAACACAAGGAGTATATCCATTGTCACTGGGTCCCTTCATTTTAATTTGATAATCCAGTTGAGCATCAACATCTCGTAATGATGGAGATGCATGAGAACGAGGGTGAGAGTGGTACCATCCAACTAAAGTCATTCTTTTCCACTCCATAGCCCTGGAAATTTCAGCTTCTACTGCAGCTCCAGCTGTTTTATCTTTGCCAGCGTATCTACAGGGATAGGCTCCAAGTATAGACAAATCTGAAATAAGTAATAATAAGGTCATTACAGCTGGAACTTCAACACATACATTAAAACAATATCCATATGGTATATCATACTGTGTGCATTAACATCCCAATGCCCCCCTAAATATCCACAAACTTCTTTGTCTGTAAGGTGGCAATGCAAATCAACAAGGAGTGCTGCAGTTGCTGAGATCGTTACAAGGAAAGGCTGGATTTTTCCTAATGTGCTAAACGATGTCAGTTCTACCATAGTACTCATATCCCTAAAAATTCAAATTTTATTATTGTAAAATTAAAAAAAGAAGAAATTTATAAGAATTTTGTTTGACGTACATAGCATGACTTCTTATTCCTAAATTAGCATGTTTCACTGGTACCCGAACAACGGGAAGAGTTTGTTGTATTGTTTCTTTCTTTGTATCGTGATTTTCCTCTGTTGTTGCAGTACAAGTACTGTTAGTGTCAGTTGTAGTAGTTGTAGTTGCAGTAGTAATAGTAGCAGTGACATTTGTACTGATAGTACTATTATTATTACTAGTAACAATATTCTCATTAGAAACATCAATAGCATTGTCCTTCTCCATGATTGCAAATTTCAAATTAAAGTGAATCAAACACGACTTGCAATAGATGCAATCAATTAAAATTGATTGTCAATAAAATTGCCTCAAGAGCCAAATATCATTGTTGTAAGGGAAACTTAAACACTTTAACTAATTATTTTACACGTTGACCATCAAAATGATGGCACATTAACAAATTAATTTCCAAAATCTCATTTAAAACTCCATTTTATAAATATTTACTTATTTCAGTGCAATAGTTAATAACAGCGACTGCCGACGACGCTACTATTTCTAATACCGCTCACACTGATGTAGTATTGCTGTCTATCCTTTTTTTCATGCACATATAGCACTGCAGGTCTGCAGCACAGATGGGTTGTAGCCTTCTTGTACTACACCAGTGCAATTTATTGAATGAAAGTCAAACCTAAACTAACTTCAATTGAGAAATTCGGTTTTTTACGATCAGTGACATTTGTAAACGGCGTGTCCGTCAGGATTCAGGAATGTCAGGATACGCCGATACGCCGGTGTTATGAACTGCGTTCACGCGAACGAGTATCGTTGCATTTAGGGTCACTCTACAATGATTCCAGAACATTACGACAAATAAATAATAGGATAATTTAAATAAATGCCAAAGATTAATCTATATATTAATTAGTTAATTAACTAAGTTATAAACAAGTAATTAACGATAACCCGAATAGAAATTGACAATAAACAAGTGATAATGAAATTATTAACTTAACAAATAGTATGTAAGTAATGCTGCTAATGGGTAATACGGGCAAGTTTTTCGCGAGTGTCCTTTTTAATTAAAGGCCCAATGAAAAAAATTGTCAAAATTACGAAAAACAATAAGTTAATATCTTATTGTAGTCAAAGAAAGCAATCGAAGTGTTTCGTCCAGGCTACTAGATTGGACTCATCAGTGATGATCTAGTAGCCGTCATCAGACACTTGCCGCTGGGTGGTCACGGCCAAAGCTTTATAGACTGACAGCGAATCCACATTACGTGCCATGATCTTTGTGCCATGAGCTTTGTGCCATAACAAAAAGAAAGTGTTGTTCGATATCTATGTAACTTTATCTATGTTTGACATTTATGCTCTGTTCAATAAAAGAGTAGGTACTCCCCCTTTATCCTGTGGTGATGAGTATGTAGATGTCGAACAACACTTTCTTTTTGGTATGGCACAAAGATCATGGCTCAAAGCTCATGGCACGTAATGTGGATTCGCTGTGAGCCACCTTTTTCAATTAAAAAGGACACTCGCGAAAAACTTGCCCGTATTACCCATTAGCAGCATTACTTACATGAAATCTTGATCGGGCATTAGCTTCATAAATTTATACTATATTATACGGTGTTTGGATTAATTATACACCGATAGATGGAGCCTCCTTTTCCACTAGTGAAAAAGGTGGCTCAGTCTATAAAGCTTTGGCCGTGACCACCCAGCGGCAAGTGTCTGATGACGGTTACTAGATCATCACTGATGAGTCCCATCTAGTAGCCTGGACGAAACACTTCGATTGCATTCTTTGACTACAATAAGATATTAACTTATTGTTTTTCGTAATTTTGACAATTTTTTTCATTGGGCCTTTAATTAAAAAGGACACTCGCGAAAAACTTGCCCGTATTACCCATTAGCAGCATTACTTACATGAAATCTTGATCGGGCATTAACTTCATAAATTTATACTATATTATACGGTGTTTGGGTTAATTATACACCGATAGATGGAGCCTCCTTTTCCACTAGTGAAAAAGGTGGCTCAGTCTATAAAGCTTTGGCCGTGACCACCCAGCGGCAAGTGTCTGATGACGGCTACTAGATCATCACTGATGAGTCCAGTCTAGTAGCCTGGACGAAACACTTCGATTGCTTTCTTTGACTACAATAAGATATTAACTTATTGTTTTTCGTAATTTTGACAATTTTTTTCATTGGACCTTTAATTAAAAAGGACACTCGCGAAAAACTTGCCCGTATTACCCATTAGCAGCATTACTTGCATGAAATCTTGATCGGGCATTAGCTTCATAAATTTATATAACAAATAGTAATTGCTCCCGTATAATTCAACTATCAATAGCAAGATCAACGTGTTAACGAACAAATTGAGATTAGCAATAAAAACTAAATAAACGGCAGTAATCTGCAATGAACCTAATAACTACTTCGATAATAAATAATAATTACGAGACGGACTGTAATAATAATGATAGCTAGGGAAAAGCTCGCTCAGGTAGGGTAAAGCTCTGTTTGTAGGAGGACAGCCAGCACCACAACAATCAACGGTCAATCAGTTCCTGGAATCCATTAGCCAACGGCTCAGCAGCGCATAAACAATTCGGAGAAGGGCCATTAGCAAAGGGCCCCTGGAATACACGATGGTTGAACACGACAAGGAACGAGCCATGAGTCATCAACAGTCAACAACTCTTGGAATACGTTGGGCAACGTTGCATCAGCTCATGGGGCTACGAGCGTAACGGCTAGCAGAGGAGCAGCCAATCAGAGACAAGTAACCCCTCTCCACCATCAACCGTCATTCGCCGCTCAGCACTCTCGACCCTACTTTCGGGTCTGACGCCCCTCCGCCGCCACTCTCTCCACTCCCTCTACCTCAGAGTAGGGGAGGCCTCTGGGGCAACCTGGTGCCCTACAGCCTCTACATCGTACTATTTTCCCTACCAACCGAGAGCTACTACATCAGAGCGTAGCAGTCTACGGGGGGGAACCAATCAAGAGGCAGACACACCCGCTGCAAGCCAGGAAGGGATTTTCGGCCAGAATCTGAGCATCCACTAAGGTTACCCCACCACTAAGCTCGCCATGATTGAGAGAAGAGAGGGAAGCTCTCGGCCCTTCTAGGCACCTACAGGCCTCGGAATAGACCTCAAGAAGATTCAACGTTTCGCCACCAGAGAGCCTGGCTCCTCCCATTAACGGACAAAGGTCCGCGTCCAGGATATAAAAGGAGCTGCGCCATCGACGTCCAGTCAGTCTTTGAAGACCTGGGTCATACTAACTAGCTTAGTATTCTGCTGCACTTGTGCATGTTGCGCCCAGAAGCTCTATAATCGGTCATACCAACTAGCTTGATATTCTGCTGCACTAGGGCTTGCCCTGTGTATGTTGCGCCGTTGAGCTGTAGTCTGAAGTGGCAAAGTACTCTGGCTTTGTTACTGTATTGCGTCATTACGCGTAATCTGGCTTCGCCAGACTAAGTTTATATCGAGTCGCGCTTATAAAGGCAGTTCGCTTATTGTTAAAGTATCAAAAGTATTAATTAACTTAATAAAGTCAAGGTTTAAGTTATTCATCGAGTTTGAAGTTTTATTTCAAGTTCCCGCAACTCTGTGCGCTTTAGCGCTTAATTGAGCAACGTTCCCAAATTCTAATTGGTCAACCCGGCGACCATTGTAGAAGTGCCCTTCTGCTTGAAGACCCCAACTCGGGTCGTAACAATTTTGGTGACAGCGGTGGGATTGCTCAAAGAGTTGTGAGGAGGCCAAGACATTTCCGGAGAAGCTCGAGATTTGTGTTCCTTCCAAGGTTTTAAGCCGTGGTTTCCCTTGGAACCTGGGCGAATGCCGGAACACCCGATTGGGCAACTGAGTCCACGGCAGAGACAAAGAAGAAATCCTCAGCCAATCGACGGCTACAGAGCTCCACGGAACTCAAGAGAAGGTAGTCCTGATTCAGGCTACGGAAGTGGCATCGACGAAGAAGTCCTAAGGCCTATCAACAGACGCAAATCAATTACACCAGGACGTCGGTATCAACTACGTTCAGGGCGTCACCTGCGATCTCTCCACTGCCTGTCCACGCCCCCGCACTGCAGGCATTGTCAAGGTTAACATCAGCCACTAATCATCAGCGGGTCCCCAGCACCTACCACGAGTCATTAGCGCACAAGAATCCTCAACCCCTGCCCGAACTACCAGGGTCATCTGCGAGACAGCGAAAAGGAAGAACCCGAGCTAAGTAACCTGAGCGAGCGAGCGAGCGAGCGATTATTGCAAAATGTCGGTTAATAGCGAGCAAGCGTCGGGTTCATGGTCAATTTCGGAGAATTCTAGGCCAACGGATAGAAATAATAGTTTACCTGACGTTATAGAAGCACTAGATTTAACAATAAATACATGCGTCGGACCAAGTTTAACAACGGCTAAGCCGCCGCTTAATCCCGCCCCGAGGTCGCGTAATATTGGGGATAATTTAATTATGCGTGATGACTTCGATAATAATTCAATAAATAATAGATCCATTAAATCAGATTCCTTTTCGAGCTATAAAAAGACTAATGAAATAGTGCGTATACTCCCCGAGTTTAACGGAAAAAATATTTCTGTAAATCGTTTCATTAGAGAATGTAGAGAAACCGAGAATTTCATAAATCCTAATGATAAAAAGTTTTTCATGAAACTGGTAAAATCACGTGTTACCGGAGAAGCCAGTGATTATTTGCAATTTAAATCTTTTGAAAATTTAGATCAGCTCCTGCTGGAGTTAAAAAGGGTTTTCTCACCTAGCCAAAATTTACCCCAGGTTCAAACAGTCTTAGCACGCGTAAAGCAAAATTCGAATGAAAAGGTATCAGAATACGGATTACGGGTGACTAAAATCCTACAAAAAGCGCGTGAGCTTATTGATGAAAATTTTAACCCTTCAGTAGCACGCGGGATGATTGAAGGAACCACTAATACTGCAATAGAATGTTTTACCCTGGGTTTAAATTCAGACATAGCCGCACGTATGATCGGTAAGGTGTCGAGCACCCCTGAACAAACTATTAGTACCGCTGTAACCTGTGAGAGACATGTACAGCAACGAAAGGAGCTGCATGGCGAAGTCTCGAGTGACAGTAGGAAACGGGTTTACTGTCACGTTGCGGAAACGGAAACACGAGAAGAGCCGGAAAAGAAAAAATTTAAATGCTACGAATGCGGTAAATCAGGTCATAGTTTTCGACGTTGTCCAATATATATAGGAAAACGGAAATCTAAATTTTGTAATTACTGCAAATTCTCTGGGCATAATTTTGATGAATGTAGGAAACGAACAAATCAATATCAAGGACCCTATCCTTATAGTAATAATAATACCAATAATGCGAACTCTTTAAACTCAAGATTGGTTCACCATACGGGCGCGACGGTGAACCACCGAGCCCCTCCGGCTTTAATGTCCATACCCGCGCCATTATCCTTGCCGCCACCACCTCGCAGGACATAAAATCTCCCATTGTGGCATTCGCGAGCGAGGATTTAGTTAAAGATATGTCGCGATTCCTTTTGGATACAGGTTCTGAGTTGAATATTATAAAGCGAGGTTTATTAAAAGGTAGTGTGCCTATTGTAGATACCTTGTATAGACTAGCTGGAATTGGCGAGGGGTTAATCGAAACCGAGGATTACGTACAAGTTAAGCTTGACAAAGTTCCCTGTCGGCTAAACGTCGTATCTGACGATTTTCCTATAAAAACCGACGGAATCCTCGGCGTAGAATTCATGCGAACGCAAAAAGCTACCTTATCCTTTAGAGATTCTACGCTTAGTTGGGGTCAACTTCGGGAAGCTGCCCCTTTTCTTGAACACGATATCATTCATCTACCGGCTAGAACAAAAACCTTGATTCATCTCGCAGTTCAAAATCCTGCGCGTCAGACCGGGTACGTCCCGAAAGTAAAAACAGGACCGGGTGTCTTTTTGGGCGAATGTTTAGTCACCAATAATAACGGAAAAGTTACTCTATTCGCAATTAACTCAACGACGGAGGACATTAGATTAATCGTACCCCCTATTGTTTTAGAAAGCTATGACGGTACAATAAAACCAGTTCGTTCAATTAGAGTATTCGATGAGGCTGACATTGAGACAGAGCAACGAAATAGAATTAATAAAATAACTAAATTATTGAACTTGGAAGGGCTTAATCAGCTAGAAAAAGATAGCGTGATAAAATTAGTTTCTCAGTTTCCTTGCTAGTTTCATTTACCGAAAGATAAACTTACCCAAACTTCCAAAATTACTCACAAAATACCCACCACGGATAACATTCCGATTAATGTAAAACAATATCGCTACCCACCTCATTTACGCGAGGCGGTTCGAGAACAGGTTCAAGATTTAATTAATAATGATATAGTAGAAGAATCTGAGTCACCCTATAATTCGCCTTTATGGATAGTACCGAAAAAAGCAGATTCGCAAGGCAATAAAAGATGGCGATTGGTAGTAGATTTTAGGGCCTTAAATGAGAAAACTATCGCTTCTGCGTATCCTCTCCCTAATATAACCGAAATCCTTGATCAGTTAGGTCGAAGTAAATATTTTTCTACCGTTGATCTAGCCTCCGGATTTCATCAAGTACCTATCGATCCCGCGGACGCCCCCAAAACGGCGTTTTCAACCCCTTTTCATCATTTACAGTTCTTAGCGGACTGCAGGGAATAGAATTGTTCGTTTACATGGATGATATTGTAGTATACGCAGAATCTTTAGAAGAGCATACTCAGAAGTTAAGAAAACTTTTCTGTAGATTGAAAACAGCTGGCCTCACCCTGCAGCTTGATAAGTGCCTTTTCTTGAAAAAGGAAGTTGCTTACCTCGGCCATATCATATCAGAGGAAGGTGTAAGACCTGACCCTCGAAAGACTCAAGCCGTGTCAGAATTTCCGCGGCCGAAAAATCCTAAAAACATCAAACAATTTTTAGGTTTAGCAGGGTATTATAGGAGATTTATCCCGGATTTTGCAAGAATTGCTAAACCCCTTAACCTTCTTTTACAGAAAGAGCGAATATTTTTATGGACAGCCGCGCAGGAAGAAGCCTTTAATAAACTTAAACAAATACTCTGTTCCGAACCGTTATTACAGTTTCCTAATTTTAAGGAGCCATTTGTGGTGACCACGGACGCGTCGGATTATGCTTTAGGCGGTGTTTTGAGTCAGGGACCTATAGGTAAAGATCTTCCTATCGCTTATACATCTAGAACTTTGGTTAATGCCGAAATAAATTATACGACCACCGAAAAGGAGCTTTTGGCAGTAGTATACGCGGTAAAACAGTTTAGGCCTTATTTATACGGAATGAAATTTACACTTGTAACTGATCATAAACCATTGTTGTGGATGCACAGTCTAAAGGACCCTATCGCGCGCGTAGCCCGTTGGAAAATGCTTTTGAGAGAATACGATTACGAAATAGTCCATAAACTCGGAAAGATTAACATGAATGCAGACGCGCTTTCGAGAAATCCCGTACCCACGCAATTTGTCACTACATCACCCTTCCTCAACCCAGAAGGATTGTTCCCTGAGACGAATATTGAAAAATTATTCCTTCTTACAAAATCAGATTTCAAGTCTCGGGAGGAAATTCCTGAAGGTGATGAGAGCCCTCAATTAAGCTACCCTCTGACACAACAGAATAACGGATTTACGGACGATGACGAGCCCACGACATTATCACCAATTTATAATCCTGATCTAAGGATTCACAACACCAACACTCCGGTTGCGGGAAGCGCAATCGCCCTTGAGCACAGGGATATTAGCATAAATGGACCGGTTGTAGAGGCCGCACCTGAAGCCCTTGAAGAAGGGAAGATAGGTCTTGCCCGGCATGGGAAGCATGGTCCGAAGCCCTTGATTACAGGGAAGGTTAGAAAAAAGGACGTCGATTACACGTCGAATAGCCTCAAGTTAAATGAGCGCAGGCCGGAGGCTAACGGGAAAATTCCCATCAAGAAACCTCGACAGGCAGGGAACAATGAACCAGGTGCGGAGGATGCAACCGAAGCTCTCATGATTTCTGGGAAGTATAGGGCCGGGGACCAACAGGAAAATTCCTATCAAGAAATCCCGTCAGGCATTACTGGATGGTTCGCTAAGATTCCGGTTGTTGGTTACACAACCGAAGCTCCTGGGGGTCATGAGAAGGATAGGGCCGGGGACCAACAGGAAAATTCCTATCAAGAAATCCCGTCAGGCAAAAGTAGGGATGAAACAGTACACGTACACCACGCCACCAATCTACAGAACACTAACATAAACACTAACCATACACACACTATTGACAATCATGACAGACAGTTCCCGTACCTCAGAAAGCGAAGAGAAAGACTAGGGAGCTCAGATAAAGAGGCAGAGATACCCAAGACCTCAGAAAACCCCAAGACCCTAGATAGTGAGGCAGTAATACCCAAGACCTCAGATAACCAGACAAATAGGGCAGAGATACCCAAGACCTCGGAAAACTCCAAGACCCTAGATAGTGAGGCAGTAATACCCAATACCTCAGATAACGATACAAATAGCGAGGCAGAGTTACCTAAGACCTCGATAGATCAAACAGAGAGTCCCGACACCTCAGATAACGAGGAGATTCGTCCTATGATACTCAAGGTTAATACATGTGTTATACGACCTCGCGTGAATAATATTGAACAAATGTTAATGATAACATCCGTTGAATACTTCCGGGATCAACTTTTAATGAGAAAAGATAATATCGCGCATTTCATATCAGTAGATTGCGAAATAAGTACCCCCATTTGTCAGCAATTAGCCGATTTAGAAATGATAGATATAGAACAATTGAAAACCGAGCCCATTGGTATAGGCGCGATAGTACAAACTAAATTATCAACCGGTAAAATAATATACTCATTATTTGTCAAAGAGAAGTCAGATGAAACAGCAAGCGCGACTATAATAGTTCAGTGTCTAGACTCCCTCCGGACTGCGATGATTGAGGAAGGAATAAATTCTGTTAGTATCTCAAAAATCGGAGACGGCTTGGAAAAGAATCACTGGTTGCCTATAGAGATAACGTTGCGAGCGCGTTGGAAAACCAGCTTTCCAAAATTAACTATATGCACAGGCGAAGTAATTATTCCACCTCCGAACGATAGGTTAGGAATTATCAATGAAGCTCATGATTCAGCAATTGGGGGCCACAAAGGCATCGCGAAAACCTATCATCGCGTACGCGAACGATACTTGGCCCGGAATAAAAGAGGATATTTCCGAATACGTGCGAACATGTGAGGAGTGTCAAAAGCGCAAGTTGGTTAGAGTAAAAACAAAGCAACCTATGAGAATCACCACTACTCCTCGTAAAGCGTTTGAGGTCTTAGAAATGGATATCGTAGGGCCCTTGCCCGTAACTATAGCCGGGAATAAATATATATTAACCCTCCAGTGCAACCTAACTAAGTATTCTGACGCCCTTCCTATTTCCGATATGACCGCCGAGATGGTTGCTACTGCATTAGTGCATGATTTTATTACTAGATTCGGCTGTCCCGAAGCGATTAAAACTGATCAGGGTAGCAATTTTCAAAGTAGCCTGATGCAAAAGGTAGCTAAAATATTTAAGATTAAACAATTGAGATCTACCTCTTTTCATCCTCAAACTATGGGTTCCTTAGAAAGAAGTCACCATTCGTTGGTAGAATATTTAAAAATGTACACCGATAAAACCGATTGGGACACATGGATCAAAATGGCTATGTTTTCATATAACACTTCTGTTCATTCGGCGCACGGTTTTACTCCTCACGAATTAATTTTTGGACAAAAGGCGCGATTACCTTCCGAGTTTAAGACGCGAACCGTAGAGAAAACGTATGAAATGTACTTGGATGAGTTAATATTTAAGTTAAATGATACCCAAAAAATGGCGAACGCGCGGTTATTAGAAGCTAAGGAACGATCTAAACGTTACTATGATCAAAAACTAAATGCGAAAGATTTCAAGGTCGGAGAAGACGTATACTTACTAAAAGAACCGCAAGTAGGGAAATTTGATGAGCAATACGCGGGCCATTATAAAATAATTGAGTTAATAGGTGATAGGAATGCGAGAATAAATATAGGAAATAATAAAACTAAAGTAGTCCATGTGGACAAATTAAAACACGCATGTTTACGACCTGATTAAATTTACCCATGTTTCCTCTTTATGCGATATTTATAATGTTATTCTATTGCGTTACTTATAGTTTTATATTTTGCGTGCGATCTAATTATACACTCATGTACTTTGTTTAAGGTAAATAAATATAAAAAAAAAAACAAAACAAAAAAAAAAAAAATAATACAATAGGGGTCATAGGAGAGATGGCCAGGGCTCGCCTTAAAGTTAGAATCCAGAATATTTAAAATAACCTCTTGCTTTGTGCCCTGGAGATGGGAAACCGGAAGTACACCTGAAACATTGTATCAGGATGGGTCCCGGCGAGCCATAAGAAGCATCTCACAGAGGGGAGCGATGGCAGGGGCTCCCTTCACCCTTAAAAATTTTAATTATTTAAGATAAAAGCCGCGTAAAAATTTAAAATATATTAATCTTTCACCTTTAAAACAAATTTATTGATTCTTCACCCTTAAAAAAAAAAAATTAAATTAATTTGCATAATACCCGTCACTCTTAACAATAAAAATTATTAATCCCTTCACCCTTAAAAGGAAAAACCGCGTTTCATAATTCACCCTTAAAAATAAAATTTATTAATTTAAATTAATCTATTTAAATTTCACACTTCAAAATTTAAAACCAATAAATTCCCCCTTTTCTACTCCCTAAATTCGGTAAATCTAATAAACTTCCCCTTTTTTATTTACGAAACTCTTTTTGTTAAAATTAACCTTTTAAACTTTAAATTATAACCTTTAATTACAAATTCCCCCCCCCCCCCTTTTCAGATCCTTAATTGTGCAAAGGAAAAAACCCTTAAAATGGTATATGAACCGCGGCCCGTAAATTTCAACTCTTAAAACCTTAAAATAAAATTTTACCCTTAACAACCAAATTTTGGGCTTATGCAAAATTTTGATTTGTAAAAGCCCGAACCATCGGTTCGTGTTTTAAAAGAAGGGGGGGACTGTTATGAACTGCGTTCACGCGAACGAGTATCGTTGCATTTAGGGTCACTCTACAATGATTCCAGAACATTACGACAAATAAATAATAGGATAATTTAAATAAATGCCAAAGATTAATCTATATATTAATTAGTTAATTAACTAAGTTATAAACAAGTAATTAACGATAACCCGAATAGAAATTGACAATAAACAAGTGATAATGAAATTATTAACTTAACAAATAGTAATTGCTCCCGTATAATTCAACTATCAATAGCAAGGTCAACGCGTTAACGAACAAATTGAGATTAGCAATAAAAACTAAATAAACGGCAGTAATCTGCAATGAACCTAATAACTACTTCGATAATAAATAATAATTACGAGACGGACTGTAATAATAATGATAGCTAGGGAAAAGCTCGCTCAGGTAGGGTAAAGCTCTGTTTGTAGGAGGACAGCCAGCACCACAACAATCAACGGTCAATCAGTTCCTGGAATCCATTAACCAACGGCTCAGCAGCGCATAAACAATTCGGAGAAGGGCCATTAGCAAAGGGCCTCTGGAATACACGATGGTTGAACACGACAAGGAACGAGCCATGAGTCATCAACAGTCAACAACTCTTGGAATACGTTGGGCAACGTTGCATCAGCTCATGGGGCTACGAGCGTAACGGCTAGCAGAGGAGCAGCCAATCAGAGACAAGTAACCCCTCTCCACCATCAACCGTCATTCGCCGCTCAGCGCTCTCGACCCTACTTTCGGGTCTGACGCCCCTCCGCCGCCACTCTCTCCACTCCCTCTACCTCAGAGTAGGGGAGGCCTCTGGGGCAACCTGGTGCCCTACAGCCTCTACATCGTACTATTTTCCCTACCAACCGAGAGCTACTACATCAGAGCGTAGCAGTCTACGGGGGGGAACCAATCAAGAGGCAGACACATCCGCTGCAAGCCAGGAAGGGATTTTCGGCCAGAATCTGAGCATCCACTAAGGTTCCCCCACCACTAAGCTCGCCATGATTGAGAGAAGAGAGGGAAGCTCTCGGCCCTTCTAGGCACCTACAGGCCTCGGAATAGACCTCAAGAAGATTCAACGTTTCGCCACCAGAGAGCCTGGCTCCTCCCATTAACGGACAAAGGTCCGCGTCCAGGATATAAAAGGAGCTGCGCCACCGACGTCCAGTCAATCTTTGAAGACCTGGGTCATACTAACTAGCTTAGTATTCTGTTGCACTTGTGCATGTTGCGCCCAGAAGCTCTATAATCGGTCATACCAACTAGCTTGGTATTCTACTGCACTAGCTAGGGCTTGCCCTGTGTATGTTGCGCCGTTGAGCTGTAGTCTGAAGTGGCAAAGTACTCTGGCTTTGTTACTGTATTGCGTCATTACGCGTAATCTGGCTTCGCCAGACTAAGTTTATATCGAGTCGCGCTTATAAAGGCAGTTCGCTTATTGTTAAAGTATCAAAAGTATTAATTAACTTAATAAAGTCAAGGTTTAAGTTATTCATCGAGTTTGAAGTTTTATTTCAAGTTCCCGCAACTCTGTGCGCTTTAGCGCTTAATTGAGCAACGTTCCCAAATTCTAATTGGTCGACCCGGCGACCATTGTAGAAGTGCCCTTCTGCTTGAAGACCCCAACTCGGGTCGTAACACCGGATACGCGAATATAAGTCACTGATGCAGATGGCGCTACAAGTACGGAATTTATTTTGGCGCGAACCACGGGTCACTGACTGTACGCTCAAAAAATTGCGGTATCCCTATATAAAAAAGTCATGACCGGATGTTGTGAAGCCAAAATAAACGTTATGTGATTGGCTCATGTAGTGCGCATGCGTCTAAATCAGGAAGTCAAACCGTTTTCTAGCGGTTAGGGCGCGCAACGCGCGCTGTTGAAATCTCTAGTATTGTATAAAGGCCATTATCTGCCGGCAGCCTTTCCCGCGAAATTCCATACTATATAGATATACTTGTAAGTATTCCCCCCTCGATGATGACGACGCCATCACGCCAGACGCTACTTGCTTGCGGAGTCGCGGAGCACAGGCTTTTCGGAGTCAATCGTGTAGCTTTTTAGTTATTATTTCTTAGTTTTTGTAGATTTTTGTAGAAAATGGTTGCCAAAGAGAAGATGTACGTGATCAAGCGCAGTAAGTATTGAATAAGTCATTTAAGGTTTATTAACAGGTTAAATACATAGTAATTGTACTTTATTTTCTACTTTGTACATAAAATAAAATACAATTTGGAAATAATTCATTCGTTCTAAACGTTTTTGTAAGTATTTACTGAACAGGTTCAGTGCTAAACCCATTATGATCATAATTCATACAATTTTATATATTTAGTTAAAATTGATTGAAATTCTAAACATTTCATTAAATAGTTCAGATTAATTTTCATTTTATACAGGTTTTAAATGTCAATGAATTCGTAAAACCTTGTGGTACAAATATGTACCACATAGCACTGAACCTGTTAATAACATTATTAACACTATTGAAATCAACAAATAAAATTCATGATTCTAAAACATTTAGCCCAGATCAGGTTTTATCACGATTATTTTAAATGTCAATCATTATATGGGTTTGCTTATTGTTACTTGTTAAAGTTAATGAATACTAACCAAATTTGTATATGCAAAAATAATTTATATGTGATAAGTCTTCTAATCATTGTTTCTTTTTAAACTGCATTACGTTTTATTCATTATTATTTATCTTTTAAAGCTGGGCGCAAGGAGGAAGTTCATTTTGACAAAATCACTTCAAGAATCCAAAAGTTGTGCTATGGCTTGGATATGGATTACATTGATCCTGTTAGTATTTTTGATCTAATTAATTTTAAGCTATAAAATTAAATATTTTTAAAATAAATTAATTTCTTTTATTCCAACATGACTGAGTTTAATACTTTCCAAATTAATATTCTTAATAAGAAATTCTATTCCCATAAATGTTTGTTTCAGACTTCTATTACATTGCGTGTCATCAGCGGTCTCTTTTCTGGAGTTACAACTGTGGAACTTGATAATTTGGCAGCAGAAACAGCTGCAACAATGACAACAAAACATGCAGATTATGCTATTTTAGCTGCAAGGATAGCAGTTTCCAATTTACACAAAGAAACTAAAAAAGTATTTAGCGGTAAGAATTATTTCATTTCTATATTCAAATATGACACTTTTCTACACTGACTTGTTCTTTGCAAACTTGTTAATTTTTTTATATTGTTCTTATTTTCAATAGATGTAATGAGTGATCTTCACTCTGTAACTGACCCCGTTACCAAACAATACAAACCATTAATTAGTGAAGAATATCACAACATTATTCAGAATCACAAAGACAAACTAAATTCAGCTATTATATATGATAGGGATTTTGGATACAATTATTTTGGATTTAAGACTTTAGAAAGAAGTTATTTGATGAAAATTAATGGAAAAGTAGTTGAACGTCCACAACATATGCTCATGAGAGTTTCAGTAGCTATTCATGGAGAGAATATTGAAAAAGTTATAGAAACTTACAATTACACATCTGAACGTTATTTTACTCATGCATCTCCAACACTTTTCTCTGCTTGTACTTTACGTCAACAAATGTCAAGGTATACAGCTATTGATAATATTTTTTAAGATTAACATACTGTAAACTAAAGTTTTTTATCATAGTATGCGTAAAGTACATCTTTATGCATTATTTTGCTGGGTAAAGTTGATTTTCATGCCTTGTGCGCGTAAGGTAAATTTTATTAATACTACTATAATTTTATGATTCCAGTTGCTTTTTACTTACAATGACTGAAGATAGTATTGAAGGTATTTATGATACATTGAAGAGGTGTGCTTTAATTAGTAAGTCAGCTGGTGGTATTGGTTTAAGTATTCACAACATTAGAGCTCAGGGCACTGAAATTGCTGGTACAAATGGAGTATCAAATGGTTTAGTTCCTATGATTAGGGTATTTAATAATACAGCACGTTATGTTGATCAAGGCGGAAATAAAAGACCAGGAGCATTTGCGATGTATCTGGAACCGTGGCATTCGGATATATTTGAGTTTCTTGATCTCAAAAAGAATACAGGTAGAATAATGGTTTTAGAAGTAATTACACAAAAATTAGTAAAAAAATAATATTATTTACATAATATGATCGTAATTGTAGGAAAAGAGGAACATAGAGCAAGAGATTTATTTTATGGTTTATGGATCCCAGACTTATTTATGCAACGAGTTTTGGATGATGGAAAATGGAGTTTAATGTGTCCAGATAAATGTCCTGGATTACCAGATGTTTGGGGTGAAGAATTTAATAAATTATATACAAAGTAAGGATTTTTATCTTTAAATTTACTTTATCTTTAGTAAATATTGTCTTCAGTAAATATTAATTGTAATTAACGATTTTCTCAAACATATTTTTTATTGATTAAAAATATATTTGAAATATAATTAGTATTGATAATAAAAACGTGTGTATGTGGAAACTTTTATATCTCGGAAACAAATTGACCGACTTTCATCGGATAAAGCCAATCCTCTTCATCTTACGAAAAAAATGATATCCTGTCTGATTTGAGATTTAATTGATTTTCTTTTGTTTTATAACCTAAAAACGATTTTGAATTTTTAGTTTTTTGGATTTTTTTATGTGTTACAGTCAATATTAACTTTATTGAAAGGTATTTAAATTACCTGCATTTTATTTTTCTTAAATTTAAATTATCTTCACTCTGTCATTTGTTATTAAGGAAAATGTTTTTATATTTCATAAATTAATTTCTCAACAAATATTTTATTTATCGACTTGAAATTTTAACCACTTATTACACTCATTGAAGACTATATTTGGTTAAAATTTCAAAAGATTATCTTCATTTGTTTTTTAGAAAAAAAATATTTTATAAAAAAGTAGCGTTTCCGTTGTTTTACGATAACAAGAGTAAAAATTATTCAATCGTCCTGAAATTTGGCATAAATGTAGTTTTTATATAGGGGAAGGTGGGGCATGGTGAGCCTATCCGGTCAGTTGGGCATTTTAATATTAAAGTCGTAAAGGTTTCTTTAAAAACAAATGTTCATAAAAATACATAAAAACTATACTAGTTTTTATATTCGAGTGTTTCATACGAAAAAAACTCATATGAATTAATTTCATAAGATTGAAATTCGGAGCAGTGAAAATACGATGGCTTGATTTTTGGCTTTACTGACAAAGAGCGAATATATCTCGGATTAATATGAAATGAAATGCATTTGAAAGCTTAAGTTTTAAACTTTCAAGCACATTTCTTGTTTATCTCGATAGATATTTGTAAAAAATAAAACAATGATTTTAAAACCCGTTGTTTATGGGGCACGGGGAGCACACAGTGACGCGCCGGCCGGCGGCAGCTGTTATTTCGGAGCGACAGCCTAATCTCATCAACCTGCAAATCGGAGCAAGATTTTTAGTGTTGAGTTTTTCCACTTTTTAGTGTTGAGTTAGATTAATTAAATAGTTTTTAAAATAGTTTAAAATATTTTTATTAAAAAATTTTTAGTTTTAAAAATAGTTTTAACCCCAATTATTATTCATTAGAACGTGCTACTCGTGCCCCACCCCCGTGTACTAGTGGGGCACGGAGAGCATTTTCAAAGGTTTTACTTTCCAATTGTATATTACAAAATATAAGTCAATATAATTTTTTTTTATTGATTGACTCAGTTTCCTAATGGTATTGACTATTTATCACAATCTTTTTTAGAATTTTAATCCATAGATCTTTAATACAATCATGAATTAAAGTTAGGGTGCCTATGACGCCCATCTTCCCCTAGAGTTCGTTGCCCAAAAAATCGGGCAATTACGTCTTCATTTGTTGATAGTGATAAAATAATTTTTGCACGAAGTATAATTTCCAAAACAGCTTCCAAAAATGTCAGATATGACTTTTTGCATCGGTTCAAAGTTAGACAATGACATTTATCGATCGATATAAATCTCTATTTAATTACTAAAAAAAAAGTTTTCTTTTGGAAATTCATTAGCAATTTTTTTTTTGTGAAAAATTTATTTCGGAAATTTAAATTTAATAAAAGGAACCAATAGCGGTTTTTTTTAATGCAATTGAAGTGTATAGATAAATCAAAATAAATTTTCAGATATGAGGAAGAAAAACGTTATAACAAGCAAATTAATGCTCGGGACTTGTGGACTGCAATTTTAATGGCACAAGTTGAAACTGGAACTCCTTATATGCTCTACAAGGATCATTGTAATCGTAAATCTAATCAACAAAATCTAGGTACTATCAAAAGTAGTAATTTATGTACTGAAGTAGTACAGTATTCGTCGCCTGATGAAGTGGCAGTATGCAATTTAGCATCTATTGCTGTTAATATGTTCGTAAATAGTAATAAAAAGGTTTATGACTTTATAAAGTTAAAAGAGGTCACAAAAATTGCTACTAGGAATCTCGATAGAGTTATTGATTTAAACTATTATCCAATTGAGGAAGCAGAAAGGTCTAACATGAAACATAGACCAATTGGTAAGTTTAATTGAAAATTGATTCTTATTCTTTTAAGGAGGTTGGCTACCCAAATGAAAATGGTTACATCATTCCAAAAATTTAATATTGTTGTTCTTCGATTGATTCCCTATAAGTCTGCGAAATTTCAGATCGTTTGTGAACTCGGTTATGGAATTATTCAACTTCAAAGTTCAACTCTTATGCACGGGTTCTTATGAAAGTAAAACCATAACCCTAGTAAAAACGTAAAACACTTAGGATGCGATTCTTTAAAAAAAGTTACAATGAACCAAAAAAACTACTGGCAATATAGCAAATATACAGGAGAATGTGTATACGAAATCTGAACGCGACAGACAACACCGATTCCGAGTACTGCAGCAAAAAGTAAACAATCGAGTTTATCGGCTGCGAGGAGACTCCTTCCCTCTGCCCCGCGCGAGCCGCGGTAAGGTAAAAGTACCAATGAGCGGCCAGTGCCCAGTATGTGGCCATCTAGATAAATATTCAATTACTTTAAAGAATGGGTAGTAGTTGGATAATATTTTATTCTATAAGATGATTCTAAAATAATTAATGCTTATTATTTAAATAGTATTATTACTCTTAGTGAAAATTTAATACTTAAAAAGACGATTTGAAAATGCTACTCGCGGGGATCACGGCTTTCTATGAGAGGTCCTTAATGCTTTCGTAAGGATTCATGACTCCCCTTTTAGGTATTTTTAAATCAATTTAAAGTAAATCTTTACTCTTGAAAGTTTTAAGACACTTCTAAGATGCATCGAATTCAATTACAGTCGTTAGGAGCCCAATAATTATTGTTTTTAATAAAAAGAATTCAAGGTTATCTACTAGTACAGTTTGAACGTCATGTCCCAATACTTGGCCCTATGTATTTCACTGATGTTTTGATGGTTAGGCTTTCTACGTATTGGTAGAGTTAGTAGGTTGGAAAACCATAATATGATTATTATACATTGATTTGCTGTAATTTCATATTATTAACGATTGATTTAGTGTTTAAAAGTATTTCCAGTTCAAAATTTAGCGATTTTATTATTTTTACATAAAAATCAAAATAAATATAGAGTACAAATTATATGGTCCAAGTATTAGGACTAACAATTTCGACCACTAGTACATGACTTTTTAACACGGTCCAACTACTAGTACAAGCAGTGTATTCATAATTTAATTAATTTTTCTATCATAAAAGCTTATTTTTACAAATTAAATACTTTTTTCGCAAGTAAAAAGTAATAATAATTCTATTGCCCTAGCGGAAATGATTTTTGTAAATAACTGTTAATAACTGTTAATAACTGTTAATAACTGTAAATAACAGTTTATAAGTGTTTGATTTGAGACGTTAATAACAGTTATTTATAGTTATTTACAGTTATTTACAGTTATTAACAGTTATTAACAGTTATTTACAGTTTTGCAGAAAAGTACCTGCGAAAACGGAGGTACTGATAAAGGGTATTAACAGTTATTAACGGTTATTAACAGTTATTAACAGTTATTTACAGATATTTACAGTTATAAACAATTTATTTTTTTCGCTATAATACTAACTTTTTTCTTATCAACAAAACTGTAAATAACTGTTAATAACTGTTAATAACTGTTAAAAACTGTTAAAAACTGTTAATAACCGTTAATAACTGTAACTAACTTTTATCAGCACCTCCGTTTTTGCAGTACTTTTCTGCAAAACTGTAAATAACTGTTAATAACTGCGAATAACTGTTAATAACTGTTAATAACTGTTAATAACTGTTAATAACTGTAAATAACTGTAAATAACTGTTATTAACGTCTCAAATCAAACACTTATAAACTGTTATTTACAGTTATTTACAGTTTTTTACAGTTTTTTACAGTTATTTACAGTTATTTTCATTTTTCATTTCCACTAGGGTGGTTACTGATTCTATGTATTTTTAATATTTCGCATTTAAAATATGACATCAAAATTCTAGCTTCACTAAGCGGCCATCTATTGGTACTTTTACCTTATAGCCAATCTCCTTAAGGACAATTTATTAATGAATATGGGGCGTTTCGCCTCAGTTCTCCTAGGCCGGTAAACGGGCGTCTAAACCTCACCTTTGGAGCGCGTGCTTGCGGCATCAAAATATGTCTATCAGCTTTCTCGTAGCAACATTTGTTTTTGATAATTTTTACGATTTGACCTTGAAAAAACGCTGCGGGTACGTGTTCACGGTTTAATTCCTCGAAAATATCACAAAAGTTCTTTCTGGAAAATAGCTATTTCGACATAAAAAACCTGATCTTTTAAGCTAGACTATATTGAACAAAATATTAAAAAGGGACTTTTCGAGATATAACACGTTTTATGTTTTTTCAAGGTCAAAGCGTGAAAATGATAAAAAAAAAAATGTCATCACGAGAAGTCTGACGAAAAAATACATTGAAAACGTATGTTTTTTCGATAGATGTATTTTGATACCACAAGCACGCACTCAAAAGGTGAGGTTTATAGGCGTCCGCTTCCCGGCCTGGGAGAACTGAAGCGAAACTTCCATATTTAACCTTTATAATAAAATTTAATGTTATATTGTTGTTAGGTATTGGAATCCAAGGGCTAGCCGATGCATTTTTATTAATGCGTTATTCATTTGAAAGTGAAGAAGCTCAAAAACTTAATTCTCAAATTTTCGAAACGTTGTATTATGGAGCATTAGAAGCTAGCTGTGAATTAGCCAAGGAAAAAGGACCATATTCAACTTATGAGGGGTCTCCAGTGAGCAAAGGTGTAAGTTTTTCATATTTTATACATAGCTACATAAAAAAAATTGTGTATGTAAAATTCGTATGTTAATTATATTATTATTATTAATCAGATTTTACAATATGATATGTGGAATATAACACCAACAAACTTATGGGACTGGGCTGCATTGAAATCTAAGATAGCAGAACATGGCATTCGAAATTCTTTACTACTTGCACCAATGCCAACAGCTTCTACAGCACAGATACTTGGCAATAATGAGTCAATAGAGCCCTATACAAGTAATATTTACACAAGGCGTGTTCTCTCTGGAGAGTTTCAAATTGTTAATCCTCATTTATTAAAGGATTTAACAGAAATAGATCTTTGGGGTGAAGATATGAAAAATGAAATTATTGCAAATAATGGTTCTATTCAAGTATGAGCAGTATTTTTTTCTAATTAAAAACGCCCTATTTCATCTGTTTTATTGGAAATTTTTTATTTTAGAATATTGATAGAATTCCAAATGACTTAAAAGAATTGTATAAAACTGTTTGGGAAATTCCTCAAAAAACTATTTTAAAAATGGCTGCAGATCGAGGTGCATTCATTGACCAGTCTCAGTCTTTAAATATACATATGGCAAAGCCAACGACTGCAAAATTAACATCTATGCACTTTTATGGCTGGAAAGCAGTAAGTACACTTGTTTCGAATTCAAGATAAACTAAAATGACATCATTCTAAGAATTAATTATTCCTAGGGCTTAAAAACGGGTATGTATTACTTACGGACGAAACCTGCAGCAAGTGCATTGCAATTTACTGTTGACAAATCGAAACTTCAAAATGTAACTCCAGTGAAGTATGGCAATATAAAGGAAAATGACATTGTAAAACAAGAAGAAGAAGAAGATGCTATGCTGGTTTGTTCTCGTGAAAACGGCGACGCTTGCATGATGTGCAGTGCCTAAAATGTGCACAAATGGATGATTTACGAATATGTATATTAAAATTTAAAATAAAAAGTTTTTTAGTTCGAATTTTTACACTTGTGTTGTAGTTATAAAATTATAACATTATTAGATGGCAGAAATATTAAGATTGAATGGTATTCTGCTTGGAATTTTATTTTGAATTTTTAAACAAATTTAAATAGAAGTAATTCGATTTTATATATGCAAAGCATTTATTTACAATTGGGATCAGTAATTATTTTTCAATTAATATTAAATTTATTCAAAAACTATTCGTTATAAATTATTATTTAATTTTGTGTGAATTAAATAGAAGTAATTTTAGAATGATGTTTAAAATCGTGTGTTTGTATGTAATGATTTTCAATGGATATATTAATTTAATAATAATAATGATTATTTATATTTTAAATATTAAATCAAATTATTTGTATAGTTATCAGTAGACTGCATAGATCTACCAAGAAAAAATATTTTGAATTCACCTGAAAGATAACATAAAATAACTTTTAGGCTGAAGCATATTGTTAAGATATCTAAAAGATATTTTCATAATAATTTTGAAGCTACTCAATATTCTAATGCAATATTTTTATTTTAAACGCAATTAAGTTTTTCGACTTTTTATTGTCACTTTATTATCACATAAAAGAATGTACATAATCGTAATCAATACAAAGATTTTATTCTTTTACTTTCATCAATTTTCATGTATCTCTTTCAAACTTTGCCAATGAATCTTATCTCTAGTTCTTCTTAGTACTAAGAACTCTTCTAATGAAACTTCGTTTCTTAATTCACAGAAACACATTATAGTTTCTATCAATTCAAGTGCTTTAGCATATGACATATTCAGTACATCTAAATATTTTGTTTCATTTTTAACAATGTACTCTTCTTTTTTATCCTGTAATAATTCATTATGACTATCTAAAACATCTTCTTTTATATGATTACTTGGCTTATTTTCAATTTGAATATTAGTATAAAATTTTTCATTGGGAGTTAATTGATCATCATAACAATCATCATCAACAACAATTATTTCAGAATTGCTGGTATCATGGTAATTTTTACAAACATTATCTGCTGTATCCAAAAATGATTCTTGTACCTAAAGTTTTATATTAAATTTATTCAAGTACTAATATTAAAATTTATCTTATTTTTTTAAACATACCGATTCATGGTCCTGCACATTGTTATTATCATTGTAACTTATTGTCACATACTCATTCTGCAACTAAATTTTAATTATAAAACTATTATCAACATTTATCTTTACTCTAAAGAGACATAAAACTTACATTTTGTGTATCAGTCAATGATTCATCAGATAAAAATAATTTTTTTATACAGTCAGGATCATCTTCAAGACTTATTGAACTCTTTCTTTTTTTGCTTAAATTTTGATCAGGTATTACACTGAGACTGCTAATTTCAAATTGCTCTTCTACTCCGTCTAAGAATGGAGTTGTTTGATCATTAAATTCTACTAAAATAATAAAAACAAAAAAATCCCTTGTAAAATTTATTATTTTCACTGTATGTTTTAACGAAAGAAATTTAATAAGTATACATAAATAAGTATTAAAGTAGTACTTATTATATATTCATCTTTTGGACAATAAGATTTCATGTTATCATCCAGCAAATATTTGATATCTTCTGAATCATCAGGCTGATTAAAACTTAATTCTTCGCCTTGAGGACTTTTAAATTGTTCCTGTGAAAAAATGATAACGAAATAATGTCTAACATCCAATACCATATATTTTGTATATTTTTATGAAATAGATTATCATTACTTGGACATCGTTTGTCACTTCATGATGTGATTTCTTTTTATGTTCATTTTCTAAAACGGTTTCATAAGATTGTTTTTGGTTTTCCAGGAAAGACTCTTCATTATTTGAACTTCCAACTTCCACTGATAATGATTTATTGCAAAAACTGTTTTCTGTTTGTGTTTGGGAAGAATCACCACCACTCATTCGTTTTATGACCATTTTCAAGCTATTTCTTTTAACTTCCGCAATATCTACATTTTCAACTAAATCTGTAGGTTTTACGATTTTATTTGTTTTATTTCTTAGTTTTTTTACTCCAAGTGATGCCTGAAATAATTAAACAACTTTATCAAAATCTTATTCATATTTATGATAACATTTTATGCTACTTTGATTAAAATAATCAAATAATCAGATTAATGTTAGGTTTCAGTTAAACCTTTTACAAATTAGATAGACTTTATAGTTTATAATAAACAAATAATTTTATGTACTCACTATTGAATTCTTTGGGTTTTCCAAATCATGTTTTAAAAACTCTTTAATAGCTTCTATTTGTTTTTCATTTGGGTTTATATGTAAACATTCACCAATTTCTGTAGCAATATCTTCTATAGAATCCATGTCGTCTTTCATATTTATACCTTTCTTTTTAAGGTACCTACGAACTAGCTTAATACATGTCTCAGTATACTTTATGGCATCTTTCCAATTAACGGGAACATCTTCTGCATGAGCAGCAATTACTTTTGAATTTTTTGATAAGTATTTGGTCAATTGTAAAACCTTATCATTTGTTTGAGGATATTTAAAAACTTGTTTTATAATATTATGGCATATTTCTTCCTTTGGGGAACCAGTCTTGAAGTCTTGCAAATAGTCTGGGAATAATTGCAAGACCTCAACGAATCTTCTGTACAAGTCAAACATGCGAAATGAAAAATTGGATGCAATAGCTTTGTCTGTCATTTTTTATTATAATCTTTTTATAAATATTGGTGAAAATGATCTAGAACAAGCAAATCCACTAATAAAAAAAAAATATATATATATATTATGTTAAAGTTAAAAGGTAAATATTATTTTCGGAGGTGTTAATAATAAACGTTCAACAGATTTCTCCGCTCATGTATACTTATGTCACATTTAACAACAGCCTATTATTTTTACCTTAGAATGGATAAAAAAAGCAAAAGCGCTGTTAAACCGCTTAGTTCACATGATAACATTCAAAGTTATACATCCTTCAATAATAGTACTGTTTTTTCGTTACCTTCTTTTATAAAATAACTAAAATCATCAATTTATGGTAACACATGAGCAGTACCTATGCAATGCTATAGTATCACTCGCGCGCAAAAGGTAAACAGACTATTCGTAAACAAAAGGACGTACGTATATTAGACGTAAAAAAATGCAAAAAGTAACGCCATCTATATAGAATGATAGTTTTTGAAACGATATATTTCGATGATTTTGAATATTTTATGTAAACAATATTTTTCCGCGTATTTGCAGTATGTTCGGATTTGCGGATTCAAAATCCGGCGATTCTAGGAATCGGTATAGAATGCAAGTAGCAACGTGCAACGGCGCAAGCGCCATCTCCGCGCTTACATGTTACAGTATAAAGCGCGCGAGACAGACCTAATTCTATCCGCAGTCCGCACACGGCACATGCTTTCCGCTGACCGCTGTACTGGCATTGTCCTGCGTATTATACAAGTTCTGTTAAACTTTGTAAGTTTTTATTTTTTAATTTATTACGTTCTTAAAACAGTATTTAATTGTCAGTTATCTATGCTCTACCGATACTTTGTTAAAAAGTGTAGTAGGAAATGACTGGAAACATTAGTAAATGTGAGGGGGATAACAAAAAATTGATGCTTTATTTACATTATCACATGGCACTATATTTTTGAGCATATTTTGCAAAGTCGCTAAATATAGCTTAAACTTCTCTATCGAAAAATTTTCGTTACAGTATAATAATATAGGCGTTGAAATAATGGCTTAAATAGTGTACACTTCAAAATATGTAACTAAACTAGTAAATTGTTTTATATCGTCATTTAAAACTTACTACAGTTTAATAAACAGTACAAATTTGTTAAGTCTTTATTGGATGAAACCACACTTCTGTCTCTACATAGGCAACTTCTTTTATTTACTTTCTAAACTCAAAAACTTGAACCATCATTTTCATCTTTTTTTTATTTTAGTCTTACTATTTTGTCCTTTATTTATATTCAGAATAAGCGCAATTACATTTTTTCGTTGTATGCACAAGAACATTAAATATTTCAAAAAAATGAATTAATAATTCCATTAGACCATTAATCCAAACTATGTTAATTTTTAATATAATTTATATACAATTTTTTTTTCTTTCGAATATGTATAGCATCATTTTATTTCCATGTAAAAATGTCTAGTACTATAGTAATGGTTACTTATTCACGAGATCAAAATAAGACAGAAGAATTTTGAATTATGAACTTATTACAATATTGATTTTTTTTAATAAGTATGCAGTTCTACAAATTCAATTTTATTTTTATAAAATTCCCATTTTTAAAATATTTAGTTTTATCACAAAAATTAATATCTCAAAAATAAAAAAATATTATTTGTTCTTTTTATATATATTTATGCGTATATTTTTTTTATAGTTTAAATAATCCTGCATTTTAATAATACAAGACAAGAAGACAAAAATCTATCAAAGCTACTAAAACTGGTTTTAAAATTTTTAAAAAACATTTACTAGGAAATAAAATTTAAAGATCTCATTATCAATTTTCTTATATTTATTCTAAGCTGTATTAAAGCTTATGATTAAACATTATATTTTTATATCACATTTTGATATACAAACTACTTTTACTATCTAGCTACATAAGTACAGTAATGAGAGTATAAATTGAAACATTGTGCATGTTTTATTAAAAAGTATCATTTTAAACATAAAAATTATTTTCCTAACGCGTTATTAATTAAAATATTATAATTAATAAATTTGTAATGATACTAATGCATAAACTATGAAATTTAAGTAATTACAAAATTATTGTAATTTATAATTTTAATTAATAACGGATTTAATTAGCTTCAATTAATAAATTAATTTATAATTTATTAAAGTTTTTAAAAAACAAAAATATATTTTATTTATTTATTGATAATCCATATCAATAAGTCAAAATAAGCTCCAAATATTTTTAGGAATGACTTTAAATATTATACAATGATATATACTTATAAATTTACTTTTAGTAGATACAAATTAAGAAAATAACGAGTTATTTAAAATTTTAATAAACACTGTGATCAAAATTTTCTTGCCTTTCATGTTTAAATGCTTAAATCTTTTTTTTAAACAATTTACAGAAAATCAATGACTAGTATATTATTGATGCTATAATTTTCCATAATAGATATTTAATAATGATTTATATGGCAAGTAATATTTTGTTGTCTCTTAATTGTTTTTTTTTTTTAAACTTAATAAATTTAATGATAATATTTGAATTTACATTTTAAATATTTAAAAAAAAAAAAAATATGTCAATATATTTTGACGATCATTTTTAAGAAAAAATAAAAAGATTGCTAAATATATAATCGGTTACTACAATATATTTTATATTTTATAATTACATATTTTTATTCGATTTGTTATTACTTTAAAAATTTCTTGTAATCTCAGTAGCTCAAGCTTTTATAAGTATTTCACATAAGATATAAACAATAGCTGTGTATGTTTTTTATGAGCCTTCTATTAACATATCAATGATTTTTTCTAATATTTTAAAGGCTAATAAACAATTCACTGTATTTTGATTTTTGAAAAAATTTATAAGTGAATCAATGTAAACTGACATTACAAACAGTTATAAATTTATGTTAAAGTTATAATCTATGAATGCAATAGCATTTTCTATACAATATAAAACAAAATATTTTTCTTAAAAAACTGGTTTATTTCATGAATTTCTAATTCATTTAAAAACAATCCTACCTAATTAAGTATGCAATAAATACAACTCATTCTTTTTTTAATTCTCTTGCAAAACTATTTTATAATAAAATGCTGCAATCAATTCACATTATCTATACCACAATAGTAAAATTGTATTATAAAACCTCCTAATACAATTTCATTGTTCACCTAATATTCAAAGCTTCCATACAAAGAATTTATATTATAATACTGTGAATGGACTTTATATCGATTTATATATTTATTTATAATAATGTTATTATAGAGCTTAAGTGGACCTATAGTCAAAAATCATATCATTATGACTTAATTCCTACTTAAAAATGAATAATTTAAAAGAGTTATGGATGTCAAAAAATTTGGCTAGTACCAATAATCAGTCAGTTTTTACCAACATTTTCTAGTTTATACAAAAAACTTTTTTTCAAATGTCTGGTTATAATATTAGGAAAACTTTTTATAGATTTAAATTTATAGAAATAAAAAAGGAATTAAATCTAGATAATTCTCGTTTATAAAAAAGTATATTACGTAAAGTTGGTTGGAAGCCTATTTTTATGAACTTGACTACAGACCCGGCTTAAACATGTTTTATAAAAAAAGTATTAATTCACAATTTAATTTTCTTTATTAATACTTTTTGCTCTACTTCTATATTTGGAATGCCATGATAATACTATATTTTTCGACATCTTGATTCATATTATTGCCGTTTTATTCTATTTAGTATCTTTCATTGCATGAAATATAACAATAAATTACAAATTATAATTTAGCTTTTATACTAATTAAATGATATAAAAAGTTGTCAAACAATATGAATCAAGGTTCGAAAAAAATTGGATTTTAGAAGTACATGTACAAGCTATTTTTCAGAATGTATTTTATGTAATTTATAATTTTATTATTTTGTCAAATAAAGTGTATTTATGTTAAATTCAATTTATGGTAGATGGCTTTGTATGTTATTTTATTTATTAATTTATCGATATCACATAAAAGTCCATTCTTTTCTATGAACCAGCTAAACATTGCTGGAACTTATGCATCAAGGCTTAGATCTTTAAAAATGAATGAAAGTCTGCTTTAAATATGAAAACCTGTAAACATTTTAAATTAACAAAATAACATTTCATTTATATTATGATAATTTTTTGAATTATTAAAATAAATAGGATCAAACTTGCAAACTATCATTACAAATCTTAAATAGAATTGAATAAATAGAAATAAAATGACTTTCTAAACATTAAATTATACAGTTTTCAACGAAGCATAAAAAAAGAAAATTCATTAAAAATAAAAAGATCATTCCATTATTTTTGTAAAAAAATGTATCTCTATCATAGTTGAATTAGTGCCTAGTTACTGTAATTTAAATTCGTTCTAAACTGTCGTTTGTCTCTCCATTTGCTGCAATTTTGTGCTTCTTATGCGGTTGATTATACATTGTCTGCAGTGGCACATGTAATAATTCCATTATTTGAATAAAATTGGGTTCTGAAATACAGTAATAACAATTAGTTATTTGTTATTGAAGCATACAGGAAGTTAACTTTTAAAAATAAACTAATATTATATTTCTTCTAAATTTAAAAACTTTCAAAACATTTTAATAATAGCATATAAATTGAAAAATTCATGAAATTTAAATGTGACTTTTCTTATAAATTATTAATTAGTTTGTTACAAAAAGTTATGGAAATCAAATTAAAACATTTATTAAAATTACCATTTTCTGGAGTAATATATCCATGTCTAATTAGAAAGTCTATAGAAACTGGAACGGATGTAGTCTTGAAATGTGATGAAAGGACTCTTTCAAGACATTCACTAACTGGCAGTAATTCAAAGGTTTCCACTTCTCCATCCTCATTTCTGGGCACAAAATCTAACGGAAGTTCTAAATCGAACACAAATTCAGTATTAGGAAACAATCCTCTTTCACTTTCAAAGAACAGTGATACACAGCCTGCACTTTTCAATTTTGTTAACAAATGATTAGGTATGCCGGCTTCTTCACCAGCTTCCTTTATCGCAGTTTCATTAATACCATAGCCTACACTTAGACCACCACTAACACAATTGTCCCAATAGCCTGGCCAAGTTTGTTTGTTTGCACTTCTTTTTTGCAGCCATATTGATAAACCTTTTACAGGGTCCATGACGTAACCATTAATATCAACACCATATTTTCGAATTCCAAATAGAGCTGAAATGAAAATGTTACTTTAGTTATAAAGAATATTGATTTATTTGTTTATATTAAAAACAAAATATTTATTTCTATTTTAATGTTTTCCTTGAATTGTATTTTGCATATCTATGTGAAATTCCTGAAATGGATAACACTTACATGTTGCAGATCGATCCATTTTAAATAATGGAGGTGTATTAAATTGTGCTCGTACATCATAATATTCTTCTCTCCAACCTCGTAAAGCAAGAAATTTTCCTCCACATCGCCATTCTCTCAATACATCATCAACTCTGGCACTTCTTTCTGCATAGTCTCTAAATGCAGGATTGAGTTGAACATATTCAGGATTTACTTGGAATACCTAATATAAATATTAAAATTGTTGTTTTATTCATTGTTTATCTCGTTTTTATCTTCTTAATTTTCTTATACATTTTTCACTCTATTAACAATATTTTTAATACACTTTTAATGAAGGTTTTAAATCAGCATAAACTTAGAATATAAATTTATTGAGAAATAATTTTATGCTAATTGTATTTTTATTTTAGTTGAATATTTTACCTGTGGATAATTCAGGAGTTCTTTCATCACATCAGGGCGAACAAGTCCAATTTGTTGTCCATCGACTACAAATGCCCGGCAATCACCTGTGTGAAAGCCTGGCACAGAGAAAAGACTTAATTAGTTAGACATTAAGATATCGTTGAATTTTAGGCATGAAGGAAAATATAGGAAACAAAATAACTGTAAATATATTTCTGGATTTAGGCCAAATGTTTGAGCCACTCGTGCAGCTCATGTCAAATTACTATTTTTACTTCATAGATGCAGCCTTGATTAGATCCGAATGTTTCCGGATAATTTCATTAGCTCAGGTATATAATATTTACTGATTTATTAATTGAATATAACTATTATAAACTAATTAAATTTTACAAAAATTTTAAAATAATTCAATAAAATTATTTTAAGTATTAATCAAATAAGTAAAAAATTTTTTAGTTGAAATGAATGATAATATCACACTTGATCTATTGAAAAGTGATTTTTCTTTCATACATTCTCTGTAATAAATTCTTTAAAAATAAACGTCAAAATAGAGGTAAGATAACAAAAAATAGAATCGCGTGAATACTAATCAATTTCTTTAATGAACAATGAAAAAAAATATGCATGTTTGAAAAATGTGCGAACGTGATAAGTAGCTTTCTAAGCTTCTAGAAATATTAAAATGTAAACAAAATCGTCATGCCAAACATAGCTGACTGGAAAGTATGCATATATTATCCTCTCCTACTTCCTCCTAGATAAAACGCCTATTTACTTTATCGCCCTCCGATAAAATAACTGTAACGTCATTAAAAAAAAAAGTAAATGTCAACATTACGAGTGCAAACGTACATACACAAGCACCCACAGCGCACGCTAAAAATCGATGCGAAGGGCGATCGATCCCTCTCTCTCTCTCTCTCTCTCTCTCGCCGCCCTAAAAGGCCATCAATAAAACCCGACTACCAGTCAGAGTATAAGTATCGAGCCGTAGCCGCGCGTCATCGTCTGCTCCTCATTCCGCCGTCCCAAACATACACATACACACATACAAAGCGACGGCTCCAGAAAGTCCAAAAGACAACGAAAACAAGCCAGCAGAAAAAGAATAGGCTCCGATAGCCCCTCGGTCTCGAAACCACCCTGGCGACAACTATACTTCCCGCGCCTCGAATCAATAACATTCTCTCTCTCTCGCAGTCAGTTGCTCACTCCCTCCGCCCCACAGTGTTCTATTTTGAAAAAAAATGGACAAAATGAAATATCTCGCGAACGGATATCGATAGCCGGGTGAATCCAACTGCATTTTAAAGTTGAAGTAATGTACAATAAAGGAAAAATAGTCCAGTACTGATCATTTGACCCTGTGACCTTAGAAATGAAAAATGAAAGTCGAATAAATAACGAATTGTCGGCTTTTTCATTGTAGACTTTGAGGCTATCAATTTTTTCGATCAAAAAAATATGTACTCCTGTAGTGTTTGATGCAAGGTTTTTTAATAACCCTTAAATTTTAATAATTCATATATGCACCTACAAATTTGTGTACTTGTATTTATGTAACCATGTATTTTGATTCGCTGAATCCGAATTTGAAGTCGAAATTACTCAATAATGCTCCATTTTTTCAGGGTGAATTTTTCGTATTTTTTTGGAGTTTTCAGATTTAAAAACAAATTGGTGTGCGATAGGACAATTCTGACATCAAATTTGGATTCCCTGCATCAAACACTACAGGATTACATATTTTTTTTATCGAAAAAATTGATAGCCAGAAAGTCTACAATGAAAAAGCCGAAAATACGTTATTTATTCGACTTTCATTTTTCATTTCCAAGGTCACAGGGTCAAATGATCAGTACTGGACTATTTTTCCTTTATTGTAAATTACTTCAACTTTAAAATGCAGTTGGATTCATCTGGCTATCGATATCCGTTCGCAAGATATTTCATTTTGTCCATTTTTTTTCGAAATAGAACACTGTGCGCCCTCTCTTTATCTCTCTCGCTCGCGCAAGTGGCAACGCGACGACAACCTCGATACCGAGGCGCCGGGGAGGCGCCTTGCCGCGGCCGCGGATCGATAGTCCAGGACCCAGGGCGCTCACCTGACAGGTAGAAGCAGTTGAACTTCTTGGCGAGCTTGAGTAGACGTGACATCGGCTCGGTGTCTTGGTTCGCCATGATGGGTGATGGCGCGCGGGTACCGCACGCGCGAAAAATCGCGTATATATTTATCCCCTCTTTGGTGACTAAGTAGCTGATCGGAGAACGCGCAGCACGCGCGCGAGCGCGTAGAGCTGCTGTTGTGTTTGCTGTATTGTATACCTCTGCTGCGAGACGATATTGCGTTGAGGTGCGAGACGCGCTATACACCTGCGCGGCGCGTCGTCGCTCGGCGCCGATGCACCAGGTGTGCTCTTGAGAGCTACTCGCGCGATGCGATGTGTCTCCTCGCGCACTCCGTGATGTGGGGCGGCGCGCGCGGCCTCGATCTCGCTCTCCGCTGCTGGTGTATAATATGTATGTACACAAACGCAGGCGCAGCTCGGCTTCTGCGCGCTAGGGCTCTATATGTCCTCTCTCTCTTTCTCTCTCTCTCTTTCGCACTCGCGCTCCTCTGCGATGCAGTATATACCTATATATGTATGCGTCTTGTTCTCCTCGCGCTCTCGTTTTCCGGGTTATATACTTTTCGGGTCTCCTTTGTTCTGACAACGGCGGCTGCACAGCTGGCGCGAATATGATGACAATTCGGGCGTCGTGTTTTTGTTCCCCTTGCAGTTCGGAGCAAACGTCACTTTGCGAGCTGGAGCGGAATTAAAAATAGCACTTGGCTCCTTTGGAGTTTTAGACGTTTTTTTTTATCGTTACCTATATCCACAGTCGATCGAACGGTGAGTGAGGAATGAGACTTTCTCGTTGGTTTCTTTCTCCTGTTTTTTCGGGACAGTTATGACGTTTTTTTTACTGAAGGCGCAATCGACGTCAAAGTAGAAAGTCGAAATGCCAAGGCCGCCGGTGAACGATACTTTTATTTTTCCCTTCTCGCGACGCGGCAATATATACCTATATGCATGCGCTTTCGGAGCAGTTCAAACACTGCCGCTCGGAGTTTATATGTTAACTCGAAAAATAGGTGTGCGATGATAGGTTTAATGCTATGCCTGATTAGATAAATGGCAATGAACTAAACATTTCTAAGCTTCATTTATACCTACGAGTCAATTTTTATGTAGCACATGTCAGATGCTTTCATGATATACTAAAAGATTAATATTTATGATGGGAAAGGTTTTGAAGAATTACTAAAGTTTAAAGTGTCGATACGCATCAAATTTTAATTTATCGTTATTCAGACTAAAAATAAAAAACAATGACACCGACTTCCCAACAAACGACACGTGTACTCTAAATAGTATTTTTTTTTTATAACAAAGAAAATAGAATATTTTTTTTTATTGTTTCACAGAAACTTTTATACAGATACTCTCTGACAATACTTCAGTGAAGTTTAAAATCTACACTGTAAAAAATATCATTAAATTTAATGCATTTTTAATGTACATAAGTACATTCAATTGAATGTACTTGTAACAAAATGATGTATCAATGTGCAAACATATGCACGGAGAAAAATGTTCTATTAAAAATTACTATGTTTTATTGTAACCAGGGGACAGACTTGAATTCTTAAAAAAATTACTATGTTTTATGGCAAAAATTGCTATAAATGTAGTAAAAATTACTAGAAACATAGCAATTTTTGCTAGAAAACATAGTAATTTTTTTAAGAATTCAAGTCTGTCCCCTGGTTACAATAAAACATAGTAATTTTTAATAGAAAATTTTCCTCCATGTGAATTTTATTGTGTTTGTGCATTAAATTTAATGTACTTTGCATGAAATTTAAATAATGTAACATTTTTTTTACAGTTTAATTAGTTTTTATTTATCATTCAAACAATTTTAAAGTTAACGTCAACATCAGCAATAGAAATATTTCTTTTCCTGAATTAAAATTATTCACCTACATTTCCAGTTTATTTTTTACGACTTACCTCTAAGACAGAAATTTAAGTTAAAGTATTAATGACATGTACATTGGTCGTCGTCAAATACTTTCATTACACTTTATTGCACGGCTAATTTGAAACGTTTGGATTGTTTGGAATGCAAATTTCGAAATCCGTATTTTTAACGAGGTTACGCTTCCCGCCGCGGCGCGACGCCATCAGTGCCTCAGCGGGTCCACCTCCACACGTATATGAGTTTAGTCCGTCTGTGTGTTTTCGCGAAAGCATGTGCCTGCATTGAGTTACCGAGTTACAGTGAACTTTGTTTATCATCAACGTTGAAACACTATTTAAAGGGACTAATTTAATTTCGGAAATATGTTGAGCGAGTCGGACTCGGAGGGTAACTCTTCAGACGAAGAGGTAAGTTGTGTGTGACGGAGTATTATGTTGGACATAAATGTATTTTTCGTTCTAACCTCAAATTTTCACGTGTTATTTAGTTGCGGGAGGCTTTTGCAAAAGGTTGGTTGAAGCCAGGATTAAACGTTGTGAACGAAAAGAAGATAGAACACAAGAATAATGTCGTAAGTAATATGAATTTATTATTTAAATAAATTTTTTATGGTTACTAATATTACAAAAGTAAAAATGTTAAACATTGACATTTGTTTTTATATTGAATATTTTCCATATTATCAACTAATGCGAACAGTTTTTAAAACATGTTAATTAATTTTAGCGTGAATTAAACAGTAAATTGGAAGAACTTCGACAAAAGCTACCATGGATAGAGAAACTAGTTTTGTCAAATGCCCCAGCACCACTAGCTCCAGAGCTAGCTTTTCAGATGCATGACCAAGAAACTCGTCGAGCTAGACAGTTACAGGGCAATAAAAAGCTACCTCAGTACAGTCCATCAGAAGATCCAGTGCTAAATGATTTCAAAAGAGAAACTATGTTTCACAGACAAGCCCAAAGTGCAGTTATTGAAGGAATTGCAAGGCTGAAGTCTTTAAATATTGCTACAAAGAGGCCTGATGACTATTATGCTGAAATGGCCAAAACTGATGTACACATGATGAAGGTTAAAGAAAACCTTGTGAAAAAACAAACAGAAACTCAACGAAGTGAGAAAATTAGACAAATGAGAGTACAACGTAAAGTTTCTAAACAAATGCAAGTAGAAGCCACCTTAAAGAAACATGCAGAAAAGAGGAAATTAATGGAAGAAGTGAAGAAATACCGTAAAGGAATAAGACAAGATTTGGATTTCCTAGACAATAAGAAAAAACCAGTATCTAAAGGCAAAGATGGAAAATACATGAGCAAAAAAGCTTTGGAGAAAAGAAATATGAAAAATTCCAAATTTGGTTTTGGTGGTAAGAAGCGTGGTATGAAGAAAAATACAAAAGACAGTGCAGCTGATGTCTCAGATTACAGAAAACCTGGTAAGCCAGGAAGAGGGAAGCCAGGAACTGGAGGAAAGGGAGGAAAATTTAACAGAGGACAAAATAGTAACATGAAATCAAGACCAGGGAAGAATCGAAGGGTACAAATGAAAGCTAAAAGAAAGTAACTGTAGAAATACTATAAACTTATGAATGAAATGTAGGAATGATTGATGAATGCAAAGTATGTAACAAATTCTTAATAAATTGTTATATATAACATTTAAAAAGTATTTTTATATTATTTATCAGAATAGCATAAATTATTATACCTTACATTTATATACCATTAGAGGATCAGGAAATTACTCCAAGCACTTTATAAGTATCAAACATTATAGAATAATCTAGAATATATGTATGAGAGTTTTATATTACCCTATGCTCTTTAACAACTTTAATGCTGGCTCTCCGAAAAAATAAGTTTAAGAACTACATGATTCTTAAATGTTTATATTTTATTTCTTTCAAATTTTTTAGATTGTCTTACATTTCTTAAGCGTAACAAAATTTAATTGTTGTATAGGGCTTTATTCATTAAAAGGTGTCATTTTAGTAGTTTGCAATTAGGTTTTGTAGGAATACTTACATTATTTACTAGTGTCTATGTATTAGGCTAAAATGCTTTCTCTGATTATTTAATCATTGTGACAAAATAATGGAAAAAGCAGTTATTTTATCAATATTTTTGTAGTTAACGTTGTATTATCTAAACTATCAGTGTTCAAAATTAGTATTTCTTAAAATTATCAATAATTAATTAAGAGAACTTGTGTTCTTACTCTCAATTTGATAAAATAAGTAAACGCCGATAAACCGTTAAAACCTTTAAAAGTAAAAGTCAGACTAGTAATATTGAAGTATTTTTACTGCTAAAAATCATGTATCTTAAATATTTTGTTATATATTATATTTCGAATAATGATGCACCTTCAATCTTTATCTATTTCTTGTTTATTGCTTTTACATATATCGCTCGGAGAATAATTCTCGGCAAATTGCGAAATTCAGGCAAAATTCAGATAAAAAGTAAATACTTCAAATGAATAAACATTTGCAAAGTTTCAAGGTGTTTGAAATTTCGAACGTTCATAGTGAACGAAAGATTTTTGCTATTTTCAAATTTAACCGAATTTGGCTACTTAATACATTTAAAATCGGATAATAACTGTATTTCTTCACTTCTCACTCTTGCAGTTACCAGTAAACCACAATCCGGGGAATTCTAACCAGAATTAGAAACTTTAAGTTAATATTTCGTTCATTATGAACGTTCGGAAATTCAAACACGTAAGTTTCATGAATATTGTTTAATACTCTTGTTATCGGTCAAAAACGAAAATAATGCACATGATTTGCTGAAATTTTAACAGGATGAAGTACTTTCTTAATAAATGAAATAAATTGTATAACAGTCGTCGATGTAAAATGTATGTTCAGCTCTGCGTGTCTTTCACAAGATGTAACAAAGACGTACGCGTACCTGATCTGGCATGGAATGAAATCCATTCGTCAAGTGCAGAGACACAGTTAATTTTCATTGTACAAACAGTGCAAGATTTTTTAAATATTTAGGCGAGCTATATGCTTTAAAGTTGTATGACCTCTAATGTCCGTGACAAAAGTTACTTTTTGACGTTACTGCGATAAAAAATTATGTAAAGTAATTGATCAATTTTAAGTTCTCACGATCGATGATAATGCAATTGAATTATTATGAGCTTTAAAAATCTGAAATCGAAGCAAAATTGTAGAATTATCATTTCACTTTTGAAATTCGTCATTTCGCTTAAATTTGTGCATTTCGATGATTTTGATACATACAATGCCAACTTTACTATTTTGCTTCGATTTCTGATTTTTAAAGCTTATAATAATTAAATTGCATTTATACATCGATCGCGAGAACTTAAAATTGATCTATTATTTACCTAATTTTTTATCGCAGTTTTTTAACGTCAAAAACTAACACATAAGTGTTTTAAAAAATTTTCGTACGTTCTTTATAGGTAGATCAATGCATGTCGCACTGTATTTCACTATACTAACATTGTTTTATCGGCGGGGCATGTAAAAATAATTAATATCAAAAGAAAGAATATAGCGATTTACTTCTTGAACGAATTCAGTCGCACTGCGTAATCCAGTAATACTTAAGTATATCGATCTACAAAGTTTCAAGGAAAAAAAAACTGTGTTTACATCTTTGTTTACTTCTGGAACGAAAATTAACGTAATTTAGTTCCAAGAATAAACAAACGTATCGTCGTTTTTTTACCTTGAAACTTTGTAAAACGATGTATAGTGTATATTACGCGCAGGGCAACTGAATTTCGACGGCTCCAATTCGAATGGACTCATCTTGCGTAAATGGAAAGGACGTTGTCGCAGCCGAACGGTTGGAAAAGACTTATCTCGAGGTGGTTGGAAAGGACGGATCTCTAATAAGCGTACCACGTATCAATTTTCCAACTATCCGGGTGAAACATGTCCTTTCCAACTATTTACGGGAGATAAGTTTATTCGAATTAGAGTCATCGATTTGTTCAATACGTAAATCGCAATTTTTTTTGTTTCAATATTAATTATTTTTACAAGTTCCGCCAATAAAACAAGGTTAGTGGTTATGTAGACACCCTCTTAACATCTCCCTCTTATACCAGTATCTGTCATTATATTAATTATTTTTTTGTTTAAAAGCAAGTGGGGACTTTAAACCCAAATTTCTTAATTTCTGTAATAAATCTTTAAAAACATAATATTTTTCATTAAATGCAATTGTTTGAAACGTTTCATTAAATCATGTGCTAAGGCATAGCGTTAACACTAGTAAGATGCATCATTTTCATTAAAAAACGTAAAGTATATTATTGCCATCTCTTCAATAAACAAAAACAGCTGCTTTGGGGTTCGTATAGTGAATTCACTCTTATTTAATGTCCTCGTATATATTGAAGGGGACGATTTCGCGGAGAATTTGCAATACATCATAAAAACTTGCTGCATCAATGTTTGGGGATAAACTTGTAAAGCTCCTACGAGTAGTTATATTACGGTATTAAAGGTAATCCAAGACTGAGTATGAATATTTAAAATTATATCAAGGAGCGCGGGAGCGCTCCGAAGGCAAGTTATGTGTCCAAGAATGTAGAAGAAGCCTGAGGGACGACCGCGCTATTTATACATTGAAATGAGTGCCCGAGATTTTGAAATATTTACTGCGTTTTTAAATCACTTCTAAATGAATCAATTTAAGTTAAACAATGCGCTATTTTTGTTGTACTATCTATAAAAAAAGTTTTATGCAAAAATATGCTCTTATATTAGAGATATCGAACAATAAAAAAATTTATGTTCCGTTTCCGATTCCGAAATTTTCTCCATGTTTCATCGTCGTCAGACTCGTTTTCTTCCCACATCCGGTTTCCGGTGTTTACGTACTCGACCTAACCTTATTATATATATTATATATATACTATATATACTACAACATACTCTCAATTATACATACATATATACATCAGTATATAAGTATATGCAAAATCAGAAGTTCAGAAGAATCATAATAAATATATGTAAATATTCAGATAAGTTATTTTTCATATTCATATTCTTCAAAGATCTTAGGAAGTCAACTGATGAGAAGATTTATCTATACGTGTACCAATGGGGTAAATAACTTATTAGATAAGTATTTAATGGTTAAATGTTAAATGGCTAAAATTGATACTTTGTGTGAATTTTTTATTTTCACAGATAATACAAGATTTTTGGGAGTCATTAAAATTTGATTTCGAATTGAATTGGATTGGATACTTTATTTATACTTATAATATATATAGCAGTTGATCTAATAAATCATGAGGTGGAGAAAAATCGAAATAACTTATAAAGTAAGTAAGGTAAAACAGTATAATGACAATATAAATTTTTGTTATTAAAACTATAAAGTTATTGTGTTTATTCAGGTTAGGTGTTATAATAAGAATTATCCAATGTCTCGAAAATTAATTAATGTATGTCTATGTTTATTCAATGATATCTGATTTTTTTATTCAAGTAAACACATTTTACCATTCGTACACATGACCTACAGAAAATAGAAAATAGATCTAAAATATTTACTGGTAAGATATTTATTATTATATTTAGAAAATTAACACTCTTGAGAATGCATATTAAAATATATATTTTCTACTTATTTAGATTGTGAATGTGGTTTTTCTGAAATATTTTTGTAGCCCGTGAAATACAAATTTTCAGCATCAATTTTATATGGATTTTTCTCTTATCACGCTAATTTAAAATATAAAATAAAAAAAGAAAAAAATATAAATACAAATGTAAAATATAAATTTTAATTTTTGTAATTAAAACTATATAAAAAAATTATTTATTTCTATTCTAGGTTAGGTGTTATAAAATAGGAGTTGAAAGGTAATCTTATTATGTATACTGATTTTACAAGTAAAACACATTTTACCATTCTCAGGCATGACCTACAGAAAATAGTAGAAAATAGATTTAAAATAGTTGCCTGTTGGTAAGATATTTTTTTTATTACATTCTTCAGAAAATCAATACACATGAGAAAGAATATTAAAAAATATATATTCTATTTATTTAGGTTGTGAATGTGGTTTTTCAGAAACATTTTTTGTAGCCCCTGTAAATACAAGAACATCAGAAAATAACGTAGAAATATCCTGATTTGATTCGCCAATGTGTATACAAGATCGTCATATAGATTATCAATCAAAATGTCACAAAAGCTGTTAGGAAGCACCAACTATCATATTATGGCTGGTGAAGTTTTTTTGAAGACTCATGGAACAAGCTCAGCCTGTGCTTTTCTTGAGAGATTATGGGAAACTCTGTAATTACAAATAACGTAGTGATCTGACCGATACATTTCAAAGTTAATGTTGTTTGACCATATGTTGGTGGGAGAAACTCCTACTTTTGCATATTATAAACAACTGCTTGAAGAAATGGAAAAATCTACAAGTGTCGTCTATAAGAAAATAATGTAGAAATATCCTGATCCTGATTTCATTCTCCAATGTGATATACATTCAATAGATTCTTAAAGTGTGCGACAAAAGCTGTTAGGAAGCTACAACTAAGATGTTTTAGACGGTATTGCACAGAAAGTGCAAAAAAAGTATTATGAAAATGAAAGAATTAGTTTGATTAGAATACAAGTTTTTAACAATTAGTTTTTCAAGATAAAATAAGAAAATTGTCATTTTAATAGAAATGATCATCTATCTAGTTAGAAATCATATTAGTACTATACACTAGAATACTAAAAATATTATTATGATGAAATACTAAAAAATAATTAGAACCTGCACAGATACATATTGTATGTATTGTAGTTTTAAGCTTTATCAAAATTATTAGAAATAGAAAATTAGTGTATAATAAAGTACTAACAAGAGTCCAAAATTATAATTTTATTTTATTGATTACAATATGGATGAGTATTTTGTGAAAAAACTTTGTATGAGCTGTTATGGAAATTGTAGTTGGCATGAAAACTAAACTTTTTGTCAACTTTGAATTTCAAGTTTTATAAAAGCTAGAGGATCAAGTGTTATCAGAAATTTAAATTTAAATTTTGAAAACTGGGCTGTCGTAAAAGCAGCATTGACAGCTGGCGTATACCGAAATAAAATTTTTGTGTATAGACAAGAAATACGCCCAGCTCAGAACCCAGTATGTATTAAGGAGATACGGAGTATTTTTTCAATCATCAAAAAAATAAGCAGCAATGGTTACTCGTAAAGAACTGACTATATGACTGTGTTCAGAGCTTTTCAAATTTGATAAAATTAAAGAACAAAATTTGTATCTGCTACTGTTATGAAAATGGTAAGTGACACAAGAACTCAACTTCTTTTCAAACTTTGAGCTTCAAGTTTTCTAAATGCTCGTGGGCCGGGACATATTTTCTTTATATCTTTAAATAAATAAATCTGTAATATAATGTAAAAAATATAATTGAGTCTATTCTCACTTTTACATAAAACACATAGTGCTCAGATTCAAATCAACTTTTAAAGAAAGCAAAAGATGTGCTGACACGTAGATCGAAGTATGTACATTAGATTAGAACCTTTGTTTCTGTCAGAAAGTTATGCAGTGAATTTGAGTGATGTGAAGTGTTGGTGCTATAAGCATTTTTATGAAGTATTTGCCCATAGTAATACTGGTTTGGTAACATGCATTCTGGAGTTTGGATTGCATGCATAACATATTCTACATTTATCTCTATATAAGTGTATCTATAAAAATAAAAAAATAGTATATTACGATACGTGTGACTAAAGTGGCTCTTTTTGACACGGCGTGAGGTTAGTGCCCGAGCGCAGCGAGGGCGCTAAACGCCGTGCAATAAAGAGCCACTAAGTCACGAGTATCGTATACTATTTTTCATATGACTTTACAATTAATAGTAATATTAATCAATGTAAACATTTTTTAGTGAAAATAAAAAGAAATGTTTTATTTATTTATCATAATTTTTACATAATACATACATTATTACTTAATTAAAATTTTTATTTGTATAGAAAGTGATTTCATAATGTATATTTAGTTTTGTAAGTATTTATTTTGTAAAATACAGTGAAATTTATTCATTAAATTTTTTAATATTATATCAAATATATCAATCGATACCAAAATTCCATTCTATAATTAACATAAAGAAATACTTATTATATTGATGAGTACTGGCACTGTCAGCATGAATAGTAGGCAATAAAAAATTATCTAAGTTTATTTTAGTCCTTAAAAAAGTGTTTCTAAAATGTAAATGAATTGCTTTTAAAATTGAAACAGCAATATCATTAATCAACCAAAATTATAAAAAGGGGACAATAATAGCTTTTAATTAACCCTGATTATCATTCCCACGTTCTCTATTTCCTTGTTCTCTATCTTCACGTCCTCTATTTCCTTGTCCTTTATCTCCATGACCCCTATTTCCTCTTCTTCCATTTCCACGACCACGATGGTAAGTATTATATTTGGCCTCATGACCATTAGCCATTGCATTTAATAAAGAGGCAAGTTTTCCATGCTGCTGATATGTGTATGGCTCTAAGGAATATTGATGTTGTTTCCTTTTCCAACCAGCTCGAGTACCTCTTTTTCCTTCAATTTTAAAGAAAAATGCATTACAAATTTTGTATGGTCAATTGCAAATTAAATTTGTTGTGTAACTTACCTCTTTTATTATTTGGCAGTATGTTTTCATGATCTGTAAAAAATTAGGAAACGTATTTTTTCAATATTTTTTTATAAAATTAATCTAATTTATGTTGCAAATAACAATTTTTTTCTTACTTTCATTCCCTACTCTATTTGGTCCAGGCAACTCTTGCTGATTGTTAACGGGCAGTGGATTTCCTCCTCTATTTGGTTCTGGCAACATTTGTTGATTGTTAACGGGCAGTGAAATTTCTTGAGGAACAGCATTCCAATTTCCTGAAGAGGTGGCATTCCTGGACAAACATTACAAATTGCATAATTTTATTTATTCAAATTTTTACTATCATTATTTTTTTTATTATTGTATCATCATTAATAAAATTTGCAGACATGTGCTTACCATTGTGCACTATAACCTCTTCTAGACCATGATTATTACCTGAAAATTAATTATAATTTTTACTAATTTACACAAATTTATTATTACATTTTTTTATGATTAGAATTTTTTATTTTATCTTACCATCTAGATTGTCAATTTCCATATCGATCAGTCGAATGTCCTGGTTATCCTGGTCATCCATGTTAATCGACTTTCAATTTTCTTTTGTAGGTTTTGGTGGTTATTTTATTTATTCAATATATAATATCTCAATGTGGGTATATATATATTAAGAGTAAACCCATATTTATGTGACTTTGTTTCGTGTTCCGTCGTACATTAATATAAACCAATCAGAGGAGTGCAAGTATAGTACATATTATACCGCAGTGGTGGGTAAACGACATGATTTTTTGACAAGTAATATACCTGTCAAAAATATCAAACACTAGAAGGCGTTGTTGCGCATGCGCACCATGGGATCGCGGGCGAGAATCTCGTGAAACGTGAACTATCTAAGGTACATAAGCGCTGTGCTGTGCGATGCCCAGGGGCCTTTCTACATATGTGTGTTCTGTGTGTTATGTGTATTCCCGACAAAGACAGATAGAAATTTTCTTCGGAAAATTTCTTCGAAGTATGACTCTTGGTATATGGTATATCTTCTTAAAGCCTGACCGCCTGGAGATTAACGAACCTTGTTTAATGTGTACTTTTACTCTTAAAAAGTTGTGAAATCTCCCTCAAAAAATTTTTTACAAAGGTAAAAACTTGGGCAATTATATACACAATGTAATTATTATCCATCCCTGTCCCTCCCCTCTCTTGCTCGCTCTCACCCTCCTTCTCAGTGCTCCCTCAATATCTGTCACACTCCGTACCAAAAACTTTAATGAGAATCTAAATATTTTTTTAAACAATCAGGAAAACAAATAGTATAGTTATACAACTTTCTACGAAAGTATAAAATAAGGCAAGTTATAAGTGTTTTCTGTATAATATGTAGAACTCTCCCTCCCTCCATCCCTCCGTCCCTCCCTCTTTCTCCCCTTTCTCCACCTTCCTCTCTGACTCTTTCTCTCTCTTCCCCCTCTCCCTCTTTCTCTCTTTCTTACCCTCCCCTCTCTCTCTGCTTCTTTACAAAAAGAATATCATAGTTTGAAACAAACACATGAACGAAGTGGAATCAATTAATATGTTGACAAGTACATTTTTGTAACATAACAATTATAGGAATTATGGAGTGATTTTTCTAACATAAAATCGTATAAGTACTTCTAAAAATAAACTCATGAAAGTGGTGGAATCAATTTTATGCAGGCAAGTACATTCTTATACTAAAGAGATCATAATAATTTATAACAAACACATGAAATAAGTGGAATCAATTAAGTACAGTAGGCAAGTCAATTATTATAATAAAAAAATATTTAAAAATAAAATTTGTTTAATATATTTACTATAAAAATTTGTATAAAAAAATAATTACATCTAACATAAAATATTACAAATACCAAAAAGTATAATTTTATAAATACGATAAACTATAATTCAAACACAAAATGGTGAAACATTTTTGAGTAACCATTTTCTAAGTACAGATCATAAGCATTTTCTGACTAGCGTTAATCAGCGCGCTACGCGTGCCAGTGTTCGTCTTTTGTCTCGCTCTTTCCGAAATTCGAGCTGGACTCAATTATTCGATATCATTCGGGGACAGAATAGATTATCGATCGAATTCTCAAATTATATAAGTGAAATTTTAGCTGTTTTTTTTTTTTTTATTTAAATACACATACTTGCCGGACGCGTCGTTTCGCAGTTCAAGCTGTTTATATACTGCATTAATATATAATCGCTCGCGGAAAATAAAAAACGTACATCAGTAAATGTCAAATATCGGGTACCTGTTAGAAATTTTCATGTTTCAAAGATGTAGAGCGTCATGTCAACGTAATTTCAGAATCATTAAAGGTTTACGCGCTATCATCCCTTTACGTTGACATGACGCTCTACATCTTTGAAACATGAAAATTTCTAACAGGTACCCGATATTTGACATTTACTGATGTACGTTTTTTATTTTCCGCGAGCGATTATATATTAATGCAGTATATAAACAGCTTGAACTGCGAAACGACGCGTCCGGCAAGTATGTGTATTTAAATAAAAAAAAAAAAACAGCTAAAATTTCACTTATATAATTTGAGAATTCGATCGATAATCTATTCTGTCCCCGAATGATATCGAATAATTGAGTCCAGCTCGAATTTCGGAAAGAGCGAGACAAAAGACGAACACTGGCACGCGTAGCGCGCTGATTAACGCTAGTCAGAAAATGCTTATGATCTGTACTTAGAAAATGGTTACTCAAAAATGTTTCACCATTTTGTGTTTGAATTATAGTTTATCGTATTTATAAAATTATACTTTTTGGTATTTGTAATATTTTATGTTAGATGTAATTATTTTTTTATACAAATTTTTATAGTAAATATATTAAACAAATTTTATTTTTAAATATTTTTTTATTATAATAATTGACTTGCCTACTGTACTTAATTGATTCCACTTATTTCATGTGTTTGTTATAAATTATTATGATCTCTTTAGTATAAGAATGTACTTGCCTGCATAAAATTGATTCCACCACTTTCATGAGTTTATTTTTAGAAGTACTTATACGATTTTATGTTAGAAAAATCACTCCATAATTCCTATAATTGTTATGTTACAAAAATGTACTTGTCAACATATTAATTGATTCCACTTCGTTCATGTGTTTGTTTCAAACTATGATATTCTTTTGTAAAGAAGCAGAGAGAGAGGGGGAGGGTAAGAAAGAGAGAAAGAGGGAGAGGGGGAAGAGAGAGAAAGAGTCAGAGAGGAAGGTGGAGAAAGGGGGAGAAAGAGGGAGGGACGGAGGGATGGAGGGAGGGAGAGTTCTACATATTATACAGAAAACACTTATAACTTGCCTTATTTTATACTTTCGTAGAAAGTTGTATAACTATACTATTTGTTTTCCTGATTGTTTAAAAAAAATATTTAGATTCTCATTAAAGTTTTTGGTACGGAGTGTGACAGATATTGAGGGAGCACTGAGAAGGAGGGTGAGAGCGAGCAAGAGAGGGGAGGGACAGGGATGGATAATAATTACATTGTGTATATAATTGCCCAAGTTTTTACCTTTGTAAAAAATTTTTTGAGGGAGATTTCACAACTTTTTAAGAGTAAAAGTACACATTAAACAAGGTTCGTTAATCTCCAGGCGGTCAGGCTTTAAGAAGATATACCATATACCAAGAGTCATACTTCGAAGAAATTTTCCGAAGAAAATTTCTATCTGTCTTTGTCGGGAATACACATAACACACAGAACACACATATGTAGAAAGGCCCCTGGGCATCGCACAGCACAGCGCTTATGTACCTTAGATAGTTCACGTTTCACGAGATTCTCGCCCGCGATCCCATGGTGCGCATGCGCAACAACGCCTTCTAGTGTTTGATATTTTTGACAGGTATATTACTTGTCAAAAAATCATGTCGTTTACCCACCACTGCGGTATAATATGTACTATACTTGCACTCCTCTGATTGGTTTATATTAATGTACGACGGAACACGAAACAAAGTCACATAAATATGGGTTTACTCTTAATATATATATACCCACATTGAGATATTATATATTGAATAAATAAAATAACCACCAAAACCTACAAAAGAAAATTGAAAGTCGATTAACATGGATGACCAGGATAACCAGGACATTCGACTGATCGATATGGAAATTGACAATCTAGATGGTAAGATAAAATAAAAAATTCTAATCATAAAAAAATGTAATAATAAATTTGTGTAAATTAGTAAAAATTATAATTAATTTTCAGGTAATAATCATGGTCTAGAAGAGGTTATAGTGCACAATGGTAAGCACATGTCTGCAAATTTTATTAATGATGATACAATAATTTATAAATTCTTTGATAATTGCTATAATTAAAAAAATGAGAAAATATGTTGAGATATTTTCCGAAATACTTCATTTACGTGGTTTGATTATAGGGACGATAGCTATACTAGTATGGTATAATCACTAGTAAATCTCCATCTTAGAATATTGTATTCTTGTCTAGAGCCTATGTGAACGAACAGTCATTAACAATTTAATATGAGGCTTATTAGAGATTAGGAGCATGTTTATTTATGTTGCCTAATGTGATATTTAATTTTTTTTCAAAGCTTTTGATGTACATGGGTTTGCACCTCTCTTCATTATGCAACCTTTACTTTGACTCTCTTCATATTAATATTATATTACGGTTAAGATAGCTCCGTTGGGCTGGGCCGTATCTATGAGGGGCCCGGGGAGGGGAGGGGGCACCAATATTTTTGTTGTCAAATGACCAGTAAATTTTTATTTATAGCAGTACAATATCATGTACTGTATGTATGGGCCTATTATATGTTATGATAGATAAAAATAACCGCAATGCATGCGATATAGCGTAAAAAGCATGATTTGCGGTTTTTATGAAATTAAATTAAAATTTTGCTGGTGACTTGATATTCTCATTACAGAATAATATTTTGAAATGAATTCATGAAATGACGAGGAAAAATGTTTTTCTCTCTATAAGAGCCTGCGGTTCACCTGCTGACCCTACTTGAAAAAAATACCAATAAAAAACTTAAAATTTGTACTTTCATTAGATATTTTTCTTTTTTCTTACTTATCAACTTTGCTAATTTGCCGGAGTCACCTTAAATATATAGGCATTGCCATTGCCAAGTGACTTGTATAATATTTTCGAATTTATATGAACGAGTACCAGTATAGACGTCAATAAATTACAGACTTCGATAGTACAGTGATTTTGTCTCCTAGCTCATATCCTAAAAAGATCTTCAAGGTATCTTCTTTAACAACGTGATCTGATAATACGATAAACGTCACTTCATCTGTTAAAAGAACACATTTTTTTAAAATTCTAATTTTAGTCTTACTAATAATAGGGGAATTTATGTGATATTCGTTGAATGAAAATGTTATATTCTATTATAAATTTTGAATTATTTGATACAAATATTATGGCTTGATCATATACATTAGGCTCTTGATGATTTTTAATTTTAACAAATCTAACCATTCACAAAAATGGATATCCAGTTTTAATAGTTGGATATTCATTCATAGTGGCCAAATACATAAAATAAAAACGTTATATAATTTATTATTTCCTTTTTTATAGCGAAAAAGGATTGGATTTTGTTATAAATTTATACGAACAGGCCCACTTTTCAAAAGATCAAGTTAGAGAGAGCTCCAATATGTTCATTGTCGTTTCATGGATTTTTTAATACTTTCACCAGTAAAACTTGTTTTAATCTCAGTTTGTTGTAAATATTTAATCTGACTGACATGCAACGCTATCAAATAGCTAGAGTCATCCCTGCTCTAATTTTTGTATACTTTTTCTACACGGAGAGAAATTCTGCGCAAAAAATATTGCAAATTTAGTCAAATTACCGTAAGAGTTCGGTAAACATTGCAGTGAAATCCTATAATTGTTACCGGAATGTTACGGTAATTTTTATAGAAAAATTCTCTCTATAAGTACTGTAAATTTTTTAATTTATTGCGTTTTCATTTATTGCTCATCTGTATATAGATATAGTTCGAAAGTTTGCCTGTCATCGCAATTAGTGTAAAACATTTCAGAATCTTTTCATTTAAAGTTACTTTGGTTAGGATTAAAATAAAAAAAGTGTTAATTTTGCAAGCAAATCGTATATCCAAATGTTTCATATACCATGACATAACGCTTCTGAAAATGAAGTCACCTTTACATGAAATGAATGTGAAAAATTTTTGACTATATAAGGTGGAAAATTATAACGTAATACTATTGACGAGCGGATAGTTTCCCGCACAACATGTTTTGACTTCGTATTTCTAACAATACTGTTGTAAGTTTTATTGTGGTTATTTTAACTAATTGTTTGAAAAATCGTCTCGTGTATTAATGTATTATTAAAAAATCATATTGTGTTATTAGATACCTGAGGAGAAGCATATTAATAAAATGCTCGAAACGTCGTAATTTATTAAATGATATTTTGTTACTTACAACCTTAATAACATTTCCACCTGTTTGGTGGTAACAAGGCCATTAGATGCAATAATTTGATCATTATAGAATAGTTGTGAAATTTTTAGCATTAATATCATATGAATTTTATCGAACTAGATCTGAAAGCTGTTGAGAAGCGCTGTAGTTATTGTTTTGCTATTATCGCCAAAGGGATAACTCATAAGTGGAATTTGGCTTTTCAGATTGAAAACATTTCCGATTGTCTATCAGCATTGCATTGCCTTCAAAGTCGCAGAGTCAAGTCATTACAGCCACAATAAAGAATAAGCTTACTGAAAATAAAAATGATCAAGCTTCAAATTTATTACATTCTCAATCGCGCGGTCGACCTCTTCATATCAAAGTAGGTAAAAACTTTGAAAAAATTTTTCAAAAATGAAAACCAATCTCAATCTAAGTAACCATAAAGTTAAAGGAATTGCTTCAGTTATACGCATGGGTGCTAAAAATAGATAAGTGATCGAATCTGGATTGACATTAAAGCTTGCAGCTAAAGTTCACTCTGTCGACAATTTTTTCAGTTATAAAGAATCCAGCTTTGTAAATATGAATGTTAATAAAATTGCCGATGCTGGAGAATTCGTAGTTTATTGCAATGATCTTCCTGGCTTTATTACGTATGTTAAATAAGAGCGACAAGTACCAGATGCTCATTTGAAATTAAGCATAGATGGAGGAGGTGGCTTTCTAAAGGTATGCCTTCCAATTCAATCGACTGCGCATGCAAAACATGAGTAAACGTTCATCGTATGAAGAAGGAATTTCTACGAAACGGTCCAAAGATTTTGGCATATTTTTTTTTTTTATTAGCGGTAGCTCCATGTTCTCAAGAGAACTACGCTAATGCGGCATAATTATGGTCTATTTTGAATGTCAGTAGTTTCGAAGGAATTATCGCAACTAATTTAAAGTTGGTAAACATTTTAGTAGGTATTATGACACAGTTCTGTCTATTCTTGTACGTGGTGCTATGCAAAAAAGGGTGAACTCGAGGTTTGTAGCAACGATAGATCTATGAAAAATACTTTAGAAAATTACAATAATTGGCATAAATCAGAGGGCTTGAAAGAACGTGCAAAAGATTTTTATAATTGCATAAATCCACCACTATTTTTTATCGATGAAGATGATAAAATTTTTCTTGAAATCATTCCACCTCCAGAGTTACACTTAATGCTCGGTGTAATTAATACACTTTTCACGTACATGCTTAAAGAATTTGAACATGAATCTTTGGAATGGGCAAAAGCATGTTACGCTCAACGCGAAATAACGCATGGTAGCCCATCATTCAAGGGAAATTCTTGCAAAAGACTACTGGACAACATTGATATTTTACGCCAGAGAGAAAAATTAGTTTATACATTCATTTTGTGACCATGTCCTCATTTTTGCTGTTCTTTTTGGGCTTTGCCAATTTTCTTTTACTTCTGCTGTCGATTTTTGGTTAGCATTTACCTCTTGTTGATAAGTTAGGGTCATTTTAGAGTCGTTGTCAACAGAGTTTGTTAACGGTTGAGTGTTTTGCCTTTTGAGAGGTTTTATCTACCTTTTTTTGAGAGGCATTTCTTCTTAATGCATAGTTCTTCGGGTTTTGTGACGTGATCATTTTAATAACCTATCTATAAAATTTGTATCGTAAGTGGATATAATTGTGATAATATAAGCTTCCTCTCTTGCCTACAGTAGAAAAATATGATTTCACTTCATTTAAAATATCACGATTCCTTTTTTTAATACAGCGACTAAATCATTTTAAAATAACTTTGTAATCTGAGATTTGTATTTTTGTTTTATTTACTTTTTGAACTAAAAATATGCATATTTACTATACTATTTTCAACTTTAAAAATTTTAATAATTATTTAAATGTTTTCGTAAATAATGTATAAAATTTTATATAAGTGTTTATATACTTTACTGAGAAACGCATACAAATTTATATTACAGTTCTGCAATCTACTAATAAATTAGGTATGGCTTCTAAATATGACAGAAGTGTATGTGCACTTTTAACGGCAGTTTCATCTTGATTACATAATTATATTGAAATATATAATACAGAGTATTACATAAATGAAATGGAATTGTATGAAACGGGTTTAGTATCAACATAAAATTAAAAAAAAAAAAAAACGCCCCCGGGTGGGCTCGAACCACCAACCTTTCGGTTAACAGCCGAACGCGCTAGCCAATTGCGCCACGGAGGCACGTGACGTACGTCTCACAATGTGCTAGAAAAATACACCAGCTTCTTAATATAGTGTTCATCTTCATAATAATACGAATTTTTTATTCAATTTAAACCATTAAAATCATTTTTAAAGCCGTTTTCGAAAAATATCACTTTTTACATAGTATTAAAATTTTAATTAATTCGAAAGTAATAAATAGTTAGCAACGTAAAAAAATACATAATTTTATTCAAATTATATAATTTTCATCATGTCTTATATTTACGTTAAATAAAGAAAGTTTCTATAAAAAAATTTATTTGGATTATTCAAATGTTTTTTATTTTAGCTTCGCACGTGACGTGTTATGTATACATTTTCAACTAGTAGTTTAAGTTCTTTATGTTAGATCTTTCACTGTAGTATATCAAAATGATTTTCAGTTGTTTTTAAATTGACTACCCATCAGTTTGCTTATAACCTTAAAGCGAGAGATTAGTACTCTAGTTTTTATTTCAAAATACCGAAAGACCACGCGTTTACGCACGATGAAAATAGTCTCAAAGTTTGTTTATTGTGCTTTCGAAAAGCAAAAGAAATGTTTATTATTCAAGATGAATTAAAAGATGTTATTGAAAATCTATTTGTAAACTACGTTGATGACGATAGCTGCAGCTGTATGCGGTACATGTAAAAATAGTATAGTAAACATGCATATTTACTATACTATTTTCTACTTTAAAAATTTGAATAATTATTTAAATGTTTTCGTAAATAATGTATAAAATTTTATATAAGTGTTCATATACTTTATTGAGAAATGCATACAAATTTACATTACAGTTCTGCAATCTAATAATAAATTAGGTATGGCTTCTAAATATGACAGAAATGTATGTGCATTTTTAATGGCAGTTTCATCTTGACTACATAATTATATTGAAATATATAATACAGAGTATTACATAAATGAAATGGAATCGTATGAATCGGGTTTAGTGTCAAAATAAAATTAAAAAAAAAAAAAAAAACATCTCTGGGTGGGTTCGAACCACCAACCTTTCGGTTAACAGCCGAACGCGCTAGCTTTTTTTATATAAATACTTTATTTATTTTATCATTTGTACATTTGTTATATATTTTTAAGCATCAATAAACTTATTCTTGGGCATTTGCCTGGATCACGCTGTGAGAGGCATTTTACACACCTATAACCGATCTTGCAATTTGTACTAGAGTGTCTTTATACTCTTTGACAGTTTCTGCACTGTAATACTCTCTGGTTCTTGTATCTCTCCCATCTAACTTTCTGGCAGGCTAGATATTTAATTTTGTATAGGTTTTTTTGTATCGCTGTTTGGCGATATTTGTATGAAAAAATATTCTTGTGCATCTTCTCTTTGACTAAGCTTAGTTTTTATTACCTTAATTATTTCTATATTTGATAGACTGAGGTTGTTGATCTCATTTAGGATGTCTTTATCGCTGAAGTTTCCTTTGATACCTTTCAGGACTATGGATTTTGGTTTTTCGTTTTTGGGTGTATAGGTAAAAAACTTTATCTCTTCCTTGGTTAGGATTTCTTTTATGTTATTGTATACTTCTATGTTATGTGAGTTTATTTGGATAGTGTCATTTTCAATATCTCTTAGTGTGAAGAGCTTTATATTAATTTCTGTCTTGAAAGTCTCTATTAGGTTTTTAATTTCTGTGTTTTGACAGTAGATTGGCGGTGGTCTGATTTGTTTGGTTATATTTCATATTTGGTTTAGCTTCTTCTCTATTCCTTGACTTGATTTATTATTGTTTTGTGTTGTTAGTACCTGACTTTTTTTGTTGCTTGTATTATGCTCTATACTAAGTTCTATATCCATATTATCGCTGTCATTTAAAAAGTTGAATTTGTTGTCCAATTCTGTGTCGCTTGTGTTATAGTTGAGCTTATCTTTGCTAGTTTTTTGGGCAATAGCCATCGTTCTTCGTCTATTGTTAGTGTTTTTTGACTGTCTCTTTGTTGCTGTTGGGTTTCTGCGTTCTCCTTGTCTGAGTATGGGTCTTTTCCTTGGTTTTTTTTTCTCTGTGTGTTTAGGTTGGGTACGTGTTTTGTATCTGTTTTAATTTTGCCCATTTCTTTTAACACTTCTTTGTATTCGTGCTCGATTGAGCTGGTTAATGGTTGCGAATTTTGTCTTTTTGTTTTTTAAGTGTTACCGTCTTTCTGTATTTGTCTTTTAAGAGGTTCTTTGTTTGGCGTTTGCGACATTGCTAATCTAACCTCGCACGGTGCGGACGCCGGCGTTTCTGTGTTTTTGTCTTTTCTCGATATAATAATCGTAGTCTTTTTTATTTAGCTATTGGGGATCGACCACTTCTATCTTTATTTGTAACTTTTACTCGGTATTATTATTTCTGTTTCTTATATTCGAACGAGAGTTTGGCTGTCGTATCGACGCGATCTTGTCAGTACTTTTTACATTGTATTACATCTTTAAGTATAAATAAACTTAGCCTATTTTGTGATAATTAGTTACATGGCTCTTTAAGAGCACTTCTTAATTACATCTTTGATTGAATGAACATTTGGTTTGTGTTTTGGCGCATATTGTGACTGTGTACGATATTTATCTTAGGATTTTACGATGACAGTTGTTTTTCTCTTTAAAAAAAAAAATTTTTGTAAAAAAATGCGAAGTTACATTGGATTATTTTTGGAGTTATGATTAAAGTTACCTTAAACTAATTTATATACATTTGTACATTAAATGTAAGTTAAATCTTCTTTTTCTTCTTTATGTATTTAGTATTCATATTTCTTCTTTCTTCTTTGTATTTTTGATTTTCTTAATTCTTTTTTTTTGTTTTTTTTTTCTTATTTCTTCTATGTACTTCGCATCTCCTTTTAGCCACCAGTATTTCTTGTGTAGTCTGTGTGTGGCTTTCTTGTCAGTCAACGGAATACCGTTTGCTGTAGCAATAGCTGTAGAGTATTTAAACGTTTTTTTGTCTGTTGACGCGTTTATATCTGGATTGTAGAGTATTTTTTTATTCCATTTATGCCTTAGCCAATGATATATTGTTGGGATGTTGTTATGATCTTAAATGTATCCTTCTTTGTCTAGTATTATGAAAGCTTCTGGTGGAATATATCCCGTTGATTTTGTTTTATTTACGTATTGATTGTCTATTTCGGTGATGTTTTTTTTTTTTATGATGTTATTGTTTTTTACTTTTTTCGTGTTTGCAAAATAATCTCTATTTTTATTATGAAATTATCAACTCTGGTGATGTTTACTTTATCGTAGATTTTTTCGTTGCTGATATATTTTTTAAAGTCTGATTCTACTGATCTGTGTTTGTACAGACACTTTCTGATGATGATTCTTTCAAATCTTTTAATTTTTTCCATGGTTGCTGCGTTAATGTTATACCAGATTGGTGAGGCATATATTAGGATAGATCTGATTAGTAGCATGTAGCAGATTAATTTGGTCTTGGGATTTAGCCATTTATTGTAGAAGATTCTGTTGTTACACTGAAAAAAATTTTACGTTGTGAGAACTGAAAGTACGGCTCTGACAACGATACTTTTTGGCTGATTTTCTTTTCGCTGAATTTTTTAGGTACAGTAATTGTATCGGTACAGCTGTGAGGGCCGTACAAGATACACTGAAAGCACTAATGTATAGAGTTCTTTTGTCGAAACATTAAATAGGTTATGATTCGACATACGTACATATTTTTCATTAAAATAATCTCGATTGATAAATACACTGTATTACAGATGAAATACGCAAAAGTGGAATGCGAACACGCGATCGACCGGCGGATTTTGTGACTTTTTGAGGTTATAACATAAACGTTGGCTTCGCATTGTACCGTTGTCAACTAAATCGTACCCTTGTCAGAGCTGTACAAATACATTTGACGCATCTGACCAATAATGCCGTTACATTATACAAATAAATAGACTGCTTCAGCCGTCTGTAAGGGTAAATGATCAGTATAAATAGTGCTAGTACAGCAAATCGAAACTATGCTTTCTACAGCCTAAAATTTTTTTCAGTGTAGCGTGGAATGCATTGTTGGCTTTTTTAATTTGTATATCTATGTGCTTATTGAGCCTTAGTGAATTGTCTGTGTGGACTCCTAGATATTTGACACTTTTTTTGTGTGGAATTTCTTCTAGCGTATTATTTTTGAAATTGGTCATTTTTATGAAAAAATTGTTGTGGTTAATTTTTTGAAGTCTGCTTAAGTATCTGGTTGGTTTTCTGAATAGAATAGTTTCACATTTATTTATGTTTATTTTGAGTTTCCATGTGTTGTAGTATAAATTGATTTTATTGCCCTACCGAAAAATCTCACGTGAGATCTCACGTGATTGCTCACTTGAGATCTCACGTGAGATCTCACCTCAAAATCTCACGTGAGATTCTGCTCGAGGGGGCAGTAAAAATCTTGCATTAATTAAAAACGAGTATTCCACAACTGAGAACTGCCTAATAGGTAGTTTTACCCCCCAAATGAGTTCAAAAATACACCTTTGAAAGCGTGAGAAATTTTAAAAAATTGTGAAACTATCTGAACCGCTTTGAAAGGTGTATTTTTGAATTCATTTGGGGGGTAAAACTACTATTAGGCAGTTCTCATTGTCAGTTAAATTTTAGTGATTTTTGGGAGCGTAGAGAAAGAAGTTATAAACATTTCAATTTTCATACACTTAACACAGGGCTTATGGGAAATCGCACCTCTTTCGTTCTAAATTGTACAACTTTGACGGCTTCGACTTTACTCAAACTTGCAGGGTAATAGTGAAAAAGCTAACGAACAATTTGAGTGCTTGATAATAACTATTCAGAGTCTATGAGCGTAGTTATAATCAAATGAAAATAAAATCTGACGGAAACATGACTGTTACAGCCATAGCCATAGTGTGACAGCATTGCGAAAGAGGTTAGGAATGCGCATGTGCACTCGCTTGACTAGCTACCTATCGGTAGTACTCCCTTAATGGTTCTAAAGTTATCTGCATAACACCTCGCACATTTGCAGAATCTTATGCTGACAATTCTCGATCAATAATAAAAATTTCTAAGCCAATACTTGCCTACGATTTGATAGTATACGTAGCTGAACGAGATTTACCATTTGCTGAAATATTTTATGAAGTTTTTCAAAGAATTCATTCATCTGGACTTTTGAAAGCCGCTATTAATAAAAGTAGATTAGGATATTTAATAACAAAGGAAGAAGAAAACTATTTAAAAGATGATTTTATCCCTATAATTGTTTTTATTACACTCTGTGGTTGTGCATTATTCACAATGGTTTTTATTATTGAATTCTTTCTAAAATGTATTCAGTTGTCTAGTATTCGCTTATATTCCAGATTGCAAGCTTACCTGAAATAAATGTTAAAATGTACTATTTCCTAACGCCATATAGGAAATTTAAGTTAGCTTGTAAAAAATAAATTTTTCTTGATGCCCTGGTGGAAAGTACGTGGTTTCGCCATTGTTTTCGATAGCGAAAGAAGGACATTTATCCATTACTAGGGCTTTCGCCACTGACAGCAGCTTTCGCCACGCATGCTTCTGAGTTGGTAACTAGGCAACTGCTTTTAGAGGTTTTGTCAACATATTCAAAGTCATTAACCTATGTACAACAAAAACAATCACTTCTGATCATCAAGCAACAAGCGATTTATATTGCTTTAATTTGTGAAATGGATAAACAGTACATTACGATACTAGTGGCATAATAGTTGCACTTTACGCTCATAGATATAAGAGAGATAGACTGCGGATGTAGGTTAGCGGGAGTGGCACCCGTTGAGAGGGAGACAGATGCATAGAAGGTATATGTAATAGAAGGTATGCTGTCTCTCTCTAACGCATGTGCGCGAACATGGTTAGAGGTGCCACTCTTGCTAACCTACACCCGCAGTCTATCTCTCTTATGTCTATGTTTACGCTACGCTCGGGCGCTTATACACGCCATGCCATAAAGAGCGACTTATGACACGTGTATCGTACATTATTTTATAGCACTGACTGCATAAATCCGCCATGTCACGGATAGGCGTGACATAAATGCGGATTTATGCCACGCAGTGCTATAAAGATTGTTCATTAATAATGAATTGTCCTCATCCGACGAATCTGAAGATGAGGAAGAAGTGTGTAGAAAATTGATGTTTTCGAAGCACTCGCTGCGCTCGTACCGCAAATGTCGGGGCGGGCATCGAACTCAACACGCTCGAGCTTTGATGAAATGAAAAACGCCTAAGAGTCAGAGCAGAAAAAGTGAGAATTAGTCGGGTTACATGCGAGAAGCTGAATGCATGCTATTGCGGTGTTATCATTGTCGGTGGCGAAATATATATCGGCGAGACTAATTATGTAATAGTACATTATGATACGGGTAAGGAATGTGATTATTTACCGAAGGAGACGTTTTTCGCACGAGCGAAGCGAGTGAGAAAAGTCGAATGCGGTAAAAATCATCTTACGCACCAGTGTCACACAGTATTTTATACCACGAGAGCCGAATAATCATATTAAAATTATGATTTTGAGTGCTATAAACGTACTTTCCACCGGGCATCAAGAAAAATAGTATACGGTACACAAGACGAAAGATCAAGGCCCACCACTGCGTGATATAGCGCCCTCGGCTTCGCCTCGGGCGCCAACTTCACGCAGTGGCGGAACTTCAACTTTCGTCATTTGTACCGTAATGTACTATTTAGTGTGGAAAATAAATTTTGTGCATGGAAAATAAATTTTGAGTGTGGAAAATAAATTTTGTGGGTGGAAAATAAATTTTGCGTGTGAAAATAGTACATTACGCTTGGAAAATATTTATAATTATTTTTCTTATTAATGTAAAATTAATAAAATTATTATTATGGTTAATAAAGCTTATTAATTGTAAAATAATTGAATTTCTTTTTTTATTAAGGGCATTTTTTTAACATTTTAAATTAATGTTAATTTTCTTGGCGGGGAGCGGGGGGGTGGCTTCGCCCCCTGAACTCCCTGCGCCGTACGCCACCCACCCCCTATCTTTCGCCCTTACCCCTACTGGACTGCTCCGACTTCCACGCCGTTTTACAAAGATGTTTTACAATTAGTTTTAGTACAGTTCATGTTTTATCTAATAGCCGAAATTATTTTCTTCGTAAGATCGAATGTCGGAAGGTGATTCTTGCCCGAGTCTAGCGAGTAGTCTGGATTAAAGCCTGAAAAAATAGATGTTCGTATAATTAGTCAGGTTCTTATTTTTTCAAATCTATATAAAAAACAACCTTTATACCTCAAAAATATACATAAAAAATAACATTTCAACATCTTCCTGCCTCCTCTATTTTGATTTATAAGTCTGTACATTGAGAAAAGGATTAGTTTACTGTTATCATGGCATTGTAACTGTTAACATGCGTATGTTTAAATATGACCAAATATAGGCATTGTAACAGTTATAATGCCATGTTAACAGTTAAGTTACCATGTTCTCATAAACAATTTAAATATGTTACCTGAGAACATTGATATTGTAATAGTTACAATATGCTTATTATAGCAGTTTTTGAATCTAATGGCCAATTTTTTACCAGGATGATGTTTTATAATAAAAACGTTTGAAATAAAAACATCATTTATTTTTTTACTCCAACGTTTCGGACATTTTTATTGTTTATCCTGATAAGGGACATAAACAATAAAAATGTCCGAAACGTTGGAGTAAAACTAAATGGAGTTTTTATTTCAAACCTTTTTGTTATACAACAACATCATCCTAGTAGAACATTGGCTATTAGATTTAAAAACTACAATTTACAAGAACTTCTACCATCAGCTACTTTCAAATCTGAATATGTCTATTAGTTAATATAGATATTGTAACTATTACAATATCACATTTTATCCTTAAACATGTCAAATAGTTGTATTTCAAATAGATAAATATGTTAACAGTAATAATATTCTTCTCTCAGTGTAATAACCACTGGATTTAAGTATTAACTTTTGCATATCGCCTCAGGGCACGTGGCGCTGCACTGAGATGCCTCGACCAAATGAGCTCAAATTTGGTGGAGATCTTCTTAATATGTATCTACACTGCTTAAGTGAAGCAGATTTTGAAATTAGACACCCAATCAATTTTTACATATAGAAATATATGAAAAAATTTCGAAAAGTCATTAAAAAATTGTTTAAAGATGTATATTAATGGAAGAGTCGAACTTTTTCAACATCTGCTTCACTTAAGCGATGTAGATACATATAAAGAAGATCTCCACCAAATTTGAGCTCATTTGAAGTGTGAGTATTAATTTGCCCTGAGGTGATATGCAAAAATTGATACTTCGATCCAGTGGTTATTACAGACTTATAACTCAAAATAGAGGAGCCAGGGACGTGTTAAAATGTTGTGTTTTGTATATATTTTTGAGGTATAAAGGTTGTTTTTTATATAGATTTGAAAAAATAATGATTTACCTAATTATACTAAAATCTATTTTTTGAGGCTTTAATTAACCCAGGCTTTAATTACCCCCTTAAGTCAATTTTATAATTTTAAAGAAATAACAAATTATTGATTTTTGTTTTGTAATTCTCTATTGAATTATTGTATTCATTAAACTGCTACATTAAAACACTGTTTCTTTTAATGGAAGCTTAAGTTAGAATGATATCCTGAATATATACTTCGATCAAAAACGTATTCCAAACAACTACAAGCAGTATCCCAGCTACTTCTCTATATCTTAATCCCACCCTATGATTTCAACAAAACAAAAAACCAAACCAAAAGTACCCTCTAATCTTTCGCGAGCAGCTTATTATATACGTCAAGTCAACGCGGCCTACCTCCGTCGACATAAATCGATTAAACGGCCTTTTCGAAGGCGGGCGCGCGTGCGAGTGAGTTATAAAGGATTTGCGGCCGATAATCGCGCGGCACGTGAGAGCCCTCTAATTCATTAATACAGCCGGGGATATTAATTCCCCACGGCGGTCGAGTATAATCGCGGCGCGTGCTCGTGCAGATCGCAGGTGTGTGGATATGTGTACCCGCATCGATGGCAGCACGACTATCGGCTATTATAGAGTCGTGGAAATGCAGGAGAGAAATTTGTGGCTGGCTAAGCGAGGTGAGAAGACCTTCGATCGTTCGGGCTTTATAGGTGAAAAGCGGCTGAAAAATTCGCGTGTACGTGAGAAATTTGAGTTGTTACATTTTTAGTTTTTCTTTTAATATTGAAAAACATTACGCGTCTTTATCGATCCATGAGAAGGTATTTTTAATATAAAACAAACTTTAAAATTCGTTTATTTATCTCATATTTAATTAATTTACTATTGAATATGTGTGAATATCGAATGCAAACAGAAAGAAAAATCGCAAATCCAATCATAATTTGATAAATGGAAAAAGTTTGAAAATTTAATTTTCTAAATAAATATATTTTGCATGCTAAATTAATATTACTCAGGTAGTTGAGGATATCAAATTAGCAGCTATTTACAGCATTTTATTTCTCACTTTACACGCGGCTGCATTCGATTACCGCGCCATTAAGCGCGCAGGATCTCGATAAGATGATCGCCTCGACCTCTTGAGCCCTCGCGTACGCTACTCGCGCTCGTGCCGAAGTCACCGTTCATAAGTGCAATTAGAGGTGAATAAGCGCGAGCCGTTAAAAACTGCCGAATCAATCATCTATCCTTAACGTGACTCTTGACTCGAACAAAAATCGAGGTTTCAATCACGATGAAAGTCTCTAATTTTTGTCTACGATAATTTTATATACAAATATTATATCATACGGAAAATTGCGTAGTATAATAAAAATTTGTGAAAAATCGGAAATGCTGAAAATACTTATTAGAAATCATCAAAATTGTTTTTTTACGTTATTATATTAATGCATAGATTGATACTATGACTATAATTATTATAAAAAAATTAATATTTTGCAAGGTCATTCGTATATAAGAAGCCTTAAAACATAAATAATTATTTTTAGTTAAATATGAATATTGCTCTCCAATTGTTTATTTGAAATATAATGGATCGATCCGAAGGAGGCAGGTAAAAAGAAAAAACAAGTTTTTACTTTAAATTTGTGCAACGTTTCGTTGGCATGTTCCGCCAACCTCTTCAGGCTTATTTTACCTAGCACATAACGTCAATGTGACGTTAATGTGACGTTATGTGCTAGGTAAAATAATCCTGAAAAGGTTGGCGGAACATGCCAACGAAACGTTGCACAAATTTAAAGTAAAAACTTGTTTTTTCTTTTTACCTGCCTCCTTCGGATCGATCCATTATATTTCAAATATAAATAATTATTATACATTTTCGATAATTCCGACAAATTGCATAAAATAAGAAACACTTTAACTATATTTTATTTTTAACCTTAATTGTCACGATTTTTGCTATACTGTTTGCCGACTTTTCGAATCAACCTCTCCGTAAAAAACTGCTGCCGATTTAACGTTCGATTTCTTACCCTCGCCAATGTCTGACTGAGTCGGCACAACTTGATGTATATCTCTCGCGGCCGATCGACAGCAGACGCATATGTATACGTGTATAAACTAATGGTTGGCTTTTTTGCGCACGCATTGCGCTATGCACGTCTATACATACACAAAGCGCCCGCCGTGCGCATGAGGTAAGAGAGCGTGTGCGCGCACTGCTCGGTTATGAAAATGTATGCGGGAATTCGCGGCGCTGGCCCACATTTACAGGCGCGCGGCCTGGTGTGTTATTATACGTGTGGTTTTTGGTTCGGCGAATTCCTCCGGCATTTCTTGCCGGGTGTAATGTTCGCGGGGGACGCGGAAAGAGCGATTTTTTCGCGATGCTATCTTTTGTCGCCGAGCGTTTTGCAGAACGGTGTGGTACCGGTGGGTATAACGAACTGTTTATTCGAACGGGTCGTTTACGCGGCTCGATCGATGGGGTCGGCGAAGTGTCGCCAATGCGGTGGTTTTCTGGAAATTGTGTTGAAATTGCTGTTGAGAATTACGGAGAGTTGTGTATAGGCGCGTAGTTTTATTTGAAATGGATAGGTGAAATTATGCTCAAAGTTTGTGGATTTTTCATGACTTGATAGCTTTTAAATAGGTTCAAATAGTTCTTCATAATAAGTGAGATTATTTTATTAATTCTAAACTAATTTTTAAGTAATTATAGTTTTGTCGACGCAGCCAGCGCTCCTTTTCTTTCTCTGCTCGGCAATTTTTAAAAATAAAGGCAAAAATCTTCCTGCTGTCTCTGGTGTTCCTCATTTCTATGACACAATATGCAAATTTCTCAGGCGATCGTAATAAATTAGCCAAACCATTTATTTTTAATTATAAACTTACAATCCTTTACTGTATAAACTCAAAATTTTGAAGTCTAACATTTTTTATTTATTATATAAGTATTAATACAGTATCAACAAATTCCTTATTCACAAAGTTTTTAATGTATCAATCTGAAGAAATTCACCACTAAATTATACTGCCAATTGCCTCGTCTCCTAACATCGTTGACAAATTTTTTCCTTCATTCCGACACATTTCTCATCGTCCAATCAATTCGAACCTAAACGCCTTTAATTTCATTAGCTCGCCACCACGACAAAAAAAATCACTCCGCTCTCTCGCTTTCTCCTTCTCTCTGCACCAAAGTGAGCGATCGCTAGACGCTCCACTGTACGCCGCCGCGAGTCCGCAAAACCCAAGAATCCGCGTCGCGCGTGCGCGCCCTGCTCGCCGTCGGTATTTCCACATCCAATCCAATAACACCTGGGCAAAAAGCACGACGCGCGCGCGTGCGCGCCGGCATGGAAATAACGCGTGTCGCTCTTTTTCAAACCCGCGCGAGTGGGCAAAAATGCAGTGCAGTGTGTATATGCCCTGGTATCGGCGCTACACATCTCCGATCGTAAATTAACCGCCGCCGACGCCGCCGCCGCGCAAAAGAAGCAGCGTATATATAAACGCGTGCGCGCGAAATTCCCTTCTCCATTAAGATTGCCATGCTCGATTTCTTCTGCAAACGCGCGCGGGCCTTTTCTCTTATTATCATAAAGGCCGCGCTCGAGTCGTCGCTGAAAAAGCGCGCACGTGAAATCGAGGGGGGAGAATGTATGTGCGTGCGCGCGAGTGTGGAGGATCGATCGGTGGAGCGCTAATCGATCGCTTTTCCAGCGCGGTCTTTAGCGCCGTAGATGGATTAAAGAGGATGAGGATGAGCGCAGAAGCGATGCAGAGAGAGCTCATGGAGTTCTTGCGGCGAGTGGCGCGAGGTTTTGCTTTACCTTTTGGGGATAATTTTAGTGGCTCGACTTAATTGTTTGACAAATGGCCGGTTGATGGACGACGGAGTTGCTTAGGATATGGTCTTTATGGTATTGCTCCGGTGTGTTTTTAAGTATTTTTAAGTGTACCGCTGCGCTGGGTCGAAGAATTCGCAATAATGCTAGAATGCTTCCGTGAAACTATATACCAGTTCTGACCAAAGTAAACGTTTATGCAAAAACTTATAGATGAAATTTTTCTTTCGATTCTACTTATAACGCGTTATATTTATTTTATATTAAAATATTATAAAACCTTCAGCACTAGCGTATAACAAGAAGAAAACTTCCATTATTATTACGTGATTCACACACGGAGAAAAATGTTCTATTAAAAATTACTATGTCTTATTGTAACCGGGGGACAGACTTGAATTCTTAAAAAAATTACTATGTTTTCTAGCAAAAATTGCTATGTTTCTAGTAATTTTTACTACATTTATAGCAATTTTTGCCACAAAACATAATAATTTTTTTAAGAATTCAAGTCTGTCCCCCGGTTAGAATAAAACATAGTAATTTTTAATAGAACATTTTTCTCCGTGCAAGTCTGATACATTCAATTATTCATTTTGAGTCGTCGTTTTATTTGACAATATATCATCTGTTCTGTTTCCCCTTTCTCAAGTGCGTGCGCGCAAAAAGTAATTTACCAACTTTCCCTCCCTTGTCTTTTTTAGTCAGATGACATATTTTTTGACAATAAATAGTTGGCTCCGATGGGTGGCGTTTTTTGAGTAATGGCACAGCTTATCGTTAATAAACAAACTGAATAAGAAAAAGGGTATTCATACCATGTTAAATATTTTTTGCAAACAAAACATAACAAATTCAAAACACTTCTGCGAAAATTAAACTATAAATCATCCATCTTTTGGTATAACTACAATTTATTATTGAAACACTTTACATGCATTATTCTATGTTAAACTAGATTTCGATCGCTAATATTGTGAAGAGTTACTGGTTTCTAATCAAACATCAAATTTCTTATCACCTTTATTTCAAAATTAAGAATAATGTAAATGCAATGTATTATGTAACAATCTATCAATAATCTTTGGGAGGTGGAAGGGGGATCCAGTATCTGTAATTATTTTGGTGTTCTCCCTTATTTTGAATTAGATTGAAGCTTTTAAATTATAAAATGTTATTTTGAAAAACGAGTAGTTTCTTTGTGCATATCACAATTTTTGTACGTAAAACAAACTAATGTTGATAAAAGAAGCCAGAGTTGTTAGATGGCGACTTTTTGTATCACTTACTCTCAAAGAATGTGACGTCACTTGCACGTGAGTGAAAAGGATAGAAGATCGCCATCTGGTAACTCTGAAAGAAACTAATAACCCTCCTGCGCACAAAGACGAGTGTACGTGTCCAAAATACGTGGAATTCCTATCTAACTCTCCTGTGCAGAAGGGTCAATTTGATGTAAATAAAGTTTGATATAAATTTATTTAAGGATGTACTGGCTATAAGGTCCCTGCCAAATATCTGTGAATTCGATAAACTGCAATAATTAATTGTATGCGATGGTTGACCAAATTTAAGTTCTTGTGGGTGATTCAGAAGTATAATACGAATATATTAAGCTTTAAAAATTGCAAATCGAATAAAAATTAGCAAAGTTCTGTTATTTTTTATAGTTACAAAAATCGAGTCATTGAGTAAATTTAGTAAGTAAAGTGCCAAACTTTTAATTTTGATTCGATATTTAATTTCTAAAGCTTATAATATTCCTGTCATGATTTGTAATCGATTAGGAGCATTGAAAATCGACTATTTATCCGGCATTATTTATTATTGCAGTTTATTTCCCGTACAGTCCCTGCCAAAAGTTAAGTGCCTAATATTAAAACAACAATAACAAAATAATGTAGGGTAAATAGATAATTTTCAATGCTCCTAACCGATTACAAATCATGACAGGAATATTATAAGCCCTAGAAATTAAAAATCGAATCAAAATTAAAAGTTTGGCACTTTGTCGATTTCAGTATTAAAAATTTACTTAAGGGGATGTGGGCATGTTCTTGTTTGTGCACATAAGGATTGTGCACATATTTATTGTGCACAGATAGCATCGGTACAGATCTATATATATATAGATATATGCCAATGTTAAAGTGTGCACAATTAATATGTGCACAATCAGTATGTGCATAAACAAGAACACGTCGGATGTGCAACCCTAATTTCAATATTTTTTTAAATCAACATTCAAACATTTATTTGGAAAAAGACGGCTGTCAAGCGCTCCGTACACGCAAACACTATATGCAGATTTTTTTCTGGATAATTCTATTAATATTTGCGTGAGTTATGCTCGTTTGAAAAGTAGGTCAATTGTAGATTCCTACTTACCGACAGTACGGTTTTTATTTAATTAAATAAATTCTCATCATTTTTTTGGAAAAAGACGTCTGTCAAGCGCTCCGTACACGCAAACACTATATGCAGATTTTTTTCTGGATAATTCTATTGATATTTGCGTGAGTTATGCTCGTTTGAAAAATAACGTCGGTACTCACATCCCCTTAATGACTCAGTTTTTGTAACTATAAAAAATAGCAGAACTTTGTCAATTTTTATTCGATTTTCAATTTTCAAAGCTTATTATATCCGTATTATACTCCTGAATCACCCACAAGAATTTAAATTTGATCAATTATCGCATACAATTATTTATTGCAGTTTATCGAATTCACAAACTTTTGGCAGCGACCTTACGGCCAATACAACCTTAATGTAAAGAAAAAAAGTAGCGAAGAACCAAGAAGTATAGCATATAAGAATCAAAAGGAATGATTTAATCGATTTCTCATCTTTGTTATACTTTCATACTCATAATGCCTGCACGAGCTTAATTAAATCCGATTATAATATCTTCAGTAAAATAAATATTCATGTTTTTTACATCATATTTTTAACGCCTTCGAATTATGTCAAACTATTAACATGTTCAGCAACCTAAATTTTCCCAAACAAAATGTATCGATCAATTTTCAGGAGAACCATCATGTTCGCCACAGTGATCGCGTGGGGCAAGCCCGAGCCCCTGAACAAAAGCAGCGCCTTCACCTTCGAGGAGGATGAAAGAATAATGTGCTTCATGGCAGAGGAGAGATGGGCGGACGCGCCTTGCCAACCCAAAGATGTTAGAGCAGAGTTGCACAAACGGTTTGCAGAGCGCGGCAGCACGCGCCGTTATGCCGAGGTTATCCGTCGCGCAGCCCAGCTCGGCAGCGACAAGTTTGCGAAGGAAGCCCTGGAGGCCTTCCCTGCTTTTGCGTCGCGATCGGGGGAGAGCGCCGCGGCAGCTCGCGCGCGCTTCGAACACGCGCAGTTCCTGCTGAGGCGGTACTTTCAGAAACGTCACACTGCCTGGATGCCCTCGCCAGCGAGGAAAAGAAAGAGGGAAGAAAAGGAGGAGGACTTTGACGACGCAGTTGCTATTAAGCGATTGTTTGAAATTCACCAGGCTAGCGACAACGACGGTAAGTTTTGCTCTGGTTTAGTGTAGGTATTATATTGGTTCTTTAGGATTTTGTGGGTTTCTTGCAAAATTTGTCTGCTTGCGCAGAGTTTATCAGATTAGATTATTTTTGTGACAATGGAGTTTAGGTTGATTTAGCATTGGGTTTTAAGTTGCAAAAGTTTTTTTATAGTAGAGAACATTAGCCCTTTAAGGGGGTCCGAAAGTCAATTAAAAATTCAAATTTCGCGCCACAATATAGCAGACGAAAAAATAAGTAATTTGCCCATAACAAATAGTAAAAACAATATTACGGAAAACCAGGACTGCATTGCCCTCCGTTACATTATTATCTATCATTTAACAAAATTTGAAGTTTCTATATAAATATTTCGCTGAATGGCATTTGAATTACTTGATTTTGAGACATTATTCAAATGCCATTCAGCGAAATATTTATATAGAAACTTCAAACTTTGTAAAATGATAGATAATAATGTAACGGAGGGCAATGCAGTCCTGGTTTTCCGTAATATTGTTTTTACTATTTGTTATAGGCAAATTATTTATTTTTTCGTCTGCTATATTGTGGCGCGAAATTTGAATTTTTAATTGACTTTCGGACCCCCTTAACGGGCACAGTTTTTTTTAAAAGAAGCTTTATTCGTGATTGTTTATTCAATAACAATTGCGAATTGCATGAATTGATGCGAAACTTGTAATGAAATGCATAGTACATCATTAACAAGTATAGAAAAGTTCATTTCATGCTGATACAATATTATAGACCTGAGTTACATGAAAACAAAAACGAAGAAAATGAGGTGGGAAGTGTACTTCCCACAGCCGGTTAAGGACGTTCTCCGGCTCAAATTCATCAATATCGCAAAAATTGTGATTTAAAAATATTATTTATGATGGAAACCCTTCATGAGTCTCTATACACTACTCCAAAAATAAAAAAAAATGACGGTGTAAGATGAAAGGTGTCAATACGATATTTAAATAAATAGCACTTACACGGTGTGACTATATAGTCACACCGTCATTTTTTTTTATTTTTGGAGTAGTGTATAGAGACTCATGAAGGGTTTCCATCATAAATAATATTTTTAAATCGCAATTTTTGCGATATTGATGAATTTGTATATATAGATATACAAATAACGTGGAGTTTTTCTCTATGTCTCTGAAATTAATATCGCACGCCATATTGAAAATTATACCATATTATTCCTCTTGATTTCTAGTTTTATGCCTTACGGTTGAAGAAAAAAACACAAAGAAAACTTTTTTTATAGTAAATCAAAATATATTTTTCAAACGAGCTTAGATAGGGATCCTGTGTTAACGCTAAAACTTTGAAGTCAAATATTTCTATTTTGAATACCTCTATGAACGTGGGACTTTGAAGCATGTACTAAGGACACTAAATCAAACATTCTCTGCAAGTTTCAGGAAAATCACAAGAAAATCGTTTTCTCGGAGAACGTCCTTAAATGGTTAAAACAATAGAAATAAAGTTGTAACGATGAATAATTTACGTGACGCTGTTATATTGTAGATATTTATTCTAAAAGGCTATGCGGAGTGTTTGTACGTTATGATGGTCCAGCGGAATAAGAACCATATAATTTTTGTATTGAAAGTTTCATAACTAATTTGATTGTTTTAAAAAATATGTGCTATCTATACATTATTCCAAATTAATTTATCAACTTTATATTTTTTGTTTAGATGGAATTCTGACCCCACCCAGAAAGAATAAGAAATTATTTTAAACAAGATGACAGTAATTTTATAATAAGAAGATCATTAACAAACAAAAAAGTTATTTTTTTTTTTATTTCAAATTAATAAGACAAGGTTGTGATTATAGTGTTAAACCTTTTTGTAATTGTTTATGCATATTTGTAGTATGAATCATTACCAAAAAATGTTATTTATTATTTATTGTGAATTAATAAGTATTGTAATCAGTATTAAAGTTAAATGCATGACTAGGAAAATAAAATAATTTAATGATAAACAATAAAGCCTCTCATCGTTTACCTTTACCCTAACTACAATTTTCGACCGTAATTGAAAACATCAAGTGGAAACTTACTGGGAATCCGCGCAGCAGCGGCAGCCAAAGCCGAAGAATAAGTAGTAACGATATTTGATTTCTTCCATTATTTGCGAGTAACGGACACAGTCCTCTACAGGATCGAATTAGATATATCCAGCCGTGTGCATATACGGCTTGAGCGATCCCGAGGCATCGGGATGGAAAAACCGAGGGCGCCCGCAATCATCGGTGTAACTGCAAACGATGAGAACCAATCATAGGGTCCGATTGAGCCGTCCGCACGACAATTGAAAAATAATATAAGCGTTATAATCATTTTCTGGATGCGGAAAATTAGTCCTAATCTATTTTGCAAGACATTTGCCAGTCGCGTATATGCGGTTGTACTTTGAGAATTATTACATTAATATTATAATATATAAGTACACTGATTTTTATTTAATGCAATATGATAATTGAAATTATGCCGAAATGTTAGATTTACCTTCCAATTTCGACATTTTTTGTACATTCGCTAAAATTTTTTAAACCCTTTTTACATTCTCTTTCTCGACTTAATAATTACCATAATTAGATTATAGATCTGAAATGTCTCTACAGAGCTAATTGGCTAATTGGCTAAAAAGACCATAGTACAAAATACGTAGTATAAAATCACAAGCTTAATGGCAAATTTTCCAGGGAGCACTAATTCAATAAAATACATTAAATACAGATCCCAAGCTTCCAATAAAATTACATCACCGCGCGCAATGAAATCGTTCACGACAGTCGCACTCGCGCGAATTAAATTATAAGTTGTAAACGGGCGCGCGCTCATTACCGCGAAACTTGTTCCGTCGAACGCGCCTGCCTACATCAATTGAACTTTACGCCGCGATAAAACGCGCGCACGGAAGCTATATACCTACACGGCCCGGAAAAGGGACACTACTATAAACGCGCGCGTTATTATACGCCCAATTAGGGTGTAGCACGCGCGCGCGCGCGATGCAAATTAGGATGCGAGCGCGAGTGTAAAAAGCGGTCCAGTTTTACGATCGCGCGCCGCGATGTCGGGGAAGTATTAGACGCTGAGTTACGCGCGCGTCGCGCGAACTGCCGAGTAATTGGCAACGAGTTTAATTCTCACGACGGGGGGTCCGAATCTTCGTAGTAATCGATTGGGGGCGGTTTTTGATCTTACCGTCGTAAAATTGATATTGCCGCGGAGTAGTTCTTTTGGCGGGATGTTTGTACTTATGGCAATGCCGACACATTTTTACGGCGCCGTTACATTTGGCGGTGTGTGTATTATTTGTATTTTCAACATGTGGAATTTATGTTGGAGTTCCAAGTGGATGTAGCAAATAATTTTAAGTTCCTTATCATTCGATAAAAATAATTGATAAACTAATATTATTGAATTTATTAAATGAGTAAAGTCTTTAATCTTTTCTTATTTGAAAGTCCGTGGCGAAATAATATCATTAAAAAAAAAGAAATTATATCGTCATAGAACATGCAGCATGGCAAGGCGAGACAACGAAAGTAAATTTCTCTCCATAAATTCGTTCTTAATTTGTTTTGAATCGACCACGTTTTACTTGAAAGGCATACAAATTCAAATATTTTTTATCACCACGCCATTCATTCTCAATACAATACATAATAAACATTTTTCCGCCACGGCCGATAATAATTTTATAGAAAACGCACATTCCGCGCGCTCGGCCGCAAAAATTCCTCATTCGCACGCCAGCTGCGAAGATAAGATCGAACGTGCATGCGCGACACGCGACTTTACGTCGACCCTTTTTATGCCTCGCGCGATTATGCACCTGTCCGTGTGCTGCCGATTTATTAAAAGCCCGAGGCCTATGTCGTAGACCCGGAAAATCCCCGATAAATCGTTTAATTAATTGTTGGCCGTTACGCGAACGGGTTGTTTATGCTGCGATGTTGCAAAAGTCACAGAAGCCGAAACGACGCACAGTGGGAAAAAATGGACAAAATTCTTGTGACAGCTCAGTTTTTGACGAATCTTGATAATTTTTATTTTTAAATACTCTTAATCTTCTAGAGAATAATGTGTCACTGCGAAAATTACGATAATATTGCCCAAAAATAAATAGCGGCGATAATATATTTTTAACGGAATAATTCTAACTCTATCATCTATTTTATGTACTTTAGATACGTAAAATTTGCGGGAAACCCTTGGGTGCGAAGGGAGATTTATTTCTCTCATCGTTCTCCACCCCCACAAGGTTCTCAAACCTTACTATGGATGAAAATTAAAATAATTATAAATAATAATACAAAAAATGTATAAAAAATAATAAAATTTATCTGGCATTTGTGTGTGTGTGTGTGTGTGTGTGTGTGTGTGTGTGTGTGTGTGTGTGTGTGTGTGTGTGTGTGTGTGTGTGTGTGTGTGTGTGTGTGTGTGTGTGTGTGTGTGTGTGTGTGTGTGTGTGTGTGTGTGTGTGTGTGTGTGTGTGTGTGTGTGTGTGTGTGTGTGTGTGTGTGTGTGTGTATAATAAATTAAAATAATAAATAAAAAAAAATATACATGTAATAGATAGGTTGATGGTAAATAATAATAATATCAATTTGCATAGGAAACTATTTTTTTTAATTTTTTCCTTGTAATTAATTTACACGTATATTCATAATATAAAAATTATAGGCATAATATACAATATATAGATTACTTTCAACAGACTACTTATATACAAAAACACAATTATTTATATAAAATTATACATGAAATTCTATACAATCAAAACTATTGTTATATATAAGTATAATGTACAATATTTATAGGCATATGAAAAAAATAAAACAAAAGATTTTTATTTAAATTAATATTTTTATCATTTACCATTATCATGTACTAGATAAATTATACAATTTTATATATATTTTTTCATTTTTATTTATGAATATACATGTAAATTAACTACAAGGAAAAAATGTTAAAAACTAGTTTCCTATGCAAAATGATATTGTTGTCATTTACCGTTAACTCATGTATTATATTTATATATACTAGTGGGACTTCCCCCCTGATCGCTTCGCTCGTCAACCCCCACTTTCGAGTTGTTTTCTAAGTAATGTTTTTAAAAGTTTATGGTTCTGCATCAGGTTCTGCCTCAAAATAAATGCAAATTATACATATTTTTTTTAATATTATAGCCTCATTTTACTTGAGTTTGCGGTTTGTAGGTTTGTGTTTTATGGGTTTTATAGGTTTGGAGTTTGTGGGTTCTGGGTTCATAGGTTTAGGGTTTATGGGTTTAGGGTTTATGGGTTTAGGGTTTATGGTTTATGGGTTTAGGGTTTATGGGTTTAGGGTTTATGGGTTTAGGGTTTATGGGTTTAGGGTTTATGGGTTTAGGGTTTATGGGTTTATGGGTTTAGGGTTTATGGGTTTAGGGTTTATGGGTTTAGGGTTTATGGGTTTTGTGGGCTTGGCTTTGTTGGGTTTAAGATTTATGCATTTATGTTTATCATTTATCAAGTAATTTATGTCTTTAGTCTACATTGCCTGTATAAATATCGTTATAAGGTCCGTACCTAACCTCAAAATTTTTATGAATACAAAAACATGATTTTCGCAGTGAGAGGTTGTTCTGTAGTATCCTCTGAATACGTATACCAATTTTGGTGAAGTTTCGTTGAGAATTGAGTTGTCACAAGAATTTTGTCCATTTTTTCCCACTGTGCGACGTATCGCTTGGAAATTGGGAGTTCGAATTATCGTCGTGGCGTTGAGTTTGTATGAGATATGTGGAAAATTGTACATATGTAGTTATTCTATTGTTAGTTTTTTATATGGCAATAAAAGTATTTTTCATGAAATAGTTGGGGAAAAAAATATTCTTATAATTATTTTTATGGTATTTCCAATTTCGAATTCGCGTCGAGAAATTAATTTTGAAGTAAGATGTAATATGATTTTTTTATCAAGAAATTCTACGTGAATGGTAAATCGCTTTGCTGTTTCTAGAAGTTTTTTCAATTTTATATATTTTTTCTGCGTATGAAAAATTAATTTTATCGTCTTTACACGACTGTCATAAACATTTAGTACGGTAGAAGAAAAAAATTTTTCATTATTCCATAACGATGAGCTAGTGTAATGATTCAAGACCTTCAATATTAAAACATTTGACTAACTAAGCGGAAGTTACTGATACTATTACGTTTTTATAAATCGTATCAACCACATTTGAATACGCCTTACTATAGGCAAATACATATTTTATACGCGTGTATTTAATGAACAATTAATAATAGAACTATTCAAATGAAAATCTAATAAACATATATTTGCCAGTTATAATTTTCTTGGGCTCTAGTAGTGTTCTTTACGTGAAGAAGACACTAATTTTTCAACCATGTCAACTAAGTTTTCTTATTTCTTATTCTTTGTGATCGCCATTGAATATTTCTATCACGTTCAGGCAGAAGGTGTGTATCGAATATTTCTGCAGCATAAATTTTTTACATTTTACGTGTACTTGTCGATATTACAGTTTGTTACTTTATGATTAATTTTTTTAAGTTTATACAATAATTTCTCTTTGGTGCTCTTTATTTTTAGTAACTGTAGTGTAGTGCCTAAAGAAATTTTAAAAATGTGGGAAAATACAATGGCAGTAATTTATATTTTCTTAATCGTGTTTTATACACGAAAACACGAGATAGCATTTTATTATAAATTATTTTAACTGGAAAATATTTTGCTTAATACTTTTTAATAGTTTTTAACGTACAAAAAAGAAAGGTTTATTTTCATGATTATGTTATTTCAAGTTCAAAGATGGGAAAAATTTTCATTTTTTTTCAAGAAGAACCGTTTAGAAAAGTTAATTTTACTGTTTTGAAATTGTTACTTGTTATTTTTTTCGCATGGTAATTATCATGTACGAGATAAAAAAAATCCTTTTACATAAATTTACTCAAAACTATTTTTATTTCATCATCACTTTGATTAGAAAATGAATTCATCAGAAAATTACGTATTCCAGATGGTAAAAGGTGCAAGCCAGGCGACTCGTATTTTGATGGCTGCAACACATGCTATTGCACGGTGTACTTCCAGAACATGAGCAATTTCCTCCTCTGCTCTCATGACATCTGCCCTCACGGACATACGCCTTCTCCGACACCGGAAGGTTTCTGGAAAAATACCGATGAAGTGTCATTCGAATAAAATAAAATAAATCAACTCTAAAATTATTGTATCTAAATATGCACTTCTACTATAACAGTTTGCGTAAATTGTAACTTCATTCTAATAAATTTATAAACTTCATTCAAAGTAAAAAAAAATTGGATACACAATGCCCGTACTAAACTAATGGCATATTATTCTTTACATTTTAACTTTCTTTCGAAACTTCTTTAACTTTACGATGTGTTAATGTTAAATTATAATTTAGTAATATGCAGGAATGTTTCACAAATACGCCGCTAGAAATGATTTTATTTTGCCGGAAATTATGTACACTACATCTTCTAATACTCTATTAGATCTGATCTATTTCATTTATCGTTGAAATACCAGCATAATTTTTGAACGTGTATACATCTTGCGCAAATACTAATAGAATTATTAAAAAAAATTTCTGAGTAGTATTTACATATACACGGAGTGTCTGACAAAATTGTTTTTCCAAATAAACGTTCGAATATTAATTTATTAAATAATAAAATTGGGTTGATTTTGGACTTCACATCGCCTTAAAAAGGAGATAGTGATAGATAAAGATGGCGTCCGCGCATGTCCAGTACGTGATTGAAAATTTGAATAAATAATTGTACGTTGAACAAAAACAGAAAATTGAACAATACGCCTATTTAGCATCAATATGGTTCAAGCTCTTTTGGTTATTCGCAGTATTTTCATTAAAAGGTATCTAGACGTAAAAATGTGTTTTATCTCTTTTTTTAATCTCTTGCAAGCAACGATTGTGGTACTAATCTTAAATCCTCCAAAGTATTTATCTGAAAAACTAAATTCGTTCGAATCATTTCAGTATTTTACAGAGAAAGATCTTCACCATAAAACATTAAAATAATTCTGGGCTTGACTCAAAGATTATTAAAAAAATATGTTTTGATAATATCTTCTGTTTCTGATGCAGCAGGAAAACATATAATTTGTATCTGACTTCTTGATTCCTATTCATCCTTTTGAGCTTGATGCTATGCTCTAAAAGAAATTGAAACAAAGTCATTCGTTCAAGTAAAAATGGCATGATGTTGTAAATATATATTATAAGTAATCTGGATGTTTACTTGCACACTTTCGACCCACGCGACTCAATTCGATTGCGTTTAATGTACGAAAAATAATACCCAGGGCTGTAAGATTAATGACTGCTGGATTAGGCATTATTTTTATCTTGAGATCGATAGATTATTAAAAACTTCGAAATATTATATAGTTGATAAGTCTTATAAAACAAGAGATAAAATAAACTTAGCAATTTTAAAAATATTAATAAACTATTATACAATCGTTTGTAATTTAGTAAACAAGGACTAGATAGGTGATTAATGGTAACACAAGAAGAAGGAGCAGCGTGACGGTGGTATCTACAGTAAATATTGTCATGTCAGGTCTCATTGACATTGATATTGACACATATTGATAGGTGTCATGCTATAGAAGCCTAAGAATATCTGTGGCTTCCAGGAATAACGACTTAACTGACTTTTACCTGTTATCGAGAAATCGCCGTTTCAAAATTTCTGTCATGACACTTCATATGTAAGATCGAAATGCGCGAGATGAGTCATAACAATTTAGCTTAAAAAGCTTAAAAAAAATACCCGAGATGTTATTTCCAATATCAAATTTACCGCTGGACACGATCCCGCCCTCAAAAAAATTTGAAAATTTTGTGGAAAGTCGGAAAATTATTGTTAAAAGTAGATACTTTAAGCTGACATAATTCGTGCTATACTTTTATAATATAAAGGTATTATATATTATGGTCGAAAAAGCGGTAGAGTCTTTTTTAACCAGTTTTTAGCGATTTTTTAGTGTTTTTTTACACTTTTCTTTGATATTCCAACATTTACTTATTATCTTAGATTTTTTTCTGAGTGCTAATTCAGATTCCCCAAAACATTCTACACAAAAGTAGTGTCTTTGGAATTTTGTTTATCCACTTTTGGTATTCTATAAAAATTCCTTGAAAGCAAACCGTTCCATTTCTGGTTATTTTCTTGATTTTCGCAGGTTTCTCTCAATGAATAAAGATTCAGAACCATAATCACAGCGGAATGATCGATTTGTAATATTTATGTGACTTAGGCGTTTTAACCGGTTTTTTATACATATTTTTGAAAAAGTAGATTTTTTGATTTAAGTGTGATTTTTGAGTTTCTTTTTTATGCAAGATAGTTTTCGCGGCGTTTTTCTTTGTTGACATTCTTTTTCGTGGCTAATATTGATGCGGGATAGTTTTCGTGGCGTTCTTGTATAGGTGAGATTTCTTTTCGTGGCGAACATTGATGCGGGATAGTTTTCGTGGCACTTTTGTAGATGGGATTTTTTTCGTGGCGAATGCTGATGGAGAACAGTTTACATTGCTTTTTCTAGGTGAGATTCTTTTCGTGGTCAATATTCATGTGGGATAGTTTTCGTCGGTACCGGCGATATAATGTAAAACATTTGATTCAATTTTGAAATCACAAAAACCTGTTAGAAACTTTTAATTTTCTGAAATAAAGGTATTATAAATGTACGTTAAGTAACAATTAGTAATAGCATTGTCTGTTAACATATCGACGGCTGAGCTGAACAAGGTCGTATCTCGGCGCGCGGGCGAAGAACGTCCACGCGGTGAGATACGACCTTGTTCCGCTCAGCCGTCGATGTAAAGTGGGAATCTACACTTGATTCTGATTTCAGTAAAATTATTTGATTCGTTTGAAACGATTTTTAATAATTAATTGATTAAATAATTAATTAATTAACAATTTCATTAATTAATTTTTACGTTGTAAATAATTTTTAAGAATATTTGTGAATCTTTGTGAAAATTTTGGTGTAACTTTGTTTAATAAAATTTTTAGTCTGATGAAGTCAGCGCTCCATAATGCTGACGAAACGTCGCTTTGATAAAAAGAAGCAAAATTAGAGTTTTTTTCAACACTTAGCTCACCTGGCCCTACAAGATCGGAAAAAATCTACAAATAACAATTAATTGATTCATAAAATACCTATAAATTAATCTTCTCTCACATTTGTTATAGTGTAACATTAATTTAATTTTATGCGTGGGTGTAAGTAATAAAGAGTACTACAAAAAGTTATATATATTAATATAATATAAGTTTTATATATATATATATATATTTTAATATAAGTTATATATATATATATATTAATATATTATATTAATATAATATATTAATATAATATATTAATATAATATTTATATTCAATATAATATGTTTTTATTCTCAGTTTATTTTAAAAACCATTATAATATCATTCGAAATATTTTGGGGATTTAATCAAAAACATGAATATTTTTTGTATTTTCACTTTAAAAAAAAGGAGCTTTGCAGTACATATACAATAGTAAACACTTTGATAAACAATTTAATAGACTCGTAATTTTAGTAAATGCGTCGCTAAGAAAAAACGTAATGAACTTAAAGTTAACTCAATGCTTTAACACAAGCATTTTATGCTTATTTATGCAGATTTTTCCCAAAATTCTTCTGGAGGCGGGATGGATACCCAGCCTTCGGAACACGCCTTACGCTGGCAAGAAATCATTCTCTTGTCATTAACGCCATCACAATAACACGTATTACAGCCATTAAAATAGGACTCTCCGGGAACGCACTTTCGGTAAGCTAGAAAATTCAGATATAATGTTTTAATAATTTATTCAATATCACGAGATAGGTATTTAATACAGATAATGAGAAAATTTCATGTAAAATAATAAGAATTTGATTAAGTTTTATTACTTTTATTTTTCATAATATGAAGAAATTTAAACTAAAAAAATTCAATTTTGATTTTTCCTCTTGTGCGTAATGGCATGAAATTATTAAAGTGACAGGCAATCTGTTGATTTATTCAAAGTTGGTCGAATTCACATATTTATTCACAAATTGTAATCCTGCATTTGTTTAACCAGTTTCGGCCCGGAACTTCCAAATTTTCGTCTGATTTTCGGTACGATTACTTTTTATGTTTCAAGTGTTTAAAAAACTTGAAGAATATGATTTCTGACGTAAAATTTTATGTACTTTCAGAATCCGTCCTCAAAATTGCAATACCATCAATATTTAAAAAATTATAAGCCATTTTAGTAAAAAAAAACACGGTTTTCTAGAAAAAATTTTTTTTTTGATCGAAATTTTCGTACCGAAACAGAATTGATCCGTGAGTCTTACCAGTGAAAGTTGTGGAGTAATTACCTATACTTTGTAGTGGCATTGGTTTGAAATCGAATTTCAAAATGGCGGCCACGGGAATGGTTATTTTTCAGCGAATATCTCATAAAATACTTTGCGATTTTTTTTTCTCGAAAAGGATTAAGGATTATGTATAAATTAATAATCGCTGTTAAGCAAACCATATGGTAGCAAATTGGTTACAAATACTTTGCGATTTTTTTGTCGAAAAGGATTAACTTTGCAAAAAAATGTTATACAACAAAAAGTGCTTAAAATTAATCGAAGAACACGTGGAAATTTTTTCAGAAATTTTTTAAATCATATTTGGATTTTTGAAAAATGGCTAATTCCGAAAAATCCAAAAATTATGTGAAAAATTCTGAAAAAATTTCCACGTATTCTTTGAATAATTCTAAATACTTTTTAATCTATAAAAATTGTTTTGCAAAGTTAATCCTTTTCAAGGAAAAAATTGCAAAGTATTCTATGGGATTTTCATTAAAAAATGACCATCCCCGTGGCCGCTATTTTGAAATTCGATTTCAGACCTATGTCACTTCAAAGTATAGGTAATTACTCCACAACTTTCACTGATTAGACTCACGGATCAATTCTGTTTCGGTACGAAAATTTCGATCCAAAAAAAATTTTTTCGAGAAAACCGTGTTTTTTTGGCTAAAATGACTTATCATTTTTTAAATATTGATGGTATTGCAATTTTGAGGACGGATTCTGAAAGTACATAAAATTTTACGTCAGAAATCATATTTTTCAAGTTTTTTAAACACTTGAAACATAAAAAGTTATCGTATCAAAAATCAGACGAAAATTTAGGAGTTCCGGGCCGAAACGGGTTAAGCTTATCATAAATGATGAATAGGATATTTTAAAACTTTTAATTTTACTCATAACAATTATTATATTTCAAATATTAATGAATAAAATTTAATTAGTAGCACTGTTTTAATTTATCGAATTTTTAAGTATTGACATATGTCTAATTTATAAATTTACAATTTGTAAAAGAATCATTAAAATTACAATAATTATATATTTTTGAAATATATATTATTTTTTGTAACTTTAGTAGATGACACTATGTTTAAAATCTTAACCGTATATTGTACATGTTTTGTACAACCGTACAAAATAATTGACTTTAAATGTTTTGTTATATTTTGTAACGAGAAAATTAAGTAAACTTAAATTAAAGAATGTACCTGCGTCGACAGAAATTGTACAAACGATCAGTAGTACAACTAATAAAAAGTAACAAAATTTAGGCACCATTTTAGAAAAATAAGTAAAACAGACTGTTATCTTGTCTCTGGCGCGATTCGACGATCACTGAATTCAGCGAGAAAACATATTGCTATATACGATGAAGTCTCCTTGCGTAATGTGCTTACCCAATGATTCATTAAAAAAAGTGAATAAATAAAATTTGATAAGATTAATGCGATAACAGAATTGATGTATAATGTATTCAACCGTTCATTTTTTAACTATTGACATTTAAAAAAGATGCAGGTAAAATTTCGAATTTTAGCAAACACTTTCTTTTTTCTTCCTTCGTTTTTAACTCATTAAGTGAAAGGTCTAAAAATATTAATACATATGAGGCGTTTCACGTCAACTACCTCACACAGAAAGAAATGTGAACAGTCTACACCTCGGAGAGAGCCGGGAGCCGCCCAATACAAGCCATAGCGCGATTGAAGTATAGATTGGATATGCAGAACCTCGAGGTTTCTCGGATATACCGTAACTCGTACAAGTTGGAAGTGAGACTTCCAACTTGGAAATTCAGTTGCTTTCCCCTCCAGCGCGCGCGTTCGCCCGGCAGCCAATCACCGCCCGCGCTTCGGATCGCCAACTCCGCCCCTTTACACCTATCTCTAAGTTGGAGCTCTCAGACTTCCAACGTCGAGTTACGATATATCCGAGAAATGTGAGGTTCTGTATCATCCAGCTCGAGGTGCAGGCACTCCAATTCGGCACTAAGTAAATGCGAAACTTAATATTTACAAACACCGAGACTTTTTGACATTAGCGCCGTCCAATACCGGAGTTATTTCCACACCTCTTTTCTTTCCGTGCAGCACAGCGCGCGAGCGCCAAATCGTGCTATTTCTAACTTATGTTTATGCTACTAAAATGTAACTAAACAAATTGTTTTATAAGCGTTTCCGACGTATTTTTTCCTCAGCTTTCCAATGGTGTAGGAAGATTTTCCGAAATTTTCCATTTTTACCCTCAAAAAGTACAAAATGTCTTATATCTCAAAAAGTGTATTTTTAATATTTTTTTTGACCATGTAGATCGAAACCTGAGCATTTTTCACGTAGGAAATGATTTTTTTCATAATTTGCTCAGGATGTTTTCTTCGAGAAATAGAACGTGAAAGAGTAGCGCAACGGCTCTCCTGCGCGCGGGACGTCGCGTAATCTAGGCCTGCCTCGCTACCTAATAACCTTTCATAATCTTTACCTGTTCTTTCGAATTCTTTGTAATGTAAGAATAATATTTTATTGGCTTTTTTATAAAAAAAAAAAAAAAAAAAAACGGAGTTTCATAGCTAACAGCAATATAGTAACTATACTAACGCTTTTTTCTCAGTGCAGATAATTTTTCTTTGTAAGCTGAGAATTGTTGCCGCCAGCGTTCATTCGATCCTCTTTAGAGTTGAGCGAATCGAGCCGCTTTATGTCGTGTAAAGTATACATAAAAAATCGACAAAACTTTTAGGGACTCTCAAATAATAATGGCAATGTTATAAAAGCAATCTTAAATTTGTGGTTAACTTATACGTGTTTTCAGCAATTTTTTTATGTTCTCTATTGTTTACTTGCAACAATGTCACTCGTTTGCTCCTCAAAAGGATAGAGTAGACTGAGAATTGTTGCAATTTGTGTTCGCGCGTTCGATCCTCGCTTGAGTTGAGAGAATTGTGACACTATATCCTATTGGGTATTCATAAATCAGCAACATTTTCGATATTCATTTTCCAAAAATAATTCATAAAAAATATAAGTAGCTCAATCTTTATTTAAATAGAGATATTTTGAAATGGTATATTCTTTTGTCTAACGGTATGATTTTCATATAAAAATATGTCTCAATATATTATTAAAAGTCATGATGCAGTTTACTTTATTCGTAAATCTTATAATACTCGGAATTCGTGGAAATTAATCAACGTCATATTATCTTTGCATATAATAATTTTTTTTAATTATTTTTATTTATAGGAATGTGCATAATATGTTGGGAAAGAGAGGCGTCGCATGCGTTGGTGCCATGTGGCCACCAATGCGTGTGCGAGCTCTGCGGCTGGCAGATATGGCTTATGGAGTTGGAGCACGAATGCATATGTCCGGCCTGCCGCCAAGCCATTATACAACCCCCGATGAAGATCTACCATTTATTTCGATAATTACGTACTTGTATTGTTGTCCACTAAATATTTAATGAATAGTTTATATAATAAAATATTTTTCTAAAAAATTAAATAACTTTAATTTTCATCATCATAACTCACTAGTATGCTCCTCCTTAAGACTAAACTAAAATGAGAATTGTTGGCGCTATTTAAGTTACTGCGTGAACGCTGACAAAACTATATGTATCGACATTTTCTGTAATTGTGATTATGAACTGTTTGGTTTCGATTTTTCAAATTTCTATCTTTATGTTTTCGATTTTTTAAATTTCTATCTTTACGTTTTCAGGCTTTTGAATTATTATTTTCATGTCTTCTATGCTTGGAATACTTTAAACTCCACTTCTTCTTTCCTAACTTTTATGTTCCGTATTTTCTGCTTTTGTATGTTTCTAAATTATGAGATATACTTTTTACTTTTATTATTTCTTACTTTAATATTTATGGTATCAAGATAAAAAATTTAATTAATCCTTCAAATTTTTGTCTTTATGTTTTCGGATTTTGAAATTTTTTTTTCATGTTTTCTTAGTTTACGATTCTACAAGCTCAATATCGTTGCTCTTAATTTTTCTATCGCGTGTTTTCTACTTTTGTGTTTTTCTAAATTCTAAATTATACTTTCTATTTTTATTATTTGTAACTTTAATATTTATGTTAGCGGTTCAATCGATTCAATTATTTCTACAAAAATATTTCTGTATTTTCATTTACTGGTAATCGTGCTTTTTGATTGAAACGCACCGGGACAGGCGTGCTTCTGCTAATGAGGCACGTGTGTTCTATTTGTAATTTTCTGAAGGGTAAGGCATCTAACTTACAGCCTTTCGATATATCTAGTCCCACCCCTTTTATAAACAGATGTAAAATTGCAATATTTATATGAGGTGTTTCACGTCAACTGCCCCAGATCGGCGCGCGAGTGTACTTAAAAAAATTGTTTGATAAGCGTTTTCAACGTGTTTTTTCCTCAGCTTTCCAATGATATAGGCAGTTTTTTCGAAATTTTCCATTTTCACCTTGAAAAACTACAAAACATCTTATATCTCAAAAACCGCGCTGGGGCAGTTGACGTGAAACGCCACATATATGCTTGGTACTACATTGTAATGAAAGAAATTATATTTAGCTATTTTTTCTTATATGTTTGTTTAAAAAATAATTTACTAACCATTAGTATTCAAATATAATAAAAGATTTTATTTTGGTAAAATTAACTTGATAATAACTGCTAGTGTAGTGAGCAATTTTATAAGTTATACTGACTGTTAGGTTATTCATGAAACATAGTTACAAGTAATAAAAATATAGCAATGCCAGTTTCAGATTTAAAATGTTATAAAATTCCAGTGCTTCATACTACCACCTTAGTCAAGTATCTGTGACACAGGTGCTAGTATGAAAGAGCATTAGCATTTTGTAAAATTTTAATTCTGAAACTGTCACTGCTACCACTTGATTACTTGCATTCACAAATAACCTATCAGTTATTGCTAGTAAAATTTGCTACATTTGCAGGTTTTATTAACCTCATTCGAAACATAAGTTGGCACATTTTTGTGCAAATTAAGGGGGTATTGCAGTTAAATTTTGTTTTTTTTGGATTCATCTAAAAAAATAAAAATTTTGATCAGTAATGATATTTTACACACACACACACACACACACACACACACACACACACACACACACACACACACACACACACACACACACACACACACACACACACACACACACACACACACACACACACACACGCACGCACGCACGCACACTTTTCCAACGTTACACCCCCCTCTCCATTTCAGTTTTTACTCAAATTACGTCTGTGACGTCTCAAATGAAAGCTTATTTCATCTAGTTTTTAATGCCATGTGGCGATTTCATAAAATCAAATGGCGGATCCAAAATGGTGGACAAAAAAAATCAAAATTTTGAAAAATAAAAAATTTTATCGTATTCTGCGAACAATTTTGAGACAAAACTATCTTTAGTACTTTTTTAAATAGACGCACAGTTTTCGAGAGAAAAATTCATCAATATTCGAAATTTTTGAAGTTCATGAATTTTTTCCTGGAAAACGATGCGTCTAATAGAAAAATTATTAAGTATACTTTTGACTCAAAATTGTATGCAAAATATGATGGCATTTATTATTTTTCGATATTTTAAAATTTTTGGATTTTCGTAATTTGTGCACCGCCAGTAGGTGGCAACGCGAAAACTGAAAGAATTCGTGCGCTGCAGTGAAATTGTTGAATTTATGCACTGTAGATTAATGAAAATACGTCTAAAAGTTAAAATAGAAAAATGTAACTAAGAATTACTCAGCATTGTATGCCACAATTGTAATACCACCTGAGCTTCTAGAATCTATTTTTTGAAATCTTCATATGAAAATGTTGATGTATTACAATCTTTAGAATATCTCTTAATTATCATTTCTATTTTATTAATAGATAAAAAGCAGTGATTTTTTTAGAATTTCTGGAACTGGTGGAGCAGCAGTAAATCTTCTATTCTTTCCTGGTAGTACCGAGATTGCTCTTTTGCAATGAAAGAATGGGGTTTTAATTTGATCAATTTTTCACACAATTCATCAACAAATTCAGATGATGAACAAATTTGCATTTAAAGAGTTGATCTGTCAGTAGTTGTCCATACACTGAATTGCACTTGATCAATATTTTCCTTCTCTAAGAGTTTCTTTAAATACTTTTCAAACTCACTAACACCGGGGTAAAGACGCATTCACCGAGAAAACAATTTGCATCAGAATTTTGACATACGATTTGTCGTAAACAATCTTTGTAATCACCTAAAACCATATCACGATTTTTAGTGAGATTCTTTAAATTTACAGAGTCAATCATCAATTTGCAATTTTGATGTATCGTATAGACACAAACTGAATGCGTACCATTTGCCCCAGTGAGTATGCAATGCTTTGGTCGGAGTTGGGCAAATTTACTAAAACTAACTGGATATTCAGTATATAATTTACTGTAAGTATCATAAAGACACCTTAAATCTGAAAGAAGAAGACGTTTCTGTAACAACTGTTTACCTTCGTCATTTTTTTACAGAAACCACATCTTTCATACTTGGCATGATTCTGCTCTGTTCATCACTACTGTAAAAATCTATTATTTGTCTCACAGTGCTTTCCGATAATGGTCTGCCATTCTTAGCAGTTGTATCTGCCAAAACGCCTTTAGAAGTTTTTAATTCTCTAGCCTTTTTTGCAAACTGTCTCGAGCAGTTGAATTGCCGACTAATTTTATTAAGACTCCACGCATCTAGAACCACTGTCAAAATCGTCAATCTCAAAGGATCGTTAATTTCAAGAGAAGAAAACTTTTCTTTCAATCCACTCAACATATCTTCCAACTCGATTTCTCTTTGTGATTTGAAGTTAGATTCCATTGTACTAGAGGATAATGAAGATACTCCAGAAGATCCAGAAATATTTTGTTCAATATCATGATTACCATTATCGTACATTTCATGAAGATTTGATGAGGCATTCGAATCTGCATCTATACGAGGATGTTTAATTAACCTACATGCGGCACAAATTTTAGCATTATTTGAAAAGTTTGGAAAAATTTGTTTGGCACCACTCGAAATACGCCGAAGACCTTTTCCTTTGTGACCTTTCAAATTGTAAGGATTGCAACACCTATCACTATGAATCTTGGACATATTAATTAAATAAATTTATTGAAAGAAGATCTAGAAAGTACTGTTGAGAATAGTGCCAAAAGGAATTGTTGAGAGTAACTCTAAAAAGAACTGTTAAGAGTAGTCCTAAAAGGAATTGTTGAAAGTAGCTCTAAAAAGAACTGTTGAGAGTAGTCCTAAAAAGAATTGTTGAAAGTAGCTCTAAAAAGAACTATTGAGAATAGTGCCAAAAGGAATTGTTGAGACTAGCTAGAACTGTTGAGAGTAGTCCTAAAAGGAATTGTTGAAAGTAGCTCTAAAAAGAACTGTTGAGAGTAGTCCTAAAAGGAATTGTTGAGAGTAGCTTTAAAAAGAACTATTAACATTAACCCTGAAAAAGGTTGAATATGTAAACTCTAAAAAGAACTGAAGTTCAACACTAAATAATAACGTTGATACCCGACTGCGCGTCCTTACATGTACTGTAGCGCGCGAACTCTTTCAGTTTTCGCGTTGCCACCTACTGACGGTGCACAAATTACGAAAATCCAAAAATTCAAAAATTCGAAAAATAAAAAATTCCATCATATTTTGCACATAATTTTGAGTCAAAAGTGTGCTTAATAATTTTTCTATTAGACGCATCGTTTTCCATGAAAAAATTCATGAACTTCAAAAATTTCGAATATTAATGAATTTTTTTTTCGAAAATTGTGGGTCTATTAAAAAAAGTACTAAAGATAGTTTTATCTCAAAATTGTCCGCAGAATACGATAACATTTTTTATTTTTTAAAATTTTGATTTTGAAAAAATTTTGATTGTGATAAAATTTTTTATTTCTCAAAATTTTTTATTTTTTTATATTTTTTGTCCACCATTTTGGATCCGCCATTTGATTTTATGAAATTGCCACACGGCATTAAAAACTAGATGAAATAAGCTTTCATTTGAGACGTCACAGACTTAATTTGAGTAAAAACTGAAATGGAGAGGGGGGTGTACGTTGGAAAAGAATGCTATGTGTGTGTGTGTGTGTGTATTATATATTTTATATATATATTATACACACACACACATACACATACACACGCACACACACACCCATAACAAATATAGTTTATTTTTTAAGAAATAGGCCCTACCAGAGGTTTGAAAACCCATTTGATCCAAAGATGTTGAGATTTTAAAATTTGTATCCTCCCATAACCTACAGATTGAACCATTTGATATTTTTTAATGGGATACGGCTAAAATCTTTGATTTTTTTATTTCCTTTGATTGAAGCTATTCGCATCCCTTAATTTTACCAATTAATATTTTTAAAGTTAAAAATTTGAGTTAAAATTCACCATTTTTTAAAAATTCCTTCCAAATGGTTGATTTTAAATAAAATTTTTTACTTTAAAAATATTAATTGGAAAAATTAAGGGATGCGAATAGCTTCAGTCAAAGGAGATATAAAAATCAAAGATTTTGGCCCGTATCCCATTTAAAAATATCAAATGGTTCAGTCTGTAAGTTATGGCAGGATAAAAATTTTAAAATCTCAATATCTTTGGATCAAATAGGTTTATAGACCTCTGGTAGGACCTATTTCCTAAAAAATAAACTATTTGTGTGTGTGTGTGTGTGTGTGTGCGTGTAAATATCATTACTGATCAATTTTATTTTTTAGGTGAATCTAAAAAAAATTGTTAACTGTAGTATCCCCTTAAGCAATAACATGACTTACAGGTGGAAACTTTCTCGTTTGTGACATGTACAAAATTTTGCAAACATTACTGTAAACACAGAAAACTATCTACAGCAGCAGCAGAATTAGCAGCTCAGATTATCCACACAGCTGCAGGTATGCCCCACTCGAAAAAAGAAAACTGTGCGCTGCTGTCAGTGTTCATAGCTGGTGACCACGATCGAGACAGTTTGCACCAGGTAGTCTTGTTACACCATGGCATGTAGACCCCTGAATGCAGCGAAGGTCTGGGTTGCATTCGATGCATATGCATTGTTGATATCTTGTTATCTTGCACGTGCTGCTATTGTTCATAGCTGGGCACTTACAGAAGTGATCGCATAATTAGAGGCTCTTGGTATGGTACACCGATGCTTTGCATTATCTTCAGGAAATGCCATCAACAACCATTAGTGCCGTAGTGCCGAGTAGTTATCAAATCTAGAAATAGATTAATAATTAGATATTATATATATATTATTATTATTATTATTCTTGCAATCGTTGTCTTTTAAAATTTGAATATACTTTTGTACTATACGTACAAAATTTAAATTAAGTTTAAGTATAACTTTAAGAGTGAGGTTTTTACTATTCCACATGGGAAATATTATTTTTACAAGTCTGTTAACTTTAAATAAATGTAAAAGTATCAGAGTTGCAGACAAAAGTTAAAGAGACAAATTTATGAATGTACCTCCGAGTGTGCTTATAATGCGAAGCAGAAAGTTTTATAGGCAAAGATAGTGGAAATTAAATTACTTTTTGTGAGCATGTGAATGTGTTATTCTGCTAAACTATTAAAATTGAAAAAATGAATTAAAATTAAAAAATTAAATTAATAGTTTAGTTAAAAAATTATACTATTAATAGATATACTGGAATACTCATTGCCCCTGATAAAAAATGTTTTAACAATGAAACTCCAAAAGAAAGTGCACTTATACCATCGGCAAATATTTTCCGGAAAAGCTGTCTGTTAAGTAGATTATCATGCAAATCTGATGCATCATGCCATCTCAAATGACCACACTAGAGTTTATGTTGTTACTGATGTTGTTTTTTTTTGCTGGCTCTAAAAAGAAATCACAACGGATTAGTATTACTTTAATAAAAAAATGTGCTGCTCATAGAGTGTAAGAGCCATGTGCCAGATTTAGCTAAGAAATTATGTAATTACTCAGTTTTATAATAATAAAAAATATACAGTAAGCCAACCAACTTACAAGAAGGAAAGTGCGAAATTCATGGTAGTATAGTATAATAATAAGCTTGTTTATCGTGTTAGCTTCCAGAATTAGCTTAATTACCACAAAAAATGAACAACATGAATAAATCTATATTATTAGAAACCCTAATGACGTTGTCCTTCAGAAAATACAGATTTTGTCAACTATTTTTAATTATATTTGATGGAAACTAACATGATAAACAAGCTTATTTTTTACTATACTACCATAAATTTCGCACTTTTCTTGTAAGTCGGTTGGCTTTGCATGAAAGAAACTTTAAGAGGAAATGGTTGAGTAATCAATCTGGGTGGGTGCTAGAATTATGAAAAGTTCACCATAATCTCTAAATGTCAGTTTCATTATGATCTATGATCAACTGAGCAGCCTACATCAACCCTTGTATAACGACTTACTTGTAATGTGTCTGCCTAACAACATTAGCATGCGAGCTCTCTGTAGGCCCCAACGACGATTAGGTGGTGGTAATAGGAGCTAAGCTGCCCCAGGCGTACTGATCTCTTGACGGCTCCTCTTGCACTCCCCTGTGCCTTGCAGACCTTTCTCACATGCTAGACCTGTAATATAAAGAAAATAATTAGTTGGACTAGAATCACTCATTGCATGACGTATAAAAGAATAAGACAAACAGTAAATGAAATGATAGCTGTTACAAACAAAATTACCTGTAAACGCTCTTAGAAAAAGAAAATATACCCCATAAATGCTCTCAAAGTATTATGTTGTATAGTATATAAGCTTCTTCATCCCTTTAACGTCTATAAAAAAAAAATAGTTTAATTAATCTTAAAAATAATTAACAACATAAAGCAATCTATATTTTTCGAAGGTCAACTTGCTTCTAATAATATCTATAGATAAAACAATCTATAGATTGTTTTTTATTATCAATTATTTTCAGTTGTAATTAAGCTAATTTTTTGCTCAAAGCTAACTGTTGAGGCGGATGTCGGGATACTTGGAGAGAATGGGTGGTAAATAAAATCACTCACTGATTAATTCTTTGAAGATTGATAGTCGTTTATTCTCCCGATAAAAATAACACTCCGAGTAATGATTGTTAGAGCACGCAGAGTTTGATATGTTAAATTACAGTCGCGGACGCGTGACGTGGATACTAATCACGGGTACAGAGACACGTACGGCGCCCGGCTTCGGCTAAGGCTCGTCGGCGAAGAAGGAAGGTGAGCACACGCCGCTGCGCGAAACTCAAAAGCCGCAAGAAAAAAGGGGGCGGGAGAGACCCGCGACGCTGACACGAAATATTCGACGCACGACCTCAACAAACGCCCGCGAGTTTTCAATCGCGATAATACCGGCCTAAACACTAACATTATACAGAAGCTTATGACTATACTACAGCATCACAAAATTCTCAGTGTACTAATATAAGTTTTTTCTCTCTTGTAAGTTGATTAGTTTTGAAAAAAATTTTCATTTTTGATACTCACCATAATATAAACGTTCAATACTATCTACTGGCCTCTATAGCGCTAATATAAAAATTTCAAGATTCCATTACATGGTAAAACATTGTATAGTTTGTAGAAGTTGTAATCTAAGCTGCTGACACGTAAAGGCAAATTCACAGTCACGGCACTCATCCTCAAATACAGATGTTGTTACTGATCCTATTAGAACAGTACATTCCACAAGACGAACCATGTGAAGTGTATATGGTATTCCATAAATTCAAACTGTACACTTTGTCAGATCAGAGAGTAACACATCATATTTTTATTTACATTTTCAACATCCACCACTAATTTTTCATCCACCTTTCTTAATATATGCATGTATTATCACCATACTTGTTGTAAATTTGTTTATTGTTTTGTTTCCCCAAGCGATTTGACACAATACTTTCAACAATTTTCAAGTCTTTTAAACCATCTGTCACGTCACTATAGGTTTGTCAGATGACTTTTTGAATCCAAACTTTTTCCTCAGTACAAGATTAGCTTCTAGCTGTGCTGCAATATTTTTCAGAATTTGAAAGGCCTCTTGGGCCTTTCTTACATGATAAACTTTGATAAATATTTTTAATTTAAATAAATAATCTTTAAGATCAATATATCTTTGTTTACTTTATCAAAAATGTTTGGTAATGTCGAAGTTGGAACTGATTCTGTACTATTCAGTAGATCCCTGATAGTTTTGCACGTCAAATAAAAAGCATCTTTAAAGTAGCTGGCCTGCTCCATCTCAACGATCAGCTGTTGCTTCTCCTCTTTGCGCTTCTCAATATAATGCTCTTGCGCTCTCTGTTCCTCTTAATTATGCGCTCCAACAAGCTCTCTTCGCTTGGAGTGCTGGATTCCAATATACTAACAATAAGTATGGCTTTTTATGCTCGCCACTATGCTTGTACACATACACATGATGAGTGCGTGCGAGCACAGAGCCGGCAGAGCTAACCTAAAAACCCGCAGCTACTCCGCAACTCCTGGACATCCACGATAGAGGAGCGAGATGACTTACCGCGGGGCGAGTTGGGCCTGGTCCAGAGGCAATAAATATGAAACACCCTCGATGAAACCCTTGATCCATCTCAAGTTCAGGTACTTGCGTGCACGTACACGTTGTGTGTATGTGCGGATGTGTGTCACCTCGATCGGAGTACGTTCTCGCGTCGACGTCGCGCAGCGCCTATCGCGGGCTGCGGCAGTCGGACGAGCAACTGATCGCACCCGCAGCCCCCGTAGGTTATCGAGCATACGCCGCTCGGTGCTTATCAAGAAAGGTTGGTACGACTTACTCTGCACCATGCACAACCATATTACGTTAGTGGTATATAAGTGATGAGCAGATTTGCCAACCTCACAACTCATAGTCGAAAGTTTATTTATGGAAAAAAATAAAATAATACTTTTTGGCGATTTTCAAGAAAAGAAGTCTTTCAGGCGCTCGCGAATGCTACGAAGAGCATATGTATAAAATTTCAGATAGATCCGATGTATATTAGGGCTTATATCCACTTTTTAGATAAAAAATGTGACTAGAAAGTGAATAACTCGATGACAGTTATCATTTCAGTTCCGAAACTTTGGCACAATCATCATCAAAGAATTTCCGAGCGCCTGAAAGAGCGTTTTTGTCATAAGAATTGTTGTTAATTTAATTATTGTTTAATATATAGTATGTTACCGAGATATCGGTAACGTAGGGATATATATCCATGGATTCATTCATAATCAATTAGAATCCTTCTATTACAATCCGGTAGATAAGACCAAATAAAGTAAATAAATAAACAATAATGCTAGAATACAATAACGGACTGATTAAAGTGATTACTTTACTTGATAAAGTAGAGTGCACAAGTTCATGTTATATACACATTATATTCCCGCACTACGGATTGTTGCTTGATAAGTACCTTAGAGGTGAGAGAAACGAGTTCCACAAGTCCTCACTATATGAGTAAAAATATGAACGGCACGTTTCAGTACGTACGTGAGAAACGATTTGTTCCTTCGGCCCTCTCCTCCGCGGATTTTTTATTTTATGTTCATTAAAGCAATCTAACAAGTAAATAGATGTGCAAATTTTAAGATCATATATAATATTGAACATACAAAATAATCTTAAAGCGTATCTATTTTAAAATAGTCAAGACTTTTCTGTGGGAAAGTTACAATCATTCCCCTTGGTAGCAAATAATATTCTAAATGAGAAATTTAAATATCATACATAATCTGTTCAGTTTGAGTTAGGTATTGCTTTCGTACATCTTAGAACAATCTTCAACCATAATAAAAATTAACACAACTTTTTTTGTAGAAAGATGATTATTAAATAGTAGTTTTCGTATCAAGGGCATAAAGTATAACTTTACGCCCTAAGTAGGAATTGGTGGATATGATATATAGCAGGTTTGGTGTCGCGAAAAGAAATTTTTTTTTTCTAATTGAACTTACCGTAAACCATAAAATTTTGGTGTATTATTCGCATACTTATTTTCAGAGTAATCGATCAGTATCTAATCGTGTGACGTTATTAGCAGGAAGAATGAAGTTTAATTTTTTCTTTATGTTCAAAATTTTATTTTTATACGTAAAACAAGTATTTTATATAGTAAGTTAGGTTTATAAATTTAGAATATGTGTCCAGTTCTTTCTACAATCCAATTATAAAATTTGTGCACCCTAGTGTACACACCAGGAAGTCCACAATTTCTACTATAGGAAATGATTCCATAGAGTTTACCATGAATAACACCAGGTCCACCAGAATCACCATAGCACGCATCAGCGTGTCCAATGCCGGCACAAAACATATTATTGTTTATGTTTTCTGAACCGTAAACTCTTCTACAACGTTCTTGAGATACTACAGATACGTATGCAGCCCTCAAAACATTACTTTCCATCTGTCGTAGCTAAAAATAGTTAATAAATTAACTAAGGAAAATAATTCTAGAAAAAAAGAAAACCTTTCTCTGTGAAGGATAAGAACTTACCCCTATTCTTCCAAAACCAGAAATCCACATCGTTTCTCCTTCTCTGAGAATATCGTATGGCTTTGCAAGTTCTATACGTTGTTGTTTATCATTAAATGGAATAGGCTCTGCAAGCTGTATGAAAAATATAATCAAAATATTCGTGTTAGTCATAAGTTCTTAATTTTTAATAAAAAATTAAAATTTGTACTGTAATTTATTTAACAAGTTTCGAAGATGTATAAAACTATTATTACACACATTGAAATACTAACATTTTCATGAATAGTGATATTATATCTATAATAAATCTTTTCTAAGTAATTCACAGGTAAAATAAACATATTTGATTACCTTGATTAAAGCAATGTCGTTTTTGTTGCTGTTGGCCTCAAAATCGTTATGAATTATAATGTCCTCAACTCTGTGTATATTACCTAAAGTTATTACTCTGTATTTAGTGCCAGTTCGTACTGATATATGCGATCTATTACTATTTTGGAATAAAGAGATTAATTTAATTTTTTGTAAGAATTTCTATTATATAGGAATACTTAATGTACAATAATTATAAAAATTAAGGTGGTTTTATACCTAATGGCTCCTGAGGCCAAAATTACCCGAAAAAATGAATTAAAATATAATTTCTATAAAATAAAGGATATGTATCATTAATATAACTTATTTCTAATACAAAATCCCAAGAGATAGGTCTCTTAATTCACTTTATGTGGAATTATGTCATTTGTAACGGATAAATTATTCCCTGGCTGCTCGGTGTTTATCCGCTCAAATACAGAGCATGCGACGGCGAAGCTAACGCGATTCATGCAATGCGCGCCGCATGCGAGTTTTTCTGGTTGAAAAGGAAGGAGAACAGGGGTGATCAAATAATAAGTCGCGGCAAGTTAGAGGGTAAAACACTAGGTTTATTAACGAATAAGATAGGGAGGGGGGGGGCACTGCGATGCACGGTCAGCAGGCGCGTAAAGTGGCCCAAGTTGCCGTGGGTTAGAGAGAGAGAGAGAGAGAGAGAGAGAGAGAGAGAGAGAGAGAGAGAGAGAGAGAGAGAGAGAGAGAAATGGATCAAGCCGGTACTCACAGCTTTGGCGTGGTCGCTGTCGCCGGCCTAGGATTCGCACTAGCTCCTAGTGCGCCGCTCGCAGTCGCTCGCCTCCGTCGGGGTCACGCACTGGGGTATGGTACGCGCGAACACTCTCATACAATGCCTCACACACTCTCACTCTCACGGAGAATGCGTCGCCAAGTCACAATACTCTCCTTTCGAAAAATGGCAAGAAGCGCGAGCACTATCCCAAACGAGTCTAATTGACTCTCTCTCGAGTCCACGCAGATCGCGCGCGCTCCTCTCTCTCTCTCTCTCTCTCTCTCTCTCTCTATCCCCCTCTCGGCTAGGCGCCCTTCCGCGTCGTCTGCACCTGTAACATGATCTCAATAGGTTAGGCTGATAATACAGAGGTAATGCTGGGAAAGAGGAGAAAATGACGAAGAATTATTTTCCGTCATACATTTTAGAAAAATCAACTGGTAAGCAAGTTTTCTTGGCAATCACTCGATGGATTTTGATGAGAGAAGTCGCAAATTACTTAGAAAACATGAACCTATAGCATGAAGCTCTGGAATTAAAAAATATCGTGACTAAATATTTTTTTAATTGAAAAAACTACTTTTTTTTGTCTTAATTTTATCAATTTTTTATGAATTTTTCAATTAAAAAATACTTAGTCGCGATATTTTTTAATTTCAGAGCTCCATGCCATAGGTACATGCTTTCCAAGTAATTTGCGACTTCTCTGGTCAAAATCCATCGAGTGATTGCCAAGAAAACTTGCTCACCAGTTGATTTTTCCAAAATGACATAATTCTGCATAAAGTGGATTGAGAAACCTATCTCTTGAGATTTTGTACTAGAAATAAGTTATATTAGTGATACATATACTTTATTTTATATTAATTATATTTTAATTTATTTTTTCAGGTAATTTTGGCCCCAGGTGCCATTAGGTATAAGACCGCCTTAAATGAAATCTTACTTGACACAGTTTGCAGCAGTTAGAACCCAAGATTCATGTATAATAGTTGCACCGCAGAAGTTATTTACTCTCGCCTGAACCAAAGTAGCCTAAAAACAAATTTAAATACTTTCAACCTGGGCTTAAAGATTTATATTGAAATTATTATCTTGATATACAAGATATAAGGAGCTTTAATCAGATTCAACATATTCTTGAATTATTTAAAAAAATTTTTTAAATTTCTATAAACTGTTTATTGTATGAAATTTATTCAATACATAATGAGATAAAGCAAGTAGGTCTATTAATATCGTTCATGGACTATTTTATTCAACAATATATTAATAAATAAATCTATTAATAAATCTATTAAATAATCTATTAATTTTTTAACCAGTTACATTAAAGAAATTACTGCAAAGGAATGAACGTTACAAAATTTAGTTGATATTTATTTACCTGATATGGTATATCTTCTATTCTAACGGGAATTCCTCCAATAATTTTTTCTTCATGTGTTCCATTGTTATCTATTAGAAATTGAAATATAATATGTAATTGAAAAATTTATTTTAATCGTCAAAAATACTATTTAGAATCTCTTTTACCTATATAGAAGCCGCTCGCGAAAGCGACGCACAACAAAATACACAAAACCTTCATGACTGCAATAAGTGAAAATGAAAAAAAAAAATCTTCCTTATATACACCGATCTTATCAAATGATCATTAATAGAGTTATGAATAAAAATAAAATAAACACGAATGTTGGAGTCAACTATTTCTTTCGTGCTATCATTAGCTTGGTTATTTCGTCACGTTACAATAAATGCTGTTGAAGGTCGCGCGCCACGCTACATAAAATGTATGGAAAATTTCAGTAGTCTATGTATCTCGTGGTCGCGTCGTGCGCACGTTGTAACCATAGAGATATTATAGAGAGGAGATATGAGGCGTTTCACGTCAGCTCCCCAGGCGCGGCGCGCGAACGCGAAATCATGCTATTTTCAGCTTGTGTTTGAAGGGCTAAGATGCATCTAAAAAAAATAATCCCCAAGTGATTTCGATGTATTTTTTCCTCAGCTTTCCGATGGTGCTATTAGTTTCTCAAAATTTTTCAATTCTAACCTCAAAAAAACATAAAACGTGTTATATCTCAAAAACTATATTTTTAATATTTTTTTTGACCTGCTAGATCGAAAGAGGAGGAAATTTTACATGGATATAGCCTTTTTCTACATAGGGGTTTTTTGATTTTTTCGAGATATTATTCAAGAAATACTTAGAATTGAAAAATTTCGAGAAACTAATAGCACCATCGGAAAGCTGAGGAAAAAATACATCGAAATCACTTGGGGATTATTTTTTTTAGATACATCTTAGCCCTTCAAACACAAGCTGAAAACAGCATGATTTCGCGCTCACGCGCCGCGCCTGGCGAGCTGACGTGAAACGCCTCATATATGACTGCCTGCAAGTGGAAACTTCCTACGGTTAGAAATAGAAAGAAAACAGCGATACCCTATCTATCTCTCTCTATTGGCGCATGTGCAGATTCAAACTGTAATTTCAACAACACAAATTATTAAAAAATTACAAACTCTTAAGAGAAAATGTTTATTTAAATCTTTTTTAAGATTAAAAAGTTAAAAAATTTGATGAATTCAGTAAATAGTATACTTATAGAATTCAAATAAATATAGTTAATTTCACCTCTATCAACTATTGCTATGGTTACAAGACAGAGACAGAAAGGGCGCACTAATCTTCTTTCTCTTTCTATAGATGGTACACTTTTTTGACGGACTCCCCTACTCTATAATAACTCTATGGTCGTAACACGTGTACCGTGGCGCGCGGCCTTCAACAGAATTTGTCGTAACAATCACGAAAAATTCTATTTAGCAACAATGTACAGAGTACTGGAATTTTCCAAAAAAATTCCTCAGGCGTTTAAGAATATAGTGGTTCGAATCAAATCGCAAAATTTGATAATTCGTTACACAACTTTTGCATTTGAAAATACAGGTTTAAAATAGCGAAAAGAATTATTTTAAAATTCGCTATTTGGTTCAATAACGATCTCTATTATTTCGCTATAGCTTATAATATTTCTAATCCCTGGTAGAAATCGGATCAACCGAAATGGCCTATGAAGAGAGGTTCATCACAAGTTGATTAATCTTTTTGTCCAACGGTTAGTGTTATAGTTCGTGACGGTTGGTCAACCGTTGGATCCATTCCGCTGCGCACCGCAATACATGCGGAGCATGCGCAGTGTAAATCGGATCAAAGTGCGCCGTTAACCTTACAGACGTTAGTACGCACGCTTATAGCTATAACGAATGTGCAGCAACGAAATAGAAAGTGAAGTTTTTTTGTATTTTTAAAAAATAAATCTTTATTCTGGTTATGGATAAAGGTAGAAAGAAACGTTCAAAGGAATATCGGGTGAGAAAAAAAGTGACAAGACTTGAAAATAAAGAATAAAAAGGCTCAAGAATTTTTTGATAGTTTATCAAAGAAAAGTGTTTCTCATGAAAATGTACAAATGTGTTCTAAGAATGATATTGAAAGTGATCACCCTATTGAAAAATCTCAGGTGACTTCTCAGGTGAAATCTCAGGTGAGATCTCATGTGAAATCTCACGCTAAAATCTCATGTGACTATTAGAAAAAAATTACTTTAGTTGAGATCTCAGGTGAGATCTCATTCAGTTAAAAAAAGTTACAATAGTTATTTTCGATACAAGTGCGTGTGCGAAATCAAGCTTTGCTTATGGAGTGTTAAAAAATTATTTTACACAAAATCTCAGGTGAGATCTCATCCAGATAATATTGTAGCGAAGAAATAAAATTACCTGAAATTTCATTCAGATAATATTGCTGCAAAAATAAATTGTTTGATAAGATCTCAGGTGAGATCTCATCTAAAAAATAGCTTTTTTCGACACATGCATGGAAAATGCCCTTTTTCTGCGTAGACAAGTGAATCGGAAATGAAGTACTTTTTCGCCATACCTTGGCCGAAAGTACCACTTTCGCTCCCGGCTCAAAAAGGCGAATGTGGTATTTTCGGTCCGGGTATGACGAAAAATAGTGTACGCTCCACGGGAGTAAAATTGGACAGTCCACAGGTCGTGTAAATTGACACCCGAGCCAAAGAGTGGAGCGTATACTATTTTTCGTCATACCCGGACCGAAAATACTACCTTCGCGTTTCCCTACTAAAAAATCTCAGGTGAGATCTCATGTCAATATCTAATGTGACCAATACCAAGATTTTTTAGTGAGAACTCAGGTGAGAATCTCACCTGAGTTTTCACCAAAAATTTAATTTTTCTTTTTCATGAGATTTTATATGTGTCTTATGAAAACATTCCATACAGCTCAGTTGGGAATCTCACGTGAGTTTTCATGAAAATATTTAATTTTATTTTTTGCCACAAAATTTTGCAACGAAAATAAATGGTATTTAACATTCAGACTATAAATTCAGATGAGAACTTATGTGAGAATCTCAGCGGAGTTTTCACTAAAAATTGAATTTCTTCTACGAGATTTTGCACGTTATGAAAATGTTATATGCCCTAATGAAAATTTATGGCGAAAACTCAGCTGAGAATCTGCTCTGAGTTCTCATGTAAAATTTAATTCTTTAATTTGTTTTACTAAGTTTTTATAATTAGAAAAGAAATTGTATGTAACATCAATGTTCAAAATTAAGATGAGATCTCAGGTAAGAATCTCACCTGAGTTTTCACCAACAATTTAATTTTTCTTTTTCATGACATTTTATATGTGCGTTATGATAACTTTCCATAAAACTCAGTTGAGAATCTCACGTGAGTTCTCACGAAAATATTTATTTTTTTTTATTTTCTGCCACAAAATTGTGTTAACGAAAATAAATTCTATTTAACATTCAGACTATAAATTCAGATGAGAACTGATGTGAGAATCTCAGCTGAGTTTTTACTGAAAATGTAGTTTCTTCTACGAGATTTTGCATGTCATCAAAATGTTCTGCCCTATTGAAAATTTATGGCGAAAACGCAGCTGAGAATCTCACCTGAGTTCTCATGTAAAATTTAATTCTTTAATTTATTTCCACTAAGTTTTAATAATTAGAAATAAATTGTATGTAACATCAATATTCAAAATTAAGATAAGATCTTAGATGAGAATCTCACCTGAGTTTTAGGAACTTGTATTATTTGAACTTAACTAAAAGTTTATATTTAAAAAAAATCGTATACGCAACGTTTATAATCAAATCAAAGAGAGAAAGAGGGAGAAAGAGAGAGAGAGAGCCGAGGCACCGAGCTTACAGGATGAAAGCGAAGGCGAGTGTTATCACCCAGGGGGCGACGAGAGTACTCACTCCGTCGGCGACAGCGGAATGACCGGCGCGACCTGGCAGCCGGCGAGCCTCCAATCGCCTTTACCAAGGACCAACTCGGCAGCGGACTCGTAATTCTCCGCCTCAGAGCAGAGCTGCATAGATCGGAAATACCGGTTATTTCAATATCTGAAAAAGAAGAATTGAAAAATCACAAAGTATTTGTCGGAAAATCACTTATTTGAACTGCTTTTGAGTACGTATAGTTTTTATCATGTGAAAACGATGAGAGTAAAAGGTAAAAAAAGTAGAATGGTTAGAAGGTTAAGTTTCATGTACGTATTTTTAAATACTTAAGAAGATAGACTTATCTGAAAAGGATGTCTGCAGCTCCAGAAATCTTGAATCTTTGTTGTACTACCCATGTTATTGACTTTGGCTGCTATAATGGTGGAGTTAAAGTGTAAAAATTACAACTAGATCGAAAATACAGTCAAACAAATAATGTTGTCATTTGAAACTGCTCAGCAATATACGCGTTCGTTACCATAACAACGACTATTGATTGATAGTCTTTCTATAGATATAGAATCTTGATATTTGTTTACAATAAAATTTTCTCGTTGTTAAATAGTGGAGTTCATTAGTATGAAAGAATCTGCTGAATTAATAAAAATCGTCTTCATTAAAAATGTTAACATTGCTGATTTGCGGAGTCACTGGCATTCGTTTCAGATAAGTTTTTCTTCTTACTTAAAAATAAGTACATGAACTTAACCTTCTAATCATTCTACTTTTTTCACTTTTTACTTTCATCGTTTTTACATGATAACTATACGTGCTCAAAAGCAGTGTGACGGAGTGGGTACTCTCGTCGACGGAGTGGGTACTCTCGTCGCTCCCTGGGTGATGACGCTCACCTTCGCTTCGACTGGATTTTCGTCGCGCGCTTTCGTCCTGTAAGCTCGGCGCCTTCTCTCTCTCTCTCTCTCTCTCTCTCTCTCTCTCTTTAATTTGATTATAAATGTTGTGTATACGATTTTCTTACCTGGCGAAGCAGAAAATACAACCTTCACGATCGGCCGCCGGGAGCGAAAGTGGTACTTTCGGTCCGTTAGGCAAAATACTATATTACGCAACGAGGGAGGAAAAAACTTGGGCAGGCAATATCTCGTCTAAATTACTACACAAGCCGAAGGCGGGGGTGACAAACACGAGATATGGGTTGACCAATTTTCTAATTATAAATACATAGTGAAAATAAATTAAAGAATTAACTTTTACATGAGAACTCAGGTGAGATTCTCAGCTGAATTTTCGCCATAAATTTTCAATAGGGCAAAACATTTTCATGACATGCAAAATCTTGTAGAAGAAATTCAATTTTTAGTGAAAACTCATCTGAGATTCTCACATAAGTTCTCATCTGAATTTATAGTCTGAATGTTAAATACCATTTATTTTCGTTAAAAAATTTTGTGGCAGAAAATAAAAATAAATATTTTCGTGAGAACTCACGTGAGATTCTCAACTGAGTTTTATGGAAAGTTTTCATAAGACATACAAAATCTCATGAAAAAGAAAAATTAAATTTTTGGTGGAAACTCAGGTGAGAATCTCACCTGAGTTCTCACCAAAAAATTTTGACATGGGTCACATGAGATTTTGACATGAGATCTCACCTGAGATCTCACCTGAGATCTCACCTGAGTTCTCACCTGAGGTCTCACCTGAGATTTCTTAGTATGGGGTATCCCATACCCGGACCGAAAATATCACATTCGCGTTTTTGAGCCGGGAGCGAAAGTGGTACTTTCGGCCAGGGTATGGCGAAAAATTATTTCATTTCCGATTCACTTGTCTATGCAGAAAAAGGGCCTTTTTCATGCATATGTTGAAAAAAGCTATTTTTTAGATGAGATCTCACCTGAGATCTTATCAGACAATTTATTTTTGCAACAATATTATCTGAATGAAATTTCAGGTAATTTTATTTCTTTGCTACAATATTATCTGGATGAGATCTCACCTGAGATTTTGTGTAAAACAATTTTTTAACACTCCATGAGCAAAGCTTGATTTTGCACACGCACTTGTATCGAAAATAACTATTGTAACTCTTTTTAACTGAATGAGATCTCACCTGAGATCTCATCTAAAGTAATTTTTTTCTAATAGTCACATGAGATTTTGGCGTGAGATTTTACATGAGATCTCACCTGAGATTTCACCTGAGAAGTCACCTGAGATTTTTCAGTAGGGCATAGTGAAGTGGATAGTGAACATAGTGACATAGAAAATAAGAATAGTAATTTAACTGTTGAATCCAAAGTGACTGAGTGAGAGTGCTTCGACTTTGCAATTCAATAAAATAGAAAAAATCAAACAATGTCTGGTTAGCTGCAAAATACCTGATGTTCGTGTTGATAAATTATTAAAAATTCTGAAAAGAAGGCTATTTTCTAACATACCATTCAGCACTACGATTCTCCTTCAGAAAAATAAGAGTGATAAAGAAAACATGAACGTTAATGATGGCAGTTGTGATGAGTTCCTTTATTTTGGAGTAAAAAAAAAATTGGAAGAGACAGTTGATCCTCAATTTCATTATACAAATATTCTGGAACTAATGTTTAATATTGATGGTGTTCAACCTTTTGGTTCAAGTAAAGTAACCATGTGGCCAACATTGTGTAAAGTGTATACGCAAGAAGATGCGTACAAGCCATTTTCTGTATCTGTTTATGCTGGGTACGGAAAGCCAAAATCTACAGCTGAAACGTTCATCTGATCTACATTCATTCCATACCCCACGAAAGTGAGGTTAGAAAATAAATATGCAGCACTTTTTCCCTTTTCGGCGGGGAACGAGTACGAATATTACGATAGTTGTTTTAAAAAGTCGTATACTGCACTCGTGAATATACACTTTATTCCCTTGGTGCATAATATACTATTAAAATAAATAATTTTATATTTAAATTACCCTTTTATGTTTTGAGTAACATAATATATTACGTTGTCTTTTAACGTAAACTAAAAGTCATGATAACTATTTCGTGTTTTATATAAACGTTGGTCAACCGCTGATCAACGGATCGTTAAAAACGTGACGAAATTAGTAGATTTATTAGCCAACGGCTGACGAAACTGTTGGCCAAGTAGTACAGCTAGGATGGTTCTGGCTCAGGATGGTTCTGGCTCAGTATCCCAACACCCCCCCCCCCCCTTGCCCCCCTCACCAATAACCCAACCCCCTCTCCTTGTGTTTTCTGGCTCATCCCCTCCCCTTGTGTTTTCTGGCTCACCCCCTCCCCTTTCCTCTCACCCCTCCCCTTGTGGTTTCTGGCTCACCCCTCCCCTTGTGTTTTCTGGCTCATCCCCTCCCCTTGTGTTTTCTGGCTCACCCCCTCCCCTTTCCTCTCACCCCTCCCCTTGTGGTTTCTGGCTCACCCCCTCCCCTTGTGTTTTCTGGCTCACCCCTCCTGCCGTTTTACCCCTTGCCGTTTCTAGATCACCCCCCCCCCCACCCCTCACCCCATCGACTCCCTCTTGGTAAGACCCTGCGCTAGGTAAATTATAATAATTTCTATTTTACCGACTCAGGATAATACTAAATAATTTCATTAATTTATTTAATGTTATCGACTATGGTAATATACTAAATGACAAAATAATTTTTTATGAAATAAAAAAACTCCGGAGGGTGGATTCGAACTCTCGATCTTCAGATCACTGAGCAACCACCTTAGCCACTCGGCTATCGAGTCATATGTATACTCCCATCTAAATAAGCGTCTTATAGCGCGAGCGGGCATGACGCAAACGAAGCCCACCCCCGTTTCTGGCTCACCCGCTCCCCTTGCGGTTTATGGCTCACGCCGGCTCCCCTGTTGGTAAGACCCTGCGCTGTAGGTAAATTATTATTATTATTAATTAATACTGTTTTACCGACTCAGGATAAATGTTAACTATTAATTTATTTACTTTTTTATCGACTATGTATAATACTAAATATTACAAAAAATAATTTTTTATATGAAAAAAAAACTCCGGAGGGTGGATTCGAACGCATTATCTCCAGATCACTGAGCATGCACCATATCCACTCGGCTATCGAGTCATATGTATACTCGTATCTAAATTTGCGTCTTATAGAGCGCGCGGGCATGATGCAAGCGAAGCTATAATCTCTCTCATGCGTTATCTATCACACCTCCTCTTTGTTCCGATATTCACACCACGCGATTCTTGGAACTCGAGAGTATTTCAATTGCGCTCTCCTTATCCACACTCTTCCGTCCTATAATATTAAGGATTATTCGTTAAACAATTCCCACTCAAAAAACTATATGGAAATAATTTTTATAGTAAATTTAAAGTATTTCTTCATATTGAAAAAAACAAAAGAAATTGCATTTCAAAACTTTTAAATCATTTTTTAAAAAATCATCTTTCGATTTCTCGAAATTTATCGTGTTCTCTTATGAAAAACTCTTAGAATTCCGATTTTTTTTTCTAAGTGAATAAATAGATTATTAGAACTATTTACTTCAAATAAAGTGTATATTTAGCAATACAACAGTAAAATAAGTATATTTAAAACTTTTTTCTTTATAAGTGAAATCCACTAATGATGAAAAAAGGTAAAATAATAATTAACAATTCATTTTTAAAAAATATGCCTTTATTATTCATTAGATACATTTATATGTACATGACACCAAACGATTCACAGAATGTCGATGTTGTTGAAGCATCCATGTTTTAATCATCAATACATTACGTAGAGCACGTACATTTGATACATATCTGTGATTATTGCATAACACGCTTTCCACAGATAGCTTTCTCAACGATATATTTAAAACTTTTTATAACCCTGTTGCTCGGGCAAAGAACAGGTATTTGTCGAAAATTTTTCAGAATAATTTTTCCACTGCGACTTTTTTCTATCGTTTTGTATCAGTTGTTGTTGCTCAGGAGCAACGGTCGAGCTGCTTTGACCCATTATTAGTGAATGAAAGCCTCTAACGACCTCATCACGCTTATATAACCCCGACAGTCTGCTTGCGAGAGCACCGTAGCCACCTAGCGGTCAGCTATATGATTAAAAAATGTTTAAGGTGGATAGGAGCCCCACCTCGCTCCTATCCTGTGAGGTTCTACCTGTCTATCAACCCCTCCAATACCCTTAACATTTTTTTTATTCATCAATATCTTCCCATTCCATAACGTCTTCCCACTCCATGTTGGAATCGTTGAGGTAAAACTGTTTCATACGCTTTACGTTGTAACGGGCACAACTAGTTTTGCACGCTCCATTGTGGTTAGTACATATAGTCACAGATCTTTGATGATTGAAAGATGTATAGCCCATTTCGGTGATATCGGTAACTTTAAAGTTGAAACGCTCCAACCATAACTTCTTTATCTCACCAATGACGTAAATGTTTTTGGCGTCTCGCAAATGATCTTGAAGAATTTTTCCGATTTCAGTATAATCATAGTCACCACCATTCCACGATAGTCCATGATAGCAAAGTTCTAGCCACAAATTTTCACGTTTATACTTGTCTGTTAGTCTTCGCCAGGGAAATGGTGGCTTGAATAGGAGTACAACTGGTTCATCGTCATCGTTCAGGGATACTGTAGCCAGCTCTTTCAGAACGTAATCATTGCCTGGTTTTTTAAAGCCCTGCATATCCACTGCGTAGTCCATGACGAATGATACGGAGCTGAAAGATTCTTTGCCTTTATGCGCTCTCACAGGCTATTGAATATATTCCCACTCCTTAAAGTTTCTGCACAGCTCCACTTACGGGACTATATTGAACTATGCGATCATGCAAGATCAAGCAGTAGGCTGAAGTTCCAGCGGGAAAATTTTCCTTTACTTCAAATTCCAGACGAATGTCTACAGGGGCGCTCTTTAAGGACTCGTTTTGTTTTGAGCAATCTATCACTATCAGCGGTATGTAAGTGAGATATTCCGACTTTTTCAACATAGGTTCTGGATCTTTGCCATAGTAAGAGTTTTGAAAATTAGCGTACCTATCGTAGAGCATGGCAAATTGATTACGATTCACATCCAGATTAAGATTACCATACGTATATGACTGAGAATTGAGAAAGAATTTTACATTTGTAAGATTGCAGCGATCAAATTGGCTAGCGGTTGCTGCCTTCTGATCTTTTCGAGTAGTTTGAAAACCTAAGATGACAAAGCGTGGTTTCTCAAGTTGATTTGATGTTTTAACAGTCCACACCTGTCTCGACGCAATCGGAAGTAGTGGATACTCATACAATTCCCACGTGCGAAAACTCATGACAATAGGACGATCTTTTCCTACAAAATCTAGTAGACGAATTTTGTTAGAGTTTGATGCAACTACGTATGGCATAAGCCATTCGATTCTAGTTAATTCAATTTTAAAGTCCTCATAAACATCTTGTTCGGCTGCTCGTGTAGCTGTTTGTACAACAGCGTTCAAGTCGTTTCTTGATCTCATGAGAAAGAGTTCATGCTTTGCGTTTACTACAATTTTACGATAGTCCTCTGCGAAGCCAAAAATTAGGCTCAATGGAATCGATACATTGAAGTAACCAGCATTATCAACAATATACTGTCTTTCTTCTACATCGATCCATCCAGCATTTTCAATGATGAAACTCTGAGTGGGATTGTGTGATACCCAACCTTTCATGAGAGTGGTTAAGCCAACATTTTTGCACTTGTCTATCTCAATGGCATTCAACTCATATCTGATTTCTTCAAACAAGTGACAAATGGCATTATTCACAAGTTTTGTATTTTCAGTGGGAGTATTATTAGTTTTAACCAATCGTCCGCAGATATGTAGAGCACTGAATGATGCTGTATACGGCTGGTGAGCGTGAACCTCGTAGTGCGCTACGGATTCATCGAAAGTTACAGGTGTTTGTATGCTTAGAATTTCTTCCATTTTGTTGAAAGCAACAAAAGATGATACAAGTTATCTTCCACCAAGTACTACTTTTAATCCTAGACTTTTTAGTATTTGTATGCTCTGCCGTGTTAGCACCTTCACAGTTGGTTGATGACTGATGCGGGGCGGGGATATTTCTCTGTTTATATAGTTTTTGTTATAAACGATTCCCATTATGCTTGTCGAATATTGTAAATGATCTATACGCCTTACGGTAATCGGAAGGTAAATGACGTGTGAGGGAACTTCGATGATTTTATACCCTGGAGGTACTGCAGGAAAAAACTCGTGTATTGTGTGTACTTTTTTATCGTTTATGTATGCCCCGAAGTGCTATTACACTCGACTCTCAAAGCGTTGATTTTGAGAATTGTAACAGGTAAGTCAGAATTATGAACAAGGTTCGGTTCGAGAACACGTCTGGTGAAGCCCAGTAGACGACCAAGAGAATTTTCAGGTCGAAAATCTATAGGTAGGCTACACTTGATTGTACAGCGAAGAGTATTATTATTTGGCTTTAAATTGAAAGTAATATCGTTGTGGGCTAATTTTTTACGAAGGAATTTGTCAATATCCTCAATTTCGTAACTTCCTACTGGTAAAGTTAAAACGTTTCCTCCTACGTAAAACTTATTATTATTACTGTCTATATTGGGGATTGAATTGAATGTTAAAAGTTCTACAAGCCCTAAAACGTAATTTTTGTTTGTCGATAGCTCGATTGGTGGAAAATACTGTGCTTCTAGTGTTGATGATGTGCCTGAAAGCGTTAGAGTCAATGAATCTTCCATGACAGCTTAAACAGAATGACACAATATTTCCCCTACCTCTCCTTATATAGCCCCGCACAAGAATTTTAGACAGAGGTGAGCACAATTGAATGTGTCAAAATCTTGATATCTTTCATGATTATATTTAACTTTGTTAACCCCGAGATATAATATTAACTCTAATGGAGGTCTGAGATCACCAAAACTATCGAAATATACAACATTTTTGCCTCTTTTTCTGTATGCAACCCAGTGTGTTCCAAGGCCGCTAGCATCATCTAGATTAACTATAGCTGATTCACAATAGTGCGGTCCAGAAGCCGGCAATGCATTTCTCATAAATACTCCCCGAAAATTTGAGATTTTAAAGAGTTTTGCATATTTTAATATATCAGCATCGGTAAGTGCTCGATGAGGTAATCTCATGAACTTTTTTTTTTTTTAAATGAAGACCTAATCCAACTTTATGAAGTTTAAGATACAAGCCATTGCCCAACGCTACACTTTCCATAGTTTTATTATGTCTTTTATTTTCTTCCAACTGCCGCTTAGCAGCTTTTGTATCGTTTACGGCTTTTACTATTTCAGCAGCACCACCAGCTAGCGCGAGTTGCACTCAAACCTGCAAATAGAGGTATGAGAAATGGCAATACTCCTCCTGTTTTCACGGGAACTGGTAAAATACGTGGAATTTTAATATTCTTTTTTCCTCCAGCTTCTTTAACAGCGCTTCGAGCTTTTTTCAAAGCTGATCGTATGATTGTTTGAGCACAGTTACTTGGCGTTGATTCAAAGGGATCAGCTTTGATAATATTTTTCAAGGAAACTTGGTTTCTCTTCTTAGCTTTTTTTCTCAAACCCATTCCCGATTTTTAGCGCTATTTTGCTTTCTCTTTTTACTTCTCTTTTTCAAACCCATGCCAAATCTAGATTTTAATTTCATAGTATTAGTTATAGCGTATGCAGACGCTTTTTTGCCAAAACTAGCGTCTTTTGATTTAACACGATTCCAAGCTCTATCAGCTAAAATTGTATCTGCTTCGTTCCTCGCCTGAACGTTTTCACGATTTTGAGAGAAAGCTATATCGTGCTCTTTGCAAGCAGCGTCGAGTGGATTAATTCCAAGATCTCCTCTAGTTAAACGCTTTGCCAACTTTGTTCCTGGACCGCAGTATTGATAACCAGGTATGTGAAGCTCAAACGGAAGTTTATTGATAATTTTATTAACTAAACCGTGTTCGCGTTTGTGAATGATCATCACTTTTTGAAAGCCAACGGGCAACTGATGATGCGAACTATATAAGACCACTATTTATACTCGCAGCAATTAGTCGTGATTTGGTTGTCATAGAGTAAAGATCACGGACTTCAAAGAGCAACTGGTAAAGCTACCAATAGAAAATTTTGACGCAGTCGTAGAACATGATAAAAGAGCAAAGCGACACGGCGATCTACTTCCTGATAGTATACGAGCCGTCTTCTGCGGCCCGTCAAACTGTGGAAAAACCAATAGTTTACTTGCTCTCATAACAGATCCAAATGGCGTTAGATTTGAAAACGTCTATTCAAAGTCTTTAAATCAGCCAAAATATAAACTCTTAAATGAAATTTTAGAACCTATAGAAGGTGTACAATATTTTTCGTTCAGCGAGCACGATGCAGTTGTCGACCCTGATCATGCACTTCCAAACTCTATCATGATATTTGACGATATTGCTTGTGAGAAACAAGATAATGTTAGAGCCTTTTTCTGCATGGGCAGACATAAAAAGGTTGACTGTTTTTATCTATGTCAAACTTATGCTCATGTTCCTAAACATCTTGTCAGAGATAATGTAAACTTACTTGCTATTTTTAGACAAGATGAAGTAAATCTAAAGCATATCTACAACGATCATGTGAATACCGATATGACTTATGTACAGTTTAAAGAATTATGTTCTAAGTGTTGGAGAGATGATAAGCATGGTTTTCTAGTCATCGATAAAGATAGAGAAATAAATGATGGTAGATTTCGCAAGGGCTTCGACAATTTTGCTATAAATATAGTATGCACGTAGGTGATAATCAACAGTTTCTGACTGAATGTTGAGACGATAACATGGCTGACTTTCAACGAGAAAAGAACGTGCTTCGTCACCTTGTTAAAGCACGAGATGCGATTAAATGCAAATATAGAATATTAAAACTTGGAAAAGAAAATGCCGAAAAGATTTTAAGTGAAACTTTCAAACCAATAGTTGATCCTCTTCAAAAACTTGTAGCTCAGAAAAATATTGAACAAAGTAGTGTCAATCAAAATGACAGTTTTGACAGTGATTTCAATGATACGTTACAGAATGTCCACGAGACATCTTTCGAAACAGCAGGTAGCGATATTGAAGATGACTGTGATTTGTACATCAAGGCCCTTAAGCTTAATCAGTCCCAGTATATTGACAAAATTTATGGAGTTCGAAATGAAAATGGTGAATTTTTTATTGGTAAGTTACCGATTAGCTTTAATAGTAATAAAATTAAAGTTAATGGAGTAGGATACCCGAAAACTACAGGATTACTCGAATTACTCATAGCGAAACAACCAAATAAAAATAACATAAGCCCCGATGATTTAAAAAATTATCACAAAATATTAAAACTATCGTCTGCTCATAAAAAGCGACATGATAAGAACGAAAGGATTCGTATTCATAATAGTAATAAATTCAATAATATTATTGCTCCAATGTTCAATATTACCTCGAGAGAAACTACTGGACAAGCGATTAAAGGTAGTTCATTACCTCGTTATAAAATTGCAAAAAAGGCAACTACTGAAGAACTGATTAAAGGTGGCTCATTACCTCGTTATAAAATTGCAAAAAAGTGTACTGCTTTAGACTATGTCTACTGGGACGATCCAAACGAGCTCGTTGACCGTCTTCAATTACTAATAGCTGAAAGATCTGCCGGAAATCCAAGTCACGTAAACGAGATACACTCTATAATCGAGGAATTGCGTGAAGCGGGCTATATATATATTAAGCGCACATGAATATATGATTCATTCTTAAAATGAGCGTTGACGTGTTTGGACGTAACCTTGGAAAACTCGAAGGTAGTCGAGGACCACCTGGCGTTGGCTTTAAAGTCACGACTGACGACCACTACGACATAGAAAATAAAAAATTATGCAATGTTGCCGATCCTCAGCAACTGAGCGATGTTGTAAATTTAGAAACTCTACGAAAGATCATTCAAATAGAAATTCGAGGAATGATTGACATAACTACGAGACTTAGAACTAGTCTGGATGATTTGGATATAATAGTTGATAATCACAGAAATGGCCTTGATGTTCAGATATCTCTAATAAAAGCTGACATTTTGACTATAAAAGAGGCTATGGCACAAATATTCAATCAGTAATTCCACAAACATGGAACATGAAAGACTAGTTGAAGAACTACATAAACCTGCAAGGCGTAACTATTCACGTCGAAACTTTGACGTGCGTAGTTTGGATGAAACTTGGCAAGCAGATCTCATCGAAACAATAAGGGCTATAGATATCTGCTCACTATAATCGACGTTTTCTCCAAATATGCATGGGCTGTTCCTGTAAAGAGAAAAACGGGCAAAGATGTCTCAGAAGCTATGAAATCTGTATTGGTTAAAGGTAGAGTACCGAAAAATCTCCAGACCGACAGAGGCAAAGAATTCTACAATGCAGATTTTCAAAAACTCATGAGTAGATATAAAATTAAATTGTACTCAACCTATAGCAATCTAAAAGCAGCTATATGTGAACGTTCAATCGTACGCTGTAAAATACAATGTGGAAAAAATTTAGTTTGCGAGGCAACTACAAGTGGCTTGACATTCTGCATGATTTACTCATAGCATATAACAATCGCAAACATCGTACTATTGGTGCGAAACCTAAAGATATAACCACCGCAATGAAGCAGCTATATTGTTGAAATTTACTCATAAATTAAATAAGCATTTCGGAATAAAAATAATAGCACCATTGGAAAGAGCAGGAAAAAATCTATCGATATATGTCCTTCGTCTTTTTTCAGAGACTTGGTACACGATTATTAGCGAATTGAATAGAGCATGCACTTAAACGTGCCGTACGCACGGGCGCGAGGGGCTCGCACGGACCCTCGGCGCTGTCTTTTTCATGTTGTTACTTTTAAACCCTTTATTTCTCCAACTTCTCCAAGATAGGGTTTTGAAGCTTAAGAGTTGTACTTTCCAATGGTGTAGTTTATTTTGAAAAAAAACATGATATACTTTGAGAAAAATGGCTTTCAATATTCAACTCGAGTTTTCGTCCGGAAGAAAGCGTTTCGTAATAAAAACAATGGCACCATTGGAAAGAGCAGGAAAAAATCTATCGATATAGGTCCTTGGTTTTTTTTTCAAAGACGCAGCATACGATTATGAACGAGTTAAACAGAGCGCCTTTTACGCGAAAAAAGGCACCGCGCGCGCTCGGTGGCCCGTTTCTGCTGGACGCTCCCATATATCAAATAAATAGACACTATTTGAGAGAAAATTTTTTTTATTAATATAAAAACAACCTTATAAACTATGTATATACATTATTTGCCAGCAAATTGAACATTGGTCCCATTATAGGTTATAAAAAGTTCATATTTATTAGCAGCATCTTGCAAAGTGAAGAAGAACTCCTCGTTTTCTTGCAACGCTTTACACACTCGGTTCGGCAGGAAAATCTGGAATTCATCATCCAGCACTGCTATGATCTTCATACCATATTTCGTTGACACCTCCTTGAATCGAGTGATCATGAAGTTATGGCTAGTAGGCAACTCACTGACTTTCTTTGTGGGGAGATTAACTCCGCAAGCAATGGTATTCAACTTAGAGAGATCTATCTGTAACAGAGAGAGAGAGAGAGAGAGAGAGAGAGAGAGAGAGAGAGAGAGAGAGAGAAATTTATCAATTAATATATTTTATTAATATTTAAAAAAATACATAATACTAACCTTTATGTAAGTTCAAGTTTTTAACTTCTTGCTCTGTACGTCGTCCAACGATATTGCAACTCTCTTTACTGCTTGCTGCTTGAACGATTGGTCACTGCTGGACTGCTGCTGCGGAATGAGCTCCTGGTTCTGAAGCTGCTGCTCATATAGCGATGGTTGCGGCTGCGGCGGCTCGAGCGCTCCTTGCGGTTCCCCCACTCCTTGCGGGCCCCCCACTCCTTGTAGTTCCCCCACTCCTTTTGGTCCCCCCACTCCTTGTGGTTCCTCCACTCCTTGCGGTTCCCCCACTCCAGCATTATCTTCCAGCTCTCTCACCATGTAGTGACCCCATGGTAGGGTGTCCATTTGGCCTTGCAACAGATGGCGCTTATCATCACATGCACTTAGAGCTACCTTCATTTTTCTCTCCGTGTGTAGCACATGACGGCGAGACCTGATGGTGTGTTGCTCTCGTCTGATTGTCACCTTTTCGTGTAGACATTTGATATAGTCATCGAAAGTGATGTTGTTCTTGACTATGGAGGTCTTCACACCCTTCGCTTTCTTTATGGGCTTTTGATTTTGAACCCTTATGCTGTACATTTTACTCCGTAGTCCGGCATATTCTAGCATTATTTCACCATTACACTCATCCTTCATCAAACCAGCGATTTTCTTATTGACACGAGGCATATTGAATGGATTGTTTGCTGCGTAATCAGATGTGTCGAACTCGTGGATGTCTTCACGTATGATATTATATATGTTAGTGTTTGTCACTTCATACACGAGACTGTCAGTGTCAGTGTAGAGGAGTTTACAATTGACACGGTTTCTCATGTATTGATAATGAAATTGATATACGAGAGTTTTGGACAAGTCCAAAACTGTTAGTCCAACGTATATCGGCTTCCTAATGAAGATTTCACTGCGCAACATTTGCACTGCTACGAGATTCTCCTCGAAGATTGTGCAACTGTGGAAGTTCGGCTTAGCGATAAGAGCCTCAGCGCCATAGCGTCCAGTCCATTTATTTACAAGCTTGGCATCGACGTGTTTGCGCTCATTCTCCATTGTTTTTCGATAGACTGCGTTATTGAATAGCTTGAATAGCATCTTCTCAAACTCATTTTTAGCGTTCTTTCGCTTCTCACTGTTTAAGTCTATGTACTTCTTCAGCTATCGACTTTGGTTGAATTGCAAAGCGCGATGAATTTTTCGGAGAATCAGTCCATTCTCCAACGCTTGCTTGAGAGCTCGGTGATGAAGAACATAGCGCTCTTTATCATGCAGAGTTGTCATCAGCTTATTTTGCTTTGAGCCTGAAGGTGCCCTGTGCTCAGCGCGATAGGGAAGATCCTTATGCTCATCATGAAGGATCTCTGGATACTCTAAGTCAACTTCGAGGATGAATCCATAGGGATGATCGTCGGGGATATTGAAAAAATTATGTTGCCCTATTTTATCTACCCACTTGAAGCCACCTGAGGGCATGGGCTCTGTCATTGCCCATCCATACAAATTGTTGACGTCGAAGTATATGAGATACTTGTCATCCTCATCAGGCTTGTACTACTCTCCCATGTAGGCATTATTCGCTTTGGCATATCGATTGCAGCACTGACTTATACCTCCACGTATACCTCGCTCGACAAACATCAACATATCTATGTCAGTCAGAAGCTCCAGTTTCACCTATAATAATGATAATAATTTAATATTTGTAAGTACATACTTCAATTAATATGTATTACCTGGGTATATTTGAGCATGGCATCCCAGCTCAAGCCGGGTGTTGTGTAATAATGAGCAGTGTCCAAGCCATAAGCCTCGAGACAGTTGCTTCTGAAATTCTCAAAGACTTCAGTGAGAAGCAGAACATCTGTCTTCAGATACAAATCGGAGTATTTTCCGAGAGTCTGCATGTTGAACGCTTGTCAGGCAGTCTTGGCGTGCTCATACTCTTTATCAGTGATGTGAGCCTCGTACAGGCTGCTGTAGAAGTCGTTTTGTGACGGAAGATTCGTCCCCTTCAGCTTATCATATGAGGAGCAGTAGTCATAGGGATAAACTCCCTGCCTCTTCAATAGAGCTATTTGTTCGGTCGTATATTTGTCATCTTGTTTGAAGACTCGTTCGAGGAGGTCAAGTCGCTCCAAGTAGGATGATAGCTTGTCCAATGAGGAAGCCATAAATCTGAATGAGTCTATGAATTGCAATATTATGTTCGTGCCTTCAACATATTTGCTGAAGGATATGTATTTCTCCTTCGTCAGTGGCAGTAGACTAACTCTTCCGGGGAAGCAAGTTGCAATCTCTCGCATGAATAGATGTGAATCATAATCGCTGAGATTGTGAAAAATCACAGGTATCATCCTCGAATCATGATAATTTATATTGCATGAGTTGTGTGCTGGACCTCGATACCTAAAAAAATTAATCAAGTTAAAATATATGACTATAAATAAAAGACAAATATACTTACACAGCAGTGAGATGACAGTGATCTCAGACCTTTTTGTCAGCTTCTTTGAAGGGTATGCGGCAAATATGGCAAATTTGAGCTCTTGCAAACTTAGCCTCTTCTGCAGATGTTAAATCTCTCATTGGTCGTGGATTCTCATACAGAGCATGTAGATGTAAAGCAAGGTCTTTGAGCTTCCTCATAAATTACTTAGCTGGAGTCTCATCTTGCTCCCTATCTTGTCTGTAGCATTTGTACTCTGATTGAGCATCATCGTAACTACATTTCACGAAGAAGCCGATACTGAATGCCTCGTGCTGTTGATAGGCTCTCTCATTGTCCTTCACTGGTTGCAGTAAACACTCAAAGTCAGCATACACTACATATGGCACTCTATTTGTATTGGTATGGTTTTTAAACTCCAATACACTGTCCTTTTTGTTAGTGGGAAGTATAATTTTGCAATGGTTCATTTTTTCACAGTCGATTGTATGCATTGCAAGTTTTTCAGACGTGCGAAAATAATAAAGACAACGGTCACATATAAATGTTTTATTTTGGCGAGTAGTTAATTGACTTCTCACCAACCGTGACAAATCTTTAATCCACACATAATGGAAGCTATGTGGAAAGTCATCAAAATCATTAACATGTACACTCTCTTCTTCTTCATCCTCATCTACATAGTAACTCTCCACAAGAAGCAGATTCACATGTTTCTCCTTCTTCAGTGCAGTCACATATCGTGGTAGAACAGTATAGACTTCACTCTTCTTCTTCTTCAAGAAGTACACATTCACTGATATATCGTTCTGCTTCTCAAACTTAACCACTTGTCGAGGGTCCACGGAAAATGTAATAGCTTTGAAATTATATTCATCAGCATATTGTATGTAAGCTGATAATCGATCCATGTTCTGTGTAACAGGATGTAGTGCAGACAATATGGCCCATTTGAAGCACTGATCATCATTGTTTTTTACATTAACACAAGCTTTCTTCCTTTTGATGAAATTGGGCAGTTCTATGTAAGAACTTCCTCTCATAGGATTAAACTTGTTGATATTAATAGCTAAATTTAGAATAGAACGTAACGACCAGCCTGAGTCTCGCTCTTGAAACTCCTCCATCGCAGCATCAATGGGTTGAATAACATTTGTGATAAACCACTCATTCAGGTCTGTTGTGGAGTATATTGAAGCTGTTCTTGTATTAAAATATTTAATATCCACAGTCTCCTGATCATCTTTGATAATCATGTACTCTGATGCCAGTATAGCATTCACTTTCACTGAGGTATGCACTTCAACAGCCCGTTGCACCTGTATGATAAATTGTTCACGAGCATCTTCCATGAAGTGTAAAAAATCCAAATGCCGGTGATTTGTAATTATACCTGTAATTACATCGTCCCAGCTAACCGTTGCTACATCATCGCCTATCTCAACGTTTGCTTGTCCAGCAACTGCTTCTGCAGCAGCTGGTTCAGCAATGCCTACTGACTCCGGGATTGCGAGAAGTCCAGCGCCAACTGGTTCAGCAATGGCTACTGACTCCGGGGTTGCGAGAAGTCCAGCGCCAACTGGTTCAGCAATGGCTACTGACTCCGGGGTTGCGAGAAGTCCAGCGCCAACTCGACGACGATCTTGTAAAAAATGTATAACACTACAGAGTAAAGCTATAGCAGCTTGCAGCTTCTGTCGATCAGCCACGGACAGTTCGGACGAACATAAGAAAATACGTGCAGACTGTAGAGTTACACGGCTGAGATTCAAACATCTAATGATATCATCATATTCAGCACTTTCGTTGGAGCATACCTTCCATAGCATATGCGCAGTGTCCTTAAAGTACTGAGCCATGATACTGCTCAGAAGAACTGCTTTGTTCTGACCAAAGTAGTGAACTGAGCACTTATCACCAGCACTGCTTCCTTTTATCCTACAGCAGAGCAGGGTAGACTGTTTCTGATTGGTCTAAAAAATTAAGAAGGGTCAAAACGGTGATAGTCAAGAGAGTGGGGGGTTAGTGGTAGCTGACAGGTATATAAGAAGCGATTATCAGTATGAAAATTCATTTACCCTATTGCTCTCATCGAGTCAGCAAGATGAAGAAGTATATCGTAGATGTTCAAGGTTTTAACATTACCTTGAACGAATTCGTTTTCAAGGAAGTAGCGGTGATACCTCTTGAGGAAGATCCTACACCATCAGTCTTCCTGTTCAAACCACCGTGTGCATGGGACAAGTTGCTGGATAAAAGCAAGTCTGAAAATCGCTGGCTTGAGGATAATTTCCATGGAATTATGTGGAGAGCAGGCAGCATACCATATGACGAGCTCAAAAATACACTGAGAGGTATACTACACGGGGCAGAGATATATGTGAAGGGACTAGAAAAAAGTAAAAGATTGAAGCGATTTTCCCCCGATTGGTAAAATTAAATTTAAAATAAATAAAATTTTTTTGTTTTCAAATTTAAACTACGAAAGAATTTAGATATTTTGTTTTATTTTTTAGGTTAGTATTCAACGTAGAGGAGATGGAATGCCCATCGTTGAGAAAACTACCTGTGGAAAGCGTGTTATGCAATAATCATAGATATGTTTCCAATGTATGTGCCCTACGTAATGCGTTGATGATTAAAACGTAGATGCTTCAACAACATCAACATTCTGTGAATGAATTAAGTGAATCGTTTCGTGCCATGTACATATAATCTAATGAATAATAAAGATATATTTTTTTAAAATGAATTGTTAATTATTATTTTACCTTTTTTCATCATTAGTGGATTTCACTTATAAAGAAAAAGAAGATTTAAATATACTTATTTTACTGCTGTATTGCTAAATATACACTTTATTTGAAAAATCGGAATTCTAAGAGTTTTTCATAAGAGAACACGATAAATTTCGAGAAATCGAAAGATGATTTTTAAAAAAATGATTTAAAAGTTTTGAAATGCAATTTCTTTTGTTTTTTTCAATATGAAGAATACTTTAAATTTACTATAAAAATTATTTCCATATAGTTTTTTGAGTGTGAATTGTTTAACGAATAATCCTTAATATTATAAGACAGAAGAGTGTGGATAAGGAGAGCGCAATTGAAATACTCTCGATTCCAAGAATCGCGCGGTGTGAATATCGGAACAAAGAGGAGGTGTGATAGATAACGCATGAGAGAGATTATAGCTTCGCTTGCATCATGCCCGCGCGCTCTATAAGACGCAAATTTAGATACGAGTATACATATGACTCGATAGCCGAGTGGATATGGTGCATGCTCAGTGATCTGGAGATAATGCGTTCGAATCCACCCTCCGGAGTTTTTTTTTCATATAAAAAATTATTTTTTGTAATGTTTAGTATTATACATAGTCGATAAAAAAGTAAATAAATTAATAGTTAACATTTATCCTGAGTCGGTAAAACAGTATTAATTAATAATAATAATAATTTACCTACAGCGCAGGGTCTTACCAACAGGGGAGCCGGCGTGAGCCATAAACCGCAAGGGGAGCGGGTGAGCCAGAAACGGGGGTGGGCTTCGTTTGCGTCATGCCCGCTCGCGCTATAAGACGCTTATTTAGATGGGAGTATACATATGACTCGATAGCCGAGTGGCTAAGGTGGCTGCTCAGTGATCTGAAGATCGAGAGTTCGAATCCACCCTCCGGAGTTTTTTTATTTCATAAAAAAATTATTTTGTCATTTAGTATATTACCATAGTCGATAACATTAAATAAATTAATGAAATTATTTAGTATTATCCTGAGTCGGTAAAATAGAAATTATTATAATTTACCTAGCGCAGGGTCTTACCAAGAGGGAGTTGGCATGGGGGGGGGGTGATCTAGAAACCGCAAGGGGTAAAACGGCAAGGGGGGTGAGCCAGAAAACACAAGGGAAGGGGATGAGCCAGAAACCACAAGGGGAAGGGGGTGAGAGGCAAGGGGAGGGGTAAGCCAGAAAACACAAGGGGAGGGGATGAGCCAGAAAACACAAGGGGAGAGGGTGAGCCAGAAAACACAAGGGGAGGGGATGAGCCAGAAAACACAAGGGGAGGGGTGAGCCAGAAACCACAAGGGGAGGGGTGAGAGGAAAGGGGAGAGGGTGAGCCAGAAAACACAAGGGGAGGGGATGAGCCAGAAAACATAAGGGGAGGGGGTGAGCCAGAAACCACAAGGGGAAGGGGGTGAGAGGCAAGGGGAGCGGTGAGCCAGAAAACACAAGGGGAGGGGATGAGCCAGAAAACACAAGGGGAGAGGGTGAGCCAGAAAACACAAGGGGAGGGGATGAGCCAGAAAACACAAGGGGAGGGGATGAGCCAGAAAACACAAGGGGAGAGGGTGAGCCAGAAAACACAAGGGGGAGGGGGTGAGAGGAAAGGGGAGCGGTGAGCCAGAAAACACAAGGGGAGGGGATGAGCCAGAAAACACAAGGGGAGAGGGTGAGCCAGAAAACACAAGGGGAGGGGATGAGCTAGAAAACACAAGGGGAGAGGGTGAGCCAGAAAACACAAGGAGAGGGGATGAGCCACAAAACACAAGGGGAGGGGATGAGCCAGAAAACACAAGGGGAGGGGGTTGGGTTATTGGTGAGGGGGGAAAGGGGAGGGGGTGTGTTGGGTTACTGAGCCAGAACCATCCTGAGCCAGAACCGTCCTAGCTGTACTACTTGGCCAACTTATTAAAATTGACCAACCCTTGACCAATGGTCGTCTTCGGTTCGCAAATGCACTCGCCTTCGGCTCGTGCTAGCTTACCTTCGACTCGTACTGCAACCCGACACTCGGTCTAAAAAGACCCACTTTACGCCCTTGGCACACAATATACTATTACATGCCTGTACTTTAAAAAATGAGATTTGCTGAAAATTGCAACGTGAAGTATTTTTTACTCGAAATAAAAAACTAATTTCAAATTTAGAAAAAAAAATGAAGGTTGAGTAAAATGTTATATAATTGAATATTTGGTTCCTTATTCAATAGTTTTATGATAAGAAATATTTCAAAAACATGATGATATCTTCATTATTGGCATTTTAAGTTGACAAACTAAGTTTAAGAAAATTAAATCGCAATTTATTAATAATTTACTTCAAAATTATACCTTTGGAAAGGGGGCAAAGCATTTATTAGTCCAGCGTTGGTTTATCCAAAAGTCTACGCTCATAGTTCATGACTGTAGACGAGTGGCACCACAACATCATATCATTGAATATAAATAAAATTTGAAATTTTGTCGAATGAGCTTACGTTTAATTCATAAATAATATTTTTTTTTATTTTTGCAATGAGTATGGATTATTTAAATTAAAAAAGAATTATTTATGAATAGCTCATTCGACAAAATTTCAAATTTTATTCATACTCGCGCATGAGTTTCAATGATATGACGTCGCGCCACTCGTCCACTGTTATAAACTATGAGCGTAGACTTTTGGATAAACCAACGCTGTTTATTACCCAACGTCTCGATCTTTATCAATGACGCAAGCACTATTGTAAATATTTACGCGCACTTTGCTGATATGTAGATTATGTTGCCAACACTAATTGGTATTAAAATATGAGCATACAATATAGCAACATTAAACAATATAAAAAATCTTTTAATTACTACGCAATCATATTTTGTTAAATAATAAGTTTTTTTTAATTAAAAAACACGTAGATATCAAAAAATCTCTTTAATTAAGAATGTACAAATGATTATAAAATATGAATTCTATGATAACAATTCGTTGACTTAATGTTCACATCACAATGATATCTTTGTAATAAATAAAAATCATTGTTATTGTAATTGTCATTTTCTAAGTAAAAATTAAAATTAAGGGGGTCATAGACCTATAGGCCTTTGAGGTCAAAACCACTTGAAAAAATAAAATATAATTAGTTACATATATTAATAGTATATTATAAGTATGCATAATTTCTGATAAAATAGCCCAAGATATAATCCGTAGACCAATTTTATTCAGAGATATTGCACTGCCAAGATTTTTCCTTTGGCGTAGTTTTTAAAAACAAGTACTCCATAAATTTTCATGGGACAAGGCCTGAAATACTCTAAATTCATCCAGTTTTCTACGTAAAAGTTGGAAATATCAAATTTCTTGAAACGGATTAAATTGAAACATACAATTACTAGAGAATACAAATATAGAAAAACATTTATAGAATTGATATTTAATATTACAATACGATAACTGAAATGTAGAAGTTAGAAATAATAAAAGTAGAAAGAAACAGAATCTAGAAATCAATAAAAATCAACAAATGAAACCAAGAAAATATATGTAGTACGAAAGACATTTATAGAAAATACTTAAGACGAACGCCACAAATATAGAAGAAACTATAGTTTTTTCTATATTTTTTGGTAAGATTTTCTACACGCGTGGCATTTGTCTTATGTATTTTCTATAAATGTGTCTTTCGTACTATATGTTCTCTTGGTTTCGTTTTTTGATTTTTATTGGTTTCTAGACTCTGAGATATACTTTCTACTTTTATTATTTCTAACTTCTATATTTCGGTTATCGTATTGTAATATTAAATCAATTCTATAAATGTTTTTCTATATTTGTATTCTCTAGTAATTGTACTTTCTGATCGAAACGCATTGGGATAGTCGTGCATCTGTTAATGAGCCGCAAATATTCTATTTTTAATTTTCTGAATGGTAAGGCGTCTGTCTATCACTTTCTCTATCTTTCTAGACCCACCTGTGGCAGTATGAAATTAGTTTATTCTGTAGATATATTTATGTATTTCCTCATTCTGTTAATCGTGCTTTCTGTTATAAATCCTGTATGATAAGCCGGCTTCTGCTAATGAGGCGCGCGTGTTCTATTTCTAATTTTTTGAAGGATAAGGCTTCTAACTATCAGCCTTTTGATATATATAGACCCATCCGCGCGCAGGAGAGCCGTTGCGCTACTCTTTCGCGTTCTATTTCTCGAAGAAAATGCTCAGGTTTCGATCTAAATGGTCAAAAAAAATATGAAAAATACACTTTTTGAGATATAAGACGTTTTGTATTTTTTGAAGGTGAAAATGGAAAATTTCGGAAAAACTGCCTACACCATTGGAAAGCTGAGGAAAAAATACGTCGGAAATGCTTATGAAACAATCTTTTTAGTTACATTTTAGTATCATAAACATGAGTTAGAAATAGCACGATTTGGCGCTCGCGCGCGGCGCTGGGGCAGTTGACGTGAAACGCCTCATATAGGTAAGGCGATATTATGTATCAATATTTTTGCTTACCTCGGGTATTCGTCCGTCAGATTTTTGTATTGAAGGTATATCTATATTTTCGTAGATATAGTTTCTTTAGCCAAAGCCCAAAGCAAACAAAATATTGGAATATTACTACTCTGAAGCAATGTACTCTAATCTGCTGCATGTTTACCACGAGCGTTTTTTTTTAACTATAAAAATTTAATTATTTATGATTTTATTTCCTTAACAGACATATAACTGAATATAAAAAGTTGTACAAAATTATAAACAAAACTATAACCGAGTGTGGAAAAACACTGAAATTGGAACATAAATGAAAGTTTTTTACAATCTTACATAGATAACAGTTCTTTTTCGAAGGCATTTCAAATTTACATTTTTCCAAATACTTCCATTTAAAAATATGAGGAAGCGAAAAATATTTTAATATTCTTAAGGATATTTATATTATAATTATGTCCGTTACTAAAAATTTTGCATATATACAAATAAAAAAATGCTTTTGATACAAAACTTTAAAACTATTTTTTATTTTATTTCTATTTGTGTGGTCAAATATAAATTATAATGACATGTGGTCAAGTTGAAATCTATGTCATTGTCTAATTTCAGTACATATTTCAAGTATACATGATTGTATTATCAATATTCATACATTAATATTGTTTTTCACAGGTGTAAAAGCAACCAGATTGGATTTTTTCCGGGAGTATGTCTTTGTGACCCCTATACTATTAATCTTTGCGATATACTTTCTTACAAGATCAATATTACCCCTTTTTGGTTTTCTGTTTAGGGAAGTATGATATTTATTATTATTCAATTTATTTTCGAAGATGTGTACTTCAAATTGTTTTTTTTCTTGCATGTAGCTTATTTACTAGTATTACATACATTACGGTTCTAAGATCATTGGCTATGAAAGTATTTACTATGAGGTTTATCACGATTCGTGGCCTCAATATGAACGACTTTTTAAGACCCATCCACTAGTATTTCTGTCAACTTTTACGGGAATTACACAATGTAAAAAATATAATGAAATGCGAGTAAATGTTGCAATATTGTAGAAAAATCCCAGAAAAATTTCTTACGTTTTCATATTCTCTTTAAATAAATTTTGAATTTTCAATCCTTAAAAGTGTTAGAAAAAATCTCAAAACAATTTGCTATATGTACCGATTTTACTGTTTATCTCACAGAAATGAAATGTTTAAGCCAAGAAAAAAAAAATTCGATCATTAATCGATCGAAATCTGATTTTCATCACGAAAGAGCAACTTACAGCGTAGCAGCAACTTAAACTGTCCGACATGAAATTTACAGTTGGTGCGAGGAATTCGAAAGTATGAGATGAACTAACCGAATTTGGATTAATCGATTTCTTCGGTGCGTCTAGTATAGTTGTATGCGATTTCAGTTCTTTGCAGATCTAACGGTCTTTGAGGATTGTTTTTTATATATTAAGGGTTGTAATAGATACATTTGACTGGTTAGTAGCTTTGGAGTGACAGTATTTTTATTCTTCGAAGAGAACAGAACAGTTTATTTAATCTATTGCTCTTCGTAAAAATTCATTGGCACGTATAGCTTCCTCAAACTAATGTGTAGATTCCTTGTTTTAATTTTTAATGCCCAATAACTATTTTTCTCACTCTAAAAAATTGACAATAAATTGTAATTTGTTGAAAACAAAAATTTATGAATCGCAGTACGTATGTTTTACTTATAATTAAAAAATATAACGTAGTTCTTATTAGTTGAATAATATTCCAAAAAACGTTTTGAACAATAATTTTATGAAATTTATCATTTAAAATGATGACAATTTTTAATTCATATTATTAGTAAATAATTAAACTGGTGAAGTTCGATCACAATTGTGTGAGCTGCCTCGTCCGAAGAGATCAAATAGGTAGTAGCGCTTATTTCTGTACGTTCTGCTCACAGAGTTTAAGGAACTAGTCATCTCTAAGTGCGCTTCGCACGCCGTAATTTGTTTTTGTAACCTAGCAACACATTACTCCCACCAACCAAATCACGAATAAATTGATATAACAAATCCATCATTTTTTAAGATAGGATTCGAATTGAGCCTCTGTGTGTTGGTTTCCATAGTAAAGTCATTACATTTTAAAGTCTATCGTAACCATGTATCGGGTGGGCTAATTTTCGGGTTGGGTCTATTTGATCTCTTGTTGGTAGATGTTTAAAGAACAATGAGGTTGCCATACCGAGTATTCATTTATTGTTACGAACAAAAAATAACTATTTGTTATAATATAACTAGAACATGTAATAGAAGATAAATAATAGTACATTTCGACACGGGTGCGGAAGGTGATTATTTAGCTCGCGTGACGTTTTCGCACGAGCGAAGCGAGTGAGAAAAGTCACACGAGCTAAATAATCGACTTGCGCACTAGTTTCAAAAGGTATTTTATACCACGAGAGCCGAAAAATCATGCCAAAGTTGTGATTTTGAGGTTAGAGTGATATAAAATAACTTTAATCGTTATTATTAATGTTAAGGATGGTTGATGCAAATTCTTCGTTACTAATAAGAGGTTTATTATAAAACCTTGTAAAAACTGAAGATTTACTTGACCATCCAGCCGCTCGTCTTATAATATCAACATTCATCCCTTTGCGAGCGGCCGCAGATGTGGCTGCATGTCGAGTACTATGCGCAGTGAAAAAATTTGTATTTATACCGCTATTTTTTAACGTTTCCTTTATCCATCTAGCAATAGTTTGTCTTGTAGCTGTATAATGCGGTTTTTTGAACGTGATAATAGTATATTTCAAATTTTTCACCGTAGAGGAAATTATCTATATCAGTGTCTTCTACAACTGATCTGACGATGCTATGCAATGCTGATGTTATAAAAGATCTTCGAGTTAAAGAGATTCCGTGGTGTAGATGGACTAAAATTTTTCCAACATTGCTTATTGCGTCGAATACATTCGATATATCTGGAATTTCTTGCGTAGTTTTATATGTAAGCATTTTTGTTAAAATTTGTTCCAATGTACTTATTGCTACGTCCAGTTGATTTTGCGCTGTAACCTGAAAGAAATCTTTACAATGAGCAATTGGTGATAGAGCGATCTTTACTTCAGGTTTTAAAGTAGGCGCTTTAATGGTTTTGCAATTATCTGGAATCAAAAACTTTTTTAATAAATCTTGTTTAGCTTCTTTGGGCAAACCTGATTTTAAGATTTTGGTCCTTAAGTCTGCGATGTTATCGTGTATTGGAAGATCAAATTTATCGTTATCAAAAACGTCATTACCGAGTAGGTTCAGTAACCTCATATGTGAGTCAGCGACTTCCTTATCAGTGCCATCTTTCTCATCAGATTCATTTTTTGATTTTCCAGAATCTTTTTTTGTATTATCACCGTTATTTTCGTCTTTACTTTCTTCGTTATTGTTACCTTTGTTGTCATCTTTAGGTACAGAAGGTGCTTGAACTGCGTTCAGCAGATACACCGCTCCTCGTGCGTTTTAAACATGACGGACCTTCTCGTCCCTCTCATCCTCTATAAATTTTCTTTTACGATGTCGATTATAGTTATCGTCATCTGAGAATGTTATTTTCACTTATTATTAAATATAATTACGTATTGATAGTAAATATCTCGTATAATAAAAACTCATAATTCGAATTCTTTAAACTCTGTGAGCAGAACGTATATAAAGTAGCGTTACTACCTATTTGATCTTGAGGACGAGGCAGCGAAATACCATTATCTGTTACTGTCAGAATGTATTTTTATTAATTAATCATTTTAGCATAATAACTTTTCTAATAATAGTCAAAACAATTGTAATTACTATCAACTATCAAATATAATTTCAATACTAAACTAAATATTATAATAAAAGAATTGATGTTAATTATTTATTTATTCATATAATGTAGCTGCGTCATGTTGTGGAATAATATTTTATGGCATTACACTTGGGGAAATAAAAAAATTTATGTAGATTTATTCCCAATATTCTTCTGGAGGCCAGTGCTATTCGTAGCCTTCGGGACACATTCTGCGATGGCAAGAAATGTTCTTGCGTCATCACGGCCGTTACAAAAACACCTATTACAGTCATTAAAATACGTCTTTCCAGGAACGCACTTTCTATATGCTGAAAATTCAGTTACAATGTTTTGATAAACATGAAATAGACGAGTTAATGATAAAATTAGATATAAAACAATCGGGATTTAATTTTCATAATATGAATTAAAGTTTGTTGAATTCTCATATTCATCCACAAAGCGTAACTCTGAATTCACTTAAAGGTATCTGATGATGAAAATAGTTTGTCTGACTTGAGCCTAATTGTGAAATTTAAAGTACTTTTTAAGATTTTTATTTATAATTAAAAGATATTAACAGCTGTCTTGTAAAGTTACACACACACATACACACACACACCCACAGACACACACACGCACACGCGCGCGCACACACACACACACACACACACACACACACACACACATACTTTGTGAACAAAAATATAATAAATTACACATGTTTTAAATAAAGTAACTTGAGGTGATTCTGCCGCACATCTAATTTGGCTAAAACATACATTTCCTCGACACCACTTTAAGGGGGGGGTATGGTTAATTCGTAAAAAAAATGGGTCATTTTTAATGATTTTTATATTCGCTCCAATAAATGAAAATTTATTTTAATAAAAAGTATACGATTCAGTAACTATTGTACAATATTCTGTGAAATTTTCATTGAAAAATATTAAAAATTAAGCCGTTGGCAGCAATTCTGCGGAGGTGCCTTGACAAAATGTTGTTTTGCGGTGGACAGCATATCTCAGCACTGGATCGCCTGAAATTAAAAATTGAAACATATATCGTTAGATAAGCACATTCTCGAGGTAACAACGAGAGGGATTTTTTTTTTTCGATTTTTCAATTTTTGGTGACATAAAAACAAAACTTTGACATAAAAACACCGATTTTTGCTAACAAAATTGACACATTTGTTACTGTAAAATTGTTAATAATTAAAAAAAAAAAAAAGCTCTCGTTGTTACCTCGAGAATGTGCTTATCTAACGATTTCTGTTTCAATTTTTAATTTCAGACGATCCAGTGCTGAGATATGCTGTCCACCGCAAAACAACATTTTGTCAAGGCACCTCCGCAGAATTGCTGCCAACGGCTTAATTTTTAATATTTTTCAATGAAAATTTCACAGAATATTGTACAATAGTTACTGAATCGTATACTTTTTATTAAAATAAATTTTCATTTACTGGAGCGAATATAAAAATCATTAAAAATGACCCATTTTTTTACGAATTAACCATACCCCCCTTAAGGAAAAGTATGTGTGTGTGTGGTGTGTGTATGTGTATGTGTGTGTGTGTGTGTGTGCGTGCGGGATGCGTGCATGCGTGCATGTGTATACTGTTCCAAAGCTAATTTAATTTTTGGAGTATAAGGATTTTTTTCTAGTAAAAGATAAATTGTATCTTTATGTATGTTTATATCGACGCCCCTTACGAAGACTAGCACTTTTCATGGCGTCCTCACGAAAGATTAGCACATTTCCCAAAACTGCAACGTCGAAAACGCCGAAAACTAGCATAAGTCACGACTTTGAATCTACGAAGGATTGACTTATATACCTTAAAATGCAAGCACGGGTGCGTGCTTCTTGAACAATTGGCAAATTCTCAAACGCAAATCAAACAAATTTCTTTAAACTTTTCCAAACGAAAATTTTTTTAAGATGGTATGCATGTCTTATTTTGTTATATGTTATTAACCCTTTAATATCGAGGCCAATTTCCTGACGAATAAACATTCTCGAAAATTTCAGAGAAGTTTTCTGACTTATTTATGCAATAAAAAGTTTTTTCAATTTTTTAAAAATATTTCGACTTCTGTGCATCCAAAATGATTTAGGTCGGTGTTCAAATCAGAAATAGTAGATACGCGTCAACCATATTTATTTTAAAATTATGATATTAGTAATCGAGAGAAACGAAAATAGTCAATATAGCAAATATTCTACAGTCGGCACTAAATGGTTAAGAAAATTTTAGCAATATCCTCTACTTTGTTTCGCTGAAATACATGTTTTGGAAGGTAAGTAACTAGAATTTAACAAATGTATCTACTTTATTGAAAGTTTAATTTCTATAATATCAATAATTTTTGTAAGATTAATAAAAAATGTATATCAGGGCTCAGGTATATACCCTTGATAGCTGGTAGAAAAATATCGAACCGCTTTCTATGCCGATATGACGAAGTTAAACCTTTAGGCAAAAAAAAATTCGATCATCGATCGATCGAAATCTTCAGGATACAGTGTCCGACGATGAGGTATAATTTCATGCGATTGCGCAGTTTCTTGCAGAGGTAACGGCCTTTGAGGTTGATTTTTATATTTAATTTTCTAATTTTAATTGATTTTGAGCTAGATAAATTTTATTGGTTATTATTTTTGTAGTAACAGTATTAATATTGTTATTCTTCAAAGAGAATAAAAATAAATTTTGATTAATATATTTTCAATCCAATTTAATTTTTTTTTCTTGATACAAACAAAATATTGGAAATATGATTCGAAGATAAAAAAAAATCTAATTCATAATACTAAAATTATAATTATTAAATAAATATAAGAATTTAAATTAAATAAACTTTGAATTGAAATTCATTTTATTTTCAATAGATCATTTCACCTAGCTACTGCATCTCACAAATAAGAGTAAAATTAAGAAATAATATAAATATAAATGGAATGATGTCAAATTAAAAAAATTATAAAATATGTATATAATTAGTTGCCATAAGTGTTATATCAATTTTTTCAATGAATAAATTTAAAGTATCATGTAGACGATAAAGTTGCACGCGTTAACATTTTTTTTGGGCGACATGCTGATGTAATAAAATTTTCCTCATAAAAAAAGTAACCTTGATGATAAGAATTGATGAAGTTATGTTTATTGCCTTACATTTGTTTGTACTGAAGCTTTTTTTTTAACATGCTTGCTTCATCTTTATTCTACCATAAAAATTTGTTGTTTAAAAAATGTAAACGATTTACATAGCCATTGTACCTATCATAACTATCTTGATTATTAATTCTATATATACTTACCGTGTAGAAAAAAAACGATACAATAGCTTACCAATAAGTAATGGCTTTAAGGAATTTGAGAGGAAAGGCGCAAGAAAAACCACAAAATTGATCTTTTTATATGAATTTTAATTGTCATAACCCTGCCAAATACATTAATAATATTAATATTAAACATAATAGTACCAATGATAGCGGTAAGGATAATGATAATCATAATATTACCTAAAATATCTCAACCGTCTCTGTAATGTGTCATTTATCATCGCAATAAAAGGGGGGAGGGGGATGAAGCCGTCTGTTCTTAATAAGTCGCAGCGTATTGTGAAACATGCGGATCGATACAATAATATATTTCATCTAGATGCCCGATACATTTATGTACTAAAAAATACGAATTATTTATACAACGTACGGATATACTGAATCCTTCGGTGTTCTCAAAGAGTGAGATAGAGTTAAGGGAGATAGAGAAAAAGAAATGAAAAAATAAAGAAAGAAAGAAAGCCTATATAGGAATACAATGTAGTCCACGTGTCACCGAGGCGGGGGAGGCATCATATCCACATCGTACATGTGTCGTCGACTCGCCCCGCTCGTGAAAAAGAAATTTAAACATTTCGCGCATCGGCGTGTATTACAACGTCGTCGTCGTCGTCGTATTTCTTGTTTCGCCTCGTATCAATGTACACATAATAACACTTTGCTTTCCCCTATAATCGCCGAGCCAACGGTCAATAAATATAAATATACCCGAATTCGACGTGTACGCTAATCTGTCTCTTTCGTTCTCCTCTCTTCGCGGCCGCTATAGAACTTTCGCAACGCGAGATATTCGCTGAAAGACAGAGAGAATCGCCGCACGCATACATATATATACGACGCGAAGTTTTGCTTCTCCTCTCTCGGCGGATTCGAAACGGAAAGAAAGAATTATGCGGAGAGAAAACACGCGGCTAGCGCGGAGTAGAAGAAGTGTATGTATTGCATCTGCGTGTATTATAACCATTTTGTTTGTGTTTAACTAATATAGGCATATATAAAAGCGGAGAAAAAGTATAAGGAGAGTTTCTGAGTGTGTACTTTTTTTTCTTTTCTTACTTCGTGCGGAGAGTAATGCCTTCTCTGTTTATACTGCAGCGTAAGGTGGCGATAAGACATGGGTGGGTGTGTGTGTGTGTATGTGGTTTTTTTTTTCATCGGTCTTTTATAGTATTATGCGCGACGTGTATATAAATTTACAATACATTCTTCTTAACGCTTAGTAGTTGGCGGCGCGCGGAAGTTGCGCTCTTCGCACTTCTCGAGTCCCGTTATTCCCCCAGTGTGTTATCGCTCGTTCAAACAACAAACTTTTTTGACATTTATTATATTTCAAAATATATTGTTCTCTCGCGATATTGCACTGTTTTTCATTAAAGTATAAATTTAAAATTACACTTTCTTTTACAAAGAGAAAAGTATTCACTTAAAAGATAATCGGCCAAAATAGATTTCGTGCATCTTTTAAACTTATTTGATTTGAAATGAAGTCACTGTACTGAAATACATACACAACGGAAAATTCAGAATAATAAACGTCAGATACGTCATTGTCGGCAAAACTTTCCGCGCTCCTCGCTATACATATAAATCCGTACGAGATCCGAGAGATTTACTGGCCCCCATTGGTTATATTAATATTTGTGAAAATTATATACATTGTTGCGTAGGCAATCTACTGAGAAAACTTCTCGTCGATGCTCGATATAAAGACAGAGAACAACGTCTATATATCCCCTTCGTTTCGCCTTTTATCTTCTATATATATATTCTTATGCATTATACGTGCCTTACTTCACGGTCCTGTAACAACATTATTTTCCATGGTTCTCAAGTTCGGCTAGCCGCATTTTGTTTAGCTATACTGTCCCTTACAAGTCCTATATTTCGCTGCGATAAATTCGAAACCTATTGCGAGTTGCGAAATCGCGCGTTGCAGATAATGCGGTAATTAGTTTATTATTGCTTATGCGTTTACGTAGTTAGCGACTCTACTTTGGCCAAATGCGCAGAAGATTTTTTTATGTTTTCGTTTTTTTTTTTTAATATAGAGATTTGGCACGAGATTTTTTTTTTCGAGTTTGATAAGCTCTCAAGATGTATTTTTATTGTAAGATGTAAAACCTGTGTCTACTGTAAATTATTCGGATTCGTAGTATGCAATTATCGTTAGTGTGCTTTATTGTAGGCTGGTGTAGTAGTTAAGAGGAATAATGCAAGTTATGCGATTATGCGAATTCTTTTATTTTGGTGATGAGCAGCACCAGTATAGTTTTTGAGCACCGTGTAAGACGAATTTTCCACCTGCGAATTCTAAAACGAATTCAAAACTTTACCTAGAGTTTATTGCCAAAAAGTTTATTTTAGCCGAAACGTTAGTCAAAATTCAAATATAACTATATGTATTAATTTTCTTTAAATTTCTTATTATCTTTTAAATACTTATATGTTTACCTTTATTGCTGATTAGCATACGATCGCGATGTCGGATATATTAATTTTTCGTTCGTTAAGGCACTGAGATGCATTGTTTTCAGAATTTTCGAAATATCATACAATCACGAATATTGCGCAAAATTTTATTTAGTAAAATTCGGAATCGTCTTCTAAATTTCTCTCAAACAACCTTTGTTCGCAATCCATCAAATCATTTACAAATTTCGACAGCTTTGTCTATTATGCAAAAACGAACCGATTTCAAAGACTGCAAAGAATGCAAAAATTTCAAACTAACCTACGCGAAAGTACATAAACACCTCTGCCAGCGTGTCTCGCGCCTAGAGCGACTGCTTCGCTCGACGCGCAGCTGCAGCAACGGTATCGGTCATCAAGGGAGCAGCGCTAACTCGTGCGCACGCGCGACGATTTTCGGATTGAATTACACACAATGCGCCGCTTAACACGTTGCCGCGCGATAATGCGCTAATAGCGCGAGAACTTCGCGGTAGGGGGATAATTGGTCCGAGGCTGTGCGTATGTTTTGCATTTTTATGAACGCGTGGAATTTGAGCGGTGCTTTTGTTGCTGAAAAGAATTTAGAAGACAACGTTGTTATAGTTTTAGGAACAAATAGTTTTCGTTAGTTGTTTTTCTTTTCTTCTTTTTTTTAAGATCGATTGGTCTACAGATTCAGATCAAGCTTCGAGCCAACGGTATTACAAGCAATTTCGTCACCTTATATACGGATTTATCCACGATGTGTATATTATAATATGTTCATTGCAACTTCAAGCATATCTACTTTATCGATATTGATATATTCATTAATTTGTAAACGTAATATATTATGAGATATATTTTGTTAATTATTATTGAAAAGGTGCGATATCTCTTATTCACTCGATTTTTTTTTATAACGTAAATCACAGTAAAAGATAATAATTATCTTAACAATTTGATCGCGAATAGTTTGCTTATATATAATGTTTTTCTTCTTCTCGCTATTCTATTTACAAGACACGTATTTATATAGAAATTTAATTTGACAGCTGTTATTAAATTCTTCTCGTTTGTCGCTCTTAAGTTCATAATTCACTAACGATTTCCCTGTAATTTTTTCGCCCCCGTCGAACATCCTTTGAACGAAACGCAATACACAGAAAGTCTCTTGGATAAAAAGAAAAACACACAATGGCCGAACCACGATTCTTTTTTTTTTTTTTTTTGTTTTATTCTCCGTCAGCCGAACGTGTTTCGAAAGGCGCGCGGCCGCTGTACTCGCGCGAAATTCACTTACTCTGTAAGGCACTATTATGAACTTAAGGCCTAAATGCGCAAAGTTTTCCCATACCATTCGTATCAAGGCACTATAAAGAGTATCTCTACGCAGATATAACCGCATTTTTTCGTAGGAGACAATGCGATTTTCAACGACGCATATCTGGGCTGTTTTTTTTCTTCGTTCATTTCTATATACGATAAAACATTTCGTTATTTATTTTTTTTTTTTGTCGCGTACGTTGCATCGATACACACAACAACTGGCTCTACGGTATACTGGCATTTCGTTTCTCCTCGTCGCTTCCATCGGTCTGTGGAACTCGCAAGAGTGCATTTACAAGTGGATTATGCGGTAAATAGTCGTAGCTCATATAAATAAATGGCTCGCGCAAAGCGTGGCTCCAAGTTTATGTCTCGAAGAAAGTAAAAATCTGCACGCTAAAGTATATCCGTGTATTCAACATTATGATATATCCATCACACTTCGGATTATGCAAGGTTACAGTATTACTATTATATTATTGGTTATAAATATCAACGAAAACCAGGTAGACAAATAAAATCATGGCTTATTTTCATCAAAATAATAACAACAATCACATATATACCTTTCACGGTACAGACAATTACTTCCCATCGACGCCTCCGTATTTACATTCACAAACCGCGCGCTTGGTATCCTGTCGCGTTAGCAACGCCAAAAGAAAACACTTGCAAGCTCGATATACACCTGAATATTCGCGAATCGACGGTCAACTTGAATTTTTGCCCTCGCCCTGCACTCTAGCCAAAAAAGTTGTAATATAATTTCCCCAACAACAGACCCAACGACGCCATTTACAAAAAATGTTTTCGACCTTTCGATTCGCATAGAAAAACGTTTTCGTACAAAAATATATCGTCGATTCGCGAACCTCGTAAATGAAAAGGTATAATATAGCGGCCCTCTGCGATGGATACAAGTCTCGCGCTATATATTATATATATATAGTATATATCTCCCAGACGATCGAGCACCTTGTACTTCAGCGTTTATTATTGATAATTCTGTTTTCTTTTTTCTCTATATCTCTTTACATAACGTATTATAATTATAGCGCGTGTGTGTATGTGTGTGTGTGAGAGGGTGTGTTTATATATAATAGAATATCGCGCGCGACACGCGTGTATACCTCTATATACGAGGAAGGAAACTATACTTCCTCTCTTCTGTCGACGCGCGATGAATGAAAAAAAAAAGTGCTTACTCGCGCTCCGCGTGAAGATTTAAACGGACCAACGTGACACGCCACCACGTGGGTAATACTGGCTTCGTTTAAAATTATAAAGTTAACTCAATATTCACAACGATACATACGGTTGGGGCGCGCCTTCCCACGGGCGAAAGCGTTTCTTTTTTTCGTCTGCGCTGCGCTAGTCAAGAACGCTGGGGAATTCATTTTATTTAAATACATTTATATAGGTCTATGAACATTTCCGTCTTGTTACAAGGTTTCTCACAACGTCGCGTAATATATAGGCTTATCCGTAATCGACGAAGGGTTACTCCAGAATGCAGTTTTGATTAGCGCACCGAACCGTCTTCGCCCGCGTTATAACACTCGCCCGCTATATACTTATATATGATATAATTATTCGCATCATCGAGTCGACGGCTGATTGTCCTTCTCTTAAACGCGAAATTCTTTTGTGCAGCACATCAAAATATACAGACACACATTGCAAATGAAACTCGCCCCCATCGCATATGTATATACATACCCATGCTTGTTTTTTTGTTCTACCATCGTCATTGCTTCTCAACCACCGTACAAACGCTCGCGCGATCACGATTTGATAATATATATCATTTTACTTCTGTTCAACTGAGCATGCTAAGTCCCAAGCTCCGTCACCGGAGTTCCTAAACTGTAAATTCGCGTAATTATTATTATGTATATGTATTTATATGTATAACTATATGTATGTATATCGATAAATCTTATGTCCGCGTGATTTTTTTTATAATTTTAAATATATATATATAATATATTCATATATTTATATTTATATATATAATAGAATTCTCTTGTTACCCATATTATCAATAATAATTCACTAAGTAATAGACAACTTATACGATTAGCTCCCTAGGCGCTTACTGGCTCTAAGTTCGTCTCTCTCTCATTAATTTTTTTTTTCACAATATTCTTCTTCTCGTTTACGCATTTTTTGCTCTGTCCTTCGTTGGTACCATGAAAGAAACAATAGGAAAGACAAAGACGAATGCGCGTGTACGTGTGTATAATGTGTACGTATGTGTATGTGTGTGTATGTATGTTTTGCTCTAGACTAGTTGAGCTGGCCCTCATTATTTATATTATATATTTATATATGTATATCGCGACGCGTATAATATTTTCTCGTTTAAATTAGGAATTCGAATTTCTTCTCAACAAAGTAAAATTGGCTAAAAAACAGAAAAATAATATTCTATTAATAAAATAATAATATAATAATTAATTAATTCATACAGATAATAATGCTCTTCTCTCTCTTTTTTTTCTTTTTATATATTCACTCGCGTCTAGCTGAACCCGCAGCGCTCCGAATTTCCCTATAACGACCGGTTATCTCATCCCGGTATTCCCCTAAATAAATTCAATTTATATCTCGCGACGCTCTCCTTCCACATATCATCATCCACCTCCTCTTCAAATCGTGTGCATCAGGTATCGCAGAGTGTGACAAACTTTAGGCCCGACTTGGTCCGATCACAGAAGCGATAACGAAACCTTCCTCCACTTTTGTGCACAAGTTCATCGCTGCCTCTGAGACCCTTACAAACATATCTCTCCAAACCATCGTCGCATATGTATTGTATGAATGTATGTGTGTATGTGTGTGTGAATCGTTCAGGTCCCGAGTGTATAACGTGTGCACGTGTTTTTTAATTAATTATTTATTTAATTTTTTTTCTCATATATATATATATATATATCTCGTCGTCGTCGTCGTCGTCCCTTCGTTACCCTATCGCGCGCGCGCCGCGCGGGCCTGAGGCCCATCGTCATCAGTGCCTCTTCATGTGCAGCGAGAGGTGATCGCTGCGCGAGAACGAGCGCTGGCAGAGATGGCACTTGAACGGCTTCTGGCCGGTGTGCTTGCGGTAGTGCCGCGTCAGCTCGTCCGAGCGGGCGAACTTCCACGTGCAGCCCTCCCACGTGCACTGGTACGGCTTCTCGCCTGTAACCATGACGAACATTTTTTGGTTATTAGGTGAGTGCGCTGATATGAAAGTATGGCTTGGTTGTTTAATTTCGAGAGTCTCGCCTGTTTTACCGACTGCTGGATTGTGGGAATTCATTTCGATTGACATTTCAACCTGACTTTATTGTTTAATTGAGGAGATTTCAACGCTATATGGAAAGTTAGTTTTCAATTATTATACAAAAACTTAAAAATGTCCGTAGGTTCGTTAATTTAGGACTCCACATGTCCGTAAATTTTAGTTATCCTTTTTTTTAATCATTCGAATTATTGAATACTTTGGTGTCGGTAAAACAGGAATATGAGTCGGCAACAACTTCAATTTGTAAAATGCAACATTATTAAATTTTATCTGATATTATACATATAATCTGATTGTGCATAACTACACCTACGATATAACTATTTTGCGAAATCATTCGAATAAGATACCTCACGATACATCAACACCTCAATCATACAACCCGATAAAAAAAATTAACCCTCAACAAATCGAATGACTCAATACATCCGTCATCCGAATCAATCCATCAACCTCGGTGACGATCGTTATCCCTCGCCTCATCCCCGTTGCCCCACATTTGTATCCTCTCTCTCCCCCCTTCGATATTTCCTCTGCGAGCGATGACGAGAGGCGATCGCAATCTCGGCGTCGCCTCTCGCTGTCGGCAATTTCCGAGAGTGTCCCGTGTCATCTCTCGCGCAAGCGCTCGTTTAAATGCGGCGGCGAGAGGATCAGGTCGTCGCCGATATGGGTTATTGAGCCGCTGGCCGATGGATCGATCGATTGATCGGAGTGCGGGTATATAAAGTGGGAGCGAAGGTGGTGGCCTCAATAAAGTCGAGGAAGTAGGCTTTGGTTTGGGTAAAGTGGAAATGTAGAGGAAGTACTTCTAACGATGTACATAGATAACGGTTAATATGGTCGTAAAATGACATCACTTAAATGTAATTTGAAATATCAAAGTTCCTAGTAATTCATATAAAAGATCGCAAACTGATGATAAATCTTGACTATATACACCCAAAGCCCGTACACGAGCCAGAATATTTTTTCAACCCAAGCCTATCCTTCACCTGTCCACATATCCCAAGTCGGCCCAAGACCACCCGAGAAACATTAGTCCCACTCTGCCTTCCTTCTCCCATATCCACGCAAAACAACCACCCGGAGCCCCGAGAAAAACCTGCACCATCAGCAGCACCACAGCGACGAAAAAGCCTCTCTTCCGCGGAACGGGGAAAAATCGCGGCAACAAAGGCGCGAGCCAAGACGGATGTGCGCCCCGGCGATTTCTCACACGCGAGATATCATCGCGCGCGCGGCTTCACACCCAATTATTGGGCAGTATTGTGGTACACAGCTTCGTTAGGGTCCCGGCGGAGGGGGGAGATGAAGATTGATAGGGGGAGGAGAGGGTTTATCGCCGCGGGATGGACAGCTGTCGCGCGCGGATTGCCGAGCCGCGCGCTCGCGCGACGGAAGGGGATATCTATCGGTGTGGGTGTGTGTGTGGATGCGCGAAGGCCGCGGGAACGGAATGGGAAGATCGCGGGGGTCGCGGTGTGGTGCCCGTGGTTGCAGATATGTGGTGGACGGTGTTTTGGTTGCTTTCGCTGTGTGGGACGTTTTTTTTTGTCTATTTATAAGGGTTTTGGAAAAGAATCGGTTTGGGGAAGTGGTTTGAAATGCAGATATCACTGTCGAGAGAAATGAAATACAAGAGTAAAAAATATATTTATCCAACATCCAATCATATAGTATTATGCAGACCAAAATAAAATCTCAATATAAATCGGTACCACTTTCAAATCGTTATATTTTGAAGGGACAATGCTTAGTCATTCATTTTCGTAACTAATATTTTGGCATAAAACTCGCATGTAATTTTGAAAAAGTCAGAACTTAAAAGACGAACCTCTCGAGTGCCGAAAAAAATCGTCTTTTTTCAACTCTTCATGGCACAGATTCTTTGGCATCATCACGCAACGATTTAAAATATTCAAAATCGCTTTTAACGATCTTTCACGAAAATTTTTCCTCTTCTCTAAATTCACCGACAATCTTTTTCTAAATCTTCACACCATAAAACCCAAAACACTCACAACCGATTTTCGTCCATTCGCCATCGGACCTCCCCTCCTCAACCGTCACTCTCCCTCTCTTTCTCTCTCCTTTGATCGGCTCTTACCGATAAAAGGCGCCGTGATTCTCTCTCTCTCTCTCTCTCTCTCTCTCTCTCTCTCTCTCTCTCTCTCTCTCTCTCACTCCCACGGATTGACCCTCGCGTATATCGATCAATCGGCCGGCGACGTGTGTCGCCCATTATCCTCGCGTAATGAGAGCGCGCGAAACTGATCCGCGCGCGCGTGGGCAGTTCGTCTTCGTCGTCGGCGGCGATCCGCGCAATCGCGTTGTCATCGCGCGCGACAGTAGCGCGAGATCGCGCGAAGGTTAGGTGGAAAAGTAGTGGGAGAGGCGGGGGGCGAGAGGAGATTTTCGTGCATGCGCGAATTGTGTAAATTGTGGTTGCGGCGGTCAGAGTGTGGTCAATTAGATGATGCGTTAGAATTTCGTCTTGGGATCTAGGTAAACAACGGTTTCAGAAAGGAAACTTTATTTGGATTGTGGAAATTATTTATTTATATGTATTTTAGTTGATGTATTTTTCCTTGCTTTTCTTATAATCACAAAGCTAATAGTTAAACTCGCAGCTTTGATTAGGTTAATTAATAAAGCTAAAATTAAACTTTCGAGTATTAAAAATAATAATCATGTTATAGTTCCTTATTTTTTTTTTGTATATACTATATTTAAAAATCTGTTTAAAAATGTTTTCACTCAAAGAAACCGCAATATTGTATCTGAAATTTACAAGTAAATAAGAAGCAAACGAAATTCGAACGCGGCAAAGAGAGAAAGAGTGCAAAAGAAAAGGGAAGCCAACCGGTAGATATAGCTTATTTGGGAATGCATCAATCTCATTTCCAGCTGAGACAATGCGATTACCGCGGCGACGATTGACGAAAAAAGGGCAGGGACGATGGACTGGAGCTGCAGCTCGATCGATGGATAAATCGAACAGTATTTTTTGATCGTTGTGCAATTACCGCGCTGCAAAAATTGCCTCATACCTCCTTTTGCAAGCGCCGAGTTGACTGGCGTTTTATTGTGAAAAAAATGGACTTTTTATTTTTTACTCCACGAAAGAATATACTTTCATAAGTTTATATAATGACTATTTACACAACTCGTAATAGGACTTTTTAAATAACGTACTAGGTTAATACACATAACAATAATAGTTAACATAATATTATTTCTAATCTTTCAAAGAATACCATCGTGTCACATCCTGTTTTTTTTTTATTTCATCGGCATTTTCATATGCACTCTCTCAAATTTTTTCTCAACCCAAACCAAATCTCTCTCTCTCTCTCTCTCTCACCAACCTAGCAGACTCACAAAAAAGGGGCAGAAAATAAATAAATAACACGACAACGACGCAGATTGTTTCTGTCGGCTTATAAACTTTATTTAAATAAATACGTGTGTTTGTGATCGGTGCACTTAATCATGTCTTCGCTTTGAGGAGGGGGTTAGTCGTTATAGATACGCGGGATTGGTCGCAGCGGGTAATCGAAGGTTTTAAACGAGAGTCGAGGATAACGATTCTACTGCCAGAACCATTCGGGCGCCGTGACGTCCACGTGGTTGGGCGGACAGTCGTGGTCCGGACAGTGGACCTTGGTGTCGGTACTGGCTGCGCCTGGCTCGCGTCTCACGCACGCGCACAACGTGCAGCCCGTGAAGTAGGCCCTGCCGAAGTGACATTTTCGATCATCTGCAATTGTCAAGCGGTGGTGGATTTATAGGGATGGTATAAGGATAACGTCGTTTCGTTTGGTGGCCGTGCGGATGAATCGTACAGTGTTTTGGATAAATCGAGGTTGTAACTTTGGTTAGAGATGAATTTTGCGAGGAATATGTTTGTATATAAAGCTTGGAAGTATCAATCAACTTGAATTTTTGATGAGATAGAAACTTGATTAATAATTTTTTTTTCAGAAACTAGACATTGTAGTAAAGATTTAGTAGCTAACAAAAGAGATATGAAAATATTAAGCGTTTAGTAACACTCAAACATTGTACAGATTATTTTTAATGAATACAGAAAGGACAATAAGTGTCAATGCGAGTTTATCGCTTATATTGATAATAAAAATAGCAATTAATAATTATTCTATTTACCCAAAACTAAGAACAAACTTAACTCAAAACCCTCCACACTAAGAGAAGAATGTTGTTACTGTTAACATATTTATCTATTTATTAACTAATAACAAATATCTATATCTTAACTAATAACACATTCAGATTTGAAAGTAGCTATGATGGTAGAAGTTCTTGTAAATTGTAGTTTTTGAATCTAATAGCCAATTTTCTACCAGGATGATGTTGTTATGTAACAAAAAGGTTTAAAATAAAAACTTCATTGAGTTTTTTACTCCAAAGTTTCGGAAATTTGTATTGTTTATGTCCCTCATTAGAATAAACAATAAAAATGTCCGAAACATTGGAGTAAAAAAATAAATGATGTTTTTATTTCAAACGTTTTTGTTATAAAACAACATCATCCTGGTAAAAAATTGTTCATTAGATTCAGAAACTACTATAATAAGCATATTGTAAATATTACAATATCAATGTTTTCAGGTAACATATTGAAATTGTTTATGAGGACATGGTAACTTAACTGTTAACATGGAATTATAACTGTTACATATTTGGTCATATTTAAACATACGAATGTTAAGTTACAATGCCATGTTAACAGTAAACAAATCCTTTCCTCAGTGCACTCGAAAAATTTTCATGTACATCGTTGTGAAAGAGTGCACGGGAATTAATAAAATAGTATAGGCCCAAACCTGCTTGCACGACCAGAGAAGTCGAGAATATTATCACCAGCAGAAACAGACTGGAATACTTGAGTAACATAATTAATCCAATTCCGCCGATCCACGCGTCTATGGGGACTGATAAAAAAAGGGCGAGAAAGGGAGAGTCCACACTTGTGAGCCAATGGCGGCCTCCGTCGAACCGGTAGCGCAGCGAGATCAGACGACGACTGGATCGTGATTGCATCGTCCGGGACCGTTTTATAGACTCGCTCGCACGAATCGGTGCGTCTCGAGGCCGTTATTTGCTTTTCTAACGACTCACTCGACAATCAATGCCCGGAGCTTAGCAATTTTCGGCGGCAAGGTAAAGTCTGAGATTGCACGCTTGGCTTTTAATTCGCGTTACGCGGCGAGGAAAATCGCTACTGGAAACGTCTTGTGTTTAAAGGAAGAGAAGACGTGCGTGTGTGTAAGAGAGCGAGAGAGAGGAGTGCTTGTCATTTTGTGCTTTGATGCGAGAAGATGTTGCACGTGATTTTTCTGCTGGTAAGATTGTGAGCAGAAACGTCCGGACCGCGGTCGGGTTGAGAGTGCAGGTGCACTTTTGAAGCGATCGTGGAAAATCAAGACAAAAAATATCGAGTCTATGATCAAAATCGATGAGGTTTTAGATCGCCCCGGCAAGTAAAAAATTGAACACATTTATTTATTAAATTATAGTAAATTATGTAACAAGGGACTAAAGTCGCAGATTATTCCCGTGGGTGAGTTCACTGCCCGAGCGAGCGTAACGAAGCGAGGGCAGTGATCACCCAAGGGAATGATCGACTTTAGTTCCATATTGCATATAGTACTTTATTCCCATCGCTACTGTGGCCACTTCATAGATTTGAAAAGTTATTTTGTATTTATGTGTTGTAATTTTGTTTGTTTTAACTCAATTCACCATAAACGTAGAAAAGTAGACTATGTTACTTTATTCCCGCTAATTTACTTTATTCCCGCAGTATACGGGAATAAAGTAAAAGAGGGAATTAGCCGCCACTTTTGCCCCGATTTTCAGGCTATAAAATGGCCATTATAATAGAGATGGGAATAAACTTTTTTTTACTATATATATGTACAAAGTTATTTTTTCAACGTAATATAAAATGTTATTTATACCATTGTTCTTGCTAAATTTTCAACTCACCAAATCAATCTCATCTAAAAAGCGCTGCTGTTCCACAACATCTCACAACCACAAGTTTTGCAAGGACCTCATCACGCACGCGATTACGGGCGAGTCAATCGTACATCAGTCGAGAGGGGCGGCAAGTTCATTACGCGATTATTAATGCGCGCTTTGATCTAATTTTTTAAGCAGAGATGCAGCGCCAGCTCGGCCGCCGCCCGCTTCGGTATCATACTGCGAGCTCATTAGTTCCGACGCGCGTTTCGCTGTAAAATATATCGCCGGCATCAGAGCGAGGCGCCAACGATTCGCCACACGCGGCGGTCGTAATGCGCGCGCGCATGGGTGTGGGAGAAAAATGGCGGGCGATTAAAAAATTGATGGGGAGGGAGGCGGCGGCTTTTTTGGGAGGAGATTCTGATGAGAGCGATTGTTTTGATTGAGGTGGGCGGCGCGTTGATGAAAAATTCGTAGCATACGGTTTTGTAAATTGTTTTTTTTAAGCGTTTATTTCGAGTTTAAATGTTCTGTAATTTAGTTTTAATTTTAACTCATTTTTCAAACTTTTTCTAGTTTTGTTTGCTTGATTGATGGAGTGGTTACTACATACAAAAATTCAATAATGTCTTTGTGAATTCTTCGCTCCAGTAAATAAGATTGTCAGAGCTATTTGAACTTGAAAATTTTAAAACATTTTAGGGTACCAAGCCAGTGTTCCCATTCTTCCGACGGAGGGTTTTGTTCCTTTATTAATAACCAAATACCTCTACTACTGCTATATTCAAGAGGATTTTTAGACCAACGTCATTACAATATGAATTGTCACTAATCCAGTCAATGAATAATATCTCTGTCATTTACAATGTATATTTTCTCGAAAAGGCACAAACAAATGGATAAATAAAAATTTAACCCAACCCTAAAAACTCCACAACCATATCCCGCTCCCTCAAATACCTCCACCCTTCGACTAATTAGCCGAAACTTCAGCATCTCGGTCTCGCGTCTATTTACGATCGCTAACCGGGACGTTTAGCCGCGTGTAAACCACCGCCGTAGAGAAAAGCGCGCGCACGCTCGCGCGAGTTCATAAAAGCCCCGGCGACGTTTTGCGCACGTATGTTCAGCAGTTAAAAGTTTATATGCGCGCTCGCGCGGTGGTCCGAAAATGCAAAGCTTAGAAGGGGGAACGAGAGCTTATAACGAGATTCGAGAGCGAGTTCGCAGGCTAGTTTTGCGAAGAGGACGTGCGCGGTTTTGATGTTTCTGTATAATGGCGATAGTTTCTGGGTCATTCGAGTGGGAATTTATTCACTGTCGTGAAAGTTTAGCGGTGCCGTGGGTGGTGGAATGGTCCGGAGTTATGTACTATGAATTGACAAGTGAAGCTTTGAGAGTTTTTTTTCTGATAGCGAATAAGGAATAGTTTAATATGTCGTAAATGTTGTTTGATAGTCTATTTAAAAAGGGACAAACGTGTCGCAGAAATAGGTTATCTGTGGTCTATTAAAATTTTATTAACCTTATTAACATACTAAATTCCCAAGTAGGTTATTACTATCAATAGGAAACAACCCCCCCTTATCTTTATTAATAAAAATAAATAAAAAAACCTCTTCCCACCACAAAAATTCCTCCCCCACACGTCCTCCACCTCCGCAACATCCTCCGTACGCCACGACTGAGCCTAAGTAGAAGTTGATCAGAGGCCCCGCGATACATATACTTACGTGATGCCTGCATGCCCAGCTGGGATAACCGCGACCTTGAACGATTACACCCCCGACGCGCGTATGATGTATCGCGCCGCGGGCGGACGCCTGTGGGGAGTTTCGCGCGGGGGGCTTTTCAATCGTGCGAAGTTATGCGAGCGCGCGGTTAGGAACAGTCGGATTGATGGCCGCGGGAATCGAGTCGTCGTCGTCGTTTTTGGGCAGTAAATCAGCCGGTGGATGGGAATTTTGCTGATTAATTGGTTGGCCTGGTCGTTTGGTTCGTGAAATTGGTTTCGTAAATAAGCTTTTCAAGTAGAGGCTAGAAAATGTATAGGATCAAATTATTTGTTAGTAGTTCAAGCGTTAAACAAATCAGCATAACGAAGGATTCCGTAATAAATGAATGATAATTTTGGTGTGCAAATTAGAATTCAATATCGATATTCAATGCCGGGCTCAATATCTTGCATACATTATATAAAATGCAATTTTCTATTAAAATTAATTTCGCTGCATCTCTCTATAAGAACCCACAAGCCTCCCAATCGTAGGTATATATATTTATATTTTCCTCCGATGAAGAAATAACGCAAATCCCATAAATTCAACAGCAATAGAAACTCCCCTTGGAAAAATCCCGAAGGAGTCAATTCGCATCCAGCCTCTCTCTCTTTCTCTCCTTATACACCGACACCACAAATACACCCATAATTTTTCGTCGCACCTGTCCCGATAAACATCTCCGCTATTCTCGCTCTTATCGCGCCTAGAGAAAGAGAGAGAGAGAGGAAGAGACGCATCCTCGCGCGCGCAATACCGGTAGGCCGTAAATTTCGCGCATGCGCGCGGAGGTCGCGATTTTAATTTTCATCGGCGCGCGCAACCGGTTTCCATGTATATGTACAAACGCGTCGGCGCGCTCGCATGAGAGGCGAGAGTTTATTTATCCGCGCGATTCAATGCGCGACGAATTTTTAAGAGGCTGCGCGACCGCAGGTGAATTCGAAACAGGAAGAGAGAGAGAGAGAGAAAGGGAGGACACAACGGGGTAATCCCTAAATTATACGCGCGTCAATTACTCGTAGGATTCGCGCGGCTTTTTTCCAATTCGCGCATTGGTAGTCGAATTTTTTCTTTCTATATACGCTGACCGTTGAATCGGCTGCGAATCACGACTTTGTCTAGTCATAAGTAATGCAGCTGTTTGGATTATCATTTCTCCAAAAGCTTCGCACAAGTCCGCGGGAGCTGTATGATAGCGCTCGCGGTTGACCGATTAATTTTACCCACTGCGCGCGCACATCAATAACCGAACTGCGCTCACTTCATTATCGCGGCATTAAGGTTTCCGCGAGGGGGATTAGAAAATTGTACACGATCACGCGAGCGGGTGCGGATATGCAGAGAAACGAAACGTATACATCGTAATCTTCAATTTACGCGCGTCACTCGCTCTCGCTGTACGGATTTACGCGGCTTCGAGGTGTCTATATTGCATTATACGTGTGTACGCGCTTCGGTAATTCGTCGTTGAATCGACTGGCTTTTCGTTGAATAATGTAGTTGTTTGGATCAGGATTTTTCCTTTATTTTCAGGGAGTAGGAGCGAATAGTCACGTGGTGTTAGTTACCCTAATCTTCAATAAATCCTGGGTTTCACCGCGTGTAATTGCAGGCGAACAATGCCTTGATTGATTCTCCGTATGCGAACATAGCCGTTGACGTAGCAAGACGCATCGTATATATGCATCTTTCCACTAGAAAATAATCTTCCAACATATCTATTATAGTATATTTCAGCTTATACATCGATCTTTCTTTATTCGTACTTATAATGAATTAAAAAATGTTACACTCATCGGCGAAAAATTCAAATAAATCTCTCTCTCCTTTCACGCACCTCACGTCCGCGTTTATATCGCTCGCGTGACAGCGTCGAATCTAAGCGAGAGAGCGGGTAACGCCCTCTTATTACAACGCCGCAGTTTCCACACACACCCGCGCGCCGGGCATTTTTCGTCCTCGATCGCGCGCACGCGCGCGAGACACGCGATTGTTTTCGTCGTCGTGTTCGATTCCGGAAACCATTAATTGCGCAATTGGGAGTGTCTCTCCCTTTTACGACGCGCAACTGTGCGAAATGTTAATTTATCGGTTGTTTCCGGATTTAATAAATATATATAGCGATTGAGAGTCAAAAATTTATACTGAAAATATAAAGAGATAATTTGAGTTTTCAAAGTTGGAATGAACGAATGCTTTCCTATTTGACCACACACAGTTAATTATTGTATAATATATACACGTAGAATAACTTTTTATTTTACCGAGCCTCCATTATTTGTAATTACACATATAAATTACATCACGAGCACTCGCGCAACGCTTAATATTTTTACAATACCCTTCGCACCGTCATACACAATGCGGTTTAGTTACCCAACACTGCACATATCGCTTAATACGGTAACAATCCTCCATCCACACACACACACACACCTCACAGTCCATATAAACATTTTTGTTCCCTGCCCGCTCCGCCAAACTCGCAAAAAGGCAAAACCCAAGGCTACCGCGCGCTGTTACGCACTTACAAATAAGTATCGCCGCCTTATAAAGCCACTACAATTCTAATTTTCCGCGACATCGCTCCGGTTCTCGCGGCGCGATCGAGGTGAGGGTCGATACCTGTAATACAATGCGCGAGAAGGAGAGGAGGAAAAACGGCGCGCTGCTGGATTTGGCGTCGCGGGGTTGGTTGCGTATAGACGTGGGGAGGCAGAGGAGTTAATTGCTGCATCTGTTTCGACGCGGCTCGAGGTAACAGCGCCGTGTGAGAAAGTGCGGAAATAGCCGCGCGGAATACGCGGACGAGGGGAGGGCGAAAAAACCGGGAGATAGCGTTGTGGCCTTTAGTGGTGTGGCGCGAGATTGTATAAGAAGGAGTAGGTGCGCGCGCAAGTGTAATGTGTGCGCGAGCGCGGAGGTATTGGGAGTCGCGCGGGGTTTTAATTGGGTTTTTGTGGGTGCTGGCGGAGATGAGATGATTTTTAATCTTCGTGCTGAAATGGCAACGATATAGGGGTTTATTGTTGTTGTACGCAGAAATTAAGTAACAATAATACAATGTGTAATGGCATTTGAGATTATTGTTTAATAAACTATTACATCACAAGTAAATGTACTTATAAATTAAAAAGTATCGTAATCAATGTATCATTGATTTTAGTCCAATATCTTGATCAATTGCTTGTTATTGTTAAAAAAATGTGAGAAAACTCGCTCATAAATACGAGAAAAATGAACAATTCGTATACTATATATAGATTATATTTATATAATTTTTTATGTTACACGTTTTAAAAATAGTTCTCAACGACAACCCCCATAAATTTTTATCGGCGCAAAAATAGTATATCCACTCGTCGTCCGATTGTTCAATTACAGGAGAATTTTTCCACACCGCCGTAACTCAACCTCGAAATGTATAAATTTTTCATCAAGCATGTACACACGATCGTGTAATATACGCGAACACGGGGGGAAAAGCAGCGCCGCGGTACCTCTCAAAAGTATAAATTAAAAGAAAAGTAGCACGACTCGTGTACGAGAAAAACGCATTAACCCTCTTATAGGTATAATACCCGAACCGGGCGATTCATCAAACACACTTACGTGCGTGCGCGAAAGTGTCTCGCTCGGGGACAAAACGCACTGCGCGTACACTCGGATTTTATCTGCGTAAATCACGAATATTTATACACATATACGTGTGTGTATGTGGAGAGGAAAAATCGGGTTGAAATATACAGCGCGTGTGTTTACGCGCGCGAGCGGTGAATGATTTTCGCATTGCGCACTTGTGTCCCCGCTGCGGATCTTTTCCGAGAAAGTGCCGCAGCAGCCAGCGCGGCTTTGAATATCGCTGATCTATAAATACTCGCGACGTATCAGGTTTAATTGGAGAGGGGTACGTAAGTATGTGTATATGCATGCGTGTGTATGATCTATGAAGTTTTCACTCTTAGAAAAGTCGGATGCGACGGAATGAGTTATTTTGTTTCGGATGCGCTGAGACTGCGGGGAATTTTAAACCAGTTTGGGAAATATTAATGGGCAGACGAAATTTGTAGAGGATACAAATGTATTATTTTTAATATTTAATTCTACTTAGACAATGTTAATTAAAAAACCGCTGTCTAAATTTCTGAATATTATATTTTAAACATTATCAACAAAAACTTTCATCGCTCTCCTGGTGGAAATCCAAAACATTTTATAACTAATAACTGACCATTTATATTAGAAATTTGCTATAAAATAGGAATTTCTCTTGTCCAGTTTCTAGCTCCCGATAAAACGCTTGTTCTCCTATTATTTGGCCATTTTAATAGATTGAAAAATAGAATGAGTTTTTCGAAGACAAGCACAAGCTTGTTCTTGAGTATTTTAAAGGTATTAAAACTGATCGGTTTCTTTAGTCTGGAAATGGCATAGTAGAAGCTCTGAATTATTCACAGAATGAGTACAACAACTGATTTATTAGTTAATGTTATATATTTACATTTTGGTAAGCTATCCAATACACTTTAATGCTCTTTCATCAAAGATAAAATTAGTAAGTAAATTAAATAAGAATATTTTGTTGTGACGTCAATCTAAGAAATGGTCGAAAAATCGTTTCATTATAGCGATTAATTAGCCAGTTTTACTACTTATTTTCTAACTTCTTGGCCATTTCCTATAGATGAATTTCTACCAGGGATCTGCTAAACTTTTAAAAATTTTTACTATACTTTATTTTGAAATAACATATATATGAGAGAACCTCTGCACTACGTTAATTTTATGCACAATCAGATTACAGGAGAGATACGCAATAAAAGAAAAAGACAACATACCGGTGTGAGTCCTCTTGTGGGCCTTGAGGTGGGAGCTCTTGGTGTAGACCTTGTCGCAGCCGGCTACGTCGCACCTGTGCACCTTACGCCGCTTCAGGGCGTCGCCGCACTCACCGTCGACGACGCTCAGGCTCGTGCCGTTGCCCCGACCGAGGCTGATGCCCGGCGTCAGCGACGGCCGCTTGTTGAACACCCTGGAAAAACAGATACTTTTCGTTAGTCTCTTTGGAGAGTGAACCTGGGAGCATGTAATATGACTTTTTTCAGGCATTCATTTTTTGCGTCTTTTGTATTTAATAAAAAGTATCTAAAAATATTATTTTCCTACTCTTCACCTTATGTTTATAATAAATTTTTAAGAAATATCGTACATTTTACAAAATATCCGGTACCAGACGACCATAACGTTATTAATGTGTATCATTTACGGTTTTTCGTACCATCATCGCTGATAACCCTCGTAAGTACTCGCATCGAAAATAATTTCTCGCCGACAAGATTCCTCGCGGCAAAACCAGCGAAAAGCCGGCCGCAAAACACGGATTCCTCAATAATCTCATTTACAATACACTCCCGATATATCAGATTCCCATTATGTCAACAATTTCAAAAAATAAACCATCGCGCATACATATAATACGCGCGCGCGCGCAAACATGTCTCCTATCCGATATCCACGTTTTTGCCGGCGCAGCATCGACGTAAAGCGATGACGGGAGGACGACCTCGACATTGATTATGACAATGTGGGACACGCAGAAGAAACTGGCCGCGCGTGCGCGCGATGTCTTCATCCGTCATCCGCGAGAGCTTTACACCGCGCGCACGTCGCGCGTTTTTTCCGCCTCGTCTGAGCGCAAAGCCAGCCTTTCCTCGCTTTTGAAATTATGAAAAATTCATCGATTTTTCCGAACGAGTGCCGTCGCCAGCTTTCGTAAGAATCGCGCGACGCTCGGAAAGGTAAGTATTAGTGTGTAAAGAGGGTTTTCTATCGTGTGCGGCTATGCTGCCGAGGTTGTTGTCGTCTCGATCGCGACATGAGAAGTGTGATATAATAGGTTTATTGAGGAATTGTATAGCGCGGAGGTAAAAATGTGTCGAGATTGACGTACATATATAAAAGATTGAAACAATTAGTGTTAATAGATTATTACATATGTGATTAGTAAAAGGCATAAATATGTATAGATTTATAGCCCAATTGATGTTTATAGTAAAGTTTTAACATTATTATTATTACTGTCAGAAGTACTGTTAAAATAATATTTTTATTTAACGATTTTATCGATGCTGTGTATCTCACTCTCAATTTTTTACCGCAGCGCTGGCTTCCTCATTTTCTTACTTCAAGATTCAATCTCCCACGTTCGAATTCAAACAACCACACACGTTTCGCCTTCGAAAAATACTTCGCTCAAAACTTCACACCGCGCAGTTACTCGCTTACTTCAAAACCGTTCCTCGAAACCTTAAAATCCTCTCTTTCCTTCCTCCTCTCCCTGATTTCCCTGCAAACCTCTCGCTCCTCCCAAACCCTCCGCCTTGCAATCACACCCAAAAAGCCCGACTCTCCTGCCAATAAATTACCCGCGTAACAATTACGACTTGACACTCCATTCCTGCCTCCCCCTCGCTCCGCGCGGCAGCTCGACTCAAATTACACAGCTCCGCGCAACCCGGCCATCAACTGAAATCATTATATCGCACGCTCTGGAGAGCCGAAAAAGGAAGAAAAGCGGCCGAAATTGAGCCGCCGTAATGAGTGATACGTGCATGCTCGCTTCTGCGAAAACAAAGCACCGCCTGGTAATAATATCGACGTGTTACTTTATGAGCTGGCGAATAACGGGCTGTAGCGCGAGATGGGTGGGCCCGCAGACGCTTTCGGGAGGCAAATTTTTTTCGCTGCGGTTGGATGAGAGTGTGTAGGTTGGCTGGTGTATATATGCAGAAGAGATTGATGATGCGAGGTTTGAGCGGCAGGAAAATGTTTGGCGCGGTTGGGAGGAAATTTCGAGAGGTAAAAGAGTTGTAATTAACGACACTTTAGGTGTGGCGGAAGCTGGTTATTAAAAATCGGTTAATCATGTTTATGGAGGACAGGTGCGGGTTCGGGATTTGTTCTCATTGGGCGTAATGGTTTTTTGGTAAATGTAGGGTTTTGCTACTTGCGTCGCGGTCTTTTGCAGTGAAAAATGATGGTAAAAGGCGATTTATCAAATCTTTTTATAATATGAAAAAAAAAAAAAATTAAAAGGAATATAATATGTGAACCTTAATACTGTTCGTCTCTATAATAAACTTTTAAAGCCAATCGTATTCCAATCCCAAAAATATAACTCAAAAGCAATCACCTTTATCAAACTTCTGTTACTACACAATACTAAAACAATGCTCTCTCCACAGTCAACCTCTGGCCTTTAAATTCGTTACCTCACAACCAAAGTCCCTCTTCCTTCACTTTCCCAATTCGTCTCGCATCCTCCTCACCTCTCTCTCCACTTCCTTTCGATTCCCGCGAACCTTCGTATATATATACCTTACACGCTAGCCAATCCTTCCTATAAACTCCTCTGCGCGCAAAAACCTCGAAATCACCATAAACACGGGCCGCGCTCGCACGTACGCGGCGCTGATTTATCGCCCCTCCGCGCTCGCTCTCGCGCATTACCGATTTTCCCCGCAATTTTTCACTCATTAAAACTGTTCCGGCTGTCGAGAGCTGCTGCTGCTGCTGCTGCCTTTTTGTCTCGCGCTAATGGCGCTTGTTCTCGCTTTAGCGCGGCGCGAGAGCCGTATAAACGGGTAAGAAGAAGCCGGTGGCGACGGCGGTGAGCGAAAGAATGCGCTGCGCGCGACAAATTTCTGCGCGTCCTAGGTATTAGAGGCGCTGATTTATGGGCCGGAGAGGGTGAGGAAAAAGCGGGATGATGTTTTGATTATTGGAAATGGTTTGGATGGTTCCGAGGACTGAGACGGAGGTCTTCTTTGTGCTCATGTTTTCACTTTTCTTGATCGCGGGATCATAAATGGTGCACCACGTGCGTAAGTTTAGTAGGGCTGTAAAAGGAGCTATTTTAATTTTTTTTTTTGTAAGAGAGGTTGGTGCTGATAGTTTCTTTAGTATTGCATTCAATAACTGCGATGAACATAACATTTATAGGCATATTTAATGTCAAGTGAGAATAAAAACGTAATTTATAGTATCTCCACTCTCCTTGTAAATATTATTAAGAATATATAAGGTTTGGATATGTGTTATAAAAACTCTGGTAGAAAATAAGCTAACGAAAATGGCTGGTAAAGTAATTGTACGGTAATTATTTTAGCCAACGGTTAAAACAAGTGTAAGCCAACGGTTAACCAACGGTTGGGAAAAGAGCAAATATAACATTTCAAAAACAAAAGAAGTGTCATTTATAATATAAAAATTTTTACAAAAATATATTTAACCTCAAAATGTTTAAACTCTTAATATGTATAAAACATTCATTTACCATAAAAATATATTTTTTCACACTGTCGGTATAGAATTATTATTATTAATTTGATTATTTTGATTGTATACCAAATGAATAATTTATTATTTTAGTAATTTTGAAAACTAAGGATCTGTAGGCCAATGGCTCATTAACTAAGTACATAAATTTATAGAATTTTTAAACCAACGATTGGTTCAACTGTTGGCTAAACGAACCATCATTTTGTGACGAAATTAGTAGCATTTTAACAAGAGTTGGTTAAACCGTTAGCGAACTCGTTCCCATTTCGCCAACCTATTGAAAACTATTGGTTAATGTTTCTACCAGGGAACGGTCAAAACAATATTTTTTAGATCATCAAACTTATTTCCCTACAAAAAGCTTTCGAATTTAGTATTTTACTAATAAATGTCAATGCTAAGCGAGGTGCTAAGTCATTGTCTTTAATTGATTCTCTGAGAGTATATCTGTTATGAAAAGAACTGAAAAATACAGACATTTTAAAGATATGAATTTGAGATTAAACGAAATACAACCCCCCCCCCCCCCTCCATCGTCTCTACAACACGTCACAATCCTACTTCACCAATGCAAAGAACTCCAAAATATTTAATCCACATAATGCCCACAATAACTCATCCCGAGCCCTTTTACTTTCCCCCTGATCCCTCCCCCTACATCCCGCCCATCCAATCCATAACTCTTCCCTGCTCGCGCTTTTCCGACCCATCCTCCCGACACACCGGGATGTACCTGCGCGCGTGCTCTCGCTCTCCCGCATGTCCTCCTCCTCCTCCTCAAAGCAAAAACCAAGATCTCCGATATAGATACGCGCGGGCAAGAGTGGATTCACTCGTCGGCGGGGGTCGCGACATGCGGGCATGAAATTTATGCCCCCGCGACAATATGTTGATGACGGACGTGTTCTCGTTTTCGTGCCCTATTGTCTTCCTCCTATATACGCGGCCGGGCCGTTTGACGCTGCGCTGTATGAGAGGGGCTTGGCGCGCGCCTGTGTGTATGTATACTTATATAATTTACGGTTTGCGGAAATTCTACGAGAGCTGTACGTTGTACGGTATATATATGTATGCGCGGGATGAGGCAGTTATGTGATGCATTAGAAGATCGGTAGAGATGATAAGGGCGGTTCGGGTCGGATGAGGATTTTTTTTGAGGGTTTTGAGGTTGATATACGGTGATGTGGTTTATGGATATATGCTGATTTGGGGAGGTGGGATGGGTTGGAGTATTAGGTAGGACGGGAGGTAATGCGAATTAAAGTTTAGTAGTACGAGGGAGGTTTGTGCGTTATTGGAGTAATTAAATTTTGAGCTTTCATCAGTTTTCAGGTTTATGGTATGCATAAACGTGAGAGGTAAGTGGTAGCACGCAGTAGAGAGCATAAAGCTATTTATTAACTTACATTCATAGAGATTAATGTTTTATGCGTCTCTGTGGTTGTTCAATCTCTCTAATTTGTGTAATAATTTAAGGCGGTCTTACACCTATAGGCCTTTCTGGCCAAAATTACCTAAAAAAATAATAAAAAATATTATTATAATAAAATAATGAAAATATATTGTAAATATAACTTATTTTGAATAAAATGAGCCAAGGCAAAGGTCCTTAAACTCATTTTATCCTCAGTTATAGCATTTTCAAGAAAAACAGTGTGTCGTAACCTTTCTCTGAGACCACATGATGGATTTTCATGGGACAAAGTGCAAATTATTCCTAATTTATGTAGTTATGGGCCTAAGAGTTGCAATTTTAAAGTTTTCATGTGTAAGTATCTTTTCCATGTTAAAAACCCTAAAAATTCAAAAAAATGGAAAAAATTATTGCAAAAAAAAATCAGTTTTTGCCATGAAAAAGGTACTTATACATAAAAACCTTAAAATTGCAACACTTAGGCCGATAGCTACATAAATTAGGAACAATTTGCACTTTGTCCCGTGAAAATCCATCATGCGGTCTCAGAGAAAGGTTACGACAAACTGTTTTTCTTGAAAATGCTATATCTGAAGATAAAATCAGTTTAAGGACCTCTGCCTTGGCTCATTTTATTCAAAATAAGTTATATTTACAATATATTTTCATTATTTTATTATAATAATATTTTTTATCATTTTTTAAGGTAATTTTGGTCAGAAAGGCCGATAGGTGTAAAACCGCCTTAAAATATATTTTGATTCTTTTTTGTTTTGAAGTTTTTAGTAAAAGATACTTATTTGCGCTAAATGCTATCGATAATCATCAGTTGGAGTTATATTAGTAACGATATTGTCATTGCAATTTTGTACACTATAATCTTTATGTATGAGAAATTTTTGTTTACTCCGTGTTAGCGATTATAATTTAGCCACTAATACTGCTCATTTATCTTCATTGGCACATACACGCACACCTTTTCTGTAAATTGATGATTTTCGCCTAAGGTATGCGTTTATATATACACCAACATTTCGGTTTAAAAAATAAAAAAAAATCCGATAGAACCTTTTTAAAACATTTCTTTAATTTCTTTTGATTTTTCTCAAAATCCAGGTCTTTAATTTTTACAAATTCATGAAAACTGAAACAATAGCCGTATTTAAAATCTTTTATTACCGTCCGCAATAAAATTACTAAATCTCAAACAAGAAACAACGAATATCCGCAAACAACAGAAAAAGCCTCTCCCATCCCTTACAAAAAGTAACACATCAAACTCACATCTGTGCCTCCTTGATTTTCTGAAGCGCGAGTCCGAATGTGGCAGCAGACGAGCCGAAGAGTGGGTCACAGGCGCTGGGCGGCTCGATCGAGCACACCGAGGACGCTTGCTGCTGGTTCGCCTCCCGCTGTCGCTCGCGCTCGCGTTGCCGCTCCGCTCGGCTCTCGGTGCCGCCCCGGAGGACGCGCGTCATCGTCGCCGCCTGGTGCGAGCGCTGTTCGACGCTCGTGAGGGACGTGGCCGTCGGCCGCCGCGTCCGGTCGCGGTCCTGGTGATCCCGGCTGTCGCGTACTAGCGGTAGGCTCGCTGGTACTGGAAGAAGAAGAACAGTGGTGAAGAGTTAGATGGGTTGATGTGCAGTATTGGGAAAAATTTTGTAAATTATATAATGCTAAGAATATATTATTATATATTATACTGTAAGCATATGCTGAATGTTTTTTATGTTTTGGTGGATTTAATTTAGGTAGAATGGTTTTTGGTTTTATATATTGCAGTGAATAACAATTATGAGTGGGCTGTATATAGTAGGTGTAGGCAAATAAGAAGTAAAAGATGTGTGGTAGAGTGATAAGTACAGTCATTAATCAGTATGCAATTAGCATTTTTTGTTGGAAGTTGATTGATTTTCGTAGAAAGGCGCTGGAAATATCTCAAGTAAACTGATTATTTGGTCTAACTGTATATATAATGTCTCGCGCAACAATGAAACGATAAAATAAATCTATAAAAGGTCATTAACTCAATATCTAGTGAATGCATGGAATTGTTTATTAAAGTTATTGAATGACTCATTTCTTATAAAATAAACGGACTCGTTTGTATATGAGCAATTCTACAGAAAGCATCGAGCAACTGGGTACTAAAAATAAATACAAATTTTTTTGGTTTCCTGAACCATTCTAATACAAAAAAAAACCATGAACTCGGATCTGGTGGAAAGCATTATTGCCAACAATAAATTAATTTTTTTTAAATGCTTAAAAATGACCCATCTTCAAAAATAAATCGTTTTGTCAGGAAGAGTCTCTCGTACATTTAGAAAAAAAAGATAATGAAACTAGAGAATGCGAGCTTTCATTTGCTTTTTACGGGATGAAAAAATGTTTACTGCTTCAAAAGTTACATGAGTTCAAAGATGAGTGTGAAATACACTAGTTGACTATTTTTGATAGTAAACGAGGGACAGACTTATTTTCTCATGAATATTACTATTATTACTACAATATATAGTAAAAATCGCTATTATATAGTAAAAATTACAAAATAACATCAGTTTTGACTATAAATTGTAGTAATTTTGATGAAAATTTTAGTCTGTCCCACGCGTTTACTATAGAAAATAGTAATTTTTCTTACAATTTTTCTCCATGTACATTTATTGTAAATACATTAAAAATGGAAAAAACTCGATTCTTTGTACAATATTTTGTATATTTTACGATCATCTTTGAACTGATGAATCTTTTGAAGCAGTCAACATTTTTTCATCCGGAAAAAGCAAATGAAAGCTCCCATCAGTTAGTTTTATTTTCCATTTTGTGCGACTCTTTCTAACAAAATGATGTATGTATAAAGGTCATTCTAAGCATTTTTTAGAAATGAAATTATTGTACGCAAAAAAGCTTACCACCCAATTGACCATATTCCAGATTTTTTGTGCATTTAAAATGGTCCAAAGAATCAAAACAAAAACCTGGTCTGGTAGATGTGACCCACAATTTTTTTTTTTATTTCTGCACCCATTTGTTTGATGATTTCTGGAGAATTGCCCATATATACACATTGCTTTTGTAAAATAATATACAAATTTTGTGCAAACTCAGTAATTATGATATAAAACTTTATTTTTCTTAACACTTATACTAAGAAAATATAATAATTATTGATTAATAAAAGTCTCTTAATGATTAGTTAATGTAAAAAAAAAAAAAAACAAACAAGTGCCGATATGAAAATTAGTCATTATTGGATAAGTCCAGGAGTGACCAAAACTGTAGTTGAATTCGCTGATTCATTTTAAATTGTACATCATGAAACTGAATATAAAAAAATAGAAAGCACAAATAATTTTATAATCTATCACATAAGTTAATTTTTCGGCGAATCACACTTCTTGAAACTGTCTTAAAACTTTTCAAAAACTATCCAAACTTTTACGATCACAAAAATAAAAATTTTCAATTACGAGGTCAATACTCCTATTAGTTTGAAAACAATCTATTCTGCATACTTTTATTTATAGTTCGCCGTAAGATGACCCGCGGGATAACCCCCCCCCCCTCCCAGTCGTAGGGAGAGTACTCACGAGACGAGATAAAAATACGAAGGAAAACAGTTACTGTTCAGTTGCTCATTAGACTCCACAAGCGTACTATCGACTGGCTGTGATACGCTGAGACCTAGAGGGAAGATGGACCATTTATACAGAGTTGCAATATTTATTATTTTTAGTCTACTGCCTACAAGTGAATCTATAAGAAATGGCTGTTTACTGAAATGTAAGTTGTATTATGATTATCTTGCTAATCATTCTTTCTGAAGTATTCAGATTTCGTTAAGATCGTTATACGCATCTAAGCAAGATAAATATATGTTAATTATTAATTTAATTTCAAAAAATTTTTTTTTCGACAGACAAAAACGACCTTCAAGACAATTTGGATCTCTTTTTGGTAACTTCGGTTATTCCTGGATTATGTCGGTTCCAAAGCGACAAAAACAACCCAGTGCAAAATTTCCACCTGCAAAATTTCCCTTCGTATAATCTCGTGCATGACGACAGCGACTTGAACCACCATACCAAGCAACAGGAATTGCAATTTAGTATTCACGAAGCTTTGAAAATCACAACCGTTAGAGGACTCACTTATGACGCTCGCAATTCAAGGATCTTCTACCTGACGAGTAACATACTTTACCGGGAGCGTGCTCAACTTAACAGGTTACAACTGCTGCACAACAATTTGGAAGTCATCTTTGACCAGACTGATCTGACCGATGGCCAAGGGACCAATGTCTCGTTTAATCGAGAAATAACTGACCTGGCCTACGACTGGATATCTAAAAATATGTATATAAACGTGAAACACTCGATATCAGTTATCAATGTGGATAATCCGTGGAAAGTTAGTGAAGTGATCCCTAAACGAGCGAGAATCATAAGTATTGCTGTACACCCTACCAAAGGATACCTGTTCTTCGCCGAGGAGAATTATAAGAAAATAGAATCTTCTGGTATCTACAGAGGCCATTTAGATGGTTCGAACGTAGTGCAGATAAGGAGCAAAATGGCTGCTAATTTGGCTATCGATTACTATTCTGACAGGTTATATTGGAGTGTTCCGTATCAGGGGTTCATTCAACATTCAAATTTAGACGGCACCGATGTAAAAAGTATTAAGGTTCAACGAGTTTATCTTGGCTTGGTCAACGATGGCTCACGTTCCATAGCTATTGACAATGACTACATTTATTACCTCACTGCAAATTCAAGATCGGTCCGTCGTATTAGAAAAAGCGACCAAACCGAGGACGAAGGTTTCCAATTGCAGAATCTGGAGAAAATACCCATAGTCGAGATGTTGATTTATAACAATGAGACGCAAATTGTACCCGAGGATCATCCGTGCAAGGATGGTACCGGGGGCTGTGAAAAATTCTGCTTTGCCATTCCAAAAGATGAAAAATTAGGAAAAGTGTGCGGATGCAGCGATGGGGAAATATTGTCCAACGATGGAGTATCTTGTGAAAGGCGAGCCGATGGAGACAAACAAAGACTGCTATAAAAAATAATATTAATTTATGCAAATGTATTTTTATGAAACTTCTAAGCTTTGTAATTTTTATGCAAGTATTTACGCAAACATATGTATGAAAACATAATAAAATACAAATTGACAGCTATCAACCAACTTATAAAAAAAAAATACCAAATTTCGAAACACGCTATACTCCACTCCTATTTATACTGATTTCACCATAATCTTAGCACCACACTACCATACATAACACAAAATTATTCTATTCATCTCTGCCATTTCCCCTTGCCGCTTATTCGTTTCGACGAAAACCTACCCTCACCCTCCCAACACCCATAAACTCCATCGGCGCGCTATCATAGGGGTGAATTACAAGTGCGCCTTTCTCTCTCTCTCTCTCTCTCTCTCTCTCTCTCTCTCTCTCTCTCTCTCTCTCTCTCTCTCTCTCTCTCTCTCTCTCTCTCTCTCTTTTCAAGCGCATTCTCAAAAGCGTCGCCACGCGCGCCGAGATTTATGCAAAGTGCCGCATCACGCACGCACGCGCACAAAAACGCCCGTGATAAAGAGCATCAGGGGGAGCTGGAGGAGAATGAAGACGCGCTCGACTATAGGCGACAACTTCGCCGTTTTGTATGTATATGTACGTTATGCGCATGCGCTATTTATGGCGCCCGTATGGGCGAATGGATGCGGTTTCGCCTGTAATTTAGAGATTCGCGACGGAGGAGCCTACAGGTTTACGCGAGTGCCGGCCACTGCACGCGAGGTGAGGAGAGAAAGAAAGAGATCAGGTGTGTGGTCGCGTGGAAGGTTGGGAGCGATCTTTGACTTCTTATTTGGTGAGATTTTCCGCGGTTAATGAGGAAATGATTATTATATCGAAGATGAGTGAAGCATTTTTTAGCCGACAAACCACTTTAGTAATAAAGTTCGACAGATTAATGGTATATTTTATAAATCAGTTCACTTAAATGAAATAATCCATTTATTATTTTCATATTTGAAAAATGGTAAAATTAAATTTTTTTTCCAGATTTAATTTAATATCACAAATTAATATGCGACGACAGATATTACTATCATATATTTTAACTTCAACGCAGATTTCGAAAATAGTTTCAAATAATTGCTTTCATAGCTATAATTTTTCGACTGTTACTGCACCGAGCCACATTTCATCTACTTTATCTAAAGTGATTCACATTGATATTTTCAAATATTATTTAAATTCTCTTTGAAAAGGCACTAAACCACATAAGTCGATCTTCATGCATCGCCGCGATTTCTCCGACAAGGAAACGAACATTTTTTTAATTACCTGAAATAAAAATTTTTTGTAACATCAACCGTACTCGTATCAAAAACCTCAAAGTCATTCGAACCAATTAGTATACGAAATCGAATATTAAACTCAAACTTCATGAAACGTATTACCGCAATAACCGCTATCCCCCCGCGCATGCGCGCAACATTGTAACCGCTTCTGCACATATAGCGCTCAAATTGATTCAGCCCGAGCCACTTTAACCCACTCGGCCGTCAATTTTCACCCTCCCGTAAAAAAATCCACAAAATCATCGTTACACTACCCGCTTATACCTCTTCGATCTACACGAAAATACATAGACGGCAAAGTCGCCTCTCCCGTTACGTAAAGCGATAGCTCGTCAAATAAATTTCGCCGCGAGCGCTGTCAAAAGCCAGCCCTGATTAGCGGCCAATTTTCGCTAAACGCTCTCGCCGGGGATAATGGCGCGCGCGCGTTGAGGCTTTACGATTCGTGGATTTCCGCCGGTGGTATATCGGATTTCTCGCGCACGCGCGTCGCACCTACGGCGGGAGCTATAGCTGTAAGAGTCACGCGGATAATGCCTTATTAAGGATAATGGCGGCATTTTACGGCCCGCGTCTCTGTAGTTTCTCTGTGTGCGGTGTGTATGTGTGTGTGTGGAAGTTAGCGGGTTTCTAGGTTTTCGTTGGGGGGGATCTTTAATGACGCGATGAAGAGCTAAAATTTTATTGTCGCAAATAACAGTGTTTTGGGAAGTTGATAGCGCGAGTGATTCACGTTTCGTGGTAATCACTGTGCTCTGATATTAGGAGAGTACAGTATCTGAAAGTCGCGTCAAAGCGTTTATTTGCGCTGGAAAAATGTTTGTTAAATTGCATGACACATTATATTATTTGTCATTATAAACTTTCTCGTACGAAATTCCCAATAGTATCGTGCATATATAATTTGCATAAAACAATAAAAATTCTTCTCACGTTATTACGAAAGAACCATTCACGGCGATCCTTAAACCATCGTTTTTAACTTTCCACAAACGAACTTTTAAAACCTATCCATCCATCCATCTATCCATTCATTAATTTACCCACACTTCCATCTCATCCTGCAAATCCGTCCCTTCAATAGACCCGCGCGTATCCTTTAGATCCGCTCTCGGATGATGAACATCTGAGTAATTGATAAGCTTCAATGCAACGGATCGCTGGACTTAAGCCGTCGATTTATGGGCGAGTCGTGCGCGCCGTTTTGAACGTGTCGAATAATTGAAGGATAATCGCGCGCACTGCCGCCTAGAGATGTACGCATATATATACGCTCGGACATTTTACGTGCTGAATTACGTGCGCATACGCCGCGCGCACGTTTGTATGGATTGGCTAATCCCTATTTATAAGCGGAGCCTTGCGTATTTGTAGAAACTGAGGGAGGAAGAGCGATGGGGTGTCGTAAATACGGGAGCTTTCTGCGTTGCGCGATGCAAATGGTAGTGAGGGATGTGTTATTGGAGGGTCGAAGAAAAATGTATTTGCATTTGTGATCTCTTCTAATATCTTATACACAAACAGTAAACTAAATATTTATTTATTTATTTATTTATTTAGAGGTAATTTACGGGCATAATTGCCCTTTACAGGTTGTATGAAAGTTTGAATTTTCGACGCATAAAGTGTTATTGTACACAGTAAAAATAATATATTATGTACAGCATCATGGTGACAGACACAATAAAAGTACATAATAAAAGTATGTTCCATACAATTGTTAATAAACAAACAAATCATAGGTTGCTTATATTAGTTATAATAAGCGACTTAAATTGAGTAAGAGAGGTGTTAGTTCTTATGTCCAGTGGAATATTATTCCATTGTTTTCTTAATCTCGGGCCTGTTCAATACTATAAAAAATTGACTCTACAACAATTATCTGTGTCAATTGTATTATATGTCCTTAACGAGTAAAGTAGTGTTCTTTCGGTAAAAAAGAAATCTAGTTCTATGCAATTAAAATAATTATTATAGATTTTGAATGAAAACGTGAGGTCGATACATTTGAATAACTGTTCGGTACTTAGAATGTTAAATTTCCTTAGAGCTGGTTCATAGTTATGGTCTCTATAATTCATTGGTTCGAAGAATTTGTAACATAAATATCTTAAAATTGTATACTGCACAATCTCAATATCATTGATTAAATAGTCTAAGTAAGGAGACCATATCACCGAACCATAAGAGTTAGAATCGGAGTAAGTAGTGACTTATAAAGATATAGGATACTGCCGGAACTAACAAAGTCAACAGTAGCTCTTTTTATAAAACCTATGGTACGTATTGCTTAAATATACAAAAGTATTTTTTTAAATATGCGAAATTCTCTTTTTAGCTAGCCATTTGTTGTACCATAAATATTTTGTTAATAAGCTTGGCCTGAAGATTACGTAACATGTGTGTGACCATGCGATTCTTTGTTATCTTAGACGTTTCGTTTGTATAGTACATTTCATATCACCGTCTCGCCTTATATCTCACAAATCGGATCAAGTTTGTTATAAAAAATATAAAAACCTTACTTTAGATCTTACAAAACACATTTCTCAACAATAATCTTGCTCCCCACCTGACGTCCCCAACAAAATCCCTAGATTAAACCCCCACCTCCCCATAAATTAAAACCCTTCTCTTCTCCGCATGCGACACTCGCGCGCACTTGGCTCTAACTCACCTGTTGCGGAATATACACACATAGACGCAGACTCGCCCATTTTTCCGGCCCACCTCGTATATATATCGAGCCCGCATCTTATGCGCGGCCGCGTGAATATACTTTATTGGTTTATCGCGCAGTCATAATCTATACGCGTGCCTCGCGTCGGTGTGAGTTAAGCGTCGGCTTTTCCAACGCGATGAGTGTATATGTATATAGCTCCGGGCGACGAGCCACCCGCGTTGAGCTGTCTCGAGAGCTCGCGTTAGGCCAGGATCACTTTGAGTTCCGGAATTTTCGTGGTAATGACCGCGGTAGGTGGGTGGGCCCGATCTGTTTAGCGGTCGGGAGAACCGTTAAGTTGACAAAATTAAAGATGCTTTTGTCAGTTATTTGTACAAGAATATAATTCTGTGGCTTCCAGGAATAACGATTTAAGTGACTTTTTTGCCATGCTAACAGTAACCAAATCCTTCTCTCAGTGTACAAATAAAATAGTTGAACAAGCAAAAACTGGCGTGAAAGAGTAGTTTTTGCTACATCAGAGGATGAAATAAATAACTACGAAAAGAAATTCTGAGAAGCAGTAAAATTATGCTAAATCACTGCCATTCAAACTGATCTGGAATTATGACCTAATAAATTTATACCCTACACCTTCGTTATTGTTATTAAACCGAGAATAAACATAACTGTCACAACAATTTCTTTACACTTGTACCATAAATACAGATTGAAAAGTACAACTTCACCTACGACAAACACCAACATCTAAATTATTCCCAACCGCCTCACCCCCTCCGCCCACAAAAACCGCGTCTAATCTCAACTCCTCACAATATTCATAGCCTCGCGACCATTTCCTCTCCTCCCCACTCACAGGCGCCTCCATCGACACACCCTGCACTTACGGACGTCGCACGCGATCCGCGCATTCGTAAAGCCGCTCGCTCTCTCCCTCCTCTCAGAAAGAGAATCCGCCATAACGCGGCTGACGGTTTCGTGGGAATATCGCTGACCGCGCGTGGGCGGCTCATAAAGCGTCAAATCGCGCGGGGGCCGCGTATAGAGAAACTCGATACACATCGGGGTGGGCGGTCGACGCCCGCGAAAATTGCTCAATCCTTTCCGCGTGTGTGTGGTAGGTACACTTCCGCGAGTTATTTATTGGTGTAAGCGAGATCGATTAGGAGCAACGCCGCCGCCGCCGCGGACGGGTTGTGTTGGTTAATGAGGCGGCGGTGGAGTGCAGCGATTGTTGTTGTCGGTTGTTGTTGCGAGATTCGATTCTATGGGTGAAAGAGGAGAGATGTAGTGGCTTTTTATGCTGGGAAAGGGTAAAGTGTGTGTGTGAGGTGGGATGTAGTAGATGAATATAAATCAGGAAAGTAATTATTGAGAGGACTATTATATTTTATTATTTATTTCGTTTTTATGGTAGTGATTGATTGTATAAAGCTGACGTGTGCGGCAATCAAAATATTTTCTAAAAGATAATTTAGGGCGTATTTTCTTGGCTTTTCAAATAAAAATTATAAAGAAAGGACTTGGATTTTCTGTACTTTAGATTTACGGTATAATCATCGGTTCGATCCTCACAATTACTGTTATTAACTGTGAAATTGTAACTATTATATGTGTACGATTTTACATTTAAGGAACTTTACGAGTCCATTTATTTACGTACTCGCGACGCGAGAATGACTTTATTGCTCGGGACGGCTCTTATACAATGCATGTTATAACCGCAGATTTGCCGCGTAAAACTGTGCCCGAGCGCAAAAATGATAATTTATTATACGATTCGTGTTAATGTTTTATATCGAGGTTAGCGCGTGTATACACATCACACAGCGCCACCCGAACCCCCGGAAACTGACTTAACAGCCGCATACACGCCCGCGGGAGACCGCAAAGTGAATTACGCTTAATTGACAAACTTATGAAAATTTATGATTTAATTTACAAGACACGTAGGCACGCGCATGCGCGTATATAAACTATACGGATAGTTCGCGGGTCTACGAACACATCGCAATTACTCAAAATTGGCAATCTATTACAGGCGCGCGAGGCGCGACACTTTAATCTATGTTGATGATGCAAATTTAAAGCGAATAATTATCTCTTTGTCAAGCGGGCCGCGCCGGCGCGTGCGCGGCATTGTTCGTAATTAAACGTTGCGCGCACGCGCGCTCGCGAGGTAATTGACACGCGAGGTAATTGCCCCGCGCGCGAGCGCGTATGACGAAAGTGCGGAATGAAAAGACTCGCGCCTTTTCCCCGTATAGGAGTATATATACACAGTTGTAGGTGAGCGGAGTGGCACACGTGCGCGCAATGCCGAAATTCACCTGCGATTTTTCCCTGTTGATTTACGGCGCTTAGGCTGCTGCTCTCGTGCTTTTGTCTTTGTCTGTAGCGGTTTGGATAGTGTGGCGTGTGTGCGGTTGGTACGTGTAATTAAGTGAATTAAGATAATTAAGTGGGTATTTAATTGGCGCGATGTGTTGTTCGTGGTTTTGCAATTAAAATATAATAAATTCGTTAGATTGTTTCGATTTGAGATTGGAGAATTGGAGTGGGGTGTAGCAATGTTATGTAAAAGTAAAATAATGATGTGCTGTTAGATAGCAGAGTTTTATATAAAGCTTTATTCAGAAATGGTAACAAAAAAATAAAATCAAAATGTAGCCTACTTCATGTTATTTGTTTATAAATTCAATTGAACGTAATACTTAAAACACGCAGGATCGTGTTAGTTTTCGTAGGGAGCGTCGATTTGATATACTAACGCAAAATTTTTACTGGATACTAATCTCATTAAGGTCATGTGGAGTTCAAAATCAACCCAATTTCATTATTTAATAAATTCACTTTTTAATCATTGATTTGGCAAAACACAATTTTCACGCCTTCTGTATATATATAAATACTATACTCAAAAATTTTTTTCGAGCGATTCTATTAGTACTGTCATGAGATATACTCGTTGAAAAATTAGACCAAAATAACAAAAATACAGTTTTTTTTTTCAATTAAAAAACCGCCGCCAATTCATTGGCACGTAGCTTCCTCAAAATAATTTTTTGATTCCTTTTATTAAATTAAAATTCAAAAACTAAATTTTTCACGAAAAAAATTGGAAAAGTTTTAAGGAAAATATTAACTTGTGATTTCAATTCTTATATGAATGGAAAACAATCTTCTTCAAGTTCTATTCTTCATCAAATTTTTCTTCTTCAAGTCCACTGTCAACGGCTTCTCGTCGTACATTGGTTCGAAATAAAAAAAAAAATACTAAAGTTGTTCTTTGATTGTGTTTACAAGAAAAATTATTGTATGGGAGACATAACGCACATGCGGCACTGAGTATGAAATTGGTCGATGTCGGACAACAAATTTCTTTTCGTGTTACGTTGAACATTGAACGTGTTATATTGAATGCGTTATGTGGAAAGGCTGTTATAATGTGAGAGGATGTATTTTAAAAAATTTGATAAAGACAGATTTTTTCTTTCATTTTTCAATTTTTCAAGTTTTACATTTTTGTTAATAATAAAAAACCGTCATAACTAAAAAATTTTTCTTTTTAGAAAATATAAATATTTTAATTCTCTTTCAAATGCTACCCATCCCATTCAGATACACAGAGCCATCCTCAAGAAATACATTTTAAAAATGTCTAGAAAAATGTTAACCTCAAATATCTCTGAAATTTATGAACCAATCATTTTTCCAAAAGAACTCATCCGAGAACTATCAATAATATACCTCTACAATGAATTTTGAAGCGAATAAGACAATTTTACTCTTGTAATAGTTGAACATATAAAACTCATTTTTTTTCATTTTTCAATTTTTACGTTTTTGTTAATAACAAAAGAACCGTGATAGCTAGAGAATTAATTTTTTTAGAAAATATAGGTAATTTTATTCTCTTTCGAATGCCACCCACCCCATTTAGATACATAGAGCCGTTCTCGAGAAATTACCATTTTTAAAAAATTGAAAAAAATTTTAACCTCAAATATCTCCGAAATTTATGGATCAATCCTTTTGCCCAAAGAACTCACTCGATTGGTATACAAAATCTACCCCTACAAAGAATTTCAAAGTGATTAAGCCAATTTTACTATAGTTATTGAACGACAAAAAAAATCACTTTTTTTTATAAATTATTTTTTTTCTCAAAAAATAATGAATAAAAAAACCTAAAAATTTACTAAGTTATAGTACTTAATATCCTTTATAACCAAAAAAATATTCTTGTTAATATCTTTTTTTAATTTCGAAATATAACCTATTTACAAAAAATTACGTTTTCATCAATAACTTATGACGAAATATAGCTACCGACTTTTTTTTTTTTAATTCTAGATAATTTTATCCTACATACAGAGAATTCATGATATATAAACAATATTTGTTCTAAATATTAAAGAAATCGAAAATAAAAATTTTGAAAATTAAAAAATGGCTATAAAAAAAAAAATTTAATTTTACAAAAATAGAATATTGACCCCAATTGTGGAAGCAAAATCTAAAAAAATGATCACTCTCCCGTTAAAATCGGTCGAGTAGATCATGAGATATCAGCGTATACGGACACACAGACACACACACACACACACACACACACACACACACACACACACACATCCATACGGACATTTTCTAAAAATAGTGTATTTCGATTCCAAATTTGCTAAATAACATTTCTAACATGAACTTTCTTTTTTACTATCACAAAGCTTCCTCTAGGAGGAAGCAAAATTTCTAAATATTTATTTGAAAAAACACAATTTTTACGCCCTTCGTACATGTAAAACTATACTCAGAGTTTTTCTGAAGCGATTCTATTAGTACTGTGATGAGATATACTCGTTGAAAAATTATGTCGATAACACACATCCCGTTAAGTACTTTATTTTATCAAAATTTAAAGAAATTATCTCCATTTGTTTTTGAGAAAAAAACTATAGAAAAAAAATGCGTTTTTGTTGTCGAACGATACCTTGATATCGTTTTTTTACTCATGAGTAAAAATTACCCGATCATCTTCGATTCCAAATGTGCTAAACAACATTTGTAACATATTTTCTCGAAAAAAAATCTTTTTTTCTTATCATCACAAAGCTTCCTTTAGGAGGAAGACAAATTTCTGAAGTTGTTATAGTTGAATTTTAAGATTATATATAGTTGAATTAGTTAAAAATATTAATTTTTCTAGGGTGACTTCACCAGCGAAGGAACGAATAAGGAAATTGTAACTTTTGTTATTTAATTAAGTGGTTTAAAAATGGATTAAAAGTAAAACCCTTTTGAAATTTATATTCTAAAATGTTCAAACTTTACGTCGGTGAGCAAATTTTGAATAAAGAATCAAAGTAAAAATTTTATTTAATGAAAATTTGTAAATATCTCCTAAAAACCAACAAAGGAACACGCAATCTTAGTATCTAAATACGTTTCACCAGTGAAGGAATACATCGCCAGTGAAGAAACACTTAATAGCGGCGATTTTATGATTTTATTCTTAACAAGATAATTTCTTTTATGCATAATCTTTATATAAAATGAAATAAAAATTTTCAAGGATTCGAAAATTATCGTCATGTTAGATAAACAATACATAGAAAGCTTGATATTTTCATATATATAAAGAAAATGTTCGTTAACTGGTGACTGTTCCAATACTGGTGTAGTCACCCTATATACTAATTTTAACGAGAATAATAGCTATTAATAACTTGTAAAAATAGTTATATTTTATATACAGTTCTAGATAATCAACGTATTCTTAATAAATTATTATTCATATTTCGTGAAATAAACCAACCTATACCTTACTAAACCTAATACAAAAAACCTCTCGCCACCGTTACTTTCCTTCAAAAAAACCACACCACCTACCTATACCTTCACACCCGACAATCGCATTGAAACACACACCACCGTCACAACAACAAACGATAAACAAGCCGCACGATCCTCTCTTCCCTTGTACATAACCCCCCACTAAACTTGAAATATCCCCGCCGTAAAATCGAAACGACTATCGTACGAAGAACTGCAGCTACTTCTTCCTCTCCCCCCTATAAAATTAATTCATCCGAATAAACGTGCGCGCGGAAAACAAAGAGCGCTGAGTTTGCATTATATTCTATATACACACAGGACGCGTGAGAAAACGCGCGGGGCCTGCGGATGTACTAATCGCTCAAGCTCGGGTTCGCCCGCCGTCGCATTATCGGGCGTGGGTGCGTGTACATGTACCAGAGGGTGTGTGTAAATATCCTAGAGCGCCGCGAGCAGCACACGAGCGAGATAAGATCGTTTCAGCCGCCTCTGTAAGCGCCGATGTAATGTCATAACTTTGGGATCGGATTCCGCGGTTTGCGTGTGCGTGTGTTATACGTATTTATAGAGAGACGGGCGAGTATAAGCTTATTGAGATCGTGCACTTGGGGTAGGCGGATTTGCGTGACTTTCGAGGAAAGTGATTTAATTGAGGGTAGTATTTCATTTGTTAATTGTTATGTTAGTTAATGAAAAAGTATTATGTTTTTGCTTCATATAAATATTTAGTTTCTTTTGTTATTTTTTTATTGCGAAAGGTATGTCGGCACGAAAACTCAAAATTATATCTAGTCATATAAACCAGATATAATTGTTTTGTTAGCGTGTCATTTAATTTCAAAATACGATCGTCCGCTACATATTTATAGCCAATTGAGCGCCAATTGTCTTTCCAGAGAAGCCAGCTAAAACTTATGGAGTACAATACACAAAGCGGCTTCTCGTTCCCCTTAATTGGTTCAACTCCATTATGTTCCCCGGTCCTCTCTTTACTTTAGTATATACCGTATATACTTTCCTTTTACCCTTTTACTTTATTGTTTTAACACGCTGTTCGCTTTGGTCGCCCGCGCGCTTTGACAAAAAAGGTAATGAAGATTTAACTCTCTAAAATATTTCACTGATAGAAAGAAATATTTGAGCCAAATTCCTCTATCTTAACTATTAATACACAACTAAAATTATTAAAAATATGATGATGTTATTAATAAGGAAGTCAAATTGAATTAAGTAATAAAACTTCAACTGTTTATAAAACATTCTATGAACTTTTCATCGTTTGTCAATATTTTATTTAACGTTTAATTTGCATATCTAAAACATCAAAAAAGTATTATAAATACTGATAATGTTAGTATGATTATTAAAACTTTGAGAATACTATTAATTCTTTTTTATTTATTTGTAAGATCAATTTATTTTTAATAATTTTAGTTTCGTGTATTAACTGTTAAGGTGATTCTCCTCGGACTCCCTAGTCAAATCAGTGCTAAATGTAGAAGTTACCTAAAATTAAAAAAAAAAACCATAGTTGTAATGTGATTTATTTATTTAAAATGATAGAGATAGTCCATGTATTATAAATAAAGTGTATTTAACATGAATAAAATAACTTTTTTCACAAAATGGCGATTTTCTAGAAACTAGATATCGTCACTACAAACAATTGTTGATAAATCACTGGAATCTTTTTCGTTTCTCAACCGATTTTAGTTTTTAAGGTCTCAATTTGCTCCTTAAGAAATTTCATGAGGACTTGCCGAAGGAAAAATTAAAAATTATTCAAAACTCAGAAAGTTATAGCTAATTAAAAGAATATTTTGTTTTAACGACGTGCATGCATTTATGAACAATTATCTATAACTTTCTGAGTTTTGAATCATTTTTAATTTTTCATTCGGCAAGTCCCCATGAAATTTCTTAAGGAGCAAATTGAGACCTTGAAAACTAAAATCGGTTGAGAAACAAAAAAGATTCCAGTGATTTACCAACAATTGTTTGAAGTGACGATATCTAGTTTCTAGAAAATCGCCATTTTGTGAAAAAAGTTATTTTATTCATGTTAAATACACTTTATTTATAATACATGGACTATCTCTATCATTTTAAATAAATAAATCACATTACAACTATGGTTTTTTTAAAATTTTAGGTAACTTCTACATTTAGCACTGCTTTGACTAGGGAGTCCGAGGAGAACCACCTTAAGTCACAGGAATTTGGCTCAAATATTTCTTTCTATCAGTGTATGAATCAATTTTGCTCTGTAATTCTGAATAGTAGACAATTCAAAATAAAATAATCACTTTTCAATATAATATCTTTTATAGCACTGCGTGGCATAAATCCGCATTTCTCTCGCTACGCTCGGGCGCTTATACACGCCGTGCCGTAAAGTGCAACTTATGCCACTAGTATCCTAATGTACTATTTTTTAATAATTTTCAATATATCAGCAAAATAAAAAAAATTTAGGAATCGACAACCCTGGTAAAAATGTTAACCAGAAGCTAGCTATTTTTCAGTTAACTTTATTGCTAAAAACAAACATTATTTGTATTTCATAATTATGTACCAATCCGAAATAAATGATGGCATTTACACTTCATAAAATATGTATTTTAAGTAATAGTAGAACTTTTAGATGAATTATATTATTTTTGCATTATGATTTTTGTTAAAAATACTTCCATTTAATTAACACGTTAGCTATAAAATATGCTTAATTTTCAACCAGGGAAGTAGCGGTTATAAAGCAAATCCAAATAAGTTAACGATACTATTTCAATAAAAAATATTCCTTGCAGTTACTCTAAATCGTCAGGAAAAAATCACAATAACAACTTCTATGTCTGCTACTCCAACACTAAAAGTATCACTGATACGACCACGCCTCAAAACCACTTCACGATCGCTTATTAAAAGCCAATCCCCTCGCCACCGTAAAACTCTTCTTCCCTCCCATCCTTTCCCTACCGGACGTTAACCCCCCGAAAAACATTACATAACTGCACGCGTGCGCGCGCAAGTATCACAATCTCGTAAATTACGCGGGACGCGCAGTCCGCGAGAAAAATCCCGCCCAACCCCCCACCCCGGCGCACTTTAAATCAATTATACTCTCGCCGCGCATGTGGCATACTTATGCAAATGCGCTCGTATAAAACGCGCTTAAGTATACACTTAATGGGCCACCACCGCGCATGGCTTTTGTCTTTTTCTCGCGCGTGCGAGGCTCCATTATTATTTTGAATTATGCCCTTTTCGGATAATCGTATCGCAGCGGCCGCCGCCGGGAGAAAATGTTACATCATAAAAATTAGCGAGATAAAATCGTAACGGTGGGTAATTACACTTTGATCGTTGCGGTTACCGGGGAGGACGACGACGAGGTGGGGGGAGGGGAGAGGAATTTCGAGAGGGGGGAGTTTTGTAAGTGTCGGTGGCGGTTCGAGGATCGTTCTGGTGTACAATATTTGGCGGAATTGTCGGTTTCGCATTACTGTTATTGCCGTGAATGGGTTTTGGTGTAAAAAAGAAATTTAACGGTGAGTCTTGGTAAGTTGTGTGTTAAATTTCTTATACCTTCAGTGCGCGTAATTCAAATTTTAGTATAATAACGTATAATTTAATAAAAATTTGTGTTATTATTGACATTTCTTTTCTCTAATTGCTAAGAATAGAAATTTTGATTTTCTTAATTATTTGAATCATCGAACTATATACATTGATTCACTGAAATTCGAATACATTGATTATATGCATACATTATAATAAAGTATTTTGCCGTATTATAAAGTAGCACTTTCATACTTAATATAATACAAGTACGTGTTTAAGTAAGTACCATTCCGCAACACCATTAAATTTTCTACGAACCACTACCATGAATCCTCAGCGCACCCGAACACCGCCATCGAAATAAACCTCATAATTACACTCGCACAAACTTTAACTTCCCAAATCAGATCACACCTCGCCGAGAGATCCTTCTGCACCGCACTGCAATTTACGAACGGCGTCGGTAAAATCACTTACCACCGTAAATCCGCTCTCCGCACCTCCGTACACACACACACATACGCGTGATAACGCAAGCACACTCGCACGTTTAATTAGCGCGTACAGACACTGCGCGCGCGCGCGTTTCCTCGAATCTCCCCGGAGACTTTCTTTACGATCGCGCACTGCTGCCTTCGCACTGTCGCATATATATATAAAAAAAAAGAAATCCCCTCCGCATGATTCATTCTATCCGTTTTACGCTTTCGTCATCGCCGCCGTATACACAGCGGTAGTGCGGCGCAACAATTAAAGGTGTATATCGGCGCGTTAATCGCCCGAGCGTTGACACACATATCGCGCGCGAGCGCGCGCCTACGTACGAGGGCCTCGAGGGAGATCCGATCTGCGCCGGCGGAGCAGAATTTATGCGGTAATTAGGGTTTGTCAAATAATAAAGCGGCCGCGCGCGCGCCGATAAAAGATTATGCGCGCGCAATGGCCGCGTTGCGTAAGTGCGCGCGACAATGTCGCGGCGATTTTTGAGAGCTGCCGCGGTTTTATTGCGCGGGCCGAACGGGTTTACCACGCGCGCGTTTCCAGGATTTTGCGCGACGTGCAGCTTTTATAAGTGAGAGAGCTAGCGCTGCCTAGTGTGTGGCGAAACGACGCGGGCTCTTTTAGGCTTGAATTATGACCCTGCAGTTTAATTGTTAGGGTATATAACAAATTCGTTCGTGCGCGTTGTCGATTTCCTGCCTGTAAAGAGAGTCTAATGAAACGCGCGCGCTCGCGTTGAAGCCAAGTCGTAATGATTCTTTGTTCGGCGTTGTTTTATGTATTTTTATAGGGGGGGATTTTTAACGATATATCGTAAACGCGATAAGGGGCCGAGGAGATTCGCGCGGATCGGCAAATTTTTCTAGGTTATTGGGTGTGTTTCGGTGTTTTGAGTCTAAAGTTAAGGCGAGCTCGTAAAGACTTTATGGGGGTGTACATAAAGAAGTCATAGCTGAAAACCTTCCGAGGCGGAGTTTGATCCTATATATATTCTTTGTCAAGGTATAGCCGAAGAAAAAGTTATGGCGCGCGTATAGTTTAAAAATATATACAGTGGTGGAGTTCTGGAGGTGCCGTTAGGTTTTATGGAGTCTTACGTATAGACAATCGTTTTGTTTATCTTGAAAATCGTATTTTTTAACGTACACCGTTTGCTTTATACCTTCTGTTTTTAAATTTTATAGTAGAAACATTTTTGATAAAATGAGTCTTAAAAAAAGCAAATATCTTTTTGTTCGTACATATAATTAGTACAGTAATATGTTTTCCAACCAGAGTACATAAATGAAAAAATTCGTACCATAAAAAGACAATGCATTCAAAACCGCTCTGAATTTCCAACTTCCTCTGTACAACTCCCCGCTATAATTCAAAAAAATCGCCACAGCCACCAACCGCTGATCTTATCGGCGATGCTATCGTAGCCAAACAAAAAGCCGAAACCTCACCGTATAATCCCCGATCAGCACGCATAACTAGAGAAACCTGCGCCTAAAAAAGACGACGAAATATACATACGCCACGCACACACAATGCCACTCGCAAAAAGACGAGCAACTCCTACATATACTACACTCGCAGAAGTCGAGCACACATACACACACAGCTTGCACATACATACATACCCACTTGCACCTTACACATACCTCCCTCCCTCTCTACAATCACACACACATGCAACGAGCGGGAGATCGAGGTGCGATAGGCGCATCCGTCTCTCGATTTATTGCCGTTTTACGAGAGTGCGTATAGCAGGGCTTTCAAGGTGGCCGCCACCACCGCCTCCGCCATCATACGAGAACAATGATTTTCGCGTGCGCGCGCGATATTGATTGTTTCGCTTTCGTTTTTTTGCTAGAGGGGAAGGAGAGAGAAAGAGGAAGGAAGATGGGATGATACCGATACGCGCGGCGCTGGGTATTAAGTGATTTCGATTGTCCGCGCGCACGCGCATTGTTCTCTTTGCGTTATGGATGCGCGACTTTTTGCTGGTTCTTTTTTTTTTTTTGGTGTGGAGGGAAGGGTGGCGAGGGCAGTTTATCATCGCGGTAATTGCTCGCCGTAGTTTGACAAAGTGCGAGGATCGTGGAAGGTGGAGCGCGTCTGTTGTCGAGGATGTATAGTTTGAGGATTCAGTGTATGGGGATGCATTTTTGTAAGATTAACTAATTTATAAGATGATTATGTATTAGTGTAAGAAGATCTCGATCATAAATAATATTTAAGCAATGAATTGCATACGATCAATTCATTATAATGAACGTAGCCCGAATTATTTCTAATGAGCTTATGTGAAATAATTAATGCATATTCAAGGAAATATTATGATAATCTCCATAAAATACCCTGATTTAACCATTAAACCCTATATACCTCCGTTAAAGAGAACCTAAACAGAAACTGTAACAGTTATCCCATTACCCCCAAGCACACCATACTAAACCTAGTCTCAATCATAAAAATCTTCCGTTCCCACAGCCCCTTACACCATCCCGTCCATAAACCCTCGACTAAATAGCCAAACATACACTCCTTACAAGGCTCCTAACATCCCCGCGCGACAACCCCCTTCGCTCCACAAATCATCTTTATCAATCCGCTATATAGGCACTCGAAGGAACCGCGGTGGCGACATCCGCGTATACACGTAAACGCAGCTGAGATAAGCTCATTCGAATTCAATAAACAAGGTGCGTTTCCGCATCGGCCCGATAACAATCCTTTATACCGGTGCGCGCGCGGCGAAAATCCACCGGGGGAATCTTCCGCGCGAAAAGCGCGAGCTTCGACGGCAGCGTGTTCCCGGGGCTATAATCAGATGTAGGCGTAAGGGGCTTTCTGCGAAAGCCGCGCGGTACGCGCGCGCGCGACATAAATCAGACGGATATGGCGCGAGTGTGGACCTGAGAGATTGCGGGTGTATAGAGAGGCCGTGAATTACTCGTTGTGATAGCGGTTTTTCGTGGGTTCGAGCAGTGATAAGAACGGGGGTGTCGGGTAGTGGTAATATTGAGGGTTTTTTCTGTTGCTACTGTGCTGATTTTGTTTTGTTTTGGGGATGTTTGAAAATATGATAATAAAAAAGACGTTTTAAAGGTAAGATTTTTGAAGGAGAATTTCGATTAATAAATTAAAACTCGAAAATACATTTCAAAATATTTGAATACATAAAACATCATATTCACGCTTATAAATATTAAGTGTAAGATAATTTTCGATAAATACCAGAGATAAAACACCAAATACGCATAATTTTCATCTCAAATTATAGCCATCAGACGAGGCGCGCGCGCGTACATATCATATTTTTAACGCGGGAAAAAATAACATGACTAATTACATCGCATTACCCACACTCATAATTTAAACAACAAAGTTTTATTGCGTTAGGGTCTGCGCGCCGCGCGGCACGGCCAAAACGAATCAAATTACTCAACTCGAAATTTAATCATCACGCGCGCTTGCGCGGATTTCTCTCTTATGCGCGCAATGAAAAACATCATCACCCCGTTCCTATACCACCACACATACACGAGCGCGTGCGCTTACACTCTCCCCGATAGCAATTCATTACAAAATTCAAATTAAACGGCGAAAACACACCGGCTAAACTCTAATTTAATACGAAAAGCGTGCGCGCGGTGCGGGCAAGGGAAAAAAGCGCGCGCGCTCGCTTGCAACAAATTCAAAGCTAATTAAAGTCATTCATAAAAATGCCAAACCAGACGCAATAAACGTTCCGCCGAACTTGCCGATATATATCTCGCTCGCTCGCTCGCGTTCGCGTTCGGGCAACCGTGAAAGCCAATAAAATCCGACGTGCCTAATGAGCGGAACTACCGCAGCGCGCGTACGCACGTAAGAGAGAGATCTCACGTGAATGTTGCTGTGTGTGTGGAGTGTACTTGGACTATACTGGGATATAATAATGGAGACCTTGTTATCGGTGATGATGCGCCTCGCGCAATTATCGCGCGCTTTTGGCGTTATCGCCGCGTCGCCCGGTTGTCATTGTGCTCATATGCGGAGTTTTTCCCACGCGTCGCGGTGGTTCAGCGCTAAATGCCCTTTTTGGGAGGGATGAATTTTTCATATTGCAGAGGCGGTTCAAGGGTATTTTTTTTTCTCTGGCAAGTGGTGATTGGGTTAGGATGTGATTGTGCGCGCGGTTCTTTTATGTGGTAAATGATGGCCGGACTGGATGTTTAATTGACCGGGGATGTGGGGTCGTTGCTGCGAGAACCTGAAAGTTCACTTATAATTTTGTATTGAGATTGATTGTGGGAAATTACACGGGGATTAGGGAAAAAAGTAAAAGCTGAAAGTACTTATCGATATATACGTATTTTATCGCGGTTTTTAAGACGGCGCAGTAAAAATGTGTTTCGTTATTTTAAGAATAAAATTTGATTAAAATTAATTTTGTGAATTTAGGTTTCAGAAAAGTAAAATAGCAAGATTAAATTTTGTGATAACAAATTTATGGTTAATAATTGTTGCTCCAGTTCCTAGAAAATGGAATATTCTATAGGAGTTGCGAAATAAGATTGAAACAAGGTCTTATTATTATAAAGTTTATTTGCACTTCGACGGTTAGGAACTCGTTAAAACTGAATTTGAAAATTCGAATCAAATTAGTTTTTCAAATCGCTTTTAAGAAGTTAACACAATTTATTTACTGGAATCGGGCAAATCGAAACACTTTTACGCTAAAAAGTAAACCTATAAGAGTCAATTAAATTTTATTAAGCTCGAGCGATTTTTTATAATTGGAGCAATAAGAGCGAATGTGGAATAAAACCAGGATTTACTGAATAAGGAAAAAGCTACTTTCAATAGCATACATTTATAGCGGATCAAATTTTTATATTTTTTTCTAAATGCCCTTTCTTTTAGATTGCAAAAGTCGATCGAATACGCGTTCAGAGAATTGCAATATTTTGCTGAATTTAATGGTAATTGATAAGCAACTAATAAAATTGCTTATATCAAGAAAAATCCATGCTTTTATTTTAATACGTAAGTTCTATAATTATATAAAGCTATATTTATGTAAACAGAAAAAGTTCAATATTTGAAATTGTTTGTCAGCAGTAAATATTACATTTATTTACGACATGATTAATTACTCATATAGAATTTTGATTCATTGCATATCTTAAACCAGAAAAACCTGCATCTCGAATTGGAAAATTTAAATGCAATTTTTCAACAGCGTTTAATTTCATTATCTCCTGCGCACGACATAAACACGCGAACATGTAATTTAAAAATTAAACAACTAATTAAGTTATGAGTTGAAAGTCAATAACACAGATAACTTAAAAATCATGTTTTGTTTTGAAAGCAGACACTATCACAATAATTTTTTTTTTAAATATCTTATCTGACGATACACTTACTTCTTTAGTGAGAAATTTTATTGGAAAAGTTTAGAAATTTTTAAAATGCTGTACAAAAATTAAAATATTTTTTAGAGTGCCAAACTAAAGATGTAAACCATTTGCCATATTTTGTCATTAATACATTACTCGCAAAATCATAAAAAATTGATAAATGGAGAACAATATGTAAATAGCATTAACGATGAAAAAGGCTATACAAAGAATTCAACTGTGCATCTTTAATTTCCGCCAATGCCTATTCATAAACGCACATTTACAATCCATACCCACACTAACAATCAACTCCACACACATACATGATGCAACGCAAAAGAGAAAGAAAGCCAGTGGCGACGGCGCTCCGCGCGCTATTTATTCCGTCTACGCTGGCCTAACGAGGTGTGCAATATGGACTAATTAATCGAGTCGATCAGCTCCTCTCTCTATCCCTGCCCCCCCCCCCCCAACCCACGAGCTTCGTTACTTTACCCCGTGAATTCTTGACTTTGACACTTTTTCCCGTACGCGCGTCCCAGTCGCCAAATGCGTTTTACTGCGCAGCGACACACGCGCGTGAAAGGTGCAAATTTAGCGTTCGCCAAGGTTGTGTGTATGGGTATGGATGCGCGCGTAACGGTGCTCGTCATTGAAGGAGGACGCGCGTGTGCGATGCGAAAATCGCGATGGCGCGTATGGAGTATAGGCTAAGAATAGATCGCGATGGTTCGTGTTTATTGATTTTTGTATTGGGCGATGGTGGGAAAAGTTGCAGTTCGTTGGGTTGTGTGTGCTTGAACATTAAATTTATGTCTCATATTGGTAGTTTGATTCTTTGAAATTGTGCGAAGAAATTTCAAAGGTGTATACGAGCCCTTTTTTGAATTTTATAGGACGAATTTTCTGAATAGAAACTGTTCAATGTGAAATTATGATACACCATCAACAGGATAACAATGACGTATTTATATATATATATCGTTTAGAATGGATATCTTGATTACATTTTGAGGAAGAGCTAAAAACTGGACTCATATCTACTTTATCCAATAATCATCATATTGATTATAAAGTTATAAAAGTGAAAAGATTGAAGAATTTAAAGTCGAAAAGAATCGATGCCATCTCATCGATGCGCGAATAATCTGGTGCGACTTTTCCACAAATTCCTCATAATGTCATTAAAAACCTAATATACAAACCATCCAAATATACCACCAACTAATTACCTTGCCAACGAACCATCCAAAAAATCCTCAATTTACATCGCATCCACCCTCCTCTACCTCGCCTAACGACCCCTTCTAAATATTCCAGCACAAAAAGACCATCTCGACCCCCTCCCTCTCACTCTATTATCGCGCTCGCATCTCGCTCGCCTGCATATATGCATCCGCAGAGACGCGTGCGGTCGGTCGGGGTCGCGGCCGACCTTGAACCCCGCACCACGCGTGCGCATCAGGAAGAAGAAAAGAGCAGCGCGGCGCCAGGTGCGCGCGACACCTATGCACTGCAGCCTGCCTCGACGGCCCTCCCGTGGCATACATTATCCCCCTATCGCGCGAAGTAAGAGAGAGAGGAAGAGGAAGAGCGCAAGAGCGCGCGTAAGTCAAGCGAGATGCCGGACGCATGCCGAGAGAGAGAGGGGTATTTTTGTAAAAAGATGGAAAAATCGTGATTTAGAGGTAAGTGCGTGCGTGTGGATGTGTGCGGTTGTCGGGGAATAAAATAGTTTTGCGAGAGTGGCATGTTGTTGGTACGTTTTGAATGCTTGGATGTATAATTCTGTCCTAATGAGGTTTTTTATAAGACAGATGAGAAATTATCAAAATATGGTGAAATAAACGAAGCGTATATTGATAAAAACGTAAACTCGTATAAAACAACAATTTTAATTGGCAAATATATTATAATTTTTTTTAAGCTTCTGTAGAAAATGGAAGTGTTATAAACATACTTAAAATGTTTCACATACCAGGAATGGAAGTATCATGGGAAGCAGCAATTATCTTTCGAGTGTACATACCTGAAACAGAAAGTAAAAAATTGTTAAAATTTTATGTAAAAGCTGAAGTATATCTTCAAAAATATATTTTTAACGCATCGTCACACGTTTAAAACTACAAAATATCATGTATAATTTAACTTTCAACATGACCATAACATCAATCTCTTTAAACACACGAGAAATCATTTAATAAATTTAATTTTACACTTATAATTTCAATGAAAATTCAATTATGGATAAACAACACCTTCTCAGAACTTACATTAAAACTCGGCTCGTCCGTTAAAATCTGCATAATACGCGTATATCCAAATTAATTCATTTCCCAGCACCAGAACCCTCGCACACTCTACTCTCGCACGCACCCGAACCATTGTAAATCTACAGCGCCACAGCATCTCACATGCAACTGCGACGCGCCGCGCTTCTTCGCTGCTCGGCACTTTTGCATGCTACATACACACCCGCAGAGCAAGAGAGAGAGAGAGAGCTTTACGAGTACCTGTGCGTGCGGTGCGCTAAACATGGCTATTCATAAATATCGCAGTGCGCGCGTGTGCTTCGGGCACCGTCGACGCGGTAAATCCGCGCGAGCCTGAAGAAGAAGTTTTGCGCGCGCGCGTGCAAGGTTGTGTATATGATGCGCACGATGATAGTGTATTAAGTTGTTATAAAAGTTTGCTTCGTTCGGAGTCGCAATTTTGCGCGCGCAGCTGTATTATGGGAATTTTCGTCGAGCGGAAAGGTGGAATATGTGCGGAGGGCTCGGGGTGGCGTGTGTTTACTTTGGAATATATATTGAAATGGATTATTTCGCTGGGAGAAAGGTGTGGAGGTGCATGATGCTTTTGTTCTGTATACGTGTTGGTTTGCTTGTCGTCTGTATTTTTGTTCGGGTTGAGATATGTTTTATTTTTATTATTAAAGATAAAAAATGCTTATAAAATAATAAAAAAAAAAAAATAATTAAGGGTTGCGTTACACGGAGAGAAATTTTAGAGTAAAAATTACCAAGGTGCCTTGGTAGCGTATGGACAGACTGTCAAAAGCCGTGTTATTCCCAGGTTTCTAATACAATTTATAAATTTCCCAGGAAAAACTACCATAACCACTTAAAAAAAAATACCAAATTATCTCAATAAAAATTACCAGACACACTGGTAAAAATTGAGATCTAGTCATTTTTACAAGGTAACTTAAGAATTTTTACTAAGAAAACTGATAAATTTTACCAAATAACATGGTATTTGTATACTCGCGCATGCGCACTGTGCATTATTGTGTTTCAGAAGATTGATACTAGAGGCGTGCGCGACGTTAAAATGAAAAAAATATACATATTTTCAGTAAGTAATAACGGCGATTCAAATGATTGTTGGTAACAGCTTCCGTGGCGCAGTCGGTAGAACGTCGGACTCTCAACCCAAAGATCGTCGAATCGAATCCCGCTTCCGTAAACATTTTTTTTCAGTTTAATATTTTTTCATCCTTGTTTCTGTTTCTATTTCTATATTAAAATACTATATATCCATCAATATGGATAAAAAAAGTTAATTTTTTTAATTTAAATTAACTAAAAAAAAGTTTTACCAAGGCACTTTGGTCAAAAGTTTGAAATTGTCAGTCTATCCATCCATTACCATAGAAACTGGTAATTTTGTCTCGAATATTTGTAATTTTCACTACAAAATTTCTCTCCGTGTACTTGAAGAACGCGTGATGGTTAGTCACATTAATGCAGATAAGTTGCGGCTATTGATTCTAAGTCATATAGCATATACCGCTTTAGATAAGACCAACGTTTTAAGACAGAAGAAGTTATCTATAAAAAAGGTTTGATTATTTTAATAGTCGAAAAAAATAATGTTTCCATGCTGCAACTAAATTCTATGAAGAATCTCTGTGCAATGTCCTGATCGATTTGCATATATTTTCTAAAGCACACTGAGAAAAATGATATATTAAAAATGACTATAATACATAGGAACGTGGGGGCAAATCTCAAATACTAAAATTATTACTATATTTTATAGTAAAAATTACTATGTACATAGCAATTTTTATTATGTATATGAGCAATTCCTGGGAAATTTCCCTCTTACGTCGCCAAAAAAAATGAAAAATTTTTTTGAATGCACACTTACCACACAAGGTTTTTCTCGTTTCTTGAACTTTACAGAACGTGAAAACCGTGTGTTCCAAGCCGATTGAATGGTATCATTTTTTTACAGCACTTTTAATTTTTCTTATGGAAATTTAACATGGGAAAAATGGGTGAAAAGTTGTCATTGATGATGAACCAATAACAAGCTATTGAAGAGGCCAAACCAAATTCCACAAAAAAACGATTAAAGTTGAAGAATAGAACTTTAATTTGAGAGGGCAATCGTTAAAATCGGTCGATTCGGTGCAAAGCTACGTGGATTTAAAAATGGCGAAAAATGACCAAAAATGAGCGATTTTTGCCAAATAATCGTAATTCTTAAAATTTTCGTCATTTTTCGCACTTTTCATTCATTTTCAAATTCACGTAGCTTTGAACTGAATCGACCGATTTTAACGATTGCCCTCTCAAATTAAGGATGTACTGGCTATAAGGTCCTTGCCAAATATCTGTGAATTCGATAAACTGCAATAATTAATTGTATGCGATGGTTGACCAAATTTAAGTTCTTGTGGGTGATTCAGAAGTATAATACGAATATATTAAGCTTTAAAAATTGCAAATCGAATAAAAATTAACAAAGTTCTGTTATTTTTTATAGTTACAAAAATCGAGACATTGAGTAAATTTAGTAAGTAAAGTGCCAAACTTTTAATTTTGATTCGATGTTTAATTTCTAAAGCTCATAATATTCCTGTCAAGATTTGTAATCGATCAGGAGCATTGAAAATCGACTATTTATCCGGCATTATTTATTATTGCAGTTTATTTCCCGTACAGTCCCTGCCAAAAGTTAAGTGGCTAATATTAAAACAAAAATAACAAAATAATGTAGGGTAAATAGATAATTTTCAATGCTCCTAACCTATTACAAATCATGACAGGAATATTATAAGCTTTAGAAATTAAAAATCGAATCAAAATTAAAAGTTTGGCACTTTGTCGATTTCAGTATTAAAAATTTACTTAATGACTCAGTTTTTGTAATTATAAAAAATAGCAGAACTTTGTCAATTTTTATTCGATTTTCAATTTTCAAAGCTTATTATATCCGCATTATACTCCTGAATCACCCACAAGAATTTAAATTTGATCAATTATCGCATACAATTATTTATTGCAGTTTATCGAATTCACAAACTTTTGGCAGCGACCTTACGGCCAATACAACCTTAAAGCTTTATTCTTCAACTTTAATCGCTTTTTTGTGGAATTTGGTTTGGCCTCTTCAATAGCTTGTTATTGGTTCATCATCAATGACAACTTTTCACCATTTTTCTCATGTTAAATTTCCATAAGAAAAATTAAAAGTGCTGTAAAAAAATGATACCACTCATCGGCTTGGAACACACGTTTTTTTACATTCTGTAAGGTTCAAGAAACGAGAAAAACCTTGTGTGGTAAGTGTGCATTCGAAAAAATTTTTCATTTTTTTTGGCGACGTAAAAGGGAAATTTCCCAGGAATTGCTCATATATCAATTTTTACCATAAAATATAGTAAAAATTTTGGTATTTGAGATTTATCCCCACGTTCCTATATATTATAGTAATTTTTAATACATCATTTTTCTCAGTGTAGAATTCAAAACGCATGATATACAGCTCCTTGTATAGTAGATTACATCATCTGACTAAACGGAAAGTTTTATAAAAATGTTTAATATTAAATTTGTTATACTTTTGTACATTAATTTTTTTCTATTTTTCGAATTTTTACAGGAGTTATTTAGGCAACCATGTGTAGATCAAACGCATAAATACCTAACAAAGTAGCCCGGTAACGTGTAAACGCGCAATATACGGCCATCCTGCGCAAAAGCTACTTTTCCAGAAATCTCAGCATTTTCAACGCAGCGAAAACAAATTTCTTCTCGAAACACGTCAATCACTCGACATTAATTCCCATTCGCGCAACTACTCTCTCTCTCTCTCTCTTCTCGAGCTGCCCAACCCACTTCTCCGTTCACACATACGATTTTGCCGCTGTTCTCGCAGGCGCACTGCGCCAGGGGAGCACTCCGCATTCGCCACAGATACCGTGTACATACGTATACGCCGCGCGCGAGTGCCCGTATACATGCATAGAAAAAGCCTAAAAACCGCCGGGGCAATCGATCTCGGGCGCGTTTTTCCCGCGCGACGAACGTCGCGCTCGTCGGTTATATTCTCAGCGGGCATTTTTCCGCGTGAGCGCGCGTAAGAGCCGGCGTTTGAAAAACAGGTAAAACTGCTCCCGCGAGAAGATAGGACAAACCCGGTGTCTATTAGACCGTAAATGGACGAGGAGAGGACTGCAAGAGGCGGCGCGGGTATAAACATGTACGGACGAAGTCGATCCCCGGTCAATTAGATAATCGCTTAACTGATTGCTCGCGCAGCCGGTATCTGATAAGTGGATTTTTGTGCGCCAAGCGGTGTGCGGTAGTTGATATATACGAGTGGGATTGTGAAAATCGATATTTCTGTATGAGAAGATATGTACACGTATAGTTGTCAAATTTTCTTTTGTATAAGACATATATATGTGATGCTAATAATGAATTAAAATTCGACGCAAAGTCAATAAATAGAAACAGTTACGTATGCTGGTCTACTCGTTATCCACCATGTCTTGTCGAACTATTAATTTATTAATTTTTTTATCAATTTTATGTCACACTTCCTTAAATAAGTGTCATACATTCGAGAAATTGCAAAGAAAGTATTATAAATGTGATAAAATGATCTTACCTCTTATTCAAAATTACAAATTTACTTTAAACTTCTCAAACTCATTCGCTTAAAAATTCCCAAATAATTCCACACCCCGCTAGCACTTCCAACAACCAACCACGACAGCTCCGTATACACTCTCGAAACAACTTCAACTCTGCACGTGACACGCAACGAACTGACATCACCCGAAGAGAAAACGCCTCACGTTCCGTTACACTCTACACCCCGAAAAAACATTCGATTAAATTGTGTTTCTAGATAATACAGCGCATGCGCGGCGACGCCTATACAGTGCTGAAGGTTAATATGCGCACGCGATTATCGACGGCGTACGCACGTGAAAAAGAGGGAGAGAGAGGAGGGCGGACGCGAGAACAAGCGCGTTATTTATGGACCGCGCAATTATAATTTCTCTTATTCTTTATTTCCCGCGAAGTCCATTCTTTCTTATCTCGTTATAAAAAAGGGCGGTTCGATCGCGCGCACAGCGACCGGGGTTTATTAAATCCGTATTTATTAATCGGGATTGATTTAGGGTGTAATATCGGGGATTGGGCCGAACGCTCTTGGGATGTTGGGTAATTATTTTTGGTGATATATATGAGATATTTTTTTATTGATGTAAAAAATTAAAATTATTAACTTCGAGGCTACTCAAATTATTACTTACTCGGCCTTCTACTCTTGGACAAAAGTACACAGTGTATTAGTTGATAGAAAGGATGTAAAATTACGATTGTTATAACAGATCACGTACAATCCGAATCCACGACCGTATAAAACGCAATCCGGCTGAATTTCTACGAAAAATATTTGTTCAATACGCCGTTTATTTTTAAAGTTAATTGTTGAGTTAGGTTTTTAAATTCCGGAAATTTTATCCGTGTATAAATATATCTTCACGTAAACTCCTTTAAAAGATAACTTATTGTACGTAATCTTCAGAATACTGCGTAAAAAGTAATCAAGATAAGGAAACTACTTTTATGTCGCTCATTATAATTATTATTACATTAGGAAATGCGAAACTAAATTTGTTTACGCTGCAATTCACTTTTTCGACACTAGTTTTTCCTATATTTGAATCTATTTTACTACAAGTAGCACGCCTTAAAAGCTTAATAAAAAAAACATTCTTTCCATTTAAACCCTCTCATTAACCTCCCACCCTCTTTTCGCCTCCACTGAGAGCACAGAGTGCCCAGAGTCCACCAAAATTGAAGTCAGCGCACCGATACAAGGACAAAATTCATTATTTAAAGTAGAAATCTACGTAAAATTGTTTATTGTATTGAGTTATTATAACATTAGGAATTAAAAGCAGGTAAAGGCTTTATCAAAGGTAAATCAATCTGTGTGGGGAATATTATCATTGTTCATGCTATGAAAGTGTTCAACTGCTACAAGGAATCTGAATTATATATTACTTATCTGAAAAATTTATTTAACTTTATTTTAAAATTGGGTTAAATAAATTTTAGAAAAATTTTCGGAGAGAGTTGTCACAGCTCCAGAATAATTTCTGATAAATTTCTCTACGGAAGAATTTATAATTAGTTATTTAGAATAGTGCAAAAAGAGCAAATCGTCCGATTTTATATCTAACAAAAAAAAATGTAAAAAATCACAGTAGTCTAGGAGCTGGGTACCGTCCCGTATGCAATAATATGTCCCCGGGTAAAAACAGGTGTTTCTTATAGATTTTGACCCGTAGAATCCGAATATCGAGGTTAAAATTCGAAAAAAGTGGTAGAAATTGTTTAAAACGCATTTGTTTAAACAAATAAGAAACTGTTATTATTTTTTGTCGGGATAATTTTTTTATGAAAATTTAGGTTATTTTAAGACGAAATGCCCCTTAGCATTTTTTTCATAAAATCGATATTTCAAAAGTTATGAATTTTTGAAGTTTCATTTTTACGTTTTTTTTGCAACTTTGATTAACAATAACTTTGGAAAAAATCAACTTTTTTTGAAAATGAATGTTTCCTCTTATTCTTTGAGATGAAAACTATCATATTCATTTGTATTATTTCAAGTCTTACGTTGTTAACTATTTATTTCGTTATTTAACAAATACTGCTTTTTCGATATTTCCAAGCACTATTTCAATACACGGTTGGAGTAACGCGCGCATCCAGGGCTTTTCAAAATCATTATATTTGAAAGTTAAACCAATACCTAACTATTGGTGCGATTGCAAAAGAATTTTAATGTCTAATAAATAAACAACTTATTGTTGAAACAAAGAAAAAAACAATTATCAACATTTGACTTTTTCATACATAATATATTACATTTCGTTTACTCAAAAATATAAATTTAAGGTAATGTCAAGAAATAATGAAAACAAATTATACAAGAACAAATATTTTATTTAAATATAAATACATGTATAAAAATGAATAACTAAGTAAAATATAATATTATTTATATTTATTCTTACACGTTTCATTTCTCTGACAGAAACAGACTGAACAACATGCAATAGCTGCTCGAACACAACAACATGAGTTTTTGATGCATGCTTTACATTGGCAGTTCGGCACAAAATCATCCATACGGGGTAATAAAATTAAAACTTTTTTCCGAACTGTCATTATAAAGCATGCATTAAAACCTCATGTTGTTGTGTTACTTCTGTTTCTGTCAAAAAAATGAAACGTGTAAAAATAAATACAAATAATATTATATTTTACTTAGTTATTCATTTTTATACACGTATTTATATTTAAATTAAATATTTGTTCTTGTCTAATTTGTTTTCATTATTTCTTGACATTACCTTAATTTTACATTTTTGAGTAAACGAAATATAACATATTATGTATGAAAAAGTCAAATGTTGATAATTGTTTTTTTCTTTGTTTAAACAATAAGTTGTTTATTTATCAGACATTCAAATTGGTTTGCAATCGCACCAATAGTTAGGTATTGGTTTAACTTTCAAATATAATGATTTTGAAAAGCCCTGGATGCGCGCGTTACTCCAACCGTGTATTGAAATAGTGCTTGGAAATATCGAAAAAGCAGTATTTGTTAAATAACGAAATAAATAGTTAACAACGTAAGACTTGAAATAACACAAATAAATATGATAGTTTTCATCTCAAAGAATAAGAGGAAACTTTCGTTTTCAAAAAAAGTTGATTTTTTCCAAAGTTATTGTTAATCAAAGTTGCAAAAAAAACGTAAAAATGAAACTTCAAAAATTCATAACTTTTGAAATATCGATTTTATGAAAAAAATGCTAAGGGACATTTCGTCTTAAAATAGCCTAAATTTTCATAAAAAAATTATCCCGACAAAAAATAATAACAGTTTCTTATTTGTTTAAACAAATGCATTTTAAACAATTTCTACCACTTTTTTTCGAATTTTAACCTCGATATTCGGATTCTACGGGTCAAAATCTATAAGAAACACCTGTTTTTACCCGGGGACATATTATTGCATACGGGACGGTACCCAGCTCCTAGACTACAGTAAAACACTGCAAAATTCTGTACAGTTTATACTCATTAATGAGGTAGTTTTAATTTTGAATTAATTATAAGATGAGCCACTCAGAAAGCCCATCCTCCCAGGCCCTGGTTACAGAGTAACCAGGGTGAACGATCATCGATGACTGAGTCCTCGGCCAAAGCCGTGGACCACGAGTCGTCCTCACGCTCAGGGAGGAGAGCTAAGTCTCCTCATCGTGGTTGCATCGACTCCTACTTTGGGTAGAGAGTCTGTGAAGATACACTACAGAAATGATCCTGTGAAGTATGATCTTGCCTTTCGTCGGCCCGCCCGCCTCTACTTGTACACGCGGCTCCACCAAATTACTTGCGTGATTTTCTAGTAGCCATCTAGCGGCTGGCCTGAGGAAAGACGGACAGAGCGTTCAAGAGGCACAGACAGTGCATCGATATGCTATTGTAGTCTGGCGCCTGCGCACTAGAGCTCTTCGCCAATTGGGCGCTCGGTAGGCGGCCGAAAAGTACGAGTGGTACGACTGTAGCGCGCCCGTTCAAACAGCGAGCGGAGGACTTGGCGCGTGACACGAGGTCCACACATATAACGGAGTTATGTAGATGCGCGGTACTAAGCAAGAAGAGAACTAAAATCATTTCTAAACCCATGTAGGCGGGGGACGCAAGGTCCACGCATATTAAGAAATTACATAAAAGTGCTACAATAAGCAAAACAATTATTTAAATAATTTTTAAACCAAAGTAGCCGGAGGAAACAAGGTCCACGCATATTAGGGAATTACATAAAAGTGCGACAATAAGCAAAACAATTATTTAAATAATTTTTAAACCAAAGTAGCCGGGGAAAGCAAGGTCCACGCTTCTAAGGAAATTACATAAAAGTGCGACAATAAGCAAAACAATTATTTAAATAATTTTTAAACCAAAGTAGCCGGAGGAAATGAGGTCCACGCATATTAAGAACTTACATAAAAGTGCTACAATAAGCAAAACAATTATTTAAATAATTTTTAAACCAAAGTAGCCGGGGGAAACAAGGTCCACGCATATTAGGAAATTACGTAAAAGTGCTACGATAAGCAAAGCAATTATTTAAATAATTTTTAAACGAAGGTAGCCGGGGGACGTAAGGTCCACGCATATTAAGAAATTACATAAAAGGGCGACAATAAGCAAAACAATTATTTAAATAATTTTTAAACCAAAGTAGCCGGAGGAAACAAGGTACACGCATATTAGGAAATTAAATAAAAGAGCGACAATAAGCAAAACAATTATTTAAATAATTTTTAAACCAAAGTTGCCGGGGGAAACAAGGTTGACACATATCAGGAAATTATATAAAAGTGCGACAATAAGCAAAACAATCATTTAAAAAATTTTTAAACCAAAGTAGCCGGGGGAAACAAGGTACACGCATATTAGGAAATTAAATAAAAGAGCGACAATAAGCAAAACAATTATTTAAATAATTTTTAAACCAAAGTTGCCGGGGGAAACAAGGTTGACACATATCAGGAAATTATATAAAAGTGCGACAATAAGCAAAACAATCATTTAAAAAATTTTTAAACCAAAGTAGGTGGGGGAAACCAGGTCCACGCATATTCGGAAATTACATAAAAGTGCTACAATAAGCAAAACAATTATTTAAATAATTTTTAAACCAAAGTAGCCGGAGGAAACGAGGTGCACGCATATTAGGAAATTACGTAAAAGTGCTACGATAAGCAAAGCAACTATTTAAATAATTTTTAAACTAAAGTAGCCGGGGGAAACGAGATCCACGCATATTAGGAAACTACATAAAAGTGCGATAATAAGCAAAACAACTATTTAAATAATTTTTAAACCAAAGTAGCCGGGGAAAACGAGGTCCCCGCATATTAGGAAATTACATAAAAGCGCGACAATAAGCAAAATAACTATTTAAATAATTTTTAAACCAAAGTAGCCGGGGGAAACGAGGTCCACACATATTTGGAAACTACATAAAAGTGTGATAATAAGCAAAACAACTATTTAAATAATTTTTAAACCAAAGTAGCCGGGGGAAACGAGGTCCACGCATATTAGGAAATTACATAAAAGTGCAACAATAAGCAAAACAACTATGTAAATAATTTTTAAACCAAAGTATCCGGGGGAAATAAGGTCCACGCATATTAGGAAATTAAATGAAAGAGCGACAATTAGCAAAACAATTATTTAAATAATTTTTTAACCAGAGTAGCCGGGGGAAGCGAGATCCACGCATATTAGGAAATTACATAAACCTGGACCCTGTTTCCCTCGGTTATTTTCGTTTAAAAATTATTTAAATAATTGGTTTTGCTTATTCTCACACTTTTATGTAATTTTCTAATATGCGTGGATATCGCTTCCCCCAGCTACTTGGGTTTAGAAATTATTTAAATCATTGTTTTGATTATTGTAGCACCTTTATGTTATTACCTAATATGCGTGAATCTTGTTACCCCCGGCTACTTTAATTTAAAAATTATTTAAATAATTGTTTTGCTTATGGTCACCCTTTTATGTAATTTTCTAATATGGGTGGACCATGTTTCCCCCAGCTATTTTGGTTTAAACATGATTTAAATAATTGTTTTGCTTATTGTAGCACTTTTATGTAATTCCCTAATAGGCGTGGACATCGTATCCCCCGGCTACTTGGGTTTAGAAATTATTTAAATCATTGTTTTGCTTATTGTAGCACTTCTATGTTATTCCCTAATATGTGTGGACCTTATTTCCCCCGACTACTTTGGTTTAAAAATTATTTAAATAATTGTTTTGCTTATTGTCGCATTTTATGTAATTTCCTTATAAGCGTAGACCTTGTTTCCCCCGGCTACTTTAGTTTAAAAATTATTTAAATAATTGTTTTGCTTATTTTGTAGCACTTTTATTTAATTTTCTAATATGCAGGGACATCGTTTCCCCCTGCTACTTGAGTTTAGAAATTATTTAAATCATTGTTTTGCTTATCATAGCACTTCTATGTTATTCCCAAATATGCGTGGACCTTGTTTCCCCCGGCTATTTTGGTTTAAAAATTATTTAAATAATTGTTTTGCTTATCGCAGCACTTCTATGTTATTCCCTAATATGCGTGGACCTTGTTTCCCCCGGCTACTTCGGTTTAAAAAATATTTAAATAATTGTTTTGCTTATTGTATCACTTTTATGTAATTTTCTAATATGCGTTGACATCGTTTCCCCCGGCTACTTGAGTTTAGAAATTTTTTTATCATTGTTTTGCTTATCGTAGCACTTCTATGGTATTCCCTAATATGCGTGGACCTTGTTTCCCGCGGCTACTTTGGTTTAAAAATTATTTAAATAATTGTTTTGCTTATTTTGTAGCAGTTTTATTTAATTTTCTAATATGCGGGGACATCATTTCCCCCGGCTACTTGAGTTTAGAAATTATTTAAATCATTGTTTTGCTTATCATAGCACTTCTATGTTATTCCCAAATATGCGTGGACCTTGTTTCCCCCGGCTATTTTGGTTTAAAAATTATTTAAATAATTGTTTTGCTTATCGTAGCACTTCTATGTTATTCCCTAATATGCGTAGACCTTGTTTCCCCCGGCTACTTTGGTTTAAAAATTATTTAAATAATTGTTTTGCTTATTGTCGCACTTTTATGTAATTTCCTAATATGTGTGGATCTTGTTTCCCCCGGCTACTTTGGTTTAAAAATTTTTTAAATGATTGTTTTGCTTATTGTCACACTTTTATATAATTTCCTGATATGTGTCAACCTTGTTTCCCCCGGCTACTTTGGTTTAAAAATTATTTAAATAATTGTTTTGCTTATTGTCGCTCTTTTATTTAATTTCCTAATATGCGTGTACCTTGTTTCCCCCGGCTACTTTGGTTTAAAAATTATTTAAATAATTGTTTTGCTTATTGTCGCCCTTTTATGTAATTTCTTAACATGCGTGGACTTTACGTCCCCCGCCTACATGGGTTTAGAAATGATTTTAATTCTCGTCTTGCTTAGTACCGCGCATCTACATAACTCCGTTATATGTGTGGACTTCGTGTCACGCGCCAAGTCCTCCGCTCGCTGTTTGAACGCGCGCGCTACAGTCGTACCACTCGTACTTTTTGGCCGCCTACCGAGCGCCCAATTGGCGAAGAGCTCTAGTGCGCAGGCGCCAGACTACAGTAGCATATCGACGCACTGGGCACAGACCGATGCGCGGCTGAGTGACGCCGAGAATAGAGGCTTGGGAGTGGGGGTAGGGTGAGCAAGCGGGAGAGAGAGAGAGAGAGAGAGAGAGAGAGAGAGAGAGCTTCTACATCAATGCGGCTGTGTGTGCGCTCGCCGTGTATAAGATATACCTAAGGTAAAAGGCCGTATTATGAGACACTGTCCACGTTTATGAGACACCAGAAAGAAAACTAAATTTTGAAAATAATTATTGCTCATATTATCAAACAAAAATTATATTCATAAGCATAAGTTTTCAATGCTATAAGTATGTGAATTTGTAGGTGGTTTTGAAGCATTTAATATTTAAGAAAAAATAATATAGAATTTACGCATGAACGTTATGTAGATAGCACTCTGTTATGTGAATGGAAGCAGCAAGAGCAATGACTATTTAGCTTATATATTGCAAGGAATTTAAATGATTCCAAAATATGTTACCTAGCTTATTTAAAAGATTAAGAGCTGTAGATTCTAAATAAATGATAAGTTATCACAAACTTAATAAAGTTTATTAAATTATTTAGCTGTCTCATAATATGTACATTTGGTTTTCGGAAGTCCGTATTTATGGTACAATATTAGACGTGTCTCATAATACGGTTCACCTTGTCCCCATTATTGAGACACTCTTTTACACACTATTTATTGAAAAAAACTCTTTTATTACAAACTTTTTACTTTAATAATGAAGCAATCTTCATTCCTCACCTTTATTTTAATTTATGAAATCTAGAAAACGGAAATAAATCTTAATTAAAAATTATAAAACATAACCTCAAAAGTCTAACATGAGTGATTTTGATTCCTGCGTATAAGAGATTTCAAACCCAGTTGTTCGATAACTGATTTATGGGCTGGTAGATTTCATTGTAGGAAATAATTGGGCTCGGTGAACCACATAATTTCATATTTAATATGATTTTTTAATTTATAATAGTTATGGTTTGCATGGATTAAATTTTCTATAATAATTAAAATAAAATGAAAAAAATAAAATTATAAATAAACTAAAATAAATAAAATCATGTCAAATATGAAATTGTGTGGTCCACCGAGTTCAATTATTTCCTACAATGAAGCCTTCCAGCCCATAAATCAGTTATCGAACAACTAGATTTGGAATCTCTTATTCGGAGGAATCAAAATCAGTCAGGTTAGACTTTTGAGGCTCTGTATTATGATTTTTGATAAAGGTTCTAATCAAGGTTTATATTAGTTTTTTATCTGTGATTGACCAAAGTAATGCTGAGGAATAAAGATTACTGTATAATTAGCATAGAAATTTTGAAATAAAAGAGTTCTTTTTCAATAAATAGGGTGTAAAAGAGTGTCTCATAATATGGCCATTCTCTATGAGACACACGGACAAATCGTTTCGACCGTGTCTCATAATACGGACGTCAAAGTAGCTGCGATTTTTAATTAATTACATAATTTTTTTAACTCTTTTTCTAAAACAAAAATTTTTTTATCATTCTAGAATCTTAAAACCAGATATATGTAAAAAAAATCCACCTGATTTCAGTTTTAATCAATTTTAAAAATCGAAAACCTCTGTTGACCCATGAAACACTGTCTCATAATATGGCCTTTTACCTTATATATAGCGCGCACGTATATATAGGTATCGAGGCCGCATCGAGGAAGCTCCCGTGCGTGCGTGCGTGCGTGCGTGCGTGGGTAAGCAGAGCACGTGGTCGCTATACGAATATATATACGAGACCATGTGGTTATTGGTAAATGTACGTTATATTAACATTGCTTTTAATTTTTAATATTGATGTTTATATTGTTATTTAATAGATAGTTAATTTGTTAATATACATTAATTCAATTATGTTATATATTAAATAAGAGCAGAGATGGTTTTTATTATAATGGAATTATAAACAAACAATTATTTTTTATTATTGTAAATCATAACTTTTTTACAAACGTTACTAAATTACTCAATTAATAATAAATACATATGTAAAAATTCATCTTCAAAAATTTCCGTAGTAAAGCCATAAACATAATTTTATTTCTAAAGAACTACTTTCTTTTTAGCACTAACTAAAATATACGTATATACTTATTTTATCAAAATGTGTAATAAGTATAGTAAATAATTCGTAGAAATGTTCATCTATTCCCTAGTGGAAATAGAAATGCACAAATCTCAGGAATCGGCAGCCCCGACTTTGAGAGCATTTTTATGCCTTTTCGATGTTCAACTTCAAACTCTTATAACTTTTGAAATCAAAATTTCAATTTCTCTTTTGAACCTTTGAGTAGAACGTTTCTGGGCTAAATTGCTGAGGTTTAAAGAAAAGGGCTTTTTTGCTATTTTCTTCCATAATTTCAACTTTTTAAAAAAATGTGAGACAAAGACGTTTTTAATTGTATACGATTTTTCCTGTATATTTTGTGACAAGAAAGAAGAAAATCTGCGTCCGGAAGGTGTGCCTTCAAAAAAAATTTGTATCCCTTTTGGGGACGCCAAAAGTTGAAATAAATTCTGGATTTCCACATATAGGAAGAACTGCGAGTACCTACAAAAAAATTATAAGTTCCAATAAAATATTTCTAGTAGACGTGGCAAAAAAAGGCCCGTATAAAAATGTGAGAATTTGTGAGAAAATGCTGCAAAATAAGGAAAAAATGTGAAAAAATATGTTAAAGTGTAACGCATTCTTCTTATTTTTTTCAAAATGTGGAAAAATGTGAGAAAATGTATCAAAATATGAGAAACTGATTAAATGCGAGTAAACATTTCGGATACGTTTCAAATTTGATAGAAATTTGCAATTTTGCATATTTTTCTACGATTTTGCAGATATAGCCATACTTTACTTTCGAATAAGATTGCTAGTTTTTCACGTTTTTCCACATTTTTTCACATTTATTATTAATAAATAACCACTAGGGTTATATTAATAAAATCATGCGTTTTAAATGACTTTTTATGTGGCTAAATCATCTTATTTTATACCGTATTCATGATCAACTTAATATCATTTAGTATGATTTCAATAATCATATCAATCTCAAATACAATTATTAACGAACTGTAAAAAATAAATTTTTACAGTTTTTTTCTTTTATTTCTGATATTAAATGAAAGAAAAGTTTTTGTTTTTAAATAATTCGAGCGAAGTTAAAAGTATATTAAATAATTTTTAGATAGTATGTCTTCGAAGGAGTCCTCATGAACTTTCTTACACGTAAACACATGGAATAATAATACCGAAGCTCCTCCAAGGATTTTAGCCGCTCACTTGACGCCTTTCATCGATGGCAACGATGAAAATCGCTCCCGTTATAAATCTTTCATTTTCACAGCGAGACAGTTTCCATATGTTAGCGCGCCCGAGTTTTCCATTTTTTTTTCTTGCGCGCTCAGCTCAGCTCTCGAGGATCCGTGCCGTAAGGTTTCGAAAACGCGCCACGATTCTTTTTTGCATATCAACGAACTATTGTTAAGTTATTGGAAATGAACTCGAAGAATCGACTCGAACTCGACTTAGGCAAAGATGTCTCTCGCGAGAGACGTTGATGGATAGGTAGATGATGGAAGGTGTTTGAAAATATTTGAGTCTTATTTTTAGGTCAATGGCTTTCCAGTAATAATTAATAAAGTAAAACACATTTTACTTGAGTAATCAATAAAGAAAAATGCTATATTGTGATAAAATTAATAAAATATACAGTGAGAATGTTAGTTGTTTGTAGTCGACAGTGGCTTTTACTGATACGTCTATATTGATCCCAGGGATCTTCTATTTATGTTAAGAAAAATATTATAAATAAAATTTATTTCTGATGGCATAGATAAAAACAATTTGAAACAGCTTTTTTCTCGATTAAATAAGAATTATCACCATTTTCAAGAAAAAGAAATCACTGTATTCATTTGTTGGGGATAATCAAATTTATGATGCATTTTATTTAATTACAGCTAATACAATAATATTTATTGTAAAAACCCGAAATAGAATAGGAGGAATTAAGCGTTACCGTGCACTTTCATAATGAAACGTAACCGTTAAATTTGAAAAAACTTTCAACTTTACGAGCAACAAACGTACACGAACGGCACTCAGTAAACGTCAAACCTCCCATCCCCACACAGAACCCACATTACAATAATGTTTATATTAGTAAAATGTGCCATTTACAATCACGACCCGTCATCCCGGCGCGTCAATCCGTTTGCAAAACACCTTCTCTCCTCCGTTCACGACGAAACGTGCGCTCTCCATATCCACACTCGCTCTTCTCTCTCTCTCTCTCCCTCTTACATTGCAAAAAAGCTTGGATCAAAAGCGCGCAGCAGCCACGACGCAATTCAATCACAATCCGCGAATTCTCACGGATTGCTCTCGTTTTGAAAGTGTGCGGCGCGTATCCTACCTTGCGAAACCCACCAGCCGATGTGTTTCAGATGCAAATGGCCCGCTCGATCGAGTTCCACCCGTCAAGGCGAAAGAGAGAGACGTGTGCGCTATACCGCTGTTGTGCATATACGATCTCTTTTTAATTCCATCGATTCCTTTCTGTCCCATTTTTTAGCTGTTTATGCGGCGTGTTATTTTTTTTTTCATCGGCCGGGGAGGGATTTTTCCGTAAGCCTGGCGAGGCATTCGTCTTGTATAGGTGCGCTGTCAGTTTTGATTTGGTAACGCGGAATATGGTAATCGGCAGCGATTTGTTATTTTGAGGACTTTTACTTTTGCCAGTTTCCCTAAATACCTGCGGTGGATGGAAACATATACGTGTTTGAGATAAATTTCTTTGAAAAATGTTATTCACTTGCCATCTTATATGTTTACAAATGGTTTTGGTGTAGAAATTAAATATAATTATATTAGATTAACGCCTAAAGCTTATTGGTTTTTAATATTAAACTCATGAGCTTCAGCATTTAATAAGCTGCCGAACGATGTCTGAAACACAGCTTTTTGCAAATGAATCAGAAAGGTTTATATTTGAATCTATTTAAAGATGAGTGCCATACCGAAAAGAATTTCAATTTACAAAAAATATTTATCAGAAAACATTAACATTTGCCACGAATGCCCAGCATCGAAAAGCCAACTTTTTCAATAACTCGTTCTCCACCACAGCAGCCTCTTTTTTCGACTCCCTGTCCCCGTCCCATATACTCACTTTGGTAAACACTTTGGTATTTCGAAAAGCCGGGAACGTTTGACGTCGTCGTCGCGCGCGCGCCTGACGTGCCGCGCGAGATAATCGCGCGGGAATTCGCGGGGCCGAAAAGAAATCCCTCACGTTCGGACGTGTGAGATAGATGTCGATCTATGAAAATCGGCGGAGAGTTTAGCTGCACAGTTTTTTTATTTCGGCAAGTTCGTGCGCACGTGACGAAATTATGTGTACGCGGGAATCGAGAAGCTATTTGCGTTCGAGCGAAAATATCCGCGAGCGAGAGAGAGAGAGGATAATTTTATTGCCATTAGAGGCCGCTGTGACCGTAGATTATCTCGTCGCTGGTATTTTGCATTAGTTTAGGTGGGAATTGTATAATGTACATGGGTATTTTGGATGTGTGAAAGTTCGAGTTGAGGGTAGGCGAAAAAGTTAAGTGCTGTTGATACGAAAATTTACGTAATGTCTTAGGATTATGTCTTTTTACGTATAGGACTTATTAATTGGATAATAGTTTTAGGATAAATGGCCTACTGCTTGCAAGCAAAACGTATTTATTTGCAATATTTTTAGTATGAATGAATTAATATTTAGTAGATTTATTTATATACAAATTATGAAATATTTAAAAAATGGATAAAATTCATATGGAGAATCTTATATGTTAAAACAAAATTTTTAAATTCATAGCTTCTTCGAAAATAGTGTAAATCAGTCTAAACTAAACTATATTCTCAACTTAAACAGCGTCATATCACAATACTCCTATCCCCTCTATATGCATCTTCTCACATATACTTATAAAATAACTATTAAAATTAGTTTTAAATAACCAAACAAAACAAAGACCAATTATTCGCTCTTAAAGAAAGCTAACCTCCACTCTAATCTCTCCCTCGTCGTCTAATCGAACCTCGAAGCAACAAACGCACCGGCCGCTGCATCTTCAAAGGCGGCCGCGGGTTAGACGCTAGTATACTTTTAGCCCTCAGCGGTGCATCACCATACACACACACACACACGGGCCAGTTGCAGCGCGACGGGTATAACTCAATTCCGACTCGTGTACGCGCTAATTGTATAAAGAGTCGGTGGCACGAGCATGTACGCGGCTCCTGCGCCGCTGCAACCCGGCGGACACACGTGCAGGCGAGAGAGAGAGAGCGAGCGAGCGCATTCTGTTATGCAAATCGATGTTAATTAAAATCGAGCGCTGCAGAGGTCGTGTGTCCGCGCGGCTTCTGATGTTCTACTCGCGAATATCGTGTAGACGGAGGTTGTTGAGTGGTACGTACGACGTGTGGCGCTTCTGGGTGTGCGATGGAGAGTTGACGCGTTTTAGGGAGGAGTTGGGGTTACATGTTTTCAGATAAGTGAAATTATACATCGAATTCGTGTATCAAATTTGGCGGAAAATTTGTATTTTTCATTAGTTTCTCTTGATTTTTATAGGATTTATTACAATTGGTTTAGCTAATATAAATGATGAGCCAATTATATAGAAGCTTTTTGAATAATATATAGAACTCATTTTATGTTCATTATTCGAGTTAAGTGTATTTAACGTTATAAATACTTCTAAATCTTCGATTGAGAGACGACTTCTCATTCAAAAACTATTTTAGTAATTTTAGTTGCTGCATCTGGCAGATGTTTTATTCATACGACATTTAATTATGTAATAAGATCGTTTTAGTATTGAAACCTGACTATAACATAAATTTATTCGGCTAGTAAAATACATATGCAAGTGCACTATTACCGATAATTTGTTGAATATCATTATAGTAAAGTAAACAATAATTTATCTTCCTAATCAATTGTAAATGACAAATCTCAAGGTAGCCATCAGAAAATATAAATTCCATCCTGCAATATGACAAAAAGACAAAACCATCATTACCGCACAAACTATCACCACGAAAAAAAAATTCCTTCTTAATACCCCCTCCGCGCATACATTCAATACGCGCTAATCAACCTCTGAATCGCATTAAAATTTCCTCTCTCCAACCTTTATACCAACTCCGCACCGGCTTGCATTCAAACGTATCGTTTTTCCAGAAGTTAAGGTCCCCGCTGTCAACGCTTACATACACACACGTACGGCAACGGCGGCGCATAATACACGTACCGGCGGAGAAAATAGAGGAAGCGCGCGAGGTTAAAAGTGTGCGCGCACACATAAAAGAGCCGATGCCGCATGCGCGCGCGCTCGGCAAGAGGTAGACCTTGTCGCGGTGTGTGCACCTTGATGCACCCGCCCCGGCGACATGGAAATGGCCGCGATAAATCGCCGACCGCGAACTATTCCATTATAGCGGCCGCCTACGCCGATGAGCATTCGCGGTAGAGTGAGGAGGGGGGAGGTATAAATAAGGGGAATGTTTTATTGTATATGAATGGAGGGGTGGCGAGGTTTGCTATGGGGATTCGCAAGGCGAATGTCGCGCGCGCGAGAGAGAGATTTTCGATAAAGTTTCGCGGTGCGGTGCTGTGTTGTGTGTGTGTGTATATATATATGCTCATGCGGGGACTCGTGCGCCGTGTCAGTCTTTATAATGCGAGAACAGGAGGGGGGAGATGATTCGTGGGCCTGATTAGGATCTTTGATTTATAAGCGGGAGTCGGATATGAGGAAGTTGCTGCATGGCTGATTGATGATCGGCTGATTGGTATTCCGATGGTATTTCTAATAATGGTGATATAGCTTTGAATTGTTCGAAGCCGTACCTTTTTGTAATCGCTGGTACCGTTTCTTCGGTTTCTGGTATTTCGTATAGTTGATTGAATAAATGTTATTACAACTTCTACAAAATTTTCTTCGCATAGTTTAGAACCATGGTTTTCTTTTTTAATAAAAAGCTGTAGCAAAATCTTATACTGCTATACTCTAGAAACCATCTTATTAATGTGCATTTCGACACGGGCGCGGAAGGTGATTATTTAGTCCATGTGACGTTTTCCGCACGAGCGAAGCGAGTAAAAGTCACATGATCTAAAAATCTTCTTACGTACCAATTTCGAACCGCATTTTATACTACGAGAGCCGAATAATCATATTAAAGTTATGATTTTGAGGTTAGAGTGGTATAAAATAATTTGCATGATATCGCATTGCGCTGGATACTTTTTGTTTTAAATGTAGAAATATATCTGTTATGGTTCACCTCATCCTCCGTTCCTCATTCCTTCGACCACGTATTACATCCCACGACCCCATCCTTACCACACATCCACCTGCCTCCGATCCCTCCCCCACCCATCCAAAACAAAAAAAAAACGCTCTCCGCATACTTTCGCGTCGGTTACAAATTTGTAAATAACGCATTCGCCTATAAATAAACATCGACGCGCCTCTCCCGTTTGTATATATACACACACACATGTGTGCGTTATGCATGAGGACAGCTTAGAAAGATTTCCCGGAGCGAGCTGCAGCGGGAACAAAGAGAGCGAGATCCGAGCTCATCCATCTCCCGCGGCGAACTTGTGTGTGTATATATATATACACATACGTTCGACGTTTCGGCTCGAGGCACTGACTTTTCTCTGAATAATGTACCCTGAGCGAGTGAGCTGGTTCAAAGTCGCGAGGCACGCGGGTGAGCAAAAAGTGAGCCGAGGCAGAGTTGTTGCCGCAGTGCATTGGGAGTACATATAGTAGTGGATTGAGGTGATGGGAGAGGAGTGTAAGGGGTCAGTGGCGGATGGGTGCGGGTGCCTTTTTTTATCTCGAGTTTTGTTGGGATTGAGTGATGAATGTAATTGGAGAAGCAAGAAATGGTTTAACATTCATCTTTATTTTATTGGATTATGATAAAACAATAAAATAATTTTTTGGTAGGAAAGAATTGATTATATCAATAGTTAAGATCAATTACTTACTAAGAGAGTGTCAGAGTTCCGGATTTCGGATTCGGGTCAAACTTTGAGATATGTTTTTGGATGTGAAAATATGAAGCGAGCAGCATATTGAATCCTAAAGCTCCAAAAAATTCAAATTCTAGACATTTTTAGTTTTATTTTGAGAAAATCTTGAAAAAGACTCTTTTTCAAATGGTCATTCAATTTTGGAAAGCATTAAATCCAATTTCAAAAATTGAAAATTAAATTCGAGAAAATTAGCTTTCATTTACTTTCTTTAGATATCAATTCCTTACAAAGTTATGAGAGTTTACAGTTGAGCCATGAAAAGCTTTCCTAGTCAGCTCTCCCATAGTTAGTACGAAATCTTCTTATGTTTATGTTTACATAATGTAAGCAAGTTATAGTTCAACAAGTTTTACTAACACATACCAAAACTAGTTCATTCCATAGGATCTTCAAAATCCTATAACCTACGAAACAAAATTAAAATCCCACAATCAAACGTAACTTATTCCATTATATTTTTGAAAGCGCAAATTCGAAACCAATTTCTAACCGTGCTATTATATTCATATACACAACGTTTAACATAAAAGGTTCTAAACCAGTATCGATTCCTCACTATTAACCACAACACTGCTTTTTCCTACCGCAATTTTTCCCCCCTCGCCGACCATTTAACTGTACTTACTCTCGAAATACACTTCGAAGCAGCGCTCTCTCTTTCTCGATCGCAACAAAAGCGCGGAGAAAATAATCGCGGGCGCGGAGGGGCAAAAAGCGCAGAACCAGAAACGCGCGCACACGCCACACTTGGCAAGAGGGATACGACGCGGGGCAAGGACCAGCCGCGTATAAGTGCGCTTCCTCCTCTCCTTCTCTCTCTCTCCGGAGTGCCGTTTGCGAAAAAAGGTATAGGTATAAACGCGCGGCCCGTGCGAGTCCCGCAGGACGCCTCTGCTGTTTTTGCCGCGAATTCTCTCCGCCGGTGAATTGATTTACTTCGTTCTGCAGCTTTCGAGGAGGCGGAAAGGAGAGGTAGAAGAAGAAGAAGAAGGTAGCTCGCATATAGTTTGTATGCGGTGGTATGCAGGACGGGGGAGAGAAAAAGGAGTGGCGGGAGTGGTTTTTGAAATATTTGACAAATTAAATAGTCGTTTGATGGGTTGATTAGGGATTTGAGCGTGAGAGAGTGGATTTTTCTTCGCTGCGCTGGGATGAGAGAGAGGGAGAGAGAGAGAGAGGCGGGTGCTGAATTATGCATAGGGTGGGGAATTTGATTGACGTATTTAGACGGAAAAAGAAGTCATTTGTGAATGGGAATTGGGAGCAAGTAATTTTGAATAGTTCGCTGATGAGGGATAATTTAGTGTATGAATCCATTTTTATAGAATTATTATCAACCGCGCTGTTTATGGTGTTTTTTATCTCTGACGTAGGATACGTACAAGTATATTGAGCAAGAATTTTTCTCATATAGGTATAATGGCCATAAGGGAAATATTTTCTCGCGCTGCGTGAAAATATTTTCCGCCGCTCGGTGTATCAATGATAAATTGCTAATTGCAGAATACGACGACACGAGCATTGATTTTACTCGACCGGTTTCATTTATAACATTTTCTTTTTTTGTACAATGGAATGTGCACGCATGATTCTTCGACTTTTCATGTGATATAAGGATCGGCCAAGGTGACATGCGGGGAAAAAGCGCGGAAAGCTAGTTATTTAAAAGTCATTAGGGTCATTGCGAAGAATAGGGCGGCTTGATTTCAAGGTGTAACCGAGGATTTTTATTTTTCAATTCAACAGCAATTAGACGTTACTTAATATTGAATTAACACTAACGATCATTTTTCCAAAGTAGAGTTAATTGCTAAGTGAAGTATTAAAAGGGGTATCACGCTTAATTACCATTAAGAGCATTTACTAAGAGACTACGTTAAACGTCTAATTATTTTTGTAACAAATGTGTAGGATAATTTATCAACGTTGTTTTATTAAAAAAAAATCGCGGTGAACTATAATTTTTGCATTCCTCGTCATAAAAAAATTAACAGACGCTCCAACTACTCATGACATATCATTTTCCGATTAGAAAATCGTCAATTTAATTTCCAAACGTCACTTCTCTACTAAAAAAAAAACGACAATCGCCCTTTAAAACAATCTATTTACGCGGTCCCCATCAATTCCCCGCTCGCAACCTCAGCACTCCATCAGCCCGCAACCTTCTGCCCCCCTTCCCGCCTCGAAAAAACCTCAACCGATTCATTACACAGCGAACTCTCAAAAATCACCTCTCGCGCACGCGCGCGCCCCATAATTCATCATGCAAATTCCCCCCTCTAAATCATTGGCGGGGCAACAAAGTTGCCACGCGCGCGTGCACCTGCCGAGAGCGCGCGCAAGTGCGTTATTGGAAACTTCGCGGGAGGTGCGCGCGTCGTTATTATTATTATTGCGCGGTGTGTGTAGATTGATGGAATATCGGCCGCGAGCGCGAAGGAGAACCGGTCGTTTCGCGCGAGCGAGTGAGGATTATCCGAGTGAGAACTAATGTTGCCCTATTAATTTCTAGGCGGTTAAGAGGAGGAGGAAGGATAGGAAGTCGGGGGCGAGTTGTTTATGCGAAGGGCAAGGTTGAGGTTAGAGTTCTGTGGGTGCGAGGAAGAGTAATCGTTTTTTCCGGGTTTTTGCTTGTAAGAGATGAGAACTTTTTATTTTATTTTTAAAAAAGCTATACCAAAGGTCTATCTTTAATCGCATAATAAAATCCCTAAAAAAATTGTCAGATTTTGAAGAGCTTGTGACAATAAAGATTTTTATAGCAATTGTTAATTTTGCACGGTGATTTTTCTTACGAACTGAAGAACAACGTAGACAATGAAACTTTTATCGCTGCCCGAGAATTCGGAGCTAAATATAATCAACGATATCTCGACCTCTTCAACGGACAGGTCAAAAGGTTACGCACTCTCGCGGATCGTCAGGATTGATGCAACCCTTAACCGAATTAATGGCACCGCATCAATAACGACATTGAGCCCCCATCAACCACTCGATTCCCCCCATACCAACCTATAGAAAAGTCATCATACCTTATTTACAAATTGCATTATAACATCGATATACTCTGTAACCCTATAGCGCGGGAACTTCACCGCAGTACCTCAACTTCATTTCCCATACTATGTGCGTCGGCGGCGCGTATATAATCGAAGAAAAGGTTCGCGATCGCGCTGAATAATAACGATGATGATTCACAATCAATTTGTCGTTCCCGCAGGGGGGGAAGCTACGCGTAATTTCGAAGTAATGGTAGCCAGCAGCGGCGGCTTCCTCCTCCTCCCCCGTGTCTTTGCTTGTTTTGCGATCATTAGCGCGTACGCGCGGGTATAATTCGAATAACACAGTGTACAATCAATTTGCATTTATGTTTCTATTCGCACGCGCGCGAGCGGCGTTTTTGCGTGGCTCAGCACAGCGGGACGAGTCTAATGTATGCATGCGCCGATTCCGTTATTGCGCGGTCGGCTGATGATACAGGCGGAATTATAATTGATGACGTTTACATATGCGTGTTTTGGTTTATCGGGCGCGAAAGTGTCGTTAATGTTGTAGATTTCAGCTCGTAATATAAATTCATAGAATTTTGAAAAATCATCTTGGTTAATATTTATATTTTGAAAAAATTAAGATCATTTCTTACGTTTCCCTCGATAACTATACATACACTATAATCTAATAACGACCAAAATTAAAAAAACTTTCGTCTTATCTTATTTTCGGACACACATAGCCCGGATTCAGTGGACCATGCCAGCTCGTCGGCGATAAATTCTCGAATGAATCGGCAACGTCTTCGGATCCTGGTTTACGCTCTCCGCCGATTAGATTAGATAGACCTGCCGTAGGGGGAGGAGGAGGAGGAGAGGGAAAAAGCTACTTCGCGGATAGTATCCGCGCGGGCGCATTGTACCTACACGTGAAATCACTTTGGGCCATCCATTACAATAACACGAGAAAGGATTTAGATAAATTCTGAGTTTGATTTTATTCTACGGCTGTTTTTACCGTGGTAATTGATAACAATTACAGAGAGCTGGGGAAGATTAGGGGCCGATAATCGGCGGGATTAACAAGAGTGGAGAGATATAGAAGGTTATATTCAAATTCGAACCTAATAAGCTCGAGTTAATATTTTAATGTATAATATTTTTCAATTTTATTAAAGAAATAACAATCATTAATCATTAATAAAAAATAGAACATTTGTAATTTGAAATAATAACTTTATAGTTTATAGATATAAATCGATTTTCGTTAAGCAGCCTTTTTGAGTTGGTATGTATTTTGCTATTGTAAAGACAATTAATTTTCATAATTTCGCCCAAGGGAATTCTAACTGAAGGCTTGCCTATAACGCAGTGTATTTTTTAGCAATAATTCTAATACAATTTCATAGTTTAGGTCGATGCGTTAATTTTAAAACCTATAGATGATTTTAATAACATCAAACTATCAAAATAATAATAAATAAATTTATTGACCATAAAATAATGTTACAAAAGGTTTAGAGGTGAACTTGTCACCTTTACAAATCCTTAGAACACTCCTACAGAAGTAAACATAGTTACTTGTACATAGGCTGGTCGTAGACTTAGTCTACCTTAAAACTAAAAAAACTAAAAAAAAAAGAAAATCAAGAATATCTAATTATTTCTATATTTTATAATTTTATCTTAAATACCACCGTATAAACTTTGAAAACTTAATAATCTAAATATTATATAATATATCATCACATAAACTATATAATTTATTATCTTAATTACTAACAATTATTGAATATGCTATATACTATATACTATTCACTATGAACTTTTTTATTTTTTTTTTTATGAACACTTTGGAAGATGTTAATTCCTTGAGATCATTTGTTAGTTTATTAAATTCTTTTATAGCTACATTGTAACTATTTTTCTCACTTATTCGTTTACTTCTTTTTGGTAATTGAATACTCTTATTTCTAGTATTATTCTTATTATTTTTGTATAAACAGTTTTTTAGATACTGTTTCATTTTGATCCCCGCTGTCGTCCACGTGTCATCACTTGAAATGATGACGGTGTCATCAGCATAGGACACTATTGATTCGTTTGGCATATCTCTCAGTAGATCGTTTACATAAAGTACAAAAAGTATTCGCCCTAGAATTGTTCCTTGCGGGACTCCAATTGAAATTTCTCTGTAGTTGCTTTTATTTTCATTTATTTTAACTCTTTGTTTTCTACCAGAGAGATAGCTTTTCAGCAATTTTAATGAATTACCTCTTATACCATATCTTTCTATCTTGTCTAACAAAATTTTATGATTTACCGTGTCGAAGGCTTTGGCTAGATCTAGAAAAGCTGTGATTATAGGTTTACTTTTGTCCAAATTATCATAAGGTAAATTCCAAGTTTCTGTACATATAATAATAATAGGTTTTTTATTTAAGCTCTCAATAAAAGCCTCAAGTTTTTCAAAATTTGAATTTAAACTTCTAATGTTAATACATAGTATCAAATTTTTTATTTTATTATTCATTTTATTGCAGAGACTTTTATTGAGTTCTTTGACATTTTCAAATTCACTCTCTTTTATAATAACATTATCGAAATTTAATTCTAAATTTTCATTTAGTTTCTGAGAATCACTGATTTCAATTTCTTTCTGTATTAAATTTTCAGAATTCTTATTGTATAGTAGATTATTCATCATTTTGGCGATTTATTTACTTTGTCATTTAATGAATTCAGTGATTCTACAGAAAGTTTTGTTTGTCTTGCTGTTAATGAAGTTGTACTTCTCTCTGTCGTTGATTTGTTAATGTAGTTGCCTACTTTACCTATGTCTTTTGGAACTACGGGTTGAACGCTGTAGTCTGTAGCGTCAATATACTCCTTTACCATCTTTCTAAAAATTTCACATCTGTCATAATCTGTTGCTTCGTGGTTTATTTCATATTTAGTTCCATATTTATTGCTGCTATATGCACAGTTGGCGCATTTTCTGTCTCTTACTACACATTCGCTTGCATTATGCAAACCTGCGCATTTTATACACGTGGCATTGTTGAAGCACTTTTTACTTTTATGACCGTATCTTCCACAAAGCAGGGCTTCACATCCATTATGTCATAAACTATACATTTTTGATGTCCAATATATATTTTGTTTTTATTCTCTCTAATTTCTTTATATATATCAGAAGTAACTTCTATTAAAGCTGATTGTGTCCCTTTGTTTTTATTTGTATAGGTATACAGTATCGTACAACCATTATTGTGATTGTTAAAATTTCTCTTATTGATGTCCTCTTGTAGTTGCTCGTCATTCATTTCTTCACAGTTTAGAATTCCAACTATTTTCATTTTTGGCTTATTAAGCTCTTCTATATTTACTTTGCACACTCCCGTAAGATGAGAGTTTAGTATTTCCACAGCCTTATCTACACTTTGAGTGTCACATACATTTAAAACTATCTCATCCTTATTTTTCTTTTCAAATACTTTATTTGTTTTTATTGATTTATCTTGAACTAAGTAGTGTGTTATTTTTTGTTTTAATTGTTGTAACGTTTCCTCTTCATTGGTTTTTTTTATTGTTATTCGTGGTATTCGTTTTGGTTTTTGTATTTTGCCTACTGTAATTTCAGCATAGGTATTTTTACTGTAGCTTTTACTTACACTTTCTTTCTCTTTTTTTATTAATTCATTTAGTAGATTATTTTTGTCTAATAGTTGCTCTTTTAATATTTTGTTTTATCTTTTAATTCTTTTGTTAGGTCTCTTAATAATTCGTTTTCTACTTTTATGCTCTCCAGTTCTGTATTTTCAGAAATGTTATCTTGACCAAAGATATTATCTATATCCATCTGTGTTTCATAGTGTGCTTGTTTTGATTTTTGTTGTAACGTCTCTTCTTGTTGCATTTGAATTATTTGCTGTTGTTGTTCTTCAATTAATCTTTCTTGTTCTTGTTGCTTTATTTCCATTTCTGTAATTATCCTTACAAACCTCTGTTCGTTCTTTGAAACTGCACATTTTGTATAGTTTTTAATTTGCGCCAATATAATTTTTGCTTCGTTCGTCAACATGAGGTCTTTATTTATTGAGGTTATGTCTACCTCGGCATGGCCTTTACATATGGCAAGAGTTTCACTTAGCATTATTCCACAATTTCTTCTCACAAAATCCTTCAGGTGATATACATCTTCACAAATAATACAAACCACCGATTCATACTTTGTGTCGTCGTGGCACTTGTAAAATTTTCCTCCGGAGCAATCCGGAGACTTCTTTCCTTTCGACGCCATGTTGGCACAATCAAAACGTAAAAGACAATAATAATCAACAACAAGGACAAAAAATATCAATGCAAATTTGTTCAATAAAAGTTCATTCTATTAAGTACGGCATAATATTATACAAATTATATAACAAAATTCTATATTGAATAAATACCTATTCTCACCTTACCAATGAAAAACAAAATTTCTGTTACGCTCTGCACAAACCAAACCCACACCTACACGAAGAGAAATTTTAGAATAAAAATTACCAAGGTGCCTTAGCGCATGGACAGACTGTCAAAAGCCGTGATATTCTCAGGTTTCTAATACAATTTATAAGTTTCCCAGGAAAAACTACCATAACCACTTAAAAAAATACCAAATTATCTGAATAAAAATTACCAGACACACTGGTAAAAATTGAGATCTAGTCATTTTTAAAAGGTAACCTAAGAATTTTTACTAAGAAAACTGATAAATTTTACCAAATAACATGGTATTTGTATACTCGCGCATGCGCACTGCGCATTATTGTGTTTCAGAAGATTGATACTAGAGGCGTGCGCGACGTTAAAATGAAAAAAATATACATATTTTCAGTAAGTAATAACGGCGATTCAAATGATTGTTGGTAACAGCTTCCGTGGCGCAGTCGGTAGAACGTCGGACTCTTAACCCAAAGATCGTCGGATCAAATCCCACTTCCGTAAAAAATTTTTTTTCATTTTAATGTTTTTTCATCCTTGTTCTTGTTTCTGTTTCTATTTCTATATTATAATACTATATATTCATCAATATGGATAAAAAAAATTAATTTTTTTTAATTTAAATTAACTAAAAAAAATTTTACCAAGGCACTTTGGTAAAAAGTTTTAAATTGTCAGTCTGTCCATCCATTACCATAGAAACTGGTAATTTTGTCTCGAATATTTGTAATTTTCACTGCAAAATTTCTCTTCGTGTAGCACACCACATTCTGCGCCTCAACACCAGGAGCCGACGGTCGCGAGCCCATTAACGCCTGCGGCTTCATCATCACCGTAAACCGACTCTTCCCCTCTCGCCATAACCCGCTATATGTACACACTACACCATCATACCTATACGATACCCACCCATCCGCGTTCGGAAAGCGGAATCCGCGGCATCCGCGCGCGCGCGGACGAGAGCGCGGGTAATAAAATAGATAGGATCTCGAGCATGCGCGCGCGCACGCGGCTGTATCATTGTTCGGCGCGGCTATGGACGAGCATGCGCACAGCGCGTCTTCGTGTGTGGAGTGTGGCTCGCGGTGTAGGCGAGCCTCGCTGTGAGAGGTGCATTTGGATGGAATTTTGGGATGGTGGCGTGGAATGCTGGGTAGGTGGAGTGTGATGGCTTTTTGTGGAGGCATAGGTTATATTATAATAGAATTTGTAGGATGATGGTGAAGGAGAGTATTTGGTGGTTATTAAGGTGAAGGATAGTAGAAATTGCATGTGGTTTTACAAGAAGCAATGTTATAGTTTGGTTTGGTGAATTTATTTCTGAAAATATATAGATACTACTCTGGTAGAAATTCATCTATATGAAATGGCCAAGAAGTTAGAAAATAGCTAGTAAAACTGGCTAATTAATCGCTATGATGAAATGATTTTTCGATCATTATTTGCCGATTTCTTAGATTAATGTATCAACAAAATATTCGTATCTGATTTACTTACTAATTTTATCTTTGATGAAAGAGCATTAAAGTGCATTTGATGGCTTACCAAAATATAAATAAATAACATTATACTAATAAATCATTTGTTGTACTCATTCTATGAATAATTCAGCAAAACTTTTATTTCTCCATCTGATTCTGTCTCTTCCACTCCTTGACATAACAGTACGCCTTCTACTAGCCATTTACAGACCAAAGAAACTGATCAGTTTTAATACCTCTAAAATACTCAAGAACAAGCTTGTCTTCGAAAGACTCGTTCTATTTTTCAATCTATTAAATGACCAAATAATAGGAGAAAAGGCGTTTCATCGGAAGCTAGAAACTGGACAGGCGAAATTCCCATTTTATAGCAAGTTTCTAATATAAATGGTCAGTTATTAGTTATAAAATGTTTTGGATTTCCACACGATAATTATTCAAAGTATATCCAATGAACATAATTGTTTTATAAATGAGTGGATCTTCCAGATTTTATTTATTTTCTTAATGAATTACGAAGATTTCAACTTTATTGACGTCTAATTTCCATTCACTAGATACACCTCCTCGCATTAACGTGATTTACTCCACGTACTTCACGAACATACTTTCCACATTTTTAATATAAACATGTCTTAATTTACGCTGCTCACGAACCCCATTGAAAACCTAACCGAACCTTGCCAAATCTCATTACCGCGCCATATTCGCCATCCATTATTACGCATTATTACAAACAGCCCTTTCCCCTTTAATAAATCACAGCCTCGATTTCTCACGCATAAACTCCCCATCACGAACACCACAATTTCCGAACCCACATGCGCGCAGCGAACTACAATACGCCTCAACACCTCAACGTCTTAATTACTCCCCGGCCGTTCATTACCCGGCAAAACAGCGCTCATACACCACTCTCGCGTCGTCTGAAAAATTCCCCTATCCCAGCGGAAACGAAACTAGTCGAGTATATACTTATGTACACAGCTCTAGGTGCGCATGCGCGCTTTATGAAGCCGTAGAGAGCGAGCGCCGCGGGAGTCCCGCGGCGGGCGTGTTGCCGCCTGCCAGCATAAATTACGCGCGATTTTGCAAAAGCAAAGGCGCCGCCGTTGGTAGAAAGAGAGAGAGAGAGAGACGAGCCGTCGACAGCTGACTGTTCGAACGTGTGTAGTGCAAAGTGTCGAGGTTAAATTATAGACGCGCGGTGCGCGTGTGGGGATTTTTGATATAGGTTTTGAGTGGATAGGTGTAGTTTGATGATGGAGAGCGTGTGGTTATAGATGAGAGAAAGAGAAGGAGGAAAATAGTGGGAAAAGGTGTTTGTTTTGAGGGTGTAAGTGAAAAGTTTCGAGTGGGAATTTGAAGCGAGTGTGGGAAATATGCTGAAATCTGTAGTTTCTTGTGTGTATCTCTCGTATAAAGTGCTATTTCCAACGTTCCATAATTTATATAATTTGTCGATTATTGTGTGCAGAGGTTATTTTGATGCTTGAAAAATGCATATGGGCATGTGAAACGCGTATAGAATCAACGATACCAATTTTTCATAAATAAAAAGAAAATATTGCCAAACTGAAACGATCTCAAAATAAAAAATTCTTTTTAATTATTCAATTATATTTGCTATCACTTGACGTTTACGCTCAATAAATCCGTCAAAATCGTCTCTACATTTCACTCCCACTAACCCCGACGAAAGTCTTATCACACCGAGACAATCTTCGCAATAACCCAGCACACCCAAAAATTTTTTAAAATCTCGCGGCGAATCGCCCTTCACCCGTTCCGCGATCCACTCCCAACTGATCGCTCCTCGCTCGCCATCACAAAAAAGGCGACGACGACTCCCGGCACCTGCGCGATCAATTAAGACGCTCTCGGCAGGTATCAATCACAGAAATTGCCATTGTCTCTCTCTCTCACGGAAAGCGTGACCGGCAAATAAAGACGTCGCGAGGTAGACGCGACATGGAGTTATCGCGCGGCGCGATTTTGCAATTAACCGCGAAAAGAAACCGGTATACCGTGGATTTTCGCAAAACTCGCGAGCTCTCTGTGTGTCATTTTAATAAAGCGTATAAATATAAAAGCGTTCCTATAATTTCTCGCCATAAATATCGGCGAGGGATTAATTTTTCGGGGTCCTGGAGAGTCAATTTCCGATAATTGATTTTTATGCGCACGCCTGCTTCGGAATAATTGCTGCCGGGTTGAGCGCTGCGAATTTCGCCGGAAATTAATAAGTTTTGAGGTAGAAATAATAATTAAGCTTGGATTTTGATCGTATCGCGGGCTGCCGTGTCGTCGCGTATTTTGGGTGTGTTGTAGTAGATATCGACTCAGCCAAGTTTGCGACACGAGCGAGCGGCAGTTTGTTAAACATATGCTTACCTGAAACATAAATACGTGATATTCATAAATTATGATGTTTGAAAAACATTAAATTATGGATTTAATGTAACTTATATATCAGCCTTCGAAAAATTTCTTTCCATAAAAAATACATATACTTCTACAATAAATTTCAACGTTTTTAATTTAATCGAGATCACGTCAAAATATTATTATAATCATAAATAATATCAAAACTTATCATCACCTCTTAATCGCCAACTGTACTCCTTAAAAATTATTTATCGCTCCTCTTTCACAACCACCTTCCCACAACCAACCACAATACAATATTCCTCGCCAGCGTAAATATATTACGTATATAACTTTCATTCACCTCAATCGCGCATCACGTTCGATTTTTTCGATTCCCAGCAACCCAAGTCGATCTCTCCGCGGCGGGCATCGAAATATCGCCGCGGTTGGAGTCACGTACGCGCGGCTCTCTCTGTCGAAGATTCGAGCGTATATATATAACTTTTTGCCGAGCGCGCGTACGTGACGAGGGCGGTAAGAACGACGACACACACGTAAACGGATTGTCGCGACAAATTGCCCGGCTAACAGTATATACTTAATCAGCGATTAATAAAAAGTCCCGCGCGGGTGCGGGCGTCGCGAAGTGCGAGGAGGAACGTGTGTTGTAGCGGTGTTTTGCGGGGGAAAAATTTGGAGGGATGACCGAGGGACATCGATGATGGAGTGGAATGCCGGGCCGGTGTCCGTTTACGGGGTTCGGAGGTTTTGTGAGCGTTTCAAATAACTTCATGTATGAAGTGTTGTTACTGCTGTAGAAAGGAATTTTTCTGATCATGGGTGGAAGATATTTCTTTACTTTTTGAAGGTAATTTTTTTATAGTGATCATTTTCTGAAAAATTTTAAAACATGCGTCAAATCGTATTGTATTTTGATTTCTCTCATTTAAAAAAATAATAATTCCAAGCCCTGGTAGAAATGTTAACCAGAAGCTATCTATTTTTCAGTTAACTTTATGGCTAAAAACAAACATTGCTTGTATTTTACAATTATGTACCAATCCAAAATAAATTATGGTATTTACACTTTATAAAATATGTATTTGAAGTAATAGCAGAACTTTTAGATGAATTACATTATTTTTGCATTATGATTTTTGCTCAAAACGCTTCCATTTAATTAACCCGTTAGCTATAAAATATGGTTTATTTTCTACCAGGGAGTATTTAAACATTTTACTTGAATGAAAAGCAAACGAATAATTTCATCGATAAAAATCTTTCAAAATTCATCCCAAAAAAAAACACTCCGCAGCAATGCACGCGCCTCGATCAACCTGCGAGTCGACCGCATCAGCGTCACCCGAATTCCCGTCATCAGCTGCCGCCCAACCTACCATGAAACCGCCGACGATGTTCATCGACTCTCTTCCTCTCTTACTCTCCTCGCGCCGCTTACTCGCTCGCTCTTGCATGTTAACAAGATAATTTCAATAAACCAGTAAGTCAAGCCTCTTCTCTTCTCCCTTTACCCACACACACATATACCACTGCGCGCGCGTGGAATCGACTCGATGATAATCGGGGGCGACATCGGCGCTCCTCCTCGTTAGCGGCGCCGCGTGACCAACGAGGTGTTTCCTCTTCCTCCTCTGCGCGCATGCGCGAACGAGCGCGATAGGGAATCTCCTTGTTCGGCCGCTTGTTTTCCGCCGATTGCATCGCTATGTAAATTTATTGTTCCGACGTGCGAGCACGACTCCCCTTTCGCGGGTGTGTGTATAGTAGTAGTATGCAGTCGAGAGGGGGGGGGGGGATACAGGGGGAGAAGATCAGCTGTGCGTCGTCGCGTCGTCGTGTGTTTTCACGCGCGGCTGCGCGAGCTTGCGCACGCCTCGCGCATGGGAGTATCGGTTGTTAGAGGCGGATAGGAGGTTGGTGCTGGGGAAATGTGGTTTTTGTGTTTTGGTATGTGTAGCTTTCGCGCGGATATGGTGACGAGAAGGTTTGCAGGTAAATTAGGTAATGGTGAAGGTTTGTGAGTGAGGTTGTAGAGGATGTGTAGGGGAATGTTTATGCAAATTTGGGGACAAGATGGATATATGGCTGTGGGAATAGAGCTAAATTTCTATTTAAGTTGTACTAAACGCCAAATCGCACAGTCTTTTTTTTTTTATTTTCTTTAAATATACAAAATTTGTATTCTAACTAAGCCCTTTTTTTTGTCTAATGGAAACATGTCGATTAATAATAAAATCTAAAAATCTAATTATAGAATAAGGAAAAATTCTTAGGGAAAATGAGGACAGTAAGCTTATTATAATGTAAAAAAGTCAAACGTTACTTTATTTGTATTACATTACGTATATAAAATTACTTATACACTAACGCCGCAACACCATTCCCATACCCAAAATAGAATATCGCCAACTTCTTCCACCTCCACACCACGACCATGAAACATTTTATTAACCCGATTGAGACATTACGCTCGAACTTATTTATCCACGCATTAAAATATAGTCCCCCCTACTCGCAGCGCGTACATAAAAAATCCCACGCACGCGCAACTCACCCCGCGAGCATTCCTCCGTATCGTCTTACACACCTCGCGTTTCGCTCGGGAGGATTCTTCGCCTTAAATCATCACCCAGCGCAATCCCAAACGCGCGCCGTCGTCGTTCGCCTCCAATACGCGGCTTTGCGCATAAATTACACGCATGCGTGTAAATTAATTTTTTATCCAGCGCGGGAGCTCGCTGTTAAGCTCCATTAGGAAGTATAACCTTGCGCGCGCGCGCGCGCGGAGACGTATAAGTTGCCCTCGCACGTGCGAGATTGAAATAAACGCCGAAATCGTGCCGCCACGGCGAGCGGCGTGCGGACCATAAGTCAGGTGGTGAGTGCACTGCAGTTAGGCGCGTACGTGGGCGAGGGCAGATGCTGAGGATGCAATTTTTCGAGACTCTCGTAGACAGATGGTTTCGGTTATCAAAAACGTGATGCTGATGGACGTGGAAGGTGAATCCGACTTGGATTACAGATAGTCGTGGGATTTCTCCAAGTGTAGTTTTTAAACATTTTATAATAGAATTGTATAATTATTGCACGGAGAAAAATGTTATAATAAATTTTATTATAAGTATAATAAAAATTACTATATAATATAGGAAAAGTGTGACATTTCCACTGTATGCTGCATTTTTGTTATAACTATATGAATAATTACAACATTTTTAGTAATTTTTATTGCAGTGTTGGTTAAAAAGTATTACGACATAAAAGAAAAATTGCTATACAACATAGCAAAAACTTTGATATAGTAAAATTTGAAATATATTCTTTTAATTTTAGCCACCCGTCATAAGAAATTTTGTTATCCAATATAGTAAAAATTGCCACAACTATAGTACTTTCTGCGTACGTGAAGGCGTGCACGTGGTCTAATTGAGGTTATGTACTCCATCGCAAAACTTTGAAAATCTCGATTCAATCATTTTATTTTTTATTATGTACATTGACGATGAGTATTTTTTGTGTAATTGTAGTTATTCAATATTATCATTTAAGAGATTTCGTAACCAGGGGTTTGACATATGTCAGTTCCAAAATTTTGTACTCAAGAATTCTACTTGGGTAAGTGGTTAGCGCGTCCGATTACCATGCTGAGGGTCCCAGGATCGATCCCAACCGTCGTCAAAAAAAAAATTTTATTTCTAATTTTAAATTTATTTTCACATTAAGTATTCTATTAAAATGCAAAAATAGTTCAAAAAATGAAAAAAAAAAACTTAATTTTTTGAAATTTAGTCAGCCATAAAAATGACTATGTTGTGTAGCAAAAATTATTATAATTTCGATATGTCACACCATTCCTATAAAATATAGTAATTTTTCTCACATTTTATAATAAAATTTATTATAACATTTTTCTCCGTGTGTGTTAACTTTTTTTATCAATTGTTTCAATTTAATTTTTAGTTTTTAATAATACTCGACCAATTCAAACATGAAAAATTAAGGAAAAGTGCGTTATTACACAAAACGTTTAGTTTTGAGAAAAAATTGAATATATAATACCAGTAAATTAATTGCAAACGCTTCTTGCTACTATAAAAAATTAGCGAAACCGAGAATAAAATCCTATACCCTTCAGAAAACGTCAAATTAAAAGCAAAACGGGTAGCCATACCGGGAAAAATCGAGCACCACGGCTTTCTGCGGTCGTTATAATGAAAACGGAAGGTGTATAGGCATATACACACACCTATACACGCGAGATCGCCGATAAAATCCGATACACGAAACTTCCATATACATCTCGCGGGCGATATATACGCGCGGAATCACGTTTAATTTACTATCAATTATAACCGCGGGCGACTTTACAACATCCGATCCGCGCGAGTGCAACTCTGTGTGCAGCAAGCGCGCGCGGATTTTAATTGTCGCGTGCGCGCCGGAGTTTCGCCGTTCGTCATCGCGGCTGTAAAATATTCGCGCGGATGCTACGTCGGGCTGTTCTGATTCGTGCGTTACCGAAGGTATAAATTCGGCGATATGGAATTTCACTGGAGTAAGAGTCGCTGTAGTAGTGAATACGGTTAATTGGAAACTAATTGTTACTTTCTACTGTGTAAAATTAATAGATGGGTACATCATTTTCTATGAAATATGAGTAATTAGATTAGATATTATGATTAAATTTTAAAGCTATATGACTTTTTGTTACCATTTTTCATGTTCAACATTCTTAAACATTTTCATAGCGTAAAATTGTATTCAATTTAATTGTATTTCAATTGCAAAGTCTATTTTTAAAATCGAAATAAATTTTCTCGTGTAAATCCGGTCCAAATATATCACGGCGCAACAGCGTTGTTTGGCCTTTCGAATTGTGGGTGCACGAAGCGAGCGATCGGAAAGGGAAACCGGTATACCGGTACCAGTGATCGCTCTTCGTTGTCCTTTAAAATCCGCGCTTTCGATTCCCGTTACGGGAATTTCATGCTGTATATAGCGAAATCCATGCGCAAAAATCCATGCGTTTATCGCAGTTTGAAAGTGTACTTGTTCAACTACTTTTCAATTTTTCTATTTCATGATTTTTTTTTATTACTCGTGCTGAAGATCACACGCACGATTAAATTATTTACAATTACTTTTAAGGTGTAGGATGTAATTCTTTTTTATTGTTGTGACTTTTATTTAGAAATTAGCATACAATATCAAGGACACAGAAGTATTCGAAAACAAAGTTTAAAGCCGGCTGGAGTAAACTAGAGTGATAAGATCGACAAAAAGTTTTAGTATCCGGAAATATCTAAATAGAACTAGAACCTTACTGATTAGGATAATGACTTCTGTTAGACATGCAGACGACAGAAAAAACTCTTTATTAATAGTGCAAGTAACAGCGATTTTCGATTCTTTATTGCGTTGTATTTTAAACGTTTTCGAATTGAGATAATAAATGCTTGCATGATGTTTTTGAAAATCAAAGTCCAGATGTGAATTTCCCTATCCTTACAGCTTATTTGAATACACTAAGACGACGATTATTTGAATTCCTATTTCGAAATACAAGATAAGTAATCATTACAAATGTAGCTGCAATCTTCAGCAAATAGAGTAGCTTGTTAGAAAGCTCTGGAATGCATTTCATGCACAAACTTCGATGGTGAAGACGCAAAAACAATAAATAAAGTATGTTTACTCTAATGTATAAGTAGTACACATCATCTGCAATAGCTATCATCACGAATTACGCACTTTATCGGCTCGCTGACATATATTCAGTTTGTGAAGATAGCAAGAAAAACTGCGCATAGGACAAAGTTTAATAAATGTTTATAGATCTAAAACTGATAAGTAAAAAATAACGATCTTATTTTTAGACCCATACGTTATGATAATTTTAACTAACAGATAGTTAAATTAAACAATATCTTAAATCACAATCTTCACATTGACGCATTTACATCTTTCATTCCCTATAAATGCCGGAACTGCAAGAGCCACTTCAATAAAAAAAGCTTATCGAAATTCCCACCAAAAAGAAGAACAAACTCCAGCCGTCTTCGGCGATAAATCCAAACAGGCACAATCATTCAATTTTCGACGTCAAACACCTCCACCACCCCAAGCAAGCGCCGTGCGAGCGAGTTTTGAAATATTTTTAAACCGTTTCAAAACATCAGTACTTATATCAATTCCCGAAGTCAAGCCGGCGCGATAACCCCGTCGAGCGACGTAATCTATTTAAAATGTGTACTGATTCACGAGTGAGCGCTGCTCTCTCTCTCTCTCTCTCTCTCTCTCTCTCTCTCTCTCTCTCTCTCTCTCTCTCTCTCTCTCTCTCTCTCCTGTGTCTCACTCTTGGCGGCGACGGCGTACACTCAATTCGTCTCCAGCCACTCGTACGTCAAGACGCCAAGAGATGAGATACACGGACTGGACGCTGTCTCTGGCTTTCGTCACGGTTCTCCTATTGTTGAGGCGATGGGTTGTCCTGGGAGAAACCCTACATGGCCTCAATCATGGCGGTTGCAATTTCAAATGTGAGTACACCTTCTTTTTTGCTCAAGTTTCGTGGACAAGTATTACTAGAGGTGTAGACGTGGTTGTTGAGGTTATGTGAAGCAAGTATAGTGTTTGTACTTGAATAAGAACGTGTATATCGTTGTTCATGAGTATAAATGCGAATATGCGTGTTTAATGTCGCCACTCTACACTTTTAGAAACCATCTGTGATTGATCACTCGCTCGACAAACACATTTTAATAATCTACTTTTCTGTCCATGTTTTTTGCTCGCAATCTTGTAACGAACTATATATATGTATTGTAATTTTCTGCTTCTATATATATATGTATATCTGTTACACGTAAATCGGAGTGCGTCTCGAGTTATTTACGTGAAGTAAATATTATTGCAAACATCCCGCTGCGAAATTGATAATGGCGACGTAATTTCTCTACTGCTACAAAACGATAGAGTGCGCGGGACGTAGATAACCGTGCTAATTGCAGTTGCGTACACTTTTCGCACCGAGTCATGCATAACGCTGTAACATTTATCAGCTAGCGCACATGTGTCGTCATCGTCACGTATATAGTCCCTCTCGCACGTGTGTCAGAAATTTAAGCCTCGAACTTTTGCAGATAAGAAGCACGTGGAGGACAAGCCGAATTTCTTCCTGATGACCAACACCGTGCCGGGAATCTGTCAGATACACTCGGAGATGGAGAACTCGACGATCAATTACCATCAGGATCGCAAGTACGTCGAGGAGATAAGACCAGAGACCGTAATCGGAGGTCTCAACTATGACGCGCAGAACGGCACGATTATTTACTGGGCCAAGATCGCGAACGTCGACCACTCGCGGCTGTACAAGGTCAGGCTGAACGACAGTCATTGGGAACCGGTGCTGGACCAGGACGATGACTTCCGTGACATGTCCTACGACTGGATCTCGAAGAACCTCTACATCATCATGGGCGTGCGTAGTCTCATGGTAGCCGTGAACGTCGAGAAGCCCTGGAATCCCACGGTTATCATGTACGACCGCAAACAGCTGACCAGTCTTGCGGTTCATCCCAACAAGGGTTACCTCTTCTTCGTGGAGACAAGTTACTGGTATGGTGTTCAGAACAAGATCTACCGGGCACACCTGGACGGTACCAATGTCATGGCCTTCAACCGTTCCGGTAGCGACATCCGCTACTACATCGCCAGCCTCGTCGTGGACTTCTTCAGCGATCGAATCTACTGGAGTGTACCTGGGATGGACAAGATCCAGAGCTCCAACCTCGACGGCCAGGATGTGAGAACTATTACAGGAGTGCACGTGTACTCCGGCCAACTAGACTTATCCTCGCGTGCCCTCGCCGTTGACATGCACTACGTCTACTACCGTAGGTCCGTCGCCAACGTCGTCAGGAGAATCGACAAGACCAGTGAGGTCAAGGACTCGGATTTTGAATTGACGAACAGTGAAGACGCACCTATTACGGAAATCATGGCCGTGATATTCAAGTCACAGAAGATCCGGAAGGACCATCCTTGTACGGACGACCGGGGAGGCTGTGAGAAGTATTGTTTTGGAGTGCCACATGGTACGACGATGAAGAGGGTCTGCAAGTGCAGCTTCAACGAGGTCGTGGATGTCGATAGGGTGTCGTGCGTGAAGAGAAGACAATCCTTCGGACAGTATTAGTTCGGTACTGGTGGTGGTGGTGAGTTTTGGTGGTTGTGATTCCATCCTTTATCTCGCGGCGATTGACGATGATGGCAGTGCGAGTTTGTAAACAAAAAAATAGAGTGTGGCGTCGTCGATTTGCGCAAACATCGAAGTATAGTAATATATAGACATTACGAATAAGTCAATAGTGATATTATTTTTACATCAATGCAAGAACGGGGAAACAGACAGGCTGAGTTGTATTATATCGAATGATTTCTGTTTTCATAGTTGACGGCTCGAATTGGAAATGTGAATGTAGTTCGTAAGTGATAAATAAAATAAATCAATGTTACGAGTATTTCTTATAATTTAATGGTTTTCATTCGGAATATGATTCCTCGTTCCACTAACACGTATCGAATTCCAGACAAGTAAATTATTTCACGAATTTTAATTTATCAATGTTGCTTATAATTTTTAAATGACGTATTTTCAATTTTTTTGGCTTCAAATTTTATATAACAATTGAGTAAATACACGTTTTAAATTTATATAATGTAAATTTTTACATTCAATGACAATTTTGAGTTTTTTTTAATTAAAATAATTTTATTATTTATAAGTTCTGTAAAAATATCATTTTACAATATTTAAAAGAAGAAATCGATCTTCCGCAGTAAATCAGGAAAAAAAACACGAAACTTTATACATGAGAAATCAGCAATAAAATAGTATATCGAGAAAACAATCAAATCTTACCAAACCAACGATACATTTCCGGATTATCCACGTCAATCCAAAACTGCACTTTTTCCACACTCATAAAAGAAAACCTTCATCAAACCATCCTCAACTCTCCGCACTCTCCTATACACCTAACCACGAATCCACACGCGCGCGCATTAACCGTCATATCGCGGCCGCTCGCGCGCTAGACAATGAACGCGCGCTTGGCGCTGCGCGCATATAAAATATCCGGGTTATCTTCGGCCAGGGTGTGCCGGACATTGCGCAGCCCAAGAGAGAGAGAGAGAGAGAGAGTTGACGGGGGCGTCGACACCCACAATACAAGGCGCGGGACAATGAAATGCGAAGTGGAGCCCGCCCAGTGATATCTCTCCCGATGCACCCGCGCGCAGGCGCCGAGCAAGAGATTCTTTCGAGGCGCTTTTTTTCCCTTCGTCGTCGTTGGGATGGAGAGGTACAAGGTGCGCCATTGTGTCTGGGATTTTTCTTCGCTGGGGAGGGGAACGGGGGACTCTCGTCGATTAAGAGTGTATTTAGCGGAGTTTTGTGTACCTAGAGGTTTGTTGTGTGTGTGGTGGTAGACCCGTTGCGAGGAGAGTTTTTCGCTGAGTTATCTGTTAATTGTTTTAGAGGCGGGTAATACGTTTTGATTTTAGGAATTTGACGCGGCGGAGGTTCTTTCTTCGTTTCAGGTTTTGTTTATCAGTTGAGTGAATATAGAGAATATGATGCGGGATTTTATTTTTATTGGCGGGTTGCAAAAAGTGATTTAATGTTACGCACGGTTGCGGTGTCTCAATTATTTTTATCATATATATTTCGTGTTCGGCAGTTTTGCACTACAGCTGCATTAATCATATTTGACACTTAAATTGAGATTTTTTTTTTATTTCACTGACATTTTCCTGCCGATGTTATTACTACTTTCTCTGATGCTATAAATAACATTCAATTATATCATTTAATCAGGTTAAAACATCTGATTACAAGCGCTAGCGATTAAAGGGCAGAGAAAGTTGTTTACGGTACTCACTCCCACCGCCTCATTTTTATTGTTGGATTATGTAAATTCCGCATTATTCTTGCTTTGCGTATTATGTAGAAAGGTAATGAAAAGTGCATCATTAAAATAAAATTACCTTCGCTAAGTGATTTTAATTTTTCATACCTTTTTTTACTTCTTTCACACTTTTGACCATATATTTGCATAAACAGGTTTTGAATTTCGTGATGGAGACTTTTGCAAATTCAGACAAATGTAAATTTAGGAAAAAAGTGAAAACTATAATACTAGAAAGAGGGTATTTTTCACGATGAAATCAACTTTGCATATTTATCTCGACGAGTATCAGGATAAGAGGAGTGAATGGAAAAAGAAAAATGAGACTGCACAATACGTCGAGGCATCGCGCAAAATAAAACGCGCAATCACCCAAATAAGAAGAGAACGAAGAGGAAAGGCGGGTCCTCGCGAATATATATCCGCATGGTTTATCGTGCCACTGCTGCCTACATGCGAAGGTAGGCCTCATAATTTATAATTCATAAATATATAATTTTTGTGTTCGATAAAGAATTCATGTTCGCAACGAGGAAGAATTCCGAGCTACATTTTAAAAGTAGGTTTTTTCGTACTTTTTATTTAAGTCATTTTTAATTCAGTTTTTGCGTTCTCAAATTTTGAAGATTAGATATTTTCGTTTCAACAAAAAATCGAAAAAACATAAAAATGTATTAAAAAATCGTGTCATTTCGTTATTTTATTTTAATTTACATCAAGATAAAAAAACATCCACATTCACACAATTTGTTATTATTATTATTTCAATACCATTAAAGCCTATAATTCTCTCTCAAACACCCAAAACTACGCACCACACTACACACAAAAACTACCAAATCCGCAATGACGTCAAGCTCACCGGAACACCCTGCACACGGTATATATTTAATTTCACCGATATCCTCAACCTCTCCAAAACAAGGACCAAAAAGAAACCACCACAGATCGCCAACAAAAAGATTTCTCTCCTCTTTAACAACACCTCTCTGCAAAAAACTCTCGCGGACGCCCCGCGTCGCTCAGTGTGAATCAGCCGCGAGGCTCCGCGCGATCCTCGTCGCGAGAGGAACACGTGGGCGTTACGCGCGCGTGCGCGTTCCCATAATTTCACCGTTAATGCCGAATTAAGGCGCGCGCGCAGCATGATTTACCATGAGCGAGGTTCGAGCGATGCGTTTTCGATTGTACGACGGGGTATATATATCTAACGGGCATGATCTCGTAAATTGAATTAAACGTCGGGGGGAAGGCAGAGGTGGCGGTAATTAGTGTACGGTGATGTCGGTGCTATTTGATATTTTTTTTTTTTTTTTTTATGATGTTAAAGTATTATATAATAACTTGTGATTTTCACTAAAGTTCTGTACAAACCTTCTTTTTATAGTTTTACTTTTAACACTGAAACGAATTTATACCATCGCTTTCGACACTTTACCAACCACCTATAGATATATGAAACCTCTGCCGCGTTCAGTCAACGTCTTAAATTATATAAAAACACTCGCAGCAGAATTTAAGTGGCAGCTCCGCCGACATCATAAAGAACCCTCGCAGGCCTCATTCAATCAGAAAGCCCATAACAAACACACCTATTAATGCAACACTTCGCTCGCAAACACCGCGCAGCCGCTCTATACCAACATAAAAATTCAATTCGCAACTACTCGCAGAAGCGCGCACTCGGTTACCCAATCTGTCTCCTCTAAAAATAGAACTCTACACACACGCGAATCATTAATGCGATTGTGTTTTCCGCGCTTTCCGCGTATAAAAGCTCTCGCTCGCTCGCTCGCTGTCATGTAATCGGAGTAAATCACCAATGTCGATGGAATAAAGCGCTCGGCCGCGGCGGTATACACGTACACGAGTTACGTAAGCGCCGCCGAGTGTATGTGCATCCTGCATGCGCGCGCGCGCGCGATTTCCACAATCGCCCAGAGCGCGAAGGAGTACAAGAGAGCGCGCGCGCGTATGTTAGTTACGCGAGCTGTTATCGTGCGCGCTGACGATTGTAGGAGTATAAATTCGAGGGGGGCGATTTTTGTAGGAGAGGAGAGGGAGCAGAGGTTGGACGTTTAATTAGGCGCGTGCGTTGTAGGGAGAGAGGAGAGGAGAGAGTACACCCACGTTTCCGTTATTTGTATGGTTGCCGGAGAGAAAGAGAGAGAGAGAGAGAGAAGGAGATGTAGGGCTTAGGAGCGTATGAAAAGTGGAATGGAGAAAGGAATTGGTCTTGGATGATTCATAGGCGAATAGAGTGTGATATTATATACTAGTTTCATATGAAAACTGTTGTTATTGATTATTTGCTTTTTTCGAATGAAAGATTGTCACATTTTCAGTTATTATCAATTAGTTATTTAAAAAAAAAATCTGTCTATCAATAATCAAAAATAGTTCATACCTTATAAATTTTAATCAAAACCATCAATTTCGTAACAAATTCTACCTACACGATAAAACAAAAAATTGCGCTCATCTAAATTTTAATGCCCCGCCGAATGTTTACAACAATCCGTTATACACAGCCTCGCCATAATAATGCTGATGAGGTTGCCGCTGCTGCTGCTGCTCCCTTCGACGCGCGCGCTTATAGGTGTATATCGCGCCGCTGGGACTTACGTAAGGCGCACGCGATCGTTTATGTACGGCGCGCGGGGGATTCGCGTATGTATACGTGTGCATGTACCTACATATACTCGCTGCCGCTGATTTACAAAACTAGATGGGCATCGGGGCCCCCATTGAAATTTACGCTCGTGTGCGCACACCGACACGTGTTAGTGTCCGGGGCATAAAGCACTTTTCATTGCACACGCGTGCGCCGCGGTCTGGCTCGTCGTTACGTGGGGGGATTCAAGTACACGATGGTTTGTGGAATTTTCTGGTTTATGAAAAATGTTTTGTTCTGATTTTGGCTACTAGTTCAATAAAAATCACAATTTTAATAACGATTTAAAAAAAAACATAATTATGTACTATTCCTTTGTTGTTCCTCACACTTACTTCACCGTTACAACGCACAACATACTATATTAATCTTGAAATCTATTAAGCAATCTTCATCGGCATAAAACTCTCTTGAAAGTCTCGCATTTCGTATCAGCCATTACCATACCGCAAAAACTTCACCATCGGTCCAATTACTTCGCGCCCATCAGCCAACCTACTTTTTCCCTCTATACAACAAATCGCGTAAGAATCTCTCGACTCGCTCATAACGCTCTCATTCTCTCTCGCGTGCGCGCAAGTAAAAAACGAGGCATTAGCCCCGCACCCCACCGTTGACGCAAGAAGTCTCTCGCACTTTATTAGTTTGCAGCGTCGCACATACACATACACATACGCGCGAGAGAACGACAGAAAGTAAAAAGTCGAATCCGCCGATCTATCCCTTACCCGCGTGTGTGTGTGTTTCACATACTATGCGTATATATAAATTCGCAGGCTGGGAGAGGCGACGGATTAACGTATTACGGTTCCACGCGCGCGTGCGCGCGCTGTTTATGCGCGGGGTTGAATTAAGATGTGTGCAGGGAAATTCGTCGTTTTGCAATGGTCGTGCGCGGGGAAAGATGTTTTCTTCTTTTGGATGAAAGAAGGGTGTAAGGTATATCGCGTGTGGCGTGGTAGTGCTTACCTGGCCGCTCGGTAGGATTTAAGCGTCGAGGAAGGTCGTAAAGAGTACGGCGCTGCTTACCTGGAACAGAAAAGGAAAAAGGTGTGTTTAATTATCGATATTCTTGTACATTGCGCGCAAAATGTTTTGTATCTATATTATATTTGGCGCTCGTTAATTATATGATTATTGTCAGTCTCAATTTTAACATGGCAATCATTAATTGCTCTCATTCCTCCTTATCACGTAAGTATGATATACTTTTCTATCCGATATATAGAACACATCCCAGCAGTTCTTATCACACATCAGCACCCATCTCTCTACATACACCATAACCCTCTTATCACTTCGGCCCTTATACGATCGGTCCAAAGTCCGCGATGTCTCTCCTTGACGTAAGGCCGAAATTAATCGACTAAAAATAAACACACGCACACGCTTCACATATCGGACCTGGCCCCTCGGGCGTTATCCTAATCTCGCTCGGCGCGTAATAAACAATACCGATAAGACCCTTCTCGCGTCATAGTCCACGCCCGCCGCCGCCGCAGCGGGAATTCCGCGTCGGAGAGTTATCTCTTAATTAACGAACGCGCGCGTCTGCGGGAAAAACGGACACGCGCGCGCGTGTTTAATTTTCCCTCGTGCGTGTGCGCGCGGTGCGTCTGAAAAAGCGCGGATTAATAAATATATATACGAGAGAGAGGGTGGAAAGTAGTTGCGTTCGTTTCTCGCGGAGACCGAGGAAAAGGTTTCGTGAGTTAGAGGCGCGTGGTGTGGTATGGATATATAATGGGAAAAGGAGATCGTCAGGGTTGATCGAGGGCGGCTGATGATCGTGGTTTCTAATTAATGCGCGGATGAAGTATCGAGGAGGGAGTCGTATGGGAATTACAGACTAAAGATTTGTTTTCGATGTTTATGTACTTGTGTTAAGTCGTGTTTCGATAGATGATGGGGAAAAATATTTATGTTTTTTCGGATGGAAAGATATTGGTTCGAAATTGATTATTTTACAGTTGAAAGATTTTCAAGAAAAGTAATAATATACTAGCTATTTATACCTCACTCCTCGCGTTGCTCGGTAATACAAAAAACGTGTCCTATTAATTACTAAATAAGGTAACTATCACTATTTTATAATAAAATTAATCGACATATATTTTAAGAGGTATTAAACTACTGGGTGGTCGGACGGTATAGGACGGACGGATGGACATTTTGGCTCTTTAATATTGTTTTATCAATACTCATATAATTAACATCTGTGCATCTTCGTTTCGTCAAACAACCTCATTCCACAATCCAATGCACTCGTGACATACACCAACGAACCCGTTAACACCTTTATCCCATCTCCTTCCCCATCCACCTGTTCTCCCTCGTTTCCTCTTTCTCTTCTCTTCCAAACACGCAACGCGCCGCGTAATAATTATTACTCAACTCACGGCGCTCGCAAGTTCATCGGCGCACTCTCGCAGGGGTCACGGCGGAGGGTCAGCACGCGCCGGCGCACGGCGACCCGTGGGAGCTGCCGTCTCTCCTCCTCCTCGCCGCACGCGCGTTCTTTATGGACTTCTTCGCTGCGCGAGCGCGCGCCTGGATGCTTTCCTCCTTTTTCATCGGCGGATTTGTTTAATCCACCTCGGAAGTGGATTCCACGGTTATGGATTTATGTGAAAAAGCGGTGGGTGTGAAAAGGAAGTTTTTTGGGTGGATAAATTTTTGCGTGGTGGTGTTGATGAGTGTATTTAGAACATATGCTCTTGTTTCTTTTACTATATTTGTTCATTTTTTTTAACAATTAGTCGATCTTTGGGAGTCGATAAATCTTAATAAAAAAATATTGTTCTGAACGCGACGGAAGGCGTTCTATTGAATGATCAGTTTGTAAAATATTTTAGAGACGATTAAATTTCTTGTAAGGGCGTAAATGACAATATTCTATTTATTCTGATAATTTAATCTAGGCTTGCATATTCTTCAGTTAATTTTTTTACTTACTACAACCACTTATAAGAAAGGTTATATCAACCGACAAATCAGAAACACAACTTACACCTAAAAATCTTTAATCTAAGGTATCTTATATTCCATAATTACTCGAAGCAACCTTACGAATGAAGACCTCTTGGCAAAAAAAACGACACGACCGCACACAATCACTCATCGCGCGGAGCTCGCCATCCAAACAGCCAATTAGAAAATTGAAAGTCGCCCGAACGCCGCGCGTGTGTAACGCGATACACATATCCTCGTCCCCGTCCAATAAAACTCTCTACGTTTTCCGCGCACGTTGGCTCATTCATCACGGCCGTATCAAATTTTTCCGGCGCGTCCGATTCGCGCGAACATAATGCATCACGCTCTCGCGCACGCGTCTTATTACACGATGCCGAGCGCAAAACGCTCAAACGTGAGCGCGCGAGCGCGAGGATCGAAGCCCATTAGCGCAGAGCTGCTATAACGACGAGTTTTCGTATAACGCGAAGAGTCTAATAGCGCGAAAGAGCCGCACGATCGCGGTGTAAAAAGAGCGACGATTTGCGCGCGTGCGCGCATGCGCAAAGCTTAAGGTGCTATGGTTGGCTGATGTGACGGTGAGGGGATTTTGAACGGTTGCTGATTGATGCCTTTTGTCGTGCGATTTTTTGAGGTGATGGTGTGCCGGCACGTGAAGTGGGATGATGATGTTTTAAAGATGTTCAAGAGATTAATAATTTTGCTGAGGGAGCCGTAAAGGTGTCATAGGTTTGGAAATCTTATTTCATTATTTTAAAGTTATCGATATTTTTAATAAAAACAAAGTTACTGACAAGGGGATGAGAGAGTAATCGAAAGTAGTGCCTACCTATCGTAACTACTAGAATTTATTAATCAAAAGAAATTTTATAATTTTTTAACAAAATATTAGTTGCAGTATCACATTGCATTATATAGAATAAGCCACAATAATTTTACATAAGTTATATGTGATCCATTTATTCACCAAAAAAATAAAATACCACACATTAGTTTCGCAATCACAGCTAAAGATTTGTTTAGCTTCCTCATTAGTCATACACACTTCACAATAATTCCATTACATTGCAAAACTTAACGTATAAACCCACCAAGGCACAAATCAAAACACTCGTGCAAAAATGCCGCGATTTATTCCACCGCGGAAAATCCGCACAGGCACACAGCAACTATACTTATATCGCGTGGCGCACGCGCGCGGACTATCAAAATATTTTTAATCCTATTTTAAAATATAACAACTTTCACTTGCGCAAGCCCCCACACCGCATGCTTCTTACAAACTAACCTCTGCGCTACACTCTGTATACAATATCATTCCCAACTGTTTCCTCCTTCCCGCTTATAGCGTATCAATTTCCATCTTCGGCTACCTCAATTTTTCGCGCTCACGCGGATTCTAATGTTACTCCTCGGGGGTATATAAATTTTTCTCACCTCCGCTCCGCGCGGCTCCTAATGATTTTAAAATGGACGTCGAAAGTAATTACACCGCGCGCGCGTACAACCGCCTTTTCTTTTGCGGTCGCGATGCTTAGCTAATTGAGACTCATTTGGCGAATTATCCTCCTCTCGCGGAGGACGTATATATATATATATATATATATATATACCCGCGAGGAGGCAGAATTGATTACGCGAGCTCCCTTCCTCCCCCGGAAGTGGGCAACAGACGTCTAATTATAACTGCCCGGTCGTCGGCCGCCGTCGGCGGTCGATAAAAGTTATGCGCATTTCGATAATAAATCGGGCATTTTTCACGCGCGCGTCAATAAGAGAATCAATTCGTGCCGTCATTGCCGGTAATGCAGGTGTATATAATGTGCTCTCCGGCTAATTTGAATGATGGAAATGGATTCGCCGATGCTAATTACGAGTGTTTCGCCGAGGCGAGGTTAATTATCGGTAGTTACTTTGACGTTCGAGCTATGATTATCTGTACTTATGGTGCATTTGTATAGTAAAGATCGCTTTATGATTGGAAATTGATACGGCAGTTTTTAGCGGCATTATGTGTGTGTATGTAACGCCGTGTATGTGATTCGAAGTGAGCACCTAATGGCACTTATGAAATCTTTCTATAAAGTGTTTCGAATGATAACCCTTTGTGTGAAAAAATCAGATAAATCATCAGACTTACTTTTACAGTCGAACGATTTAACATCTCTGAAGGTGTAATATTAGAAAATTTCTTGTAATTACACCTTTATCCCACGTTTTATTAGAAAAACGAATTAAAAAAAATATTGAAAAATAATTATTATTTTAATGATTTGATAGATTTTATTCGCCATTATTCGAAAAACTTCAATTTAATAATAGTACATTTCGACACTGGTGCGGAAGGTGGTGATTTACTTCGTGTGACGTTTTTCGCACGAGCGAAGCGAGTGCGAAAAGTCAGACGAAGTAAATAATCAACTTCCGCACTCGTTTCGAACGGTATTTTATACCACGAGAGCCGAAAAATCATACCAAAGTTGTGATTTTGAGGTTAGAGTGGCATAAAATACACTGTAATCTCGCATACCTTTTCATTTTACAGCGGCTCGAAAGAATCCGCGTAAACCTTACACTACAGTTTTAATACACATATACACACAGTCTCTCTCTTCATTCGCCATAAAAATAACAGACTTTACATGTTATTCATCTCAATAAAATTCCTTTTAACCCCGCTATCGCCGAGCTCTCCTTTAAAATCGTTCGAAATTCAAGTGTTGCCAATCCCAATTACACCACTTCGCATACAATGTATACGTATATATCCCTCAGCTTCTTTCCAAGCGTTGCAACATCTTGCAAAATTCCCAGCATTTCGCCTCTCGTGCCCCCTAAAAAAATAAAATAAAAAGAATCCAATCGCTCCCAAAAAACGCCAGTCCCATAAAAATCCCCAACACGGTAATCTCGCCGCGGACCTCACAGCAGCGCCTTATCTCACCTGCTTTTGGATCCAAATTATCACGCGATGCGCGTGTACATCTCTCTCTCTCTCTCTCTCTCTCTCTCTCTCTCTCTCTCTTAAGAATTCGGCGCGTTCCTCTTTATCACCTACTTGGCCCGCGCGTGTCGGCAGCCGAGGGCGAGCATTAGGAGCAAACGATATCGCGGCACGCAAAGCGTAACCCGTGAATTTTGATCGTACGTGCGCGCGCACGTAAGGTTTGCGTGTAGTTTTTGCTTTATGTCCTTCGTTAATGTTATTGGGAACACCGGAGTTGCGCGCGGAAGATCGGGAGACGAGGACGATGATGATATGTTATTACTGTAGCGGGAGAAGTCGACCCTCCAACAGGAGAAAAATTCAAAAGAAGTGTAGGTATTTGTGTATGCAGTATGTATGTACGGAGAGGAAGGATCGCTTACAGTTAAGACATTTCCTGGGTATTAGAGAACATTCGCTAATATTGTTAATGAGTACCCGATGGTAAAAATTATAAAGCTTTTTAGTCTGTATGCAACGAGGTGTCCCCGGGGAAATGAAGGTGATTCTTATAGATTTTGCCCCATAGAATCCGAAAATGTTGATCAAAATGGATTAAAATTGGTTAAAATGTAATTATTTAAACAAATTATAAAAAGTCCTTTTTGCACCGGAGTATTGTTTTCCTGAAAATTCAGCTCATTTTAAGGAATATGTCTACACTGATACCGCGAAAAGGAGAAAAACAGAAGGGGAAAGCTCAATACTGATCTGGCTTAGCCCTGCGACCTGCATGCATGAGTACTATTGCAGCAGTCGTAACGGCTACCTCGGCTAGGCTGCGTTCGCACACTAAGTACTTATACCTACAGCGGAAAAACACATGCGACTCGCGCGACTGCCAGCGCTCCCTGTGTATAAGATATATCTATATAAGATATGGATCGCGCGCGCTTTCTGCTACTCTATAGTGACTTAGTGAGTAGTGCTAGTGCGGCGTGTCCCGCACGCCGTTGCGCGCATATGTCCATGGTGTATTGGTGTGTGATGTCAACAACCGCATCGTCTGGCTCCCGACGTCTCCAGCGATGACAGCGGCTACTGTAGTATGCCGCTCTGGTGAATGTCGTTCCTTTCATCGTGTTCGCCGATTAACGATGATTCGTCGGAGATGGGAAGGCAGTGTATCAACGTCGAGAGCAGATTTAGTAAGCCCTTTCTCGTTCCTAACCTCTCTGATGGGTGAGCTGATGGTACTTTCTCTTGCTGCAGGTATCTGTGGCAGCGAGAGTAGTGTAAACGACGGGTACTGCTGCAGACTGTTTCTTGGGTGTGGGAATGTTGTCTGGGTCATCTATTTCTTAATTATATGTGGTTTTTAAGTGCCCAACTTTCCTTGTTTGGCTCTTATACTAGTGACTACACGGAGAGAAGAGGTAAGGCTCCCGCGCTTTTTTTTTCTCCTTCTTTCCTTTTATCCCTTAGTCGAGTATGTACCGGTTATCACATACGTTCTAAAAGCTTATGACTTGTTAGTGACGTTTTATGACTAGGGTTGTGATATATTCTTGAGACGAATGAACTAATTGATTTGACGATAGTTGACCATGAGCCCATGAACCCCCAAAATGAGGCTTTGCTATAGGGCGAAAATCGCCAGCAGCGTCAAATATAAGCACCCTCTCTCAGAAAGTTCGATAACTAGGAAGAAGGTTGATGAATTTTAAAATAAGAAAGCAACTAAAATCCGAGTAACCCGCTTCCAGAAACCGACAATAACAATGAAGAGACTCGAGTGAAATGAAAACAAAGGATTACCGGAATGAATATTTACAAATGTACTATGGATCCACTTTAATAAGGAAGTTAGTGAAATAGATGATGATATACTACAGCAATACAATGGGTGATCTTGTGATCAACAAGAATTTTGGAAATTTGGAGAATGCTACGTAAATGATGGTTTTCGGATATCAAAATGGAGTTAGAAGAGTTTATGATGACTGTGAAAAATTTGTATGAAGCAAAAAACACAAAGGCAGTCCGGAGAATTGAAAAAGGTTGAGGGGTGGGGCCGCTGAAGCTCCCCGATACCCATGAAAGTCAGGTATCCGACGGGGTCATTGGCCAAAAGAAACCACTCCTCTATTACCTATTATAGATTCCTACCTTTAAATGCAATGAATTTACAGCATACAACCTTAGATTCTATGTTAATAGACAAAATAAGTACAAAAAGTAGATCCAGCAAGAACGTTCAATTCTAATTTTTATTGAAGGTGTAATAGAAATGGATTCGTACACCATAGATCCTTTCGAGCATCATAAATTTATTAATACACCGACGTTTTGGGAGTATAATTAACTCTCCTTATCAAGGCTAAACACAATGAACATACAAAAAAACCGCTGCCAATTCATTGGCACGTAGCTTCCTCAACCATAATTTGTTGATTCCTTTAATTAATTTTTATAACAAAATTTATAATTTTTTAAAGAATTTATTGCATAATTATAATTAAATTCATTTATGAATATTAAAAATGATTCATTTTTAAATTTATTTATTTATTTATTATTTATTTATATCAAATTTATATAAATTTTGAGCTGATAAATAAAGTTATCATTTGAAATAGAAGTAAAATCTCTATATTTTATAATAAAACAAATAGCTATCACGGTTGTTTTGTTATTAACAAAAACGTGTTTTTTTTTATATTTCATAATTCATATTTTTTAAGAAAAAAAAAATTTATAGCTATCATTGTTCTTTTGTTATTAACAAAAATGTGTTTTTTTTTTAAATTTCATAACTCACAAATAAATTATAATAATGCAGAATATAATGCATTCATAATGCATAATTCATAATTATAATAGATATAATTTTTAAACATTTTAATTCATTTTGTTGGTTGGTTTTTAAAAATTAAAAAAAATCATCGAATGGCTACTCAATGACGTTTCCTCATTCCACACCACCTAGCGGTAGATATCACTGCGCGTTTTTTTTAAATAAAATATAAATCTTATTTAATTTAGAGATTAAATTATTTTTTGTAACACATGAATGATTTTCTGCGTTTTCCTACATAAAAATATGTTCTAAAAAGTGACTTTTTTTACCTATCGTATAAAGAAATTCATTCTCTCCCTCTGCTCTAAAATTATGTAAAATCGCGAAAATGAATTTAGCCTTGCTTTTTAGGTTCAAAAACGCATAAAATGGAGTTATGAGTTTTAAAAAAAAAACACGTTTTTGTTTTTGATGATAACTAAAGAACCGTGATAGATAGAAAATTAATTTTTTTAGAAAATATAGGTATTTTAATCCTCTTTCAAATGCCACCCACCCCATTCAGATACATAGAGCCGTTCTCGAGAAATTACGATTTTAAAAAAATGTCAAAAAATTTTTAACCACAAATATCTCTGAAATTTATGGACCAATCATTTTGCCCAAAGAACTCGACCGAGAACTATAAAAAATCTACCTCTAAAAGGAATTTTGAAGCCATTAAGTCAATTTTACTCTTGTAATCGTTGGACACACAAAACTGATTTTTTTCATTTTTCAATTTTTTACTCAAAATCTAGCCTACAGAATGTATTCAAATTTTAACAGATTATAGCTATTTATATTCTGTATTATCACGATTTTTCTCAAAAAAATTGACCGTTAAGTTTAGGAGTATAAGCTTCTAAATAAAAAACACGTTTTCGTTAATAACAAAAGAACCGTGATAGCTAGAAACTTTTTTTTTTAGAAAATATAGGTATTTTAATTCTCTTTCGAACACTATCCATCAGATTCGAATAACTCGATCCTATCATTTAAAAAAATCAAAAAACAGTTTTGAGAAAATCGAAAATTTGAAAAAAAAACAAAAACGGACTGCCCCAATCAAAAAACGGATTTTTGACCCGCCATCACGCAAAAAAAAACAAAAAAAATGAGACCTGTCCGGTCAAAATCGACCGAGTAGAAGCTGAGATCCAGGCGTACACACACACACACACACACACACACACACACACACACACACACACACACACACACACACACATACATCCATACAGACATTTTTCAAAAACCATGTATTTTGATTCCTAACACCTCGGAACACAATTATAACATGTTTTTACAACAACTCAAAAATTTACTATCACAAAGCTTCCTCTAGGAGGAAGCAAAATATTAAACATAACGGAAATTAAAAAATTTTTGTCACATTAAAGAAAAAACGGAAGAAAACCCTTTTTTCCTTACCATTCGAGGTGGTATATCAATTTACAAATTTACAAAGCGGCCATTGCGTGGACTCCGCGTGTCAAACAGTTTTTCTTTTTACAATAGGTTTTTTGTAAGTCGCCAACATTTGTAAAGCAATACCTGTATAATGAAGAATATTTAGAAAAAATTAAATTGTACTAAAGAAAAAACCCAAAATAAGAAAAAAGGCATGAGAAATCAAAAAACTTACATGTTACAAATCAGTCGTTTAGTCATAACGTCAAAGGAGGCTTTACCTAGGATGATATACTCTCACTGTCAGAAGAGACAATAGGAGTTACGGGCATCTCCGGGGTTATTTATACGGTATAAAGTGGTGGGGATAGAAATTTATATATATATCACATCTTATATACAGGGAGCGCTCACAGTCACGTGGGTCGCATGCATTTTTCCGCTGGTGCGAACGCACTATACGCAGCCTATAGCCGAGATGGCCGTTACGGCTGATGTACTCTGCACGCACGCAGCACCAAGCCAGATTACCATTGACGAATGCACCAGTGTTGAGTTTTCTCTTTTTGTTTTTCTCCTATAATTCGCGGTATTAGTGTATGTGTGCATGTGTGTATATGTATAAGTTATACGAACATCAGTGAGCGATTAGTCTACAGTTTTCGTTAAACTTTGTAAAATTTAACTATATTTTTGTATTAATCGGGAGTAATGAAACGGTATTTTTCCTTATGTTATTTAAAAGCATTTTACTTAACACAAAAATTTCAAATACAAAAGTTGTTGATAACATTGAAATAAAACGTTTTTTTCTATTCAACATTTGCATAAATAAAAATAAAAACTATTATTATAATTCAAATAGAAATAATGAAAACAATGTTAATTTTAAATATGATTGCAATCATAGTACTTATATATTTAATATTCCTATGTGTACTTTAATCATCTCAATTAATAATTAATTTATATGAATCATAGACTATTTGAAAAGTTAACTGCATATAACTATATTTGTAGAATTATAAGGCAAATTTTCTACAAAAAAATCATAAATATGTAATAGTAAATGCATAATTTCCATTTAAATTTGATGTGTATTTTAATGATAATAACGATGAAAATAAGTATTACAATTTATGCAATAATAAAATTATAAGGTTTTTCTGAGCATTGCGGTCGTGCCTATTACGTAAAAACGAAGTTTTTACATATAGGGAGGGGGCGGGCGACGAGCGAAGCGAGGGGCAGGTGTGTGTGGGGGCGGGGGGGTTGGCGTGTCGAGCGCAGCGAGACACGCAGGGGGGCTCGGCCCCGTTAGTTTCTCTCCGTGGACTCTTTCTAGCGCTCACAGTTTGCACTTTCTTCGTGCTTCTCTCAAGCTTAATTTTATCAAAAACAATAAGTGATGCGCCATTCTTGTGTAAAATTTCACGTTTTACAAATTTTATTTGGAACTTTTTGCGATATCTCTTGCCGTTTTCGAATTAAAAGTGAAAAACTGTTATTGGAGGTGTTTTTTCTTCTGTCAAACTAAAGGTAAACCTGATGTTTTTGAAAGCTGTATTTTTAACAATATTTTAGCAAGTTTGTTTTACCAAATATAAAAGCCGCTGCTAACTGCTTTAGCAGAATGCTTTCTCAAAGAGAATTGATAAATTACATCAAATAATTTTTTTAAATGTACATTTTAATATAAAATTTCATTCTTTCTGCATATCTGATTTTCCATAAATACAATTATTAAAAATGATGAAGAAAATTATATTTAAAATAGTTATATAGTAAATTGCAAATTAAAAAGTTTAAGGTATTATCACATGCCATTTATTGGATTTATAAATTAATTGCATTTCTTCGAAATTACTTCGGCTTTTTCTTCGAAAACCTGCTAACTCAGTGTTTGCTTCAAACCCCCGCCAACTCAGCAAAGACTTCGATAATCTACCAACTCATAGAGTGGTTTCAAAAAACATATAACTCGGCAAAGGTTTCAAATATCCTCTAACTCAGGCGTTTTTTTCTTTAATTTTGTAATGGTAGCTCTAGGATGTTAAAGTACAATTTCTGTATAAGCCTCGGCTGTATAACCTCGGCTTCGCCTCGGCCGACAATTACATGTGATCTGAGACATTTCTTATTTTACCGGCCTAGGTATGTAATATACTATCGATTTTTCCATATTTTTCTGTATTTTTTAAACCAACTTAATATTATCCGATCAGGCCGACAAAAATATTGATAGATAGAAAATGTCAAGACCTTTCAGAAAATGGGTCTACTTTCGATCGATACCAAACCCAGCGACGAAAAAAATTATTTTCGATTTTTCCATAGTTTTCTTTATTTTTTTTAACCGACTTAATATTATCCAATTAGGCCGACAAAAATATGGATTGATAGGTAATTTCAAGGCCTTTCAGAAAATGGACCTATTTACAACAGATATCCAAACCCAACGCCGAAAAAAATTATTTTCGATTTTTCCATATTTTTATTTATTTTTTTTAACCGACTTAATATTATCCGATTGGGACGAAAAAAATATGGATAGATAGAAAATTTCAAGACCTTTCAGAAAATGGGCCTACTTCCGACCGATATCCAAACCCAGAGCAAAAAAAAAATTATTTTCGATTTTTCCATATTTTTCTTTATTTTTTTTAATCGACTTAATAATATCCAATCGGGGCGACAAAAATATGGATTGATAGGTTCAATCCTTTTCAATTTCAAGACCTTTCAAGAAAATGGGCCTACTTCCCACCGATATCCAAATTCGGTGACAAAAAAAAAATTCGATTATTCATTTTTAAGATGGCTGCCGAGGAGAAAGAACCTCCCGACAAGCCTAGTGATACAAATTTAAGTGTTGTACTAAAATAAAATATACAACGATAGTCTGTATTATTTGCGAATCCACTTATCATCAAAGTTGTTTTGATCGCTTAAAAAAACTATGCATGTAGGTGAAAGGTTGAAAATCTGCCCAGATCACAAAAGGCTGCAAAACATAACCACAAACGACGAAAACGAGCTGGTCAAAACATTAATAGCAGAAATAAAAATGAAAAGCAAAGAAGAAATCAGGAAGGACATATTGGCAGAAGTAGCAAACAAGACACAGGATTTGATTAATTCATCAATTGTTTATAATGATGCCGATGTTGAATTACTAAAAACTGAAAATACTTTGCAAAAAGAATTGATCAAGGAATTATAAGAAAAAAATGAATTGTTGAAAGAGCTGCTTATAAAAAACAAGGAAAACATTCCTAAAAAGTCATTCTAAGAGGTAGTCAACAACATCAAACCGCAACCGAAACGTGTGCCAAAGATTATTGTTAAAAAAATTGAGAAAAAAGTGATGTGAATATCAGTGTATTACAAAGTGTATAACAAATGAAACAAAGATACAGGCAAAACAGATACAAGTCAAAGAAAATAAGGATATTATTATTAGTTGCATGGATATAGAAAGTGTCAGAGTGACTGAAAACTTATTAAAAGAGCAGCTTGAATCAGTCTGTGACATAAAAACAGAAGAACTAAATAATCCAAAAATCAAAATAGTAGGCATTGATAATTATACCAATATGGATACAACTACCATAGAAATTGATATAAACTCTAGAAATTTTGACAAATTTGCAACTAAAGGTAAAGTGTTACATATGTATGAGAACGATACAAACAATCTCAGTACTGTTTTAATGGAAGTATCACCTGAACTTTACAAACATATCAGGGAAAGTAAGAACAAGATTTTTGTAGGTTATCAAAACTGCAAAGTCTATGATCTAATAAATGTTAGACCTTGTAATTCATGCTGTAGATTTGGTCATAACAAAAACTGTAGAAATGAAATTGTATGTCTAAAATGCTCTGGAAATCATAAGAGTAATGAGTGCAAAAGTGAAATTCTACAGTGTAATAACTGTGTTTTCCACAATCGAAAATTCAGTACAAATTATGATATTAAGCACAAGGCATCGGATGCGACATCTTGCGAGATCTTTAAAAACAAAATAAAGAGGTATATTGACTCTGTTGATTACCCAATTAAACCTGTTTTACCATCGTGGGATACAACGCCTTTGCGAGGGAAATTCAAAATTATACAAAATGAGAACGAAAAGAAGTCACAGTAACAACAGCAACTACATGTCAGTGCAACCATATCAGCCCCAACAACAGCAACCACTACAGCTTCAACTACAACAACCTCTATAGCCTCAACAACAGCAACCACTACAGCTTCAACTACAACAACCTCTATAGCCTCAACAACAGCAACCGCAACAGCAACAGTTACAACCAAACAACAACAATTAAGAATAAGAACAGGTAAGACTAAATAAATTTTTAATAGTTACTTAAATATGGATATCGAATTTCTAGAAAAAATACAAAAAGACACAGCTCGAGGAGAAAAAACTTGTGGTAATATAAACAGCTTAAACAAATACATTAACAATAAAAATGATCTCATTATGTATATAAATATAAGAAGTATATCCGCAAATATTGACAAATTAAAAATTTTATTAAATAATTTAAGTAGGAAACCAGCCATTGTTATATGCACTGAAACTTTTGTACAGGAAAATTTTAAAATACACGTTTTAGAGAAATACAATAGTTATTATAATGAAAGTAAATTAAACCAAAATGACGGTGTCATTGTTTTTGTATATAAGAATATTGTACATGAAACTAAAACTGTTAAATATGGAAAGATTAAAATAATAAATACACATATTAGATTAAATAATAATGTATAAAACTTTCTGCCTTGTACAGATCCCATGACATACCTAAGACTGAATTCATATTAGATTTAAACAAATTTTTGAATAAAAAGAGAAATATTAAAAATCACTTAGTTATAGGAGACTTTAATTTTGATTTATTACAGTCTGTAAATACTAGTCAAGAATTTCTCTGCAACTTCTTAGACAAAGGTTTTTTTCCTGGTTTCGTGGGCATACATCGGTAGGAAACTGTAAAAGATCCTGTATTGATAATATTTTCATTAAAACTAATAGCCTTAGTACAGTAACATATAAATTAAAACACTCTTTAACAGATCATTACCCCATTTTTATTGCTATAAATAAAATGAAAACACAAAGTAAGGCACCCACTATCATAATAGATTACAAAAAATTAAGAAACACAGCTAAGACAATAGATTGGAATGACACTATTACAATACGTGATCCTAATATAGCTACTGATAAAATATTGAGAGAAATTAGACATTGCATTGAATTGGCAAACATAAAAAAAGAGGGAAAATAAACAAAAAGGAAGGAAAAATTGGATTACAGATGCTATTATAAAATCATGTGAAACCAAAGAATTTTTATATAACTTATGGCAAATGGATCTAAATAATAATCAACTCAAATTACAATATAAAACTTATGCAAAAATTCTAAATAAAGTAATTACAGGTGCCAAAATCAAATATGAAATGAATGTAGTTAAAAATAATCGATTATGGAAAATTATAAATACTAAAATAGGAAAGAATAAAAATGAAAATAGTGTCATAAGTTATATGAAAATTGATAATAACAAAATTACAGACAAAGCTGAAATAGCAAATTATATGAATAGGTATTTTTGTGAAATAGGTAGAAAATTAAGTGAAAATATCGTTAAACCTCCAAATGCAGAACTTAGACTGCCCGATATGAATGCAAATTCTATTTTTCTTACGCCAACAAGTGCTGGTGAAGTACTAAGTATAAGAAACACATTAAAATTAAAAAATGGAGGTGTTGACAGAATCAATGCAAAAACGTTGAAAGTAATCGGTAACCTTATTGCTGAACCTCTGGCACATATCTTTAATTCATGTATTGAGAAAGCCATATGGCCAGATGTACTAAAAACGACGGAAGTAGTGCCGATATATAAATCGGGTGAAAAACATAACGTTTCTAATTATAGGCCTATTTCACTAATATCAAATGTTGCGAAAATACTTGAGAGGATAGTTTATAACAGAATTTTTGATTTTGTTAAAAAAAATAATGTGATATCAGAACACCAGTTTGGTTTCATGAAGGGAATAGGTACAAAGAATGCTTTGAATCATATAACGAATATATTGTATAATAATTTGGATAAGAGTAAACCAACGATTGTAACTTTTCTGGATTTAGCAAAGGCTTTTGATATAGTGGATCATAAAATCTTAATCGATAAACTACATTGTATTGGAATTAGAGGTCAGGCTCTGGTTTTACTTACAAGTTATTTTAGTAACAGATATCAAGCAGTCAAAATAGATGGTGTTGAAAGTGATGATTTATTAATAAATACAGGTGTTTCTCAAGGCACGATCCTTGGACCACTGCTTTTTATACTGTATATCAATGATATCTTGAAAGAGATTCCCATGGAATCAATATTGTTATATGCTGATGACACTGCTATAATAGCCACAGGCGAAAATTGGAGTAAAGCAGAAGAAAATATGAATAAGTTTTCATTAGTAATCCATAAGTGGTTAACGGTAAATAAGTTATCTTTAAACGTCGGAAAGACTGTTTGTATGACGTATGAAAACTATACTGATAGTATTCCAACTCAAATAAATGTAAAGATCCAAGATAAAAATATAGCAAGAGTAGAAAATTACAAATATTTGGGAATATTCTTTGATTGCAACTTGACATACTTAATAAATAAAACAAAATATTTAGTATACGTTTTTTATAAAATTGCCAAATCAATGCCGACAGAGACACTACGAATGATCTATTATGCTTTTTTCCATAGTAGTGTAAACTACGGTATAATAGCTTGGGGAGGAGCGTACAATAATAATCGGGATCTGGTACAAAATTTGCAAAAAAAAATTTTAAAAATTATTAATAAAAATAAGTTTATCATACAGAATAATCCTCTAAATTTAGAACAGCTATTTACTTTCGAATCTATAAGATTTCACTATTATGATCTCAAAATGAAATACCTCACATCATCTAGTGTGACAAGAAATAAGAGCCTAATCGTACCTAAAAATAGATTGAGAATTAGTGACAAAAATAGTTATAAAAGAGCCATTATAACATTTAACTCTCTACCAAACGAACTAAAATTTTTAGATATAGACAGAGTACCTAATAAGAAAATTATAAAAGCATGGATAAAGAATACCTATTAAGTAATGGAAACTGTTTAACTTTAATTTTCTTTGATATATACAAATAAGTTTTATTATAAATTGTGGAATAGCATGGAGCATTTACTAATGTACATATTGTTGAAAATTGAAAATTTTATATTTAGTTTTAAGTTTTAGTCTTTAAGTTTTTTTTGTACTTCTTTTGCCAGCCCTGCATACAGATAACTGTGTTTATCTCTGTAGGGTTTATTGGAGTTAATGTTTTACTCAACATTTTTTTTTTAAACGACTTAATATTATCCGATTAGGTCGACAAAAATATGGATTGATAGGTAATTTCAAGGCCTTTCAGAAAATGGGTCTACTTCCCACCGAGATCCAAATTCGGCGATGAAAAAAATAAATTCGATTTTTCAATATTTTGCTTTATTTTTTTTAACGGACTTAATATTATCCGATCAACTATATAACTGAACTTGCACAACTTCAAAATAGGCTTTAAATACCTGCCAAAGATAAACTTGATATCTCTGGCCAGTTTCGAATTATGCTGCGGACAAATTTGTAACACACACATACCACACACACACACACACCACACACACACACACACACAGAGACATTTTGTAGAAAATGCATATCTCGACTCAGGGAGCTCAGAAATATCGAAAATCATCGAAATCTCGAGTTCGAAAAATTTCACCGTTACCAAGCTTTCTCTTTGAGAAAGCAAAAATGAGCAGATCCCTTGAAAAGGTTGATTTCAGGTATTCGTAGACTGGCCTACGAGAAGAGAAAACGTACGCAAGAGAAACAGAGAGGCGGGAAAGAATGTAGGGGCTCCAAAATTTTCTCCATCGGCGAATCGAAGCGCATTAGGGTCACATACCTAATACGCGCTCTCCCCTCTCTCTCTCTTGCTGCTGCGTCAAAATCTTTTGGGGATAACTGTAGCTCGATTGCTACTTATCCCAAGACACAGGAGCACTACTCATTCTCGGCTTGGACTCTAGACTAGGCGCATCAGATCAAAGTATTTCTGTTCTACTTTTAAACGTAGAGACTCAAAAATATTCAACATGGAAGTCGCAAAACATATTCCCACATCGAGCGCTGCTACGGAAAATAGTGAGTTGACCATCAACGACTTGGATGACGACAGTTTGGGTATAATATTCAACAAGCTGCCCTTCATCGACAGGGTACGCATTGAAAGCATCTGCAAACGCTGGCGTGGCATCAGCGAAGCCAACTGGTGCTGCTACTCCAAACGTCTGATAATCGACAGGGATATGGATGGTTTTTCACGCCAGCAAGCTAATAGCGACGGGAAGAGTGCAAACATGTTCGAGGAGAGCCTGCGACGACAAGGACCCTACCTAGAGGAAATCGACTTTACGCTGGGCAGCGCCTTGAATTTTGAAATGGGTACGATCAAACGGATCGCCGGGCTCTGCCCCAAGCTAAAGCGTCTGCACCTGGGTTTCCTAAATTTGAATCACGAGGACTGGTTAGCCATCAGCAGCAACCTCGAGGCGCTGAGCTTCAATTTTTTTGCGGACAAGAATGGTAACGAGTTGGGACAACTGCTCCGCAGGAACAAACGACTGCGTTGTCTGCGAATCTTTTTCCACTGTAGGTGCGAACCAAGCATTCTCGATAACCTCGACCCTGGGCAACTGGAGTCCCTGCAAATAATACAGTGTCGACTATTCGTATTGACCGACAGGCTAGCAGACAAACTTTCCAAGTCACTCTGCGAGTTATCATACCGTCCCTCTCCGAACGACCATACTACCTTCAGAATGTACGCAAGTTAAAAAATCTACGACTCTTAATGCTGAAAATTCCATACGGACATTTCGAGGCCACGTTCATAGCTGATATTGCCAAGAATTGCCGGAAACTCGAGCGTCTGATCTTGACCTTTCCCAGGAACTATCCATGTAGTGAAACTACCATTGCGCCGCTGTTTGGCCTGCCTTATCTGAAAAGGCTTGTTGTATCAGTGGAAACAATTGAAGCCATGTCGCGTCAAAGACTTGATATGTTGTTCCAAAGAGCACTCAATCTTAATTTCTTCGTAATGAAGACACGTGTCCAACATATACATATGAGAAAAGAAGAATTTCATAGTCTGGCATGATCACAACAGTGATGGGCTCGAAAGTACATACTTTGAAGCTCTGCGGTACTTCGACGTCTGACGACGTAAACGAATCGCCAGAGTGGGAAAGAGACGACGCACAGTAGTTTTTTTTGGTAAAAATGCGGTCAAAATACGATTTTTAATACAACAAATAATGCACCTACTTTACAAAAATTATCATTACAATTTTATATAGAGTATTTCAAAGTACTCAACTTCCATGACTTTTTTAAATTATGTTATTTTTCAATAAATTTCTTTATTATTAATGATTAGAAAAATTAATGCGTAATTATTAATAAATATCTTGTATTTTATGTATTCAAAATGTACTTTTTAAATTTATCTTTAATCATATAAGATATACTAAAATTCATTATTTTCAGTAGCTTATCTTAATTCTTGAAAGATAGTGAATTTTAGCCATTTTTTCCTATAAAATGTAAAAAATAAATATGTTATTCACAACACTTCATTGAATACAAAATTTTTTTGTTTAAAGAAATGTATGTAAAATAAAGTAATGCTGCGATATTTTGCGGAAAATTGCGAATTCATATGAATAACGTGGTTGTATTTGTAAAAATTATACGTAAATAAAATAATTTCAAATGAAAATAACCCAAAATTTATACTTCATTAAAATTACTGTGAAGTTATAAGATTATTTTATTTTTTAAGTTAGTATTCCTTTAAGTTAGCACTCCTAACTGTTTTGAAGTTGGCTGCACTGTTGTGAAATAAGCTTTAATTTCATAGTGGAAACAAATAATTGATTTCGATTGTCGTTATCTTTAAAAATTCACACAGTTTATTCGTATAATTCAAGTTTAAATATATTACACAATAAAAAAATTAAGGACGTTCTCTTGGTCGAAATAGCAGTTTTCGAATTTTTAACTTTTAAATAATGTTTAATTAATTTAATAATCCAAAAGTAAGTACATATAACAAATATACACTAGAAGGAACATAAAAAAAATTTTAAAACGAATTCAGGCAATAGTTACCATGATATTGTTAAAATTAAAGACAAAAACTTCAATAAGTTACCTAATTTTTTTGTTTCTTATCCAATTTTAACGAAATAAAGCTTATTTTGTTCGTAAAGAAATTTCAGAGGGAGTATCGATGGGAAAATTTATGATACGAGTTACCAATACGACGTAATATCAATTTTTTTATTAAAACTTGACTTACTATTCTTAAATTAACTCTCCTTATCAAGGCTAAACACAATGAACATACAAAAAAACCGCTGCCAATTCATTGGCCCGTAGCTTCCTCAACCGTAATTTGTTGATTCCTTTAATTAATTTTTAATAACAAAATTTATAATTTTTTAAAAAATTGATTGCATAATTATAATTAAATTCATTTATGAATATTAAAAATTGTTAATTTTTAAATTTATTTATTTATTGATTATTTATTTATATCAAATTTATATAAATTTTGAGCTTATAAATAAAGTTATGATTTGAAATAGAAGTAAAATATCTATATTTTATAATAAAACAAATAGCTATCACGGTTGTTTTGTAATTAACAAAAACGTGTTTTTTTTATATTTCATAATTCATATTTTTTAAGAAAAAAAAAATTTATAGCTATCATTGTTCTTTTGTTATTAACAAAAACGTGTTTTTTTAAAAAGTTCATAACTCAAAAATAAACTATAATAATGCAGAATATAATGCATTCATAATGCATAATTCATAATTATAATAGATTATAATAGATATAATTTTTAAACATTTTAATTCATTTTGTTGGTTGGTTTTTTAAAAATTAAAAAAATACTGATGATAACATCATTGGAGTTATGAGTTTAAAACAAAAAACACGTTTTTGTTTTTGATGATAACTAAAGAACCGTGATAGATAGAAAATTAATTTTTTTTAGAAAATATAGGTATTTTAATTCTCTTTCGAATACCACCCACCCCATTCAGATACATAGAGCCGTTCTCGAGAAATTACGATTTTTAAAAAATGTCAACAAATTTTTAACCTCAAATATCTCTGAAATTTATGGACCAATCAGTTTGCCCAAAGAACTCGACCGAGAACTATAAAAAATCTACCTCTAAAAGGAATTTTGAAGCCATTAAGTCAATTTTACTCTTGTAATCGTTGGACACACAAAACTGATTTTTTTCATTTTTCAATTTTTTACTCAAAATCTAGCCTACAGAATGTATTCAAATTTTAACAGATTATAGCTATTTATATTCTGTATTATCACGATTTTTCTCAAAAAAATTGACCGTTAAGTTTAGGAGTATAAGCTTCTAAATAAAAAACACGTTTTCGTTAATAACAAAAGAACCGTGATAGCTAGAAACTTTTTTTTTTAGAAAATATAGGTATTTTAATTCTCTTTCGAACGCTACCCATCAGATTCGAATAACTCGATCCTGTCATTAAAAAAAAAACAAAAAACAGTTTTAAGAAAATCGAAAATTTGAAAAAAAAAACAAAAACGCATCGCCCGAATCAAAAAACGGATTTTTGACCCGCCATCACGCAAAAAAAACAAAAAAATGAGACCTGTCCGGTCAAAATCGACCGAGTAGAAGCTGAGATCCAGGCGTACACACACACACACACACACACACACACACACACACACACACACACACACACACACACACACACACACACACACACACACACATCCATACAGACATTTTTCAAAAACCATGTATTTTGATTCCTAACACCTCGGAACACAATTATAACATGTTTTTACAACAACTCAAAAATTTACTATCACAAAGCTTCCTCTAGGAGGAAGCAAAAATAAAGAAAAATATGGAAAATCGAAAATAATATTTTTTGGCTCTGGGTTTGGATATCGGCCGGAAGTAAGTCCATTTTCTGGAAGGTCTTGAGATTTCCTATCTACCCATATTTTTTTTTGCCAGATCGGATATAGTCGGTTAAAAAAATAAATAAACATGGAAAAATCGAAAATAATTTTTTTGGCTCTGAGTTTGGATATCGGTCGTAAGTTGGCCCATTTTCTGAAAGGCCTTAAAATCTCCTATCGATCCATATTTTTGTCGGCCCAATCGGATAATATTAAGTCGGTTAGAAAATATAAAGGAAAATATGGAAAAATCGAAAATAATTTTTTTCCTCTGGGGGTTTGGATATCGGTCGGAAGTGGGCCATTTTCTGAAAGATCTTGACATTTTCTATCTATCTATATTTTTGTCGGCCCAATCGGATAATATTAAGTCGGTTAGAAAATATAAAGGAAAATATGGAAAAATCGAAAATAATTTTTTTCCTCTGGGGGTTTGGATATCGGTCGGAAGTGGGCCATTTTCTGAAAGATCTTGACATTTTCTATCTATCGATATTTTTGTCGGCCCAATCGGATGATATTAAGTCGGTTTTAAAAAAATAAAGTAAAATATGGAAAAATCGAAAATATTTTTTTACGGCGTTGGGTTTGGATATCCGTTGGAAGTAGTCACATTTTCTTAAAAGTCTTGAAATTAACTATCAATCCATATTTTTGTCCGTCGAAACGGATAATATTAAGGGGGCTAGACACCTTTTTTTCTGAAATAAGAAGTCATATTTTAATACATAAATGTAAACTAATTATTTCATACTTTTTACATATAAAAGTGGGTATATTTACCTTAGCTTAAAACTTTCTCCGATAAGCCTTTTATATGGTCAAGAACCATAGTCATCGATGAAACAAGTTTTTTCACTATCCGTAAGCTTTGAAATTTTCCTGTGGATGAATTTGCTCCAGATTTGAACTAAATTACTCCTGAATAGTATAATTTTCATATGAGTGTAGGGATTTAGGATTAAATGTCAGAAAAAATTTTTACATGAGAAAAATTATGAAAATATATAAAAAATTTTAAAAATTAAAAAAAAATTCTTGAAAAACAGCACAAAATTTTTTTTTCTCATCGGATCAAAAATTCCTACACTCATATGAGAATTATACTATTCAGGAGTAATTTAGTTCAAATCTGGAGTCAATCCATCCACAGGAAAATTTCAAAGCTTACGGATAGTGAAAAAACTTGTTTCATCGATGACTATGGTTCTGGACAATATAAAGGGCCCAGACTAAGGTCTAAGGTGAGGTAAATATACCCCATTTTATGTGTAAAAAATGCGAAATAATTAGTTAACATTTATGTATTAAAATATGACTTTTTTATTTCAGAAAAAAAGGTGTCTAGCCCCCTTAAGTCGGTAAAAAAAAAATAAAGAAAAATATGGAAAAATCGTAAATAATTTTTTTCATCGCTTATACAGAAATTGTACTTTAACATCCTAGAGCTACCACTACAAAATTCAAGAAAAGAAAACGCCTCTGTTAGAGGATATTTGAAACCTTCGTCGAGTTATATGGTTTTTGAAACACTCTTTGGGTTAGTGGATTTTCGAAGTCTTCGCTGAGTTGGCGGGGTTTTGAAGCAAACACCGAGTTAGCAGGTTTTCGAAGAAAACGCCGAAGAAATTTCGAAGAAATGCAATTAATTTATAAATTCAATAAATAGCATGTGATAATACCTTAAACTTTTTAATTTGCATTAAAAATATTACTTATGTCAACTGCAACTTACTCTCAACTGATGAGAATTTTTCCATCGGTCTTAGAGTCTTATAAATTAAATTAAAATAATTAATATTTATGGCAGTCAGATTGCCCTTGTTTATAATCACCCCCGTTTATAATCACGTTGGGCAATTGGGCAATTTAGTGGTGGGGGGCACAGTCAGATAGTCCTTTGCTAATAAAGTTTTTTTTCCAGGTTTTAATTAAGTTTTTATTTCAGATTCTGCGGGGGTGATTATAAACAAGGGCAATCTGACTGCCATAAATATTAATTATTTTAATTTAATTTATAAGACTGTAAGACCGATGGAAAAATTCTCATCAGTTGTTTTTAATTTGCAATTTAATAATTACTATATAACTATTTTAAATATAATTTTCTTGATCATTTTGAATAATTGTATTTATGGAAAATCAGATATGCAGAAAGAATGAAATTTTATATTGAAATGTACATTTAAAAAAATTATTTGATGTAATTTATCCATTGTCTTTGAGAAAGCATTCTGCTAAAGCAGTTAGCAGTGGTTTTAATTAATAAATACAATTGTGCAAATAATGAAGATGATATTAATATTATTACCCGCACTCTTCATTCGACGTTTTTCAATCGTTATTTTAAAAAATGGGAGAAAAACAGTAGAAAAAATAATGTCTTTTTATTGTACAACAGTGGTTGGTTAAATGCAGATATGGTATTTGAATTTAAAACGTCATCAGTTACACCAAGTGAGCAAAATTATATAAATTTTGAGAATAGTACAATTTTCTAATATTACAAAATAGATGTTTAATTAATAATGCATTTACATTAATTTTATATGTCAATTTTTTTATTCACTTTTTAAGCTACATCAAAATCAACTGGAAGAAAACCGATCCCATTTGCCGAGAGTTAGTGAAAGAAGTAAAAGAAGAAAAACAGAAAAGTTGCGATCAGAAAATGATGTTTATACGCTCTGTACAGCAGCAGCCATTTCTCATCGTACAGGTGGAAATGTAGCAGCAGCTTAACTTTGTACTGAAATTATTGTTCATTCCCCAGAACGTGCATAAAAAATTATGAATTCTTGGCAAAATTTTCAAATTGCTCAAAAAAAATATTCACCCGAAGAGGCTCTATCATTGTTAGTGAATGATAATTTAACAAAAAAGCAATACATCTCAATTTATAGAGGGACTAAAGATCACAATATCGACTTATATTCAAGTTACAATCAACTTTTAACTGCGAAAGATGCTGCCTACCCTTTGGAAATTTCAATCGGTGAAAAAATCTGCCAGATTTCACTACAATCTCTTTTAAATCACATTTGTTTGCGACTATTATAAGCTATTCAATTACACAATAGTGTAACTGACTGTTTGCTTCTATGTAAGTATGGATTCGATGGCAGTTCGGGCCACTCGTCGTATAAACAGTCATGGAGTGCATCAGCTGTAGATGATCAAAATTTATTTTTGACTTCGATTGTTCCCATGCAGTTAAAAGATATGAATGCGAACAAAGTTTTGTGGAACAATCCTAGATCGTTATCTACTCGATTTTGTAGGCCCGTAAGATTACAGTGGATTAAAGAAAGCATTTCTAGTTTGGAATCATTTAATTTTAATAATTATAATGTACATTTTTCTATTCATTTAACAATGATAGATGGCATGGTAAGAAAAATGATGTTATTACAGATATTTCTTAGATTTAACAATTATTTATAATTATAAATAATTTTCATAGGTCATTAATACATTAACTAATATGTTAAGTATGTGTTGTAATATTTGCTCTACAAAAATATCGGAGATGAATGATATAGACATGCTATTAAGTAAAGGAGAAGACGAACCTGTCATGAATTTTAGTCTTCCGATATTACATTCATATATTCATTTTTTTGAATGTATATTACATATTTCTTACAGATTGGATTTCAAGAAATGAAGGGTAAGAATTTAAAATTTATTAAATTAGTTTTATTTAATATTACTTACCAATGTACATAATACAAGCTGCTAAACATGTGATTAAATTTTCGATTTATAGTGAAAAAGACAGCACAAAAACACTTATGGAGAAAAGAAAAAAGCAAATTCAAGATGAATTTTTAAAACGCTTAAAGCTTTGAGAATTAATTTTCCGAAGTCAGGATTCGGTTCATCGAATGATGGTAATACCGATCGTCATTTTTTTGACAATTATGAAAAGTCAGCTGAAATAACTGGTAAAATACAGTTTAATTAAAATAATTTTTTATTCTTTTAAAATTTCGTTTGTCATTTTTTAAAACATTTTATTTTAGGAGTAAATTAAATTCTAATCGAAAGATTTCGAGTAATATTAATTACAATTTCTTACGGATATGATATTAATTACTCTGCTATTAAAACCTATTGCACAGATACAGCGAAGCTGTATGTTTCTTTGTATCCGTGGTATTATATGCCTCCTACTGTGCATAAGGTTTTGATCCAATCCATGAACCTTCTGTTGTGCAAAAAGGTTTAGTGCCTATAGGTCAATTTTCAGAGGAAGTACTTGAATCCAGCTATAGAATTTGTAAATTGTATAGAATAGTACATTTCGATACAAGTGTGCGAAGTGGGTGATTCGTGCACGGGTGTGGTTTGTTGCGCGAGCGAAGCGAGAGCGACAAAAACACCCGTGCAACGATCCCCCGCCCCACCCATGTGTATCGAACTTTATTTTTTTTAACGGAGTGAGCGACACTCGGAGAACATTGATTATGTACATACTTGACGAGCGTGAAGTTTGTCGCTCGAGCGAAGCAAGAGCGACAATCACACGAGTCAAGGACAAGATAAGGAGATTAGAAGCAGAGCGCGGGAGGCGGCATACTTTGCGCACGCTTGTACGAGAAGCGTGTGCGAAGTAAATTGATTTGCGCATGTACGTTTTTCGCTCACGCCGTGTGTAAAACAGCTACTTCGCGCACGCAAAACAAGCACGAAAAGACAAGTTTCGCACACTCCGTTTAAAAATAGTTATTTTCGATACAAGTGCGAAAAAGTGATTTTATCCTCGTGTGGACGTTTACGACCGAGCGAAGCGAGGATGAAAAGGCCACACGAGGATAAAATCACTTTCTCACTCGTGTATCGAACACTATTTTTTTATACGACGTGTGCAAAGCTCGATTTTGCGAGCACGGTTTTGGCCGAGCGTGCGCAAAGTGGACGCTTTGCGCACGGAGTGTGAAAAAATCATTTTCTCGTAAATCAAGTAGGTCCAAAACGAATAAGGATATTTTTAAAAGATTGTTACTCCATTCGGACCCATTAATATCCTTGACTACTCCTATAAAAAATGTAAAGAGAAAAAAAAATGCCTGAAGAAGTTTTTCATTTACTATTGGAATACGTTGTTGATATTCGAAAATTTTTAAACAAAACTTTTAACCTGAAATATCTTTGGACGTAATGTACAGATTTTTTGGGCAACAAACTACATCTGACGATATATAAAATTCAAGACGATCAAATTTCAAGATGATTGGATAATTTTTACTCTTGTTATCGTCCGACAACGGAAACTCAACTTTTTTATAAAACATATTTTTTTTTCTGAAAAACAAATGAAGATAATTTCTTGAAATTTTAACCAAGTATATTCTTAAATAAGTTTAATAAGTGGTTAAATTTTAAGTCCATAAATCAAGTATTCTCTGAGAAAAGGCGATTTGAAAATTAAAAGAAAAAATTTTTAACCTCAAATATCTTTTTTCGTAATAGACCGATTCTTTGGGCAACGAACTCGATCTGAAGATATATAAAAGCTATATCTGTGCCAAATTTCAAGACGATTAAATAATTTTTACTCTTGTTATCGCGCGACAACGAAAATGCACATTTTTTCTAAAATAATTTTTTTCTATATAACAAATGAAGATAATTTCTTGAAATTTTAACCAAATATAGTCTTCAATGAGTGTAATAAGTGGTTAAAATTTCAAGTCGATAAATAATATATTTTTTGAGAAATTAATTTATGAAATATAAAAACGTTTTCCTTAATAACAAATGACAGCGTGAAGATAATTTAAATATTAAAAAAAGAAAATATAAGTAATTTAAATACCTTTCAAGAAGAGTTCATTATATTATGTAATAATGGCTGTAAGATATAAAAAAATAAAGAAAACTAAAAATTCAAAATCGTTTTTTGGTTATAAAAAAAAGAAAATCAATAAAAACTCAAATCCCTCAAGGTACTGAGTTTTTTTCGCGATACGAAAGTCTTTGTCAGACGAAAATCGGTCGATTCGTTTCCGAGATATAAAGAGTTTACGTAAACACACACATACACACACACACACACGCGCACGCACGCACGCACTCACGCATGCACGCACGCACGCACACACATCCACGAAAAGAAATTTTCTGAAAATCAACAAATATCGATATATATCGCCTTAAAACATCTTTTTGAACATTATTTGTCTCAAAAATTTTTTTCGCCGTTACAACGTTTCCTCTGTGAGGAAGCAAACATACAATTTAATCTTGAAGCAGAAAAGGAAGGAATGCAGGATTTAAATCATGAAGACCAACGTCAGTAAACACTGACAAGACCTAAGTTTCTCGAGAAGGCGGTGATGAAAATTTCTCTTTTTCCAAGGCCTAATCCCTAGACCCAAACATCTGTAGATTTTATCTATAGCTTTCTCGGTCCTCGTGTATACATCGATATTTTCCCAAGTACTCGAAAACCAATAAACTGGGAAAACCCTATAGTTCTACTCGTATACAATAACATATGTTCTGTCTCGACGTTTGCATACGTTTCTTTCATGTAAAATATTCTTAACGGTACTTAAGAAAATGCGTATTTCTTATTTCTATACTTTCAGTATTTCATGTAAATTAAATAAAAGAAAAATTTCAGTAAATCATAGTTTTATACAAGAGCATACTAGAATTCAGATATCATTCAAAAATGTGTAAATTTTATTTATTACTTATTCTTTTCTTTTAATTCTTACGAAATTTATAAACCAATTTACTTCATAATATCTCAATGACTTTTACAGTAGTTTTAATCTATTCTATACCTTCTTTGAATCAGTTTTACGATTAAACTTTGTATCATGTAAATCCAAAACAATAGTTTACAGAATTTGTATTAACTCCGCCTACTTTCATGTTTTATTAAAATATACACAAGCAATAGTTTATTTTAGAAAATGCATTACATTAAAAAAGATTATTTGTATTCAATTTAACATTAAAACCATAATTTTAGCTATCCACTTGTTACCGATGTAAATTTATGTATATGTTAATTTTGTAAAAAGAATTACAGGCGATTCGCGCTAAAGTTAAATAGCTGTCATGTTCCTCGCCGTAGAGGACTAAGTTGGAGCCCTACGTAAGCCGCGTGCACGGCAATCATATAGGGTTGTCCGGGGCCGCAGATTTCTCTCCGTCGATAATGAAAGATCGATGAAAATGGAGAACACGGAGCGGGAAATGCTCAGAAGCGCTCCCGCAGACGGTTGGCTACAGAGGGAAATGACAGCTTAAAACATTGGATTGTGTTAATTAGTCACCATTGGTTTTATTGATAAAAAAAATTGAAAGTTGCATGTAATGATCGAAGCGAGCGTTGTACTTTTTTTCATTACGTTCCAGGACTCCGGCAGAGTAATATCGAGACTGCGATTCATTATTATTCAAGCTTTAAGTTAATATTTTACTTCAATAAATATTCATTAAAACTTTAAGTATTCTTGTTTTCTTCGCGCGAGTGATAACACCACTGTTTATTAAATAAACCATGCCATTTCTAAATATTCAAGCCTCATTAACAAATCAGCATTCGAAACTGATTGAGTGAGGGTTTTCTTAAGGCGTTAGGTGACCAATAGCTTCACTCAAAAATCCGACCTAACCCACGCTTAGGAGAAAGCGGCTGCGTCCCTCTTCACAGCCGACTACATAATAATTATACAGCTAAGTGCACCACCGAAAACTGTACACTCAAAATCGTCAAGCGGAGCGGTTCACTACAAACTTGCATTCTCGGTCTCTTCTTATTCTCTAAGCATTGTACACGTGCTTTTTTTCAATCTTGCTCTGCAAAGAAAGTTCTCGTTCGATTGCTGTGAGCCGCTTCTCACCAAAAACGTTAGTGATAGCAATAACATTAAAAAAATTGTTTATCCTCAGAGAATTTCGCACCAAGTTTCAAAGGAAAAAGTGATTTTTTATTTTTAATCTTTATTTCATTTTCTTTGCTTCCATTTAAATTAGTCAGAACATTTTCCAATATTTAATCCTCATTTTGTGTTTAAATCGTAAATTTCAAATCTTAGTTTTTTCCAAAAACAAAGGGTTTTTTTTCATAATACCATCCCTTAACCTTTAACTTAAAAATACGAGGGGTATTCAAAAAGTAAGTTTCCCTAGTCTGCCGTTTTGCCCCAGCGCCATCTAGCGAGCTGGGACCGGACATAGTTTTAGTTTAGGATATACCGATAAGAGCGGAACCGGTCTTAGCTGCCGAAAAAATTTTTTTCATCAGTACCGGCTCGGAAACCATGGAGCTACTTGTGAAAAACGTGTCCACCTGTGAGTTGCGTGCAGTTATTCGCTTTTTAACTGCAAAAGGGCTTAATGGCAACGAAATTCACACTGAATTGGTGCATATTTATGGTGACAAATGCATGAGTGTGCAAATGGTGCGTCGGTGGCGTACATATTTTCTCGAGGGACGCGGAGAAGTTCATGATGAGCAGCGTGCAGGCAGGCCAAAAACCGCCATTACAGATGACACAGTCACAGCAGTCGAAAAAATGATTTTGGCGGATAGGCGCTTTACAATTGACAGAATTTTGGACTCAATGCCTCCTGAAATCGATATTTGTCGAACTTCAATCCACACAATCATAACAGATCATCTTGGTTACCGTAAAGTTTGTGCGAGGTGGGTCCCACGCCTGCTTTCAGATGATCACAAACAAAAAAGACTTCAGTCTGCAGGAAAATTTCTTGACATGCTTGAAGATGAAGGCGAAAATGTTTACTCACGCATTGTGACAGGGGATGAAATGTGGGTTCACCACACAAACCCTGAAATGAAGCGACAAAGTATGGTTTGGAAGATATCAGAAGAGAGTGCTCCAAAAAAAGGAAAATCCAGTATTCTGCTGGTAAGGTTATGGTCACAGTTTTTTGGGACAACGAAGGTGTTTTGTTGATTGATTTTCTTGAATCCGGTACCACGATAAATGCAGATCGTTACTGTGAAGTGCTAAATAAACTTAAAAGTGCCGTTAAACAAAAGCGTCCTGGAAAATTATCGAGAAAAGTGTTGCTTTTTCACGACAATGCACGGCCTCATTCAGCAAAAAAAACAAACCTTACTGGAAAAATTCAAATGGGAAATTTTTGATCACCCACCCTACTCTCCAGATCTCGCACCAAGTGACTTTTTTCTTTTTCCTAAATTAAAGGAAAGTTTGGGTGGCCATCACTTCAATTCAAATGATGAAGTGAAAGACATCGTTAAATTATTCTTTAAAAAACAGGGCACGGATTTTTATAAACAAGGTTTGTCAAAGCTTGAGAACAGATATAAAAAATGTATTCAAGTCCAAGGGGACTATGTAGAAAAATAGTTTATAAGTCAAACAATAAATACATATGTTACTTTAACCTAAAAATTGTGTTTTGCTTTTTTCCCGGAGCAGGGAAACTTACTTTTTGAACACCCCTCGTATATTAGTGAGTCTGCAATTACCTAGGTCGGGTAGCTGTGCGCCCGTATCTGGTATTGCATTGTAAATAAGATTAAGAACTTTAAGAAAAATCTGTATATAATTATCGGAATTTTCAGGATATTTAATAACGAATCTAGCAAAGTAGCAACTCAAGATGGCAATATTTGTTATGTTAATCATATTACTGACAAAGTTTTAAATTTAAATTAATATTTTGTTTTAATTATCGATTTAAATATTATTACTGTGATAAATAAATCTATAGATTATTATTTGTCATACTTATGGAAATTATAATAACAGTTTGTATTAAAAATACTGTGTTAATAGAGACAATCTAATTTTGATAAAATATACTTTGAAATGTTTTATTTCATTTTATTATATTCAATAAAAATTATGTACGCTTTGTCAATTAAAATTTATTGCCCTTTCTTAAAGGTCGCTATGGCAGTTCATCGTTTCGTGTGCTACTCGTGCCCCACCCCTTGTTATTCGTGCCCCTTAGTGGGGCACGTGGAGCATTTTTAAACGTTTTGCTTTTTCATTTTTGGTGCAAAATACGGGTTAATAAAACATTTTCTATCACTAGAATCGTGTTTTGGATAAACTGATCTATTGATTACATATTTTATGATTATTTAAATCTGTTTTTAATATATTTAATTTCAATTTAAAGTTAGGATGTCCATGACGCCCCACCTTCCCCTATCTCGGCACGAGGATCAACGCGTCGTTCTTCATCCTCGCGCCGACATAAGTACGTCGTTCTTCATCTTCACGCCCAGATACGTTCTTTTTTCGCTCAGCCGTCAATATTTAATTTCTATGAGTATCTAAAGGCCCACATTGTAAAGTACGATTCACGTAACACACTAAGAAAACAAATAATAAGATACAATGTCGTTGAAAGTGTATTTACAAAAGTGTAAGTACTATTTCAAATTATTGTTCAGTTTTTCATACAAGGTACGGGGTAGGGGTAGGGTAACCTTGTGGACTCTGCCTTAGAGTTGTACAATGTTTCTTGATCAATGAATTGCTTCTTTGTTATAATTATCTCTTAATTTATTTTAAATCTCTGTTAAATTTTGATTCAACCTATGTTGTCCTATCTAAAGTTTTTGTCAATTCACAAACAAATTTAGGACGGATAAAATATGTTAATTCCTATAAAATAGTAGTTATAAAATATTATCATACAGAACTTCTCATTGCAGTTGCTGTAGCTTGAGGTCAGTAGTGTTAAAATCTAGTGGAAAGGAAATTACCACCAGTATCGTTTTGATGCTGTAATCAATAGTGGAAATCGTAGGAAAACTACGCTAGAAGATATCTATAAATATGTCAAAATACAACGAGACTCAAAATTATACACTGATGAACAGCGAGTGACGATTCTCAAAAAGGCAGGTATAATACATAGTAGTGAAACAAGCACACACATTGTTGAGAAATATAAGAAGTCTATAGCTACAGCTAGTGAGGAATGGTTGAAGCTTGGAAACCAAGAAGATCTGAGTGACTAAGAAGTTTAAGATCCTTCCCTCAAACAACTTTAGGATCAGTAATTGTATTACATAATTAATAATTTGCAAAGAAATTGTGGAAGACAACAATCCAGGCGAGGAAGTTCAAGTTTTATAGAAGCAAATCTTAATTGAAGTTATATTTTATATTTTATACAATTTATTATAATTATAGATAAAATGTCACATTCCGACAATTTAAAATATTTAATAAAATCGCGCGATGTACTTAAAAACAGTGTTACACATATGGTGACATTCCTTCACGATAATACCGATGTCGATATAAATCAACTATCTGTAAGAAAATTGAAATTGGAAAACACTTATGAGAAATTTGAAAAAATACAACTTGATCTTGAATTATTAGCAGAAAAGGAAGGAGTACAAGATTTGAATCATGAAGACGAACGTGCAAACTGTGAAGAGCAATCTTTCGAATGCGCGGGGTTAATAAATAAACGCATGCAAAAATTAAATTTGTCATCTTTGGTTAAATGTAGCCAATGGTAGGTTTTGGTATAGTTATAGAATTTGTAGCTAATGGCCGTACTACCAAGATGTTTTTTATAAGTAAAACACAATTAATTACAACGTTTCGGACATTTTATTACGTCCCTCTTCAGGTTCTAAATACAACAATTATACAATTATTTTTTACAATTCCACAATAACTTAATTTCGCATTAATAAATAAAACTTACATTTAAAACGTATTGTCAAAAATTCTTTTACGGAAAGTGATCCGTTCGTCACTGCTTACAATTCAGATTTTTCGTCGTATTTATACAGATGTTACGCATATATGTGTGTGTGTATAAGAAGCGCGTACAATGGTGGGGATGCAGTAGACGATTTTCGAAGCGACACAGCGGGTGTGATATCACGAGAGTATGTCTAAGTAGAGGGGGGACCCCAACCAATGTTACAATGTTCTCGACCTCGAGCAATCTTACGACAACGTGGGCGTGCGTGGTAACTCTACCTTAGCATGCTCTCCTGTTCTCCTTCACTTGCTGCTTTCAGTATCTTACTCTTATAAGCACATAAATTGACAATTATTTATTAGAGTGGTATATTCTTTCGGTAAACTATTGATTTCGAATTGTTTATTCATATAGCTTGATTGTGTGTGTATGAATACAGCTTCCGAAAATAATCTTTTTCCTCTATTAATTTCTGTATCTAGAATTTGTACGTTATTGAAATCTATTTTATGATTATTGTTTTTTGTGTGTAGATATAATGACGAATTATCATCTTTCCTAGTGTATTTTTTAGAGTGTTCATTAATTCGTACATTTAAACGTCTACCTGTCTGGCCAACGTACTTGTGTTTTACTTATAAAAAACACCTTGGTAGTACGGCCATTAGCTACAAATTCTATAACTGTACCAAAACCTACCATTGGCTACATTTAACCAACTTTACACCACAACGTCTGGCCAAGAATACGTTGTTATTACATATAATGTTCCATGGATTTGAATACTGTCAGAAGACCAACTTGCACCATGGATTCAACATCTTTAACATTACAAACAAGTATGTTTTACAATTCGCAAAAGGAATTATTAGCGCACTATCTAAGAACACGCATAGATATTAAAGTGAATTTAATCTTACATTTAATGTATAAAGTGTTTAATTTAGAGATAAAAAAGATTTTCCAAAAACTTTGTATTATATTACGTAAAGAAAGTTGTTATCGGGAGAGATTAAAATTTCTTATAAATTGTAAATACTTTGACGTTTTTCCAAAACACTTAGATTTCATTACACAAAATATTTCAAAAAACCATATGTATTCTAACAAGTGTAAAATGAAACAATACAATTTAATAACTAAAGCCAAAAAACAGCTTTTAAATACAGAAATTAGTGACATATACATACGTTTAGCTAGTATAAAAAAAGATATTACAAAAGTGGAAAAAACCTTGGAACATACCATTGATAATGATATCGTCATTCTTTTTGTTAATTATTATAATACAAAACTTAAATTTATTAATGTGCCTTTCAAACAAAAATTAGCAAAAAAATTAAATGATATCTATTACAAAAAATATATAGTAATATAGACAGAGATAGATATAACGTTAATTTGAATAAAAGCAATGTCGAAAATCGTAACACGCAGGTTATTGAACTGAGCGAAAATATACAAGAAAAGTGGTGTGTGAATGTCGCGGGCATTGAACTCCCGAGATATGTAATAGATGTGTTGAAACTTGGAGAGAAATTTAATTTTAATAACCGTTTTGACAACACACTAACATTGCAATATATAAAGAATTTTGAGATGTTCATAAATAATAATGATAATGATGAAACTGTTAAAACACTAAGGGGTACTTTTCTCAACCTATTAAAAAGACACTACAACAAAGAATTATCGAATGAAAACCATTTTGATAAACAGTTCAAAACAGATTTAACGAAAACAAAAGAATTTATAAAGCGAAATTCACAGTTACTTATCACTAGAGCTGATAAGGGAAATGCTACCGTTATAATTAAAAAATCTGATTGTACAGAAAAAACTGAAAGCCTTTTTCAAAATAACAAGTATTATAAATTAGTCAAAACAAATCCTTTATCTGGTTTAGAAAGAAGAACTTACGAATTAATCAAATGGTTAAATAAGATTGACTTCTCGTGTACGGGAAAAAAGTTTGATTCTATTTTACAAAAGTCCAATATTGCAAAAGCATATGGATTGATAAAAATTCATAAGAATGGCTTTCCCATAAGACCGATAATCTCGGCTATTAACTCACCGCTTTAGAACATCTCTAAATTCTTTACGAAGTTCTTATCAAACAATCTAAAACAACCAAATTCATATGTAGATAATAGTTTTAAACTAAGAGAACAAATAGATAATTTCCAAATCCCACCTGATTTTGTAATAATTAGCCTTGATGTAGTAAGTCTTTTCACCAATATTCCTGATTATTTAGTTTATAAAGCAATAGAAAAAAGATGGACACAGATATATAATAAAATTAATATGAATTGCACAGAGTTTTTACATATAATAAAATACATACTTAATAATAATTTTTTTCAATTTAATGGAAAATTCTACCAACAAATTTTCGGTTCAGCTATGGGTAATCCCATTAGCCCCATCTTGGCAGACATTGTCATGGAAGATTTGGAAATTCAAGCGTTAAATAATCTTAATACGAAACCTTTGTTTTATTTCCGTTACGTTGACGATATTATTTTATGTATACAAAAAGACACGATTGATCATACTGTAAACACGTTTAATTCCTATGACCAAAATGTACAGTTCACTGTTGAACTACCACTTAATAACTGTATTAGTTTTCTTGACATCAAAATTATTGTTAATAATCAACAACGCATTATCACAGATTGGTACCATAAACAAACTTTTTCTGGAAGATATTTAAATTATTTATCTCAACATCCTCTTTGTAATAAAATTGCCATTATTTATAGTTTAGTTGACCGAGCATTTAAATTATCACACAACTCTTTTCACAATAAAAATATAAATTTTATCAAGGAACTTTTAAAACAGAATAATTATCCACCTGAATTATCAGAATTTCATATAAAAAAACGTCTAAATAAATTAAGAAATAATAATAACAATAGATGCAATGAGAAAAATAAAAAAATGTTTATTACACTTCCATATGTTAAAGAATTAGAAAGATCCATGAACATTTTGTTTAAACAACACAATACAAATGTCATATATAGTACTAAGAATAAACTCAATAATATTATTAAATTAGGTAAAGATAATACTAAAATCTGTGATAAAGCGAATGTTGTTTATAAAATTAATTGCGAAGATTGTGAGGCTTCGTACGTTGGCCAGACAGGTAGACGTTTAAATGTACGAATTAATGAACACTCTAAAAAATACACTAGGAAAGATGATAATTCGTCATTATATCTACACACAAAAAACAATAATCATAAAATAGATTTCAATAACGTACAAATTCTAGGTACAGAAATTAATAGAGGAAAAAGATTATTTTCGGAAGCTGTATTCATACACACACAATCAAGATATATGAATAAACAATTCGAAATCAATAGTTTACCGAAAGAATATACCACTCTAATAAATAATTGTCAATTTATGTGCTTATAAGAGTAAGATACTGAAAGCAGCAAGTGAAGGAGAACAGGAGAGCATGCTAAGGTAGAGTTACCACGCACGCCCACGTTGTCGTAGGATTGCTCGAGGTCGAGAACATTGTAACATTGGTTGGGGTCCCCCCTCTACTTAGACATACTCTCCTGATATCACACCCGCTGTGTCGCTTCGAAAATCGTCTACTGCATTCCCACCATTGTACGCGCTTCTTATACACACACACACACATATGTGTAACATCTGTATAAATACGATGAAAAATCTGAATTGTAAGCAGTGACTAACGGATCACTTTCCGTAAAAGAATTTTTGACAATACGTTTTAAATGTATGTTTTATTTATTAATGCGAAATTAAGTTATTGTGGAATTGTAAAAAATAATTGTATAATTGTTGTATTTAGAACCTGAAGAGGGACGTAATAAAATGTCCGAAACGTTGTAATTAATTGTGTTTTATTTTGAAGGAGGTTGCAATAAAACGATCAACGAGGAACCAAGAAAAATTCATTTAAAACTTCGTTTATTGGCCGACGTTTCGGTACTAATATTAATACCTTCATCAGGGCTAAGAAGGGGGAAAAAATACATAGTTAAAACATATATACAGAATATTTTAAGCAAAAGAACCCATTAACACTTTTTTTGGCATTTTACTGACCTAATAAATTAACGAAAGTTTACACCATGGTTCGTAGACAAACATAGGTGACGTCGATCAAGTAATGATATAGCACATAGTGCAACGTCTGTGAGCGGATTTTATTTAACTAGAACATTTTGAAAAGAATTCGAGTTTGAAAATTTGATTATAAGTTAACGAAAATTAAAATTCTATACGAATATAACAATAAACAGCTAGTCGACAAAGCAATTAAAATTTCACATATCTCTTTCCACAAAGATAATTTAAAAATAATAAAATCCTTTCTTATTCAAAACGACTATCCTCCTACATTCATTGAAAAATATATTAAAAAACGTCTGCACTCTTATAATAATAGTCAATTCTTAAATTATAATAAACAAGATTACCGCAATAAGACCTTAGTCATTCCATACATAAAAGACTTAAATAAAAAATTATGCAGCACTATGAAAGATGTCAAAAACCTACAAACAATCAGTAAAAACATAAATAAGCTTAAATTTACTAGACTCGGAAAAGGTAAACTAGATCCGCTCGAAACTGCATCTGTCGTTTATAAAATAAACTGCAAAGATTGCGATGCCTCTTACGTAGGCACCTCAAAAAGGAAGTTAAACAGACGTGTATACGAACACAAATACGCGGCCTCAAAATCGTTAACGACCTCCGCACTCTCAGAGCACATTCAAAAAACTGGACATAAAATAGATTTTGAGAATACACACATAATAGACACCGAAACAAACTTCCGTAAACGCACTTTTTCAGAAATGTTGCACATACACTCGCAAAATGACAGCCTCAATCGAATGGACGACACTAAGAATCTGAAGTACATTTATAAAAAATCCGTTGAAACAACCAATAGACACTTCTGCAATAACGAAAATAACAATAAACGCTGTTAGCCGTACGATCTCCAGTACGCTACTTGTTGGCGCGCTCCCTCTCCTCTCACTCTCAGAATTTGAATTTGCGAAAATTAACGTCCCCCCTGTAGGTATATAAACCCCGGAAATTTCGCATTTCTCTCAATGTCGAAAAATGGGACTCCAGAGTGCAGGATGGGTAAGAGCTCTAGCTGTTTATTGTTATATTCGTATAGAATTTTAATTTTCGTTAACTTATAATCAAATTTTCAAACTCGAATTCTTTTCAAAATGTTCTAGTTAAATAAAATCCGCTCACAGACGTTGCACTATGTGCTATATCATTACTTGATCGACGTCACCTATGTTTGTCTACGAACCATGGTGTAAACTTTCGTTAATTTATTAGGTCAGTAAAATGCCAAAAAAAGTGTTAATGGGTTCTTTTGCTTAAAATATTCTGTATATATGTTTTAACTATGTATTTTTTTCCCTTCTTAGCCCTGATGAAGGTATTAATATTAGTACCGATACGTCGGCCAATAAACGAAGTTTTAAATGAATTTTTCTTGGTTCCTCGTTGATCGTTTTATTGCAACCTCCTTCAAAATTTACACTTTGGAACGTACGAGTCATCATCTCACACATAATTGTGTTTTACTTATAAAAAACACCTTGGTAGTACAGCCATTAGCTACAAATTCTATAAATTTGTCATCGCCCATAAATGTATTAACTTCTGTGGAAAAAACAAAAATTGATAATTTGGAAAGGAATTCAGTAGTGCACAATACAATGCAACAGACCAATAATATGTTAGCAAAAGCAACAAAAACGAATGTATTAGAAGAATGTAATAATAATCATAGGCAAGCTGTAAACATGCATTTAAAAGCACTGTTTGAACTTCCGCAATGTCTATCCGGTAAAGATCTATTTTCTTTTTTGAGCAAAATAACAATCCATCTAAATGCGTTGAAGAAGCTGAATCAACCTACCGATTACTGGGACGTTTTACTCGTTTACATGATTCTGGAAAAACTTGATCGGTATATGAAATCAGAATGGGAAAGGACGCTAAATGATAACGGCATTCCTACACTTGATAAGTTTATGAATTTTCTCTTTAGAAAAGCCAGTGAAGTTGAAATAAATGCTTCCTTAACCAGATCAAAGAAAGCGTTGTTAAGAAATTCTGTATATTAATAGGAATTATATAAAATGTTTGAAATTTATGTTGTTGAGAGGTGAGAATAGAAGTAGTCGAAATTAAAAAATGATAAAGTTTATTGTAGGTATGGTTTCGATTGTTATTTAAATAAAAAGATAAAAGGGAGAAAACGTTTATTAGTTAAAGATTTTTGTTTGTTTTTTTTTTTTTTTTATTTAATCGAAAATATGAATAGTTAAGAATCATCGAGATCGAAATACATTATTCCTCTCTTAAAAAAGTTATAGCCAGAAGTAGTGGCTCATTAAATACTCGATATGATTGGTTTGGTTATTTGAAAAAAGCGTGAATATTTGATTTTTGTTTAGATTGAAAATGTGCTAGATTTGAATTTTGAAACTCAAGAATTGATAAAACTACTAAATAATTAAAACTAAATCAGTGAAATATAGTGTTCATAACCGCAAAAACAAAATAGTACGCGAGAAGCGCGTTTGAATTTTGGCAGTTTTATAAAATAGATGTATACGTTTCTAAATGAAAGACGATTGCGGGATTGTAACCATCGTGTTATATTGCTGTTAGGCGGGCGATAAGTAAATTATGCCAATAAAAAGAGTTGCGTTTTTTATTTTTAGGGGAAAAGCGTTAGTTAATAATTATGTAATAAATTTTGGAGAAGCGAGTCAAACAAAAAATAATAATGCATATATTCTGATATACGCGAGCGATGTTCCGAGCGTAGGTTTTCCGAGAATTTCGCTCCAAATGCGTGTGCTCCTGAATGATCGGTTAACGGAAAAAAATGTACTCCGATTGACACACACACACGCACGCACACACATACGCACACATACACGCACACGCACGCACGCACACGCACGCACGCACACACATCCACGAAAAAAAATTTTCTCAAAAAAAAAAAAAAAAAAAATAATGGAATCTTTGATTCCATGCCTAGTTTGTAAGTTACTTAAGTTTTTTTAGTTTTAAGTACACCGGACCTATGTACAGTTAGCTATGTCTACCTCTATAGGATGTTTGCTGTAACATGTAATACAACATGTACTACTCTGGTTTAAATAAATAAACAAATATCGACATATATCGCCTTAAAACATCTTTTTGAACATTTTTTGTCTCGAAAATTTTTCTTCACCGTTACAAAGCTTCCTCTATGAGGAAGCAATAAGTTATGATTTTTTGAAATTCGGTATCACAGCGTCACCTTCGGAGGTTATGAAACTGCGGCACCATGAGCGGTCTACTCTTACTCGTTGCGTGAACTGCAAAGTCAACTTTTTTTAAAACATGGGAGTTTATAATGAACTTGAATCAATATTTAATCTCACTTAACGTAAAATTTTACGTATATTGTTGTATACATATTTTTACTTTTTGAGCAAAACAAGAAATCAGTCGTTTTTGTAAATAGAAAAAGATATTATATTTCAGTTGATAACCAATATTGATTACGAATTTACTTATTTTTAAATGTATTATATAAAAGTTATTAGTGATGTGCGAACCCCTTGTTAGCGACAATTAATTGCAGGGACCCGTTTTTCTCTTTCAAATTTGATTTCTTAAAAAAAAACCTCTTTGTTACGTTGTAGATTTAGTAAAGGACTACAATGTATCAAAAAGATTTTTTCTTTTAATTGAAAATGAATGAGAAAAATCGGTCCCTGCAATTGTCGGTAATGCGTAGACCGCGCATCACCTTAAGTATTGACTAATGGTCAGTTGAAAAGAATTTAAAAATGTCAGAGGCAAATGCCAAACGTAGTTTCAAAGATTATAAAAGCACACTGTCGACTATAATGATTAACAAATTAGTTAAAGCTGGAATAGATGCAAATGTATTAAAACAAACTATTAATAAGAAAGGAAATGATGGAATCAGAATATTATTTTCTAAAAGTGTTCAGAGCAAACCTCACGTAACGCTAAGTCCAAAAATAATAAAGAAAGTGTGCCAACTTCAAACCTCATCGATTACTGACTAAAAAAATTTTCTAAATATTTATATTAGAATTAACATTTACTCGGTACATAATAGCCTTGAAAAATTTTTAATAATATTTTACACACACACACACACACACACACACACACACACACATACACACACACACACACACACACACACACACACACACACATATATATATATATATCCTATAGGCGATTTATAAATAAATATGAGTAATTTAAATTTGAATTTCGCGGTCGGCGATTCGCTCCTTCCATCCCTGAACTCAATGTTACCATGTTTTCAGTACTTCCGATATAAGTTAAAAAATAACGATTTTCTATTTTTAACAGTAAATATCTTTTTAACAAAGCTTTTTAACAAGCTTGATACATATTTTTTGCGCTTGTAAGAAAGAGCAAAATTTAATCTTCAAGAATCTACTTTCTTATTTTTGAAAACCCACATCTACACTGAGAGAAAAATATTGTTACTGTTAACATATTTATCTATTTGAAATACAGCTATTTGACATGTTTAAGGATAAAATGTGATATTGTAATAGTTACAATATCTATATTAACTAATAGACATGTTCAGATTTGAAAGTAGCTGATGATAGAAGTTCTTGTAAATTGTAGTTTTTTAATCTAGTAGCCAATTTTTTACCAGGACGATGTTGTTTTATAACAAAAACGTTTGAAATAAAAGCACCATTTCGTTTTTTACTCCAACGTTTCAGACATTTTTATTGTTTATGTCCCTCATCAGGATAAACAATAAAAATGTCCGAAACGTTTGAGTAAAAAAATAAATGATGTTTTTATTTCAAACTTTTTTGTTATAAAACAACATCATCCTAGTAAATTGTCTATTAGATTAAAAAAACTACTATAATAAGCATATTGTAACTATTACAATATCAATGTTCTCAGGTAACATATTAAAATTGTTTATGAGAACAGGCGGTAACTTAACTGTTAACATGGCATTATAACTGTTACAATGCCTATATTTGGTCATATTTAAACATATGTATGTTAACAGTTACAATGCCATGTTAACAGTAAACAAATCATTTTCTCAGTGTAAAGTACGAAATAGTACCTCTTACTTTTTATTACGATTTATATGACTCCCATTTACTCCCATGTAATTTTTTTTCTCAAAAAATAGGTCGGTAACATACAGTTTAAAAAATCTAGAAAAATTGTTCAGCTTCTAAAGAACATTCTAGAATTTTTCATTGCTAAAACCCACACACACACACACACACACGCACGCACACACACACACACACGCACGCACGCACGCACGCACGCACACACACACACACACACATATATATATTAGAGAACTACCTTAAGTGAGATTAAATAAGGTAAAAGTATACCCCTTAGAAACGCTAAGTCAAAAGTAGACCCTCGTAGAAACACTAGCATTAATTAATCGAGTATAAAGAGAAATGCTCAAAAATGAAGCGTTTTAAAAAAAATGACAAGAGTCAAAAAGTTTTTATTTTTGCCCAATTTTCATAGCTTTAGGTCTACTAGCCCGCATGAGCCACTTTAAAACATCTTTTTGAACATTTTTGGTCTCGAAAATTTTTTTCACCGTCCCACGTAAAAAACATTACGTTTGGAAGAAGTTTAGGAAAAGTTTTGTTTGGCTTCAGTTTGGGAAAACTTATGCAATGAGACAATACCAAACTTCCCAATTCGTGATAGAACTTTTTTGAAAAGTCTAGCAAAGTTTTCACCAATTAATTTTGAAGTGATGAAGTTTAAGAAATATTTTCCAAAACGTTGACCAAACTTTGTAAAAGTTAAGAACAATTGAAAATAGCAATTTACTTACGAAAATTTTACAAACTTTTTAAAAAATTCTATCGAAGTTTGGCATTGCCTCATTGCATAAGTTTTCCCAAACTTGAGTCAAACAAAACTTTTTCCAAACTTCTTCCAAACGTAATTTTTTTTACGTGGGGTTACAAAGCTTCCTCTATGAGAAAGCAATAAATGATGCATGAATCCTGAAGCAATTTAATTGATCTGTTTAATTAAGAAATTTTAATATCTTTTTTTAAATAATATACATTGTTTATTTTTTTCAAATAAAATACTTAAATTTAACGTTTACACAATACTTATTAACTATCGACAACTAATCATCTATGAAATCCACTCTGAAATAATACACACATCTCCAAATAATTCGGAAAATCTGTTGAAAACTCGTAATAAATCAATTTTATTACTAATCCAGCATCTCTGCACGCACACTTGTTCATCTCAGAATTTTTAAGCGTGTGTTCGAGCAAATTGTTTTCGGGAAATTTTCGGCGCTTCTTGAGGTGTGGCGACGACGAAGACGACGCAATTGAAGACTGCGTGCAATGGCGATGCGAACGCTAAGGAGATGATGACGGGGACGAGCCGCTTCTGGGAAGCGGTGGCGCGGCTTTTGCGAAGCGACTTTTAAGGCGATGCGGTGGCATATCAGCGAAGATAATGCGTTTATGGGGTGATTGGGGCTCGAGGTTTTTGCGTTATCGTTGAAAGATTTTCGGAATTTCCAAGATTATGGGAGTTTCAGAAAGCGAAGCGTCGCATTTTTACGTACAAAGTATATAAATTGTTACTGTTATGATGATGAATATTGGTGACGGGAGTAAACATTTTAATGTTAAGTGCTCGAAGACGTTCTCGAATTAGGCGATTGATATTTTTATGATAAATTGAATACACCGTATAGTAGTTTGACACGACATCAATTACAGATGTATAGAACTTTTCTAGATACCATCTCGCATGCGTGTTTATAACAAACGAAAAAATTGGTAATCACATGGCAAACGAAAAAGTTACACATTAAACGACCAACCATTAATTACACTATCTTTTGACTCTCCGAGACTTTTGTGCGCCGCTTATATTTGTCGTACGGTACTTTAATTATACAAGAATTATCAAAGGCTTTTTTCTCCTCTCACGGAATTTCATTAAAGCCAAATTAAATCCTTCGCCAATGCCGTCGCTTTATCTCCTTCTAAATATACTTTTCGCGTCGATAAAAAACCGAATAATTTATACTCGCGCGCACTCCTGGCAATGTGAAATAAAAATTTCTGTTTATTTTCAGCGCTTCTTCAACGCACAAAGGCAGCTTCGCATCGCGAATCCTATTAGATTAAGAAATCAACGTCTGAGATCTGCCGATGATCGAGCAGAAATTCAAATGCTCGCACAGCCACGCCTTGGCAGCGCTGACCGCAATCACCGCTGTATTGTTGTCAAATAAAAGGATCGCGCGGATGTAAATGTAAGCTTTAGATAAGAGGAGCGTGTCGGCGGGGAACTGACAAGGGTTAATGACATAGTTACATTGGTTCTCAGAGTTAAGGTCAGAGTTCATAGCAACAGGAACTTGAACGTTTTCTTTATGGAAAATTTTTACATCTGCGTGTATTTGATTATATCGTCGTGTCATGTTTATCTGGTCGACCTGCACGAAATATAATATAATTAAATGTACTACAATGTATTTGGGAGAATTACTCTGCACGAAGTATACGCGTTACACACGAATACAATAAAACTATTCCAGAAAACCCTCAACTTAATTAAACGCTGCTACGTACAACATTCCCGATAGTTCAACATTTTTGCCCCGCGATACGCTCGCGTCACTTAACTAAATACACTCGTCGCCACTTACAAGCCAACTAACCCGATACGTCGAATAACGAGCTCGCGGTGAAAAAAGAAAAAGGCCTTCCACGCGGGTTGCAAAAGTGCATCAGTTTAAATCACCGCGATATCGTTAACTCTCTAGCACACGCGCGAATATTTGCCGACTTGTAAGTGCGCATACCGCGCGCATATAGTCGCTCGATACCGCGCCGCGCGTATACATACACGTTCTCAATTAGTCAGGCTGTGTGTATAAGCGCTCGTCTCATTTCTCTCCTGTCGCCGCGCGCTTGTCTCTATCGCTCGGTTCGCGCCTCTCCCCAGCTTTTCTATTTTGGCGCGGCTTTTTGGTTTTGTACGGTTGGCGTGGTTCTGAGTGATGGGCTTCGAGTGCATGATGTTTAGGAATGGGATGCGGAACGCGTGACGTAAACAATGGATTATCGCGTTAATAAATTGGTTAGATAAAAATGCGCGTGTTAAGTAATTTGCTTTTCTGCACACGGAGAGAAATTTTGTAGTGAAAATTACAAATATTCGAGACAAAATTACCAGTTTCTATGGTAATGGATGGACAGACTGACAATTTCAAACTTTTTACTAAAGTGCCTTGGTAAAATTTTTTTTTAGTTAATTTAAATTAAAAAAATTAACTTTTTTTATCCATATTGATGGATATATAGTATTTTAATATAGAAATAGAAACAGAAACAATGATGAAAAAACATTAAACTGAAAAAAATTTTTACGGAAGCGGGATTCGATCCGACGATCTTTGGGTTGAGAGTCCGACGTTCTACCGACTGCGCCACAGAAGCTGTTACCAACAGTCATTTGAATCGCCGTTATTACTTACTGAAAATATGTGTATTGTTTTCATTTTAACGTCGCGCACGCCTCTAGTATCAATCTTCTGAAACACAATAATGCGCAGTGCGCATGCGCGAGTACACAAATACCAGGTTATTTGGTAAAATTTATCAGTTTTCTTAGTAAAAATTCTTAGGTTACCTTGTAAAAATGACTAGATCTCAATTTTTACCAGTGTTTCTGGTAATTTTTATTCAGATAATTTGGTATTTTTTTAAAGTGGTTATGGTAGTTTTTCTTGGGAAACTTATAAATTGTATTAGAAACCTGGGAATAACACGGCTTTTGACAGTCTGTCCATGCGCTACCAAGGCACCTTGGTAATTTTTACTCTAAAATTTCTCTCCGTGCAGAGATGAGGAAATGCATAGGTACCGAAAGGAATGTTGAAGAGATTTTAAACCGGTATGAAACGTTTGTCACCGACGACTATGTTTTTTATTGAGTAATTTTTAATTTTTAGTAGTTATAAAAATCTATAATTTTAAATTATACTGCATAGCGGACATTTTTTCGTCAGCGCTTACAGGGTTACTTATCACGCCAAAAAAATATATTTTGCACATAAACGCATGAACATCAAGCCTGTATGATAAAATACTAAATTGAATTTGTACTTTTTAATTATACACATTTACCTCTCTCATAAATATAAACTCAAAAAATTGCTGTCTTTGATAACGCCCAAAGTCGTTCATATTTCTTTTACAAACGATCTGGGAACGGAAATCAAGCGCTGACTTTGTGTATGCAATTATTTGTAGCAATTACAAACGAAATCTACATAAACGTCCTTAATCTTTTGATGCCTTAATCTCACCCTTTTCTCACAACAAATTAGCTGCATCGAAATAAAAATGGACTAAACTCACGCGATCCCTCGCTTTGCTGTAGACATCTTCCTTCCTCGATTATACAAAACTCAACCCTTTCGAGTGCGCACACATACACGTGTACGTAACTGTACATCAGAGAAAAAAAAATTAATTAACGCCTCCTGAAAAACGAGCGTTTAGCCGCGGGACGTACATACCGTACAGCGCAAATAATCCACGCGCTAGATAAGGTCTCTTTATTAAGAAGATTCGCGCGAGGCGTTTCGTTGAGATTATCCGCGAGTGACGAAGTAATTGAAGATTAATTAAATTTATCAAAGCGTATATTTGTACGGCGCGCGCGAACGTTGTTCAAGGGTGGCGTTATTTAGCGGCTGCGATACGCCAGCAACGTGTATGAGAGGAAAACAGGAAAGGAAACGGCTGGATGTGTATAGGGCTATTTTATTGAAATGGAAGATTCAGTAACTGACGACGTGTTTATTATTGCTGATGATTGATAATACGTGTGGTACTGCAGCGAAATCACGTGTGTACATCTGTAATTTATTTTAGTGTTATTGAATTTCTATAAGAGTTGTATCTATGGTTCGACTGCAGATAAATTATATTGTGTTTATTTCCATCGGATAATTCTATGTATATTCCAATAGGTTTATTTAATTACGGTATAAGAACTTTTCAAAATTTTTATAATTTACATTTCACATTTTTCGATACTTTCATATATAATGACAACCATGTATTGATGATTTCGAAACATATTCATTAAGTAATACAATATTTTTTTTTTGTAACGCGAAGTAATTACAGTTTATAGCAAAACGAGTTTCACCATTTGTCAGATCGTTGAACCGAAACAAGCAAAGAGAAAAATTGGCTTCTTAAAAAGCTTTTACCGGCCATTTATCTTATTCAAATTATAAGGTATATAAGACCAAAGTATATATACGTAACGGTAATGAAAGTTTAAAATACTCGACTGATATTCAATTAACTAGCCTATTTTTACTCCAACATCAAAATTTCTTCACCGTCCCAATATCAATCGACAAAAAAAAACACACATATCCAATTCTCCAAACATATTTTCCTACCCTCTGTCCGTCTACCCGAAATCCGCTCAAAACTTCCTACTTTTCCTCCATTATCACTCAAACCCTCGGCACATCAGCCTTCCAACAAATCGCTCTCCTCTCCCTACAATATATACCTACCCACTTGCTTGCGCAACAGCAGCAGCCGCTTTCGAAATCCGCGAAACTCCTCTCTCGGCGATCTTTTACGATCGCGCCCGCGTCGGGGAAAGGCGAGCGCTCGCGCCAATTATGCCTAGTCGAGAAATCAATTAACGTCCGACGCTTGTAATGATCGGCGCACGCGCGCCAGCGGCGTCGATTTGCTGATTCACCGAGGCGTTAATTGAAAGCGTACATAGAGAGACGCGCTGAGCAAATATTCCGCGGCGATCCGATCGTGGAGATGGGGACGCGGTATGGTTATATAGAGAACGCCGGAAATATGCGGTGCACGTGTGTGTAGTGGATAACTGGAATGATTATAGTTGGTTAGTTTGAGCGGGTATATAGATAGGTACGTTTGTTTTGGGATGAATGAGGTAGAAGGTAGTAGCTGAGGGTTTTGTTGGTAGATTATTGTTTTGGAAAAAGTTTTTATCTTTGAAATTAACGGGTTTAGGAAATAATTTAATTTTTTTAGAAAAAAGGAAAAATTCGCGATTTTAAATTATTGTAAGAAAATGTGTAACGTGACACAAAAATGCAAACCCTATAGCTACAATGAATGAGATTGACACAAAAGTTACCGTGTATATTTGTTGTCAGAAGTTCATTGTCGGAGAGAAAAGAAACATTCGTTTGAATACGGACATTGGACATATGAGATACGTCTGAATTCACATTCTTTGAATAATGCAATATACGCTTTGGTGTCATTTAAATCTTGCATTTGTGGAAACTCAGCTACCTAATTATTCTGCAAATGACAACTGACTAAAGGACAATGTCAGTCACACACACAGCTAAAGGCTGTCAAGAAACGCTAGCGATGTGTAGGACTTTAACTTCACGTCAATACTATTTTTTGTATACAATTTCGATGCCTTTCACTAAACATATATAAACGAATATTTACAAAATATAAAAACAAGCTATACGAAACATTTTCTATCTATCCTGACAACAAATTAATTCATCCAAACCATCACATCTCCCTCACACCTATCCTGACAACTTATCCACCGAGGACCTTACCACAGTCCTTTTTTGCATTTTCAATTACACCAATCCCCATCCATCATCCTACACCTCGGTTATCTCTCATCCCCTATCCAAAAAGTCCAGCTCAAGCCGCACTAACTACCGGTTAACCGCTCCTCTCCTTCTCTCCGCCTCATCCAACCGCGACGGCGGCTCGCTGCTCTCCGCTAAAAAGCCTCGTCGCACCTTGGCGCAAACATCTTCAGTCACGGCCGGCCGCCTACTTTGCTTACGCTCCGTCCCCGTTGACAGCCATTATACGCATCATTTGCCTGCTGCCGCTTACTACTACCCCCTCGGGCAACCCTGACGTTATCGATTATCTCTCTCGCGCGCGTGCGATAGATTAACTAGATTAACTCGCCGACGCGCGCGGAGAGCTACCTTCGACTTGTTATTTGATTTATCAAGGGACTGCATCTGCAAGGCGCTACCGCGATTTTATAATTACACCGATCGCGCGCTCGAGCGCAGCGGGGCTAGGTGTGTGTGTGTGTATATATATACATGCGTGTTTACACGCGCCGGAGTGTGTACGTACGTATGGAAAGCTAGTGCGCGCGCTTGTTAATTGCTCTTTTGAGAGAGCGAGAGGGAGAGAGAGAGAGAGAAGGTTGCGAAAATGGGAATATATAAATCAGTGTGGGAACGGACGGAATCGCCGCCGCGGCTGCGGTAATTAGGAACAATGTTCGCGCTTCGCGGATCTATAGACACACACATATTGTGCGCGCGAGGTCGCCGATATTTTTTTTTTTTTTTTTTTTATGTAGAAATAGATTTTCGTAAGAGTAAGAATGCGTGGACGTTATAATTAGCGGGGAAAAGGCGATATTCCACGGAGGTTAATTAAATAATAGACGCGCCACCGGTATATAATGTGTGTTACGCAGCAGTGCGCCAGAGTTTTGTTTGTGTAATGAGAGGGGAGAGGGAGGCGATGGCTCTTGATTCGGCCGTTTGTTGTTGTAGGAATAATCGACGGGAAAAGAGAATTCGATTTATTTTTCCGATTTACATTGCAAATTGGTGTAAATTAGCCGGCGATTTATATATGTGCGCGGAGGGAGAGGCGGCGATGGTTATTGGAAATGATGTTGAGTTATCGGGATGTTTATCGAGTTGAAATGTACCATTTGTATAAATCTGTGTAATTATGTCTGGATTTGAATCTTGATAAGGATGGGATTGGTCGTAAACTTTTACTCAAACATTTATGTGCATAAAAGAAAAGTGCTTATATAATGTTTTAAAGTAAGTTATTTTTATTTTATTTTTTTTTTCATAGGTTACATAGAAAATAAGAAGGTATCTTCTGTCGACCTGGTCGGCCTGATCGGTCTTCCCGTGCACGCATGATCCGCACGTCAAGGAACATTCTCTACATCGGGATCGGAATCGGCCTCAGGTCGGCGCAAGCGCCGACCCTAGCACGCCGGCTTTACGGACACGGAAGAACGTTGTTTTCCGCGCACGTGGCTAGGTTTTTTTTTCATTCGTGAATTTTCCCCTACTCGGATACGGCGCACCCTCGCGCCCCACTCCCATCGAATGCACCTTTACAATTATAGCAGGAGTTTCCACCTACGTTAAAGTTAAATTTTAAAGGCATATCTTGTACCTTTTCTCGTCCTCTTAACTAATCATTAATTACTTTTTTAAAAATGCGAGAACAATTCTGAAGCGCGCTCAATCGAAGTACATTTTTTTTCCGTCAACAGATCATTCCGGAGTACACGCATTCGGAACGAAATTCTCGGAAAACCTACGCTCGAGTTGTGTTTCCCTCACGTACTCGGAACATCGCCGCGTATATCAGTATCATATATATATTATTATTTTTTTGTTTGATTCGCTTCTCCAAAATTTATTACATAATTATTACCTAACGTTTTTCCTTTCTCTTTTTAATTTCTCGACGAAATACCGCACTAGTAAAAATAAAAAACGCAACTCTTTTTATTGGCATAATTTATTATCTACCGCCTAACACATAATATAACACGATTGTTACAATCCCGCATTCGTCCTTCATTTAGAAACGCATACGGCTGTTTTATAAAATTACCAAAATTCAAACGCGCTTCACGCGTACTATTTTGTTTTTGCGGTTATGGACACTATATTTCACTATGATTTAGTTTTAATTATTTAGTAGTTCTATCAATTCTTGAGTTTCAAAATTCAAATCTAGCACATTTTCAATCTAAACAAAAATCAAATATTCACGCTTTTTTCAAATAACCAAACCAATCATATCGAGTATTTAATGAGCCACTACTTCTGGCTATCACTTTTTTAAGAGAGGAATAATGTATTTCGATCTCGATGATTCTTAACTATTTTACATATTTTCGATTAAATAAAAAAAAAAAAACAAACAAACAAAAATCTTTAATTTATCTTTTTATTTAAATAACAACCGAAACCATACCTACAATAAACTTTATCATTTTTTAATTTCGACTACTTCTATTCTCACCTCTCAACAACATAAATTTCAAACATTTGATATAATTCCTATTAAAATACAGAATTTCTTAATAACGCTTTCTTTGATCTGGTTACGGAATCATTTATTTCAGCTTCACTGGCTTTTCTAAAGAGAAAATTCATAAACTTATCAAGTGTAGGAATCTCGTTATCATTTAGCGTCCTTTCCCATTCTGATTTCGTATACCGATCAAGTTTTTCCAGAATCATGTAAACGAGTAAAACGTCCCAGTAATCGGTAGGTTGATTCAACTTCTTCAACGCATTTAGATGGATTGCTATTTTGCTCAAAAAAGAAAATAGATCTTTACCGTATAGACATTGCGGAAGTTCAAACAATGCTTTTAAATGCATGTTTACAGATTGCCTATGATTGTTATTACATTCTTCTAATACACTCGTTTTTGTTACTTTTGCTAACATATTATTGGTCTGTTGCATTGTATTGTGCACTACTGAATTTCTTTCCAAATTATCAATTTTTATTTTTTGCACAGAAGTTAATAAGTTTACGGGCGATGACAAATTTAATTTTTGCATGCGTTTATTTATTAACGCCACGCATTCGAAATATTGCTCTTCACAGTTTGCACGTTCGTTTTCATGATTCAAATCTTGTACTCCTTCCTTTTCTGCTAATAATTCAAGATCAAGTTGTATTTTTTCAAATTTCTCGTAATTGTTTTCCAATTTCAATTTTCTTAGAGATAGTTGATTTATATCGACATCGGTATTATCGTGAAGGTATGTCACCATACGTGTAACACTGTTTTTAAGTACATCGCGCGATTTTATTAAATATTTTAAATTGTCGGAATGTGACATTTTATCTATAATTATAATAAATTGTATAAAATATAAAATATAACTTCAATTAAGATTTGCTTCTATAAAACTTGAACTTTTTTCGTAATCCTTGAATCTTTGAATATTTCTACAGATGTTTAAAGTTTATTCACTGTTCCTCGCCTGGATTGTTGTCTTCCACAATTTCTTCGCAGAGATTCGTTATTAAATATCCCGAAAATTCCAATAATTATATACAGATTTTTCTTAAAGTTCTTAATCTTATTTACAATGCAATACCAGATACGGGCGCAAGGCTACCCGACCTAGGTAATTGCAGACTCACTAATATATTTTTAAGTTAAAGGTTAAGGGATGGTATTATGAAAAAAAAACCCTTTGTTTTTAGGAAACACTAAGATTTGAAATTTACGATTTAAACACAAAATGAGGACTAAATATTGGCAAATGTTCTGACTAATTTAAATGGAAGCAAAGAAAATGAAATAAAGATTAAAAATCAAAAATCACTTACTTTTTCCTTTGAAACTTGGTGCGAAGTTCTCCGAGGGTAACAAATTTTTTTAATGTTATTGCTATCACTAAAGTTTTTGGTGAGAAGCGGCCCACAGCAATCGAACAAGAACTTGCTTCGCAGAGCAAGATTGAAAAAAGCACAAAGCTTAGAGAATAAGAAGCAACTGAGACCGAGAATGCAAATTTGTAGTGAACCGCTCCGCTTGACGATTTTGAGCGTACAGTTTTCGGTGGTGCGCTTGGCTGTATAATTATGATTTATATCACTGAGAGAAAAACAAAGTTGACGATACAGAATATCACACTGTTACGTGTACAGGAGTAGACTCCAGTAAACGTAACTGAATATTCCTGTGTTGACAAGCGGACTCTCCAGTCTCCTGTACTGTATGATGTTCATGTCATCTCTTTGAAGCTCAGATTTGTATTTGGGATATGGTTTCTTCGATGAATCAATTTATAAGTTATTCGGAAGAGGCATATTACTTTCTATCCTAAGAAGTTATAACATTTGAATTATATTCCAACCAAATATATTTATATTTATATTTATATTTATATTTATATTTATATTTATATTTATATTTATATTTATATTTATGAAAACATATTTATAAAAATCTAAATATATTTGGTTTAGACATAATTTAAATTTTAAGAAAACTAATTTTTAGTATATATACTAAAAATCAGTTTTACAACCTGCGAAACAGAAGAAATTACTTCTCCCATTGCATAAATTCTAAAATAACCTTAAATTGATACCTCATACATATCATGATATTCAATACATTTCCAGCGTATCAACTTTTCATATTTTTAAGTATACATAGTCAAATTTTTCAATATTCTTTTTTCAGTTGTTGCACATAAAGATTGTGTTTTGAATTGACAATCACAATTTCTAAGTATAAATAAATATACATAGATATAAATAAACATATTAGTATATACTTTAAGTTTTATGAGTTTGCATGTATTTAGAGGCATATTTAACATATCTCCAACTGCATTTGCTGATTAGTTGTATGCTGGACTATGCTTTTTAATTAATTTAATGTCTTGATAGAATAAGAAAATCATTCATGATTTTCACAATTTACTTATAGAGGCAGGTGTGGATAAATTCATTTTTGAACAGCTTGATGATGAGATGTTATCTAATATTTTTGAAAAATATGAGTGCGGGTTTAAGAAAAGGTTTTGCTTGCTATATGGTGAATGGAAAAATATCTCTAAGAGCCAAGTCCTAGTTACTCCTGAAGTCCCATCAAGCAATTATAACCCAGATACCCATCCACCTAATTTACCTCTTCCTGGTATATATGAAGAAATGGATGTATCTATTGAAAGTATAGGTAGCAACATGGAAGAAAAATCAATTAGCTTAGTCAGCGTAATTCGTAGGTTTTTTAAAAGAAACGATTACTTTGATTCTTTAAAATTCTAATTAATTTAAAATATGACTTTCTCTTCTAAAACTATGATGTAATCATTTATATTATCGATATAACTAATTTTTGTAATATTAATTATTTGTTGGCTTTGATTATTCAATTAAATAGCTTCAGTACGGTTGAGTGTTCTTGAGTTGCTCGAAACGACGACGAAAGGCAAGATTATTTTGGGACAATTTAAGTCAGAAAAAAAAATTGATACACGACTTATAAGTGATCTTTTGATTTTTTATGAATTCGACTTTACTAAATGTTATCGGTATATAAATATATATAATCCTTGTAATTAGTAAATAAAATTTTCTATTTTTCTATTTATAGAATTAAAACAGATCGATTTCTTGAACTTGCAAGAGAACTGAGCGAAATTTTTACAACAGAAAAATCAACTCCTGACAAAACAAAGCAATTATTTTATTTCCCGTTCCAAAAAGCTACCAAATTTAATAAGAGCGTCAATGCTGGTGGCGTTTTATACGATAAGTATATAAACTGTAGGAGATTTTTAATAAAATACGGAGTTATTGATAAAAAGGATATTCTATCAGAAGGTTTGTAGTCCAGTAATATTTTGAAATTTAAATGATCAATTTATTACATTTAGCAACATTGATATTTTAACTATATATAATTAATACTTTTAGGTACATTTTGTTATTGTTATATATTGACTTTTATTAACGATTAATTTGCTACCATAAATTATCTGTGAATCTTTCTCCACAATTAACTTTTTCTCAGCATCAGATGTACACTAATCACGATTCTTTTTTTGCAGTTAGCTTATGATTACGATAAAATATATCAATCGTCAACTATTGATTTCACCGTTCAATGGAAAGCTGTAGCGCCATTAATTATACAATATGCAAAAGATAATAAGAAATTAAATGCTTCTGATGAATCATTAATACATGACGGTAAGTTTAAACTGTAAATAAATATTTCACAATGTTCATTATTTAAGTTATTCTATATTTATAGGATAAGAGCATATAGCAGCACTTTTTTGCCTTCCAAGAATTTTAGGAACAAGCATTCGTAAAAGGAAAGCTAATGAAAAACATCCATATGGAACTATTGTAGAAGAAGTCGAGAAGTCATTCATTTTGCATGTTAAGGTAACATTTTAAGAAATAGTACATTACGCAACTAGTGCGTAAAATAGGTCATTCCCGTACGAGTCGAGTCTGTCACCCGAGCGTTGCGAGGGCGACAAAAGAGACGAGTGCGAGTGACCTATTGCACACGTGTTGCGTATACTATTTTTCCTAACGAGCTGCGCAGGATTCGATTTTGCGCACTCAGGAAAAATTCATTTATAATTTATTAACTTTGACCAAAATCAATTTTCATTGAAATTTAGTCATTACAAAAGTTATTAGTTATGTCAGAGTAAATAAATTAAAATAATGTTAATTCTTTAGTTTTTAAAATAATATATTTTTTCAGTGTGAAGAAGAATTTATAAGACACCAAGAATTGAGGAGAGAGCAAAGCGATTTTATCAGTCCTTTTGTTGTAATTATTGGAAACCTTATACAAACTGATAAGAAACTGAGAAGAAAGCCAGTCTGAATCGGCCGATATTGTAGTGAAATTAGGGATAAATAATCTTCTATTTACAATTGAATCGAAAAACATTACTGACGGTATCGATTATTGTTATAAAGCCTTTTTTGCATTGAGCATAGATTTCACGGCCGAGTGCAAACATATTTGGACATTTTTTCAACAATTTTTATATAAAAATGAAAGTAAAAATATAAAGTCCTATACAGTTGTTACAAAATTTATCAACAAACTTCTTAATGCTTAATAGTTTCTTTGTAGTCTTCAATATCTCATTGTATTTATATGCGTTAGGATTAGTTTTCTCATCGAATGTGATAGTATTTATAAGGCGTTTTGTAAAATCATTAAACTTATAATACTCTATTAAATATCATTTTTTTAAACAACGTATTTTTACTTATTCAGTCTTAGAATTTTATAAAAACAAACCAAAATGCCGATCGATTTAGAAACCGAAATGTTACATTTAACATTACGTTTATATAGTAACCCGGTAATACCACGAAATGTCGTGCAACTATTCGTTGACACTCTTATAAACTTTACCAATACTACGTTAATGAATTTTATTGAACAAGAAGTAAAAATTCGATCAGCAAATAATTATCAGGTATTAAATGATATTCGTAGATTGTTTCAATATTCAAAAGAAATTCTCGACAAATTTTCTAACAAATATCTTAGATTCAAAACATACGAAGAAAAAGGTCTTCTGATCATGCCTCAAGAATATTCTATAGGAAGTATATACAGCCAAAATCCACCTGAAAATTTGAGTGTATCAATTCGACAAGAAAATTTCAATGCACAATACATACCACTAAAATGGAGTCTAAAATTACTTTTAGAAATACCAGGAGTATTTGATTTACTAAAAACATACATGAAGGATTTAGAAACCGAAACAAATTTAATCAGCAATTTCATACAAGCGGATTTATGGAAAAAGATTCGTAATGATTTTGAAAATAAATTATGTATTCCATTATTTATATATGAAGACGACTTCGAAGCTGGAAACGCATTAGGATCACACGCAGGAAAAAACAAGTTGGGAGGCGTGTATGCGACAATACCACGCTTTCCTCCGTATATAGTATCGCAATTAAATAACATTTTAACAGCTCTATTCTATGCAAAAGATCACAAAAGTTTTGGAAATTATAAAATATTTAAAAAATTAATAGATGAACTAAACATACTTAGAAGCGACGGTTTAACTATACGTATACACAACAAGGAAATAAAAGTATACTTTCAATTGGCATTAGTTTTAGGAGATAATTTAGGTTTAAACGAAAACTTGGGCTTTGTTGAAAATTTTGCGTTTGGAAGACCATGTAGGATATGCAAAGTTCCTGTACACGATTTCGCGGATGTAATTACAGAAAACGAAGCATTACTACGAACACGTGAATCATATGATGAGGATTGTAGAAAAAATAATCCATCTGAAACAGGTATACGCGAAAATGTGTATTTCACAAGGTTTCCGGATTCCATATAACAGAAAATTTGAGTTTGGATTTGATGCATGATCTGCTAGAAGGTGTAGCTAATTATACAATGCTTCAAATTTGTAACGATTTGATTTATAAAAAAAAATGTATCACTCTTCAATTTTTAAACAACAGAATTGATAACTTTGAATGCAGTCAAGAAGAAATGTCCAATAATATTCCAACTTTGAAAAAAAAGCATATTCAACAAAATAAGAAAATCAAGATGTCAGCTTCTGAAATGTTAAATTTTACAAGATATTTTAGTTTACTCGTCGGCGATAAAATTCCAGAAGATGACGATACATGGCAATTATATATTCTATTGAGAAAAATCATGGCAATACTAATATCGCCAAGATATGTAATGGGTCATTTACTTTCGCTAGAAATATTGATTCCTGAATTTTTATCAATGTATACATCGTTGTACGGAAGACTGAAATATAAGTTTCATAACATGACCCATATTTTACGAATTTTAAAGCAAAATGGTCCATTAGTTCTCTTTTGGACTATGCGCTTGGAATCAAAACATCGCCAGCTTAAGCTATCTGCAGTATCCACAAGCAGTCGGGTAAATTTATTAAAAACAATAAATTTACGGAGCCAATTAAGATTAGCGTACATGCGATTATCCCAAAATCTGTTTACTGATGAGATAATTTACAATAGTTACGAATCTATTGATTTACATTATCGAAAAATGTATTTCCCTACTGCTACCGAAAATGAAAATATCATATCCACTTCTCATGTACAATTTCGTGGAATCACATATCAAGTAAATATGATTTTCGTAATTGAAATGGATGGCGATAATATGCTTTTCGGGAAAGTCAATGACATATTTATAAAAGAGAAAAATATATATTTACTAGTGAAACCTCTCAAACCTATATATTTTGATGAACACTATTATGCTTATTGCGTAGAAATGGTTAATGTTTTGATTTTAAAAGATACTAGTAAATTACCAGATGTTCATTCATGCATACTTGTAACAAAAAATAATGATTTGTATGTTGCGACGAAATATATTTTATAAGTAATGTATATATTTTTATAAAAGGTACCCTTTCCAAAATAAACCATAAAATAAACAATAAATAGACAGTTTTATACATCCCCGCATTGCGCCGTGCATTGCATTACCTATTATAGGCTTTGTTTTCTAGTTTCTATTAAAGATTTTACATCCAGTCTAGTTTCTGTGCTTCGCACGGCAAGATAATTGCAGCAGTGAACTACTTTTAAAAAACTCATACAATTATTAAAAGTAATGTGGATTTTTACATATAACTCACTGTATCGAAATTTCTTTTATAATTATTATTTATTATATTTTTATCAATATAAATTCTTACATTCTTTAAGTTTTATCTTTTAAGCGGATTGTAAATATTATTTTAATTATTTGTTTCTATCAACGACTGTTGTGTAGTATTAATAATCTGAATATTTAATAAAAAATATGATAATATCATCAATCCTTTTTTACGTTTTACAAAATAAAAGAATTCATATTTTGGATTTAAAAATGAGTAAGCTATCTTCACAAGAGATACGTTATTTCTAACTGTGGAATACTGTTGCCTCTACTGCATGTGCATCCAGTTGACTGTACCGGATCTAGTCCTGTAGCTGCTACAGGACAAACAAAGTATGCCTTACTGGATACGCCATACCGGAGTGCTCCTGTAGCTGGTACAGGAATTTTCTGTAGCCACAACTTTGTTATAGTCTGCTGTGAAGGGACGCGGCCGCTTTCTCCTAAGCGTAGGTTAGGTCGGATTTTTGAGTGAAACTATTGGTCACCTAACGCTTTAAGACAACCCTCACTCAATCAGTTTCAAATGCTGATTTGTTAATGAGGCTTGAATATTTAGAAATGGCATGGTTTATTTAATAAACAGTGGATAGCTAAAATTATGGGTTTAATGTTAAATTGAATACAAATAATCTTTTTTAATGCAATGCATTTTCTAAAATAAACTATTGCTTGTGTATATTTTAATAAAACATGAAAGCAGGCGGAGTTAATACAAATTCTGTGAACTATTGTTTTGGATTTACATGATAGAAAGTTTAATCGTAAAACTGATTCAAACAAGGTATAAAATAGATTAAAACTACTGTAAAAGTCATTGAGATATTATGAAGTAAATTGGTTTATAAATTTCGCAAGAATTGAAAGAAAAGAATAAGTAATAAATAAAATTTACACATTTTTGAATGATATCTGAATTCTAGTATGCTCTTGTACTATTATTCACTGAAATTTTTCTTTTATTTAATTTACATCAAACACTGAAAGTATAGAAATAAGAAATACGCATTTTCTTAAGAATCATTAACAATATTTTAGATGAAAGAAACGTACGCAATCGTTGAGCCAGAACAGATGTCGTTGTATATGAGTAGAACTACAGGGTTTCCTCAGTTTATTGGTTTTCGAGTACTTGTGAAAATTTCGATGTATATACGAGGACCGAGAAAGCTATCGTCTACAGATGTCTGGGTCTAGGAATTAGGCCCTGGGAAAAGAGAAATTTTCATCACCGCCTTCTCGAGAAACTTAGGTCTGGTCAGTGTTTACTTCATAATTCAAATTCTGTACTCCTTCCTTTTCTGCTTTAAGATCAAATTGTATTTTTTTACAATACTCGTAACTTTTTTTCAATTTTCTTGTAGGTAGTTCATTTATATTAATTTATATCGACATCGATATTATCTTTAAGCAATGTTGCCATATGTGTAACACTGTTTTCAAGTACACCCGTTTATTTTTTTAAACAAAATACATGAATTTAATGTTTACTCAATAATTATTACTCAAACATTTGTATGTTGTTAAAAGAAGAGTGTTTTTGTATAATGTTTTAAAATAAGTTATTTTAATTTCTTTCCATAGATTACATAGAAAACAAGAAGGTTATTTTTGTAGTCTAATTATCGAATTACTGAAAGTAATGAACTACATAACAGATAACAGTTAGCACCAAATAATCAACGGATCAAGAACGGCCACAAAAACCGACATAATCCTTCATTTTAATACCAAAAATACCATCCATTAAATCTCCCATTATAAACGAACCTCCTTAAAACCATCTCAACTGCCCTTCCGAGAACCGCCGACATACCTTGCCATTACCTGCGATTACGAAAAGCCCCCCCCCCCCGCCTTCCCCTAAAAAATTAACCGCCGCCTCTCATTCTCCGTACTTACGCACGCACGTAATCCGCGATTAATTCTCTCCCGCTGCAGCCATTACGCGGAAAAGCAACATTAGACGTTATACGCCTGTACAATGCTAACCGAGCGATAACTCGACGAGCGGCTAATTTTGCGCAATGATTGGAAGCCACTTGTCGTTTTTATTCGAAGTGTATACCTACGCGGCGCCTCGTATTTGCATGCGCGCACACAGACGAGGTGCGTTATTGCCTCACAGCGGTGAGTGTCGTGCGGACGATTAATTCGAATTTTCGTTTAGGTTAGAAAGGGTTTGGAAAGAGGGAGATGTAGATATCGCGCGGTTTAGTTTAATTAAAAGTAATTCGGTGCGCCGGGTTTCGGGTCGCTCTCGAAGGAATTCGAAGCTAGCGCTATCGGCGGGATTAATCTAACAATTACTTTGCTTAATTAATTAAGCGCTGATTGACTTTGTGGGTAATCTTTTATATTATTGGCCGATAATATAGCAAGGGGGATTGGTATTATTGTGCTCGATTTAAGTGGGTCTAATAGGGTAGTTACTATAAGAGCTGAGAGAAGTTTAAGGCGAATGTTGCGCGCGTTCGACGCTGTGCTGCTGCTACTTGATTAGAAAATTACACTTGAGCATTAGCCGAGTGTAAAAAATCTCATGTAAAGTAGGTACCTTGCTTAATCCACGCTCGGGCTCGAGTTGTCGAACATACAGTAAAACACGCGTTTCACAAGAACTATACTATTGACATTTGGAATTTTTTATAATGCTAACGTAAAATTCTATGTCAAATTGCTTTTATTTCTTTCATTCCTTCTAAAAAAGGAATTAAACAGTTTAAAATTTCACATTACTATATAAATACATTCGATTAAAAATCGTTATACCGGCGATCGCTCGGCGTGGCACGGGTGCCATCGCGCCGTTGTACACACACATAGTTACACGAGCGTCGCTGGCGCCGCTCGCATAAATTAATTACGACGAGGCGGACGCTTAACGACCTGTTACGAACCGTCCGGCGAAACCGCAGGGGACGTATGCATGTATGTACGTGAACTTTAAGGCGCCCTTGAAAATCACTTTGCGGATTCAGTGAAGTTGTGGGTATTGGATGTGGAGGGTATTGAGGGGTTAGTTTTGATTTGCATTTATTTTGTGATAAGGTTCTTTGAAATGCCGCGTAGTAGCTTTTAGATATCGTAGAATAAGGATTATTTTCTATGAATCGATTATATTTATAAGACTACCGTGCATTGCATTTTTTAAAATTAAAATTAGTTTTCATTTTTTGCGGTTATTATCGTCAGTGTACAGATATATAAATTAACTATTTTTCTAACATTATACTTTTGTTAAATAAATTATATTTTAATAACGTTTTTTTTGTTCGATTACGTAAGATTTAATGCAAATATACAAAATTTATATAATGTGTTTGAATCTTATTTGTAAAGTAATGGTTTTAAATGTAATTTTCAGTGAAAAGTTATGCCGAATGATTCAGATTACGTTTGAATTGATATTTCGAGCATCATACCCAAAATTAAGTAATAATTACGCACCATAAATCTTGCACCTAAAAATCCAAACCTAAACGCAGCCAAACTCTCCTCCTGACGATTTAATTATGCAATCTACTAAATTCACACGAGCCCTCTTACCATAAAATTGAATGGCTATACACGAAACCTATACCTCCTGCTCTCCTTCCTCGAAAGCATATTCAAATTAAATTCCGCGCTCCCACACACACACAAGTCTAACTCACCTCCGCTCCCCTTTTTTCACCACCCACTCTATACCCTTACACTTTTTCGCGATATACCTCGAACGTATTAAATTGACCGCACTGCTCTTATATACACCCACAAAAAGCCGGCATGCACGCGGCGATCGCTTATATTTCTATTTCCCAGCGCGCGGCGTCCCCTCGTCTTCCTTCCCTTTCCGGGCGGTATCAGATGATCCCTCGCGGTGCGCGCGGGCCTCGCGTCTCGTTATCAGCGGGGCTACATCTTATTTTAAGCGCGCCGCGCGCGCCTGACGTTTCTATGCGCGCGCTATGACGGCCGGCCGGCGCTCGAGACGCAAATTGACCGCGAGTGTACACACATGTATATATGTACGGGACAACGTGGGAAAGGAGTGCTTGTGCGACGCGCGGTGAGTCTTTTTGCGACCGAAGGTGAGGCTTTTTTTGGGGTAGGGAACGGGAGAGGGAGTAAATACGTGGTTGTAGGAGGGATTAGCGCTAGAGATTATTGACCAAGTGCAGTACCCGCGCGCACGAGGATGTTATAAGTATACTTATAACTCCCCTGTAGGGGAGAGCGGGGCACGATGGGCTTGGCGGGTGAGTTGGGCAGTCGTACTGTGACAAAATAAATTACTTTTACAAAGTGGTTTAATTTTTTATACGTTATTAAATGCTTACCTTTTGCCCAACTCATTCTTAAATAAAAAGATCTGATTATAATTTTATAAGAATTATTACAAATTTAGACCTCAAAAATGCGATGCTTTCCATTTTTATAAGCCTTGTCTAGAATAGTATATTACGATATTTTATAGCAAGTTTACCTAGGTCCGCTGTCACGCCTATTTGTGCCTTAAGCAGTCTATTTTTGCACCGTGATGAGATTAGCGCACGAGCATGGCGAGTGCGATAAACAGGGTGCAATAATCGACTACTTAAGTCACGGATAGGCGTGACCTAAGTGCGGACTTAGGTCACACCGTGCTACACTGAGAAAAATTTTTTGGAATAATTATGAGATGATTGGTTAAAATTACTATACTGTACGCACAATCTGACCACAGACTAGTAAAACTGACCTATTTATTAGATTTCTAATCATTTTTACAGTTTGACTAAGAAAAACTACAAGAAAAGTATTGTAAAATTTAACATAAAAAAGTTGGAAAAATTATTAGGCAGTATAGTAAAAATCACAAGTCATAAATTTTACCAGGCAACTGGCAAATATTCTTAGACTTTATAAAAATTTTTCCTATAGAGCTGACAGAATTTACAAGACAGTATAGTAATTTTTACGATATATACAGTATATGTGCAGCGCTGCGCATGCGCGCTATAAACAAAACACGAGGGCATGCGCGCTTAACTCGTCATAACCTGCAATGATGTAGCCCTAACAACTAATTTAAAACGACTAGCCCTTTAGCAAGCGCGCTACACGCGCAGAGGGCAATGTGCTTTTGTATTTAGCGCCGTAATTTCCCTTCGGCAATGTCCACCAATAAGAATCGATTTTATCGTTTCCCAATATGGCCGTCCTTCAATTTCAATATGGCAGCCTCCAGTACGCCATGGCTCTTTTATAATAGGATATAATTTCAGTATAAATAACTTTAATTAACACTCGTATAATTTATTAATTAATTAATTCAAATAATTCTCTATGTATTCATTACAAGATTATTTTAAAAATACGTGAAGAACGAATTCACTTTAAGAGTGTCAGTATAATGTAACATATGTAGACGATTCGGATTATCAACACGTAAGTGTACGCAGTGGTGCAGTCGGTAAGAAGTTCGCCTTTCAACTAGGAGACCCAGGTTTGATTCCCCGCCCCGGAGGTTTTTTTTCATCATAATATTTATTTAAAATTTATTTCTTGATATTTATTCATATGCGTTCTCTTGTGGGAAAGTATATAACAATTGGCTAAAAATAATTTTTTTTCTGTATTTTTCGGGCATTTACAAAAATTACTATACTGGTTAATAAAAATTACTAGATGGACAGTCTGTGGTCGGATTCTAAAACTAATATAGTAAAATTTCTCTAAGTTCTTTGTAAATATTCCAAAACTCTTCTCTCAGTGTATATAAAATAAATTAATCGTCAATAACTTTTAAACTGCGTGTATTTGAAGTTTGTCTTATGAACTTTCAATAGACCATCCAATAGCGCCGAGGGTTTAAAAAAAAAGATATAACTGAATTTGAAAAGAGTTGAAAATGGGGCACGGCGGGCATGGCTGGTGGGGTATGGTGAGCGCATCGGCGGCCGCGCAACAGCTAGCGTTACGTTTCAGAGTTTATATATAATGTAATAAAAACGGTTAGGAACTACAAAAGAACAGTGATAGAGGTAAGAATCGGAGTGATGATCAGCTTCAATTGGCTATTGTGCAATGACCGCAAAATAATTTGCAATTGTCATGGGTTTATGTTTATTGTTAAAATAAAATCTGACTATTAGATTGCTAAGTTACTTGAAATGTGACGTGCAAAACAAATGTATTATAATTTAAAAGTAAGAAATTTTAATTCTAAGAATAATTTATATCGAATCAGTGAATGGAAATCTTATTTAGTGCACGTGCTCACCGTGCCCCACAGGTGGGGAAAATGGGTTTTTTCAAAGGCACTCTAAATAAATTAGCTTTTTTGACGCGTATAAAATTTTTTTCGATTCTTTACATTCTCTTCTCCAGAATTATCGTCTTATATGTTTTGTTAGTGTAACATAAAAATTAAAAAATGTTTATAAAGTTAGGGTGCCCGTCATGCCCCCCTCTCCCCTATACGTGAAATGTGTGAAAGGGGAGAGTGTCGTGGTGTGGTTAGGAGTGATCTTGATAGAGAGGGAGAGGGAATGTAACGGTGAGTGCGAGGTGATGAATTTGAAAATGGAAGTTGTGGGCTGTCCGGAAGTTTATATGCTAAGGCTGTGCGGGATGGGTTTATGATGACGCGGTAGTCGGGGAAGTGGGTAGTATATCTGCGTTGTATTAACGTATGGCATGTGTATTGAATGGAGAAGCGTCGGGATTCGAGTGAAAATGTTTTTAGTATTGGATTATAGAAATTTGCAGATATATTATGGATGTAAAAGCTGCGTATTATGTTGCTACTTCCTCGAAATTATTTTATTTTATGGTTGTATGAGTCGCAAGGTTATTTTAGACTATTGTGGACTTAGGCGTAATGAAGTTCATTGATAAAAACAAAAAGATTAAAAAATCTGAAAGTACATCTGAATAATAAAATTAAGTTTCTCTAATAAAAATTAGACGTTATAAAGGCCGTGCAAATATTGTATACGTACGATTACATAACTAACTTTAATGTATAATAGTGAGCAACGCATAATTATATAGTAAATCAAGTTCTAAAACAAAACCCAAAACCTCGTAACCTTTTAAAAATCCCTCTTATCTTCCACACAAACCTACATTTCCCTTCCATTATCTAAAAAAAAGAACACGAGCTCCAACAAATCCAGCTCGCATTTACATACACGTATATCCCATACACCGAACCTTGCATATACATACATCGGCGCAGCGCGAGATGACAGATTCGAGGGGGAGATTTTCGCGGGAGCTGTATACGCCGCGCGGCTGTCCAGCGGCGCGGCTGACGTTACAATGAGCAAACGCACCTGCCGCGAGGAGAGCAAATGCGCCGCTTGTAATTGGAGCCGCGGCCCTACTGCTACTCCCGCTCTTTGCCCTGTCATTCTGATTCGCGCGCATTTTGTTTTTATTGCGGAGGAAAGAACGCGTGTTTCGCTCCTTTGGGAGGGTATTCAGGAGTTTTTTTTTCGGGAGGAGGTGGTTTTTGCTGCTGCTTTTGTCGGAGATTTGTTGAGATAGGGAGGGGGTGGGGGATTTTTGCGAGGCTGAATGTGAGGAGGGGTATTGAAAGTGGTTGGGAGTGAAAAATTGGGGTGGAGGTATTACGGAAACTGACGTATTAAAGGTATGCTAGCGGGAGGAAAATAGTGAACTGAATATTCAAGGCATACCCATGTTTAATGTTTATTAATTTGAACAAGCTATTTAATCGATTTTATTTTATTTGTTGGAAGAAGTCCAAGTATTCTAGTAATTTTGAAAGACAGGAATCTATTCGATAATTATTTCATAAATGTATAAATTTTTATTGCACAAACAAATAAACAATTTTATCTAATTAAAATATTCGCTAAAAAAAATTACTTTTCTATTCACTTCATAAATCACCTCCCTCACCATACCAACAACTATCCAATAAACCACACCAAGTAATTAATAAACACAACGCACATATCTCCCAACACCACCGATAGAGCTAAAAAGCTCGTCTAATCTCGGGGACAAAAAGCTCTTTCACACTCCCGAGCGTCTCCGAAGGCCTCGTGGGAACAGCACAAAACGCGCGCGCGTAATAAGTGCACTTGCGCTCTTCCCTAGAACGGGATTTCACGTACCCACACACACGGTCTCTCGGCATATAACGGACTGCCTACCTATACCTCCTTCTCCTCCGCTGCACTTGCGGCGATCGACGCGCGCGATATTTGCGAGTCGTCGCACGTTTCTTCCATTATCGGCGGCCCGTAAATAAAGACGCGAGAGCGCGCGGATTAGAGTTGCATCCTAAATAAGAGCCGCCTCCCGCCTTCGATGCCGGCCAGCGTGTATAAGAGCTTTACGAGCGCGGCGGCGGCGGCGGGTGGAGTGTGTGTGTATAAGTTAATCTGAGGTGGGAAGCTACGTAGCGGTGGCTTCCTGGTGCGGAGGCGAGCTGAGTTGGGGGTGCAAAGTGGCTTGTTGATGCGAGAGGGGAGAGATGGGAGAATTGATGTGGAGTTAAGAAGGTTAAGATTTAGAGGTGGTGTTGGGGTTTGATGGTTCGGTAAGAGATGAGGTTGTAATTTGTGGCCACGCTTACAAAATTTACATTTGATCAGTTCGAAATTTCAACCAATTAGTACAATTATTTATTAGTTAAATTGTCAAAAGATTATATTTATTTCTTTTGATAAAAAAGTTATTTAAAAAAAACTTGCGTTTTTATTAAAAAATGTTTGGCATCGATAGCGGAAACCACCACAATGCGAGCAGCGATCGATACATTGTTATTCATGAATTGTGAAATTTGTCTATTCGAATACGTTGTTGATATTGAAATAGCTTAAAAAGAAAAGGTAAGTTATGAAACTAGAGCTCAGACTTTCAAATTAATAAAATATTTATTGATCTAGAAACTATCAATTTAATTTGTGACTCATATTTTCTGGAGATCACAGATATTTCGCCAATCGCAATGTCTTAAAAATATAATTTATTCTAAATTTAAGTTTATAAATTGTGACAAACTCAACGAACATTTTCTTTAAATATATGAAAATATCAATTTTTCTATTTATTGTTTATCTAACATGACGATAATTTTCTAATCCTTTAAAATTATTATTTCATTTTATATAAAGATTCAGCATAAAAGACATTTTTTTAAGAGTAAAATCATAAAATCGTCGTTATTGAGTGTTTATTCACTGGCGAACTATTCATTCACTGGCGAAACGTATTTAGATATGTGCGACAACGAAAATGCAAATTTTTTTAAAATAATTTTTTTCTGAAAAATAAATTAAGATAATCTCTTAAAATTTTAACCAAATATAGTCTTCAATGGGTTTAATAAGTGGTTACAATTTTAAGTCGATAAATCAAGTCTTCTCTGAAAAAAAGCGATTCGAAAATTAAAAAAAAATTTTTTTAACCTCAAATATCTTTTTTCGTAATTGACCGATTTTTTTGGGCAACGAACTCGATCTGAAGATATATAAAAGCTACATCTGTGCTAAATTTCAGGACGATTGGATAATTTTTACTCTTGTTATCGTGCGATAACGAAAACGCAAATTATTTCTAAAATAATTTTTGTTTAAAAAGTAGCGTTTTAACATAGAATTTAACATAGTCTCACCGCACAAAATAAAGTATTAAATTTTAAATATTGGAATTAAAAATTAATTTAAGGAATCAGTAAATTTTGTTTGTCTGCCGAAATTCTCTGTGTAGATTTTATTTGTGTAGAATTTTATTATATTTTAAAGCTTGTGCACTATTGTTGTGTACAAAATACTTGTAAGTACACATGTATACGATATCGCCGAAAGTTGTCGATTAAATTCACATACTTAATTATAGATAGTTTTTAATCAATTACATAAAATTTGATCTGAATTGAGCACCTGGAAACGAAAAGGGACATACCGCGATTTTGCAGAAAAAGTATTCTCCAACGATCCGAATTTGTAAATTGAGCAAATCTCGTTTTTTAAAAAACAGGCATATAAAGAAATGAAATACGCATTTTTCTGTGAAGAAATCAAATTTTCATCTTTATTAGTTTTGTTAAAAATTCCAATAAACGTTTTTTTTTTTTGCAAAAAAAAGTTTAATGTAATTTTCTGTTCAACTCGCCAGAACTTCGTTGAAATCATTTTTTTACTCAATAAATTTGGAGTATTAGGAATTGTTCGGGACACGTCGAAAAATAAGAGGAGACTTTTTATTTTGTGTGGAAAGCTTGAATGTATATTTTTTCTTGTTTTAAGTTAGTTTTTGTAAGTACAATCGTAATGCAAGCGATGCGTTCTCGTTAACGTCAGAACGCAGAATGAATCGTTCTCTTTTTCGTTCTAACTCCAAACGACCCCGTAGCTTAGCAACGCGATTCAATTTTACTTCGAATCTTTTAAACGTATATATACGTATGTATTCTTTGTAATGTTCCCCGAATGCCAAACGCCCACGGGTCCACCTCTACGTTTACCGTGTCGTGGTCCTTCCTTTTATTGACAAAGTCAGTGGAAGGATAAGATGTGTCCCCGAAAACCACTGGTTTTCGTGATCACGGCTTATTAGCGCGTTAACCTCTGCGTTAACCGCTAAGGGGGGAAATTACAGTGAATTTTTAAGTATAGTTATCAAATAGTGCTACGCCACAAAGTCGCTTAGAATCAAAACTAAAAAGAGTAGACATAAATGATTGAGATTTCGGAACATTCCCCACCTCGTACAAAACTCAGATGTTTTGTACAGCCTCAGAAAGCTTTACTAATTTTCGACTTGGGCGTGTAAAAAACCCAGTAGCGGTTTTAAGTTCAACAATGCGTACTTCGCCGTCTTTGGCCGGAAAAATTCGTACGACAACCCCTTTTTTCCAATGGTTTCTTGGAGCTTGATTATCAATAATCAATACTAGATCGCCTTCTTTTAAGGGATCGTCCGATGTAAACCATTTCTTACGTGTCAATAATAAAGGCAAATATTCCCGGACCCAACGACGCCAAAATGCATTGGCGAAAAATTGTGCTATGCGCCATTGTTTTTTTGTACATATTTCAGCGTTGGATTGACATAAATTAATAGTAGCGGAAGACGTTCCAATCAAGAAATGGTTCGGAGTTAGCGCTTCTTTTTCTTGTGGTTCGCATGATACAATAGTTAACGGACGCGAATTTACACTATGTTCGATTTCGGCGAGTACAGTCAAGAGAGTTTCTTCTTTCGGAGCGTGCTCTTTTAAAATCACATGTAGCGATTCTTTTACGGATCGAATCAATCTCTCCCACGCACCCCCCATATGCGAGGCTGTGGGAGGGTTAAAGCGCCACTCAAAATTATTTCGTAGTGCAAAATTTACTTGTTTTTGTTTTTGTAATTTACCTATAGCCTCCCTTAATTCCAAATTTGCTCCCTTAAAATTAGTCCCATTATCGGAAATAATTACTCGAGGAAAACCCCTTCTCGCCGCAAATCTTTGTATAGCCATTATTGCCGAGTCAGTACTTAGGCTGTGAGCAAGCTCAAGATGAATAGCTCTTATAGAAAGACAAGTAAATAAAACACCCCATCTTTTCTCTCTCCTTCTCCCAACTTTAACCATCAGAGGCCCGAAATAATCAATCCCGCAAAAATTAAAAGGACGAAAACGATAACCTAGTCGCGCATCTGGGAGTTGAGCCATTTTCGGACTGTTTGGAAGACCCCGAATAATTTTGCAGGTAATACATTTACTAATAATACTTCGCAGCATTTTTCGTAAACTTAAAATCCAAAACTTTTGCTGTAATTCATTTATAATAGTTTCAAAATTTTTATGATAAAATTTTTCGTGATAATATTTTAATATTAATTGAGTCACGGGGTGTTTTGCGTCTAAAATCAACGGCTGAAATTTTTCTTGATTTTCGGGTAAGTATTCAATGCGCCCGTTTACACGCAAAAACTCGTTTTCATCTAAAAACGGTGATACTTTTATTAAACGGCTGTCCTTTGCAATTATTTTCTTTGATTTCAATAATGTAATTTCCTTTAAAAATGAATCTTTTTGAACCTCTTTTACCCACAACTCAAAAGCCAAATTTTGTCGTTCTAATTCCGAGACGTTATTATTTTTTAAAAAACTTATCTTTAGCTTCTAGCAACCGCGATGTAGTTCTTAATAAACGAGACCATGAAGAAAATTTTGAAAAATCGGGCAAAAAAGTAGGTGTAAAATTAGCTTGCAGAGTACATACGTTTCCTTTATTAATTTTCTCATTCGGGGTATGATTGATACTTTGTGAAATATTATTAGCAACAGGCCATAAATGCTCATTTTCGCGTAAGAATGGCGGGCCTAAAAACCAACGACTATTATTTTGAATCGCGTCTGGGGCTTTTCTCGTAGCATCATCTGCAGGATTATCTTTCGTGGGTACCCAACGCCATTCTTTTACATCAGTTTCTTCGCCTATCTCGCCTAATCTATTCATTACATAAGTCTTATATGTGCGAGGATCTGTTTTTAACCATTGCAAAACGGTTTGTGAGTCTGACCAAAAAATGCGACGCTCAAAATTTATACTATGTTCCTGAGCAACGAGCTTAGCTAGTCGTACACCCAAAACTGCTGCTTGCAACTCTAAACGTGGGATGGTAATGGGTTTCAAAGGAGCTACTCTGCTTTTAGCGATAATTATTGACGTATGAAAGTTTCCGTTTTTCAATTTAAAACGCCAATATGCTACGGCTGCGTAAGCATTCTCGCTCGCGTCGCAAAATACGTGTAACTCAGTTTCGTTAATATCATTATTATTTAACTTATAGCATCTCGGGATTTTACACTGACTAATCAATTTAAGCTCATCTAACCAAACTATCCAACAATTATAATCCTTCTCAGTCAATTTATCGTCCCAACTAATACCGCTTTTCCAAATATTTTGCATTAAAATACGAGCTTGAATTATAAAAGGAGCCAATAAACCGAGAGGATCGAACACAGACATTACAATGCTTAACACTTCGCGCTTACTAGGAACTCGATTACCATTCATCAAATCTAAAGGAATTTTAGCATTCTCTATTTTAAACGTAAGCTCGTCCGCGTCTGTTAACCACTGTAAACCTAAAATACGCTCTGGCTTCTCTATTATTTCCCCAATTTTTATCGAATTTTCTGTGACATTTTTATCTGAGAAGGTATTTTGAATTTCTATATTATTACTAGCAAAAAGAGTGCATTTCCCAATTGGCAGCTTTGTTAATTAAAATAACTTGTTTAATTAGCCCTTTTGCCTGTTGTACTGACTCGCAACTTTCTAAGTAATCGTCCATATAGAAGCTATTTTTAATGCTATTTACTGCTTTTGGATACAAAGATTCGAAGCTTTCGGCATTTTTGTCCTTTATGTATAAAGCTACGCACGGCGAAGATTTAGCACCAAAAAGAACGGAAGACATCACATACTCTTGCGGCTGAATCGATCGATTATTCGCGCGCCAAAGAAAACGCTGAGCATCTCGATCTTGAGATCGAATTTTGATTTTCAAAAACATGTCACGCAAATCTCCTTTGAAAGCTACTCTCTCTTGCCTGAATCGCATCAATACGCCTAATAAATTTTTTAATAAATCAGGGCCTGAAAGTAACAAGTCATTAAAACTTGTCTGACTGCTCTTAGCTGCCGCATCAAAAACTATTCTAACCCGGCCTGGTTTGTTGATGTTTGTTACACCAAAATGTGGCAGATACCAGATTTTGTTTTGAGGCGGATCATTGACTTTTTAGCAAAACCATTATTGATAAATCTATCCATTTCTTTAATATACGTGTTCGCATAATTTGTATCGCGATCAAATTTTCGCTCTAAAAGTTTTAGTCTATTCAGCGCGTTTTCTCGACTACTCGGAATCAATATATCGTCATCCTTCCACAACAGACCGACTTGCCACTCGTTATTTATTCTGAGACTAGTGTTGTTTAAAATACTAAGTGCTCTTTTATCCTCGGGTTTCACACGTAATTTCGTGGAGACTCCCAAAGCGTCTAATTCAAAATGATTTAAAATTAAATTATCAAGTTTGTCAAATTCGGAATAACTATTTTCCTCAGATAAAGTTGTAAAAATCGGCAATATTTTTTCATTAGATTTCCCATGTATTGACCATCCCAATAAACAATGAGAAACAACAAGGTCGGAAAAACTCATTTCTTTTACTTTTCTACTCACGATTAAATTACAATGATCCTGCCCTATTAACATATCTGGTATCGCTCTAAACGGTTGTATCCTTATGCCAGTTTCATTTTCACATAATTGTGTTAGTTTGCGTGGTAACTCTTGTATTGGAAGGGCTAAATTTTTGACGATATAAACATTTCTCAAACTGTAAGAAGCAGTAGGAGTGTTGACATTAAAATGTACCTTTTTTGAAGCTATAGCCACAGGCTCTACTTGGCTAATGGCTTTTAGAGAAATATTAGCGGTAAAGGTTTTTAAACTAAGATTTTTTACTAGATTTTCATTTATGATTGAAACTGCTGAGCCCTCGTCTAAAAATGCGTAAATATATTTAGTACTTTTTAAGCCAACTACTTCTACTGGTACAATTTTAAAGTATATTTTCGCATTAGAATCTAGTCACAAAGGATTGTTTGTTAAAACCATTTTCGATACTGCATTTGATGAAGCTACTGCTGGTAATGATTTTTTCGAGTCGCTTTTCGTTTCGATGTGAGAGAGTGACTGATTTGTAGGCATAAAATGTAATAAAGTGTGATGTCGTCGCCCACATTTTTCACAGATTTTTTCGCTGCATTCACCTCGTAAATGATTTTGCTTTAAACAATTGTAGCACAACTTTAGCTTACGTACAATTTTCCATCGTTCCTGTCTCGATTCTCTCATAAAATCGCGACACAACGATATCGTATGATTAATGCGACCACAAAATGCGCATTTCAGAACATTAGAACCATCTTTATTTATTTCATCGACAATTTGTGGTTCGTGTGCTTGCAACGAAAAAACTGCTTTTTGATTTGCATTTGGGACGCGAGACGATTTAGTCTTTCGCTCGTTGACATTTTTCTCATCTCCATGTAAACCAATAATACCTATCTTTGAGGCAACTTTAGATTCTTTAAGCATATAGGCAGCTAGTTTCTCTAGATCTGAAATTTCGTCACTCTCTCCATCTGCATAACGAGCAAAATCTTGCCACATAGATTCTGGAACCTTCCTCAAAATATCTTGCAATAATTCGGGACTATTCAAATAAGCAGTACTTCCTAAAGATTTTAATGCGGTGACTGAATTTGCTACTTTTGAGGAAAATCCCACTAAATCCATTTTGCTCGACTGAACCCTATCTAACTGTCTTAAACCACTCACAATTTTTTCTAAAATGACGCGGCGATCTCCAAAGCACCTCTCTAAAGTGGACATAATCTCTTGCGCAGTACTACCTGACGCAAACAAAGTACTCGTAGCATCACGCGCTTCATCTTTCAATGAATCAAATAACCTAAATACGTTTTCTTCTTCAGAATACTCTCCTAACTTCGTTGAAAGATCAAAAGCTCGCTTAAAACGCATCCAATGTAATGGATTTCCTGAAAATTCAGGTAATTTTTTAGCCGACGTCATTCGATTAAGGTAGCGCGGATTTTCACAAACAGATCTACTTTGAAACGCGAGCAACGTATTTTCTAATACACGTGAAAGTCTATCAAATGAATCGGCTGTGTTTAAAGGAGCATTTGATCGTTCATTATTAGCGCAATCGATTACTTGCGACGCAGGTATGTGATCGCCGTGGCCTGCAAAATTATGTGTAGATGATCCAACGGGGACAGGATCTTGAAGATGATCGTAAAGCTCGTCGTCATGAAAGCTCTCGTATTCAGCTGCAGCAGAAGCAGCCGCCGTAAAGTTGTCGTCTGTTGGTGTGGGCTCACGTTGATACCCGGCTGGAGCTGTGTGCAAAAGTCGCACCGATTGTTGTCGACCAGGAAACGAGGTTGGGCGAGCCGATGGAAAGGGCTCATATGCCGATGAAAGGTTAGGTCGGAAACCCGCTGTTTCGGCGCGTACTGCGTACGAAGCTTGCAGGTGTTCGTGGGATGTCGGCGCGGACACCTCTGGAAAGTCGTCATTTGGCAGTGGCGGCGCATCGCGATATCCCACAGCCGTGTGAGAGCGCGAGGCGCGCAGAGCTTGCACGCGCTGCACAGTCGTTGATGTGATCTCGCGTAGACCCGTGGTTGAATGAGAGCGCGAAGCGCGCAGAGCTTGCGCGTGGACTGCTTCGGAGATGTGTGCCGTTGGTGCACGTTGTGAAGATCGTGATGCGGCAGTTGCCAACATAACCTCGTCTGACGATGGCGACAGGTTTACAAGACCTCCAGCTGCATATGCGCTCGAGGCGCGCAGAGTTTGCGAACGCCGAGTAGCCACCTCGGTTGTTGCAGACACTCTGGGAAGTAGCTGGCCTTGAAGACGAATCGTAGTAGGGCGTGGTATACGCGACGTTTGCGTACGCTGAGCACGCATAAAATGCTCTCGTGAAGCCGTCTCGTCAATCGCCAACTGCTTCCGCCGAGGACCGGTGGCAGCAAAGTGTATCGCGCGCGATCCCATAAGCGCATCGTTTTCGTCTGATGGTGGCTCGAGAGCTTGACCCAAGTCGATAGCATTAGAACGCGTCTCGCGGCCACGTCGAATATTTGAATTTCTTTGGCGGTTACCTGAAACGATAATCGGAGCGGGCGCGGCGTCGTCGTAAGCGGCACGCATCATTGGTGCATATTGAGCCTCGCTTCCATCCTCAGCAACCTCTTCGTGCTGCGGCGGTAATAACGGCCTGGTTCTAGAGCGAGTCACTCGTTCTTGGCCTTCTTCTGGCGATGAAGGCGGCACATCGTTCAAACGGCGAGGTTTCTTTGCGGCAGGACCTCCTGCCTTTTTCACCGTTCGCTTTCTCGGCATTCTAGACGTACGCCTTCGCCGCAGTGCTTTTCCTTCTTCTCGTCTCTCTTATTTCTTGAGTTAAAATGCCCCACGTTGGGCGCCAAATTGTTCGGGACACGTCGAAAAATAAGAGGAGACTTTTTATTTTGTGTGGAAAGCTTGAATGTATATTTTTTCTTGTTTTAAGTTAGTTTTTGTAAGTACAATCGTAATGCAAGCGATGCGTTCTCGTTAACGTCAGAACGCAGAATGAATCGTTCTCTTTTTCGTTCTAACTCCAAACGACCCCGTAGCTTAGCAACGCGATTCAATTTTACTTCGAATCTTTTAAACGTATATATACGTATGTATTCTTTGTAATGTTCCCCGAATGCCAAACGCCCACGGGTCCACCTCTACGTTTACCGTGTCGTGGTCCTTCCTTTTATTGACAAAGTCAGTGGAAGGATAAGATGTGTCCCCGAAAACCACTGGTTTTCGTGATCACGGCTTATTAGCGCGTTAACCTCTGCGTTAACCGCTAAGGGGGGAAATTACAGTGAATTTTTAAGTATAGTTATCAAATAGTGCTACGCCACAAAGTCGCTTAGAATCAAAACTAAAAAGAGTAGACATAAATGATTGAGATTTCGGAACAGGAATATTATAAACCATAGCGGAACAGTAGAGATAGTTATTGAACCAAATAGCGAATTTTAAAATAATTTTTTTCGCTATTTTAAACCTGTATTTTCAAATGCACAAGTTGTGTAACGAATTTGCGAATTTTGCGATTTAATTTGAACTATATTCTTAAACGCCTAAGGAAGTTTTTTGGAAAATTTCAGTACTCTATGCATTGCTATTACAATGCACGTGTTACGATGTGCGCACGACATGATCACGAAAAATTGTGCAATAATACATAGATTACTCAAATGTTCGTGTCGTGCGCACATCGTAACATGTGTACCGTGGCGCGCGGCTTTGAACAGAATTTATCGTAACAATCACGAAATAACCAAGTTAATGATAGCACGAATGAAATAGTTGACTCCAACACTCGTGTTTATTTTATTTTGAATTTATAGTTCTATTAATGATCATTTGATAAGATCGGTGTATATAAGGAAGATTTTTTTTCATTTTCACTTATCGCAGTCATGAAGGTTTTGTGTATTCTGTTGTGCGTCGCTTTCGCAAGCGGCTTGTATATAGGTAAAAAAGATTTTAAATAGTATTTTTGTTGATTAAAATAAATTTTTCAATTACATATTATATTTCAATTTCTAATAGATAACAATAGAATAGCTGAAGAACAAATTGTTGGAGGAGAGTACGTTAGAATAGAAGATTTACCGTATCAGGTAAATAAATATCAACTAAATTTTGTAACATTCATTCATTTACAGCAATTTCTTTAATGTAACTGGTTAAAAAATTAATAGATTATTTGATAGATTTATTAATAGATTTATTTATTAATAGATTGTTGAATAAAATAGTCAATGAACGATATTAATAGACGTACTTGCTTTATCGCATTATGTATTGAATAAATTTCATACCAAAGAAATTATGGAAATTGTTACGTGTGCATAGTATGCACAACGTGAAGAGGCGGATCGGGTTGCATATAGCAGCAACATGAGGACGACTCGAGGAAAGACGTGCACCGGCATCGGTAGTGGTCAGAGCACTCGTCGCGAAAACAAAAGGTCGATTCCCCGTCGAGTCACGCCATGCCGTTTTTTATCGAGTCCTCCTCCATTTATTTATTGTATGCGATTATTAAATCGTAACAAAATTTAAAAGTTTTTTAAAATAATTCAAGAAGATGTTGAATCTGATTAAAGCTCATTATATCTTGTATATCAAGATAATAATTTCAATATAAATCTTTAAGCCCATAGATCTCAGGATGAAAGTATTTAAATTTGTTTTTAGGCTAGCTTGTTTTGGTACAGGGTACAGAACATCTGCGGTGCAACAATTGTAGATGAATCTTGGGTTATAACTGCTGCACACTGTGTCGAGTAAGATTTCATTTAATTTTCATAATTACATTAAGTATTTCTATATAATAGAACTTCTTACAAAAAATTAAATTAATCTCTTCATTGCAAAATAGAAATAAATCGGATATATCAGTACGAACTGGCAGTGGATTCAGAAAAATTTCTGGTAAAGAACATACAGTTGAGGAAATTATAATGCACGCGGATTTTGAGACCGACAGCAAAAACAACGACATTGCTTTAATCAAGGTAATTAAATATGTTTATTTTACCTGTGAATTACTTAGAATGGATTTGGTATAGATATAATATTACTGTTCATGATAATGTTAGTATTTCAATGTGTGTAATAATAGTTTTATACATCTTCGAAACTTGTTAAATAAATTACAGTACAAATTTTAATTTTTGATTAAAAATTAAGAACTTGTGACTAACACGAATATTTTGATTATATTTTTCATACAGCTTGCAGAGCCTATTCAATTCAATAATGTACAACAATCTATAAAACTTGCAAAGCCACACGATATTCCCAGAGAAGGTGAATTGATGCTGATTTCTGGTTTTGGAACGATAGGGGTAAGTTCTTCCCGGGCAAAAAATGAAGACTGGCCAATATATTGCTCGGAATGTGGGCAATATATGGGATATGTAACTTACCATACATGGCCGAAATTTCTCCAGATTGCTCTCCGTATTTTTTTCCCATATATGGGGGAACTTTTAGGGACTTCTATATGTATAATGTAGTACCGAAGCCACTATTAGGTGGCGCACTGATGGCGTAACACATGGATAAACAGGAACCGTGCGGGTATATAAGGAAGTATGAGACAGTGGGGTGGGTGGGTGGAACCAGTGCTTCGCTTGTATATATTTACAAAATTTGTTGTTAAGGTAGCTTGGGTGCGTGGTGCCATATCAAGTCGAGGCCCCTGTGTGGGCCTTCTGTGTTTTTTGCAATTTCCGAAATTTTAATTTCAGTAATCACCTCCGAACTACTTTAGAAAGTTTTAAAAAATCTGGGTTTTGTTACAAAACAGAAAAAATCGCCATTCCTATTACTTATTCGTGCATTTGCGCGCAGTGCGCATGCGCAGAAGCACATTTACAAAGTTTATCGCTAATATCTCTGTAATTTGGTCGCTTACACATAATTATGATGACAGCATTGGAATCTACATTAAAAAATGTTCAATTTGATACCTCATTTGATAAAAATTATCTCTTAATAATGGAATAAATACAAAATTAACGTCTTTTCCCATAAGGTTACATGTTAAAAGAAACGTTTTAGAAACCTAGTTTTCTCTAATATTTGGTCGCTGACCTTGTATTTTCTTGAGATAAATGCAAAGTTTAATGTTCAAAGAATATCTGTGTTAAATTTCAGAAATATTTAACTCTGTTTAACAAAGCATCCAAGCCACCTTAACGAGGAACTGAAAGCAACACTTGTTCAATACATGGGCCACAGGTCATCCCAACTATGGGAAAAAGGTACGGAGAGCAATCTGGAGAAATTTTGGCCATGTATGGGAAGTGACATATCCTATATATTGCCCACATTCCAAGCAATATATTGGCCAGTCTTCATTTTTTTGCGCGGGTTATCCCTCACGGAGAAAGGTTTTCTTTTTTCTAGAATTTCTTTAGTTAATTTAATTAACTATTTTTAGGAAAATATGAGGCACTCTAATGTTTTGAAAGCTGCATACGTACCTGTAATGAATCATAGAAATTGTCAAAGAGTTTACAGGCCACATCCCATAACCGATAATATGTTTTGTGCGGGCAATGGAGGCACTGATGCGTGCCATGGTGATTCTGGTGGACCTGGTATTATTCATGGTAAACTCTATGGAATCATTTGCACTGGTTTAAAATGTGCATCGAGAAGATTTCCTGGAGTGTACACTAGGGTGGACAAACACTATCATTGGATTGTAGAAAAATCTGGACTCAGATTCGAAAACTTATAAACCTAACTTAGTATAAAAAATACTTGTTTTATGTGATAAAAATAAAATTTTGAACATAAAGAAAAAAATTAAGCTTAATTCTTCCTGCTAATAACATCACACAATTAGATACTGAACGATTACTCCCAAAATAAGTATGTGGAAAATACACCAAAATTGTACGGTTTACGGTAAGTTCAATTAGTAAAAAAATTTGTTTCGAGACACCAAATCTACCTTCTGTATTTGATTTTTCTACTACTATATCGACGGTTGAGCGAGACAAGGTCGTATTTCACCGCGCAGATGAAGAACGTCATATCTCACCGCGCGGATGAAGAAGATCGTATCTCGGCGCGTGGACGAAAAACGTCGTATCTCGCCGTATACTGGCCGTGTACTGGCCGCAAGAACGCCGAGATACGACGTTCTTCGTCCGCGCGGTGAGAGACGACGTTCTTCATCCGCGAGATGAGATACAACGTTCCTCGTCCGCGCGGTGAGATACGACGTTCTTCATCCGCGCGCTCAGATACGACGTTCTTCATCCGCGTGGTGAAATACGATGTTCTTCATCCGTGCGCCGAGATACGACCTTGTTCCGCTCAGCCGTCGATATATCATATCCAACAATTCCCACTTAGGGCGTAAAGTTATACTTGATGCCCTGGATACGAAAACTACTATTTAATAATCATCTTTGTACAAAAGAAACCTGTGTTAATTTTTTTTGTATGGTTGAAGATTATTCTAAGATGTACGAAATCAATACCTAACTCAAACTGAACAAATTATAAATGATATTTCAATTTCTCATTTAGAATACTATTCACTACCAAGGGGAATGAGTGTAACTTTCCCACAGAAAATTCTTGACTATTTTAAAATAGATACGCTTTACGATTATTTTGTATGTTCAATATCATATATAATCTTAAAATTTGCAGATCTATTTACTTGTTAGATTGCTTTAATGAATATAAAATGATACATAAAACTTATGTATATACTGAAACGTGCCGTCCATATTTTTACTCATGTAGTGAGGGCCTGTGGAACTCGTATCTTTCGTCTCTAAGGCACTTATCAAGCAACAATAGATTTAGATCCGCAGTGCGGGAATATAATGTGTATATAACATGGAATTGTCCACACTACTTTATCAAGTAATCACTATAATCGGTCATTTATTGTATTCTAGCATTATTGTTTATTTATTTACTTTATTTGGTCTTATCTACCAGATTGTAATAGAAGGATTCTAATTTATTATATGAATGAATGCATGGATATATATATGAGTAGTGGTGGACGATATTTTATCGATATTTGAAATATCGATAAAAATGGCTTCGATAATCGACATTTTTGTATCGATACTTGAGTCGTTGATAAATCGTCGATATCGATATTTTATCTTGGCACGCTTCAGACAAATGTGCCAAATGTTGCCATATTATATCTATTTTAGGAGTGGCTATGGCACTCCACATAGAGACTACTTCATCTTCACATAATAAATGAGGTTTTTTCAGCTCTGTCTCCAGCTTTTGTTCCAATTGTACAATCAAGGGGTGAATTGGATTCAGCTCCATGGGCCAGAATGATCTGTATCTATACACCTATAGGTAAGGCGTGCAATAGGTATAGTGCATAGCACTATGCGACATTGTAAAAGGATTAAAATCCTTAATGGTGCCAATAATACTGTCTTCCAATAATGATAATGTTTTTGCCACCTTTCGAAGAACTTCCTGGTAGTTAAATTCTTTCCATTTGTAAAATCTAAAGCTTCCACAAGTTGTGTTAGATATCAAAAAACAAAAGGGATACGTGACATCATCCATATCAATTTTTAAAGCCCTAAGAGAAATCATGGGGAATCTTCGTGATCTTGTTTTTAAATATACTTTAAAGCAAATTTTATCTTATCATTTAAGGCGGTCTTACACCTAGTGGCTTCTAAGGCCAAAATCAGCTATAAAAAAGAGAAAAATGTTGTTTAATAAAGTATATATCCTATAAATATACTCTATTTCTGACAAAATGACCAAAGACTTAATCTGTAGACCAATTTTACTCAGAGATATAGCATTTTCAATTTTTTTCATTTGGCATCATTTTTTAAAAAAGCTAGTTCATGGATTTGCATGGGGGAGGGCCTGAATTACTTGAAATTTATCAAACTACAGCAAGAAGAGTTGGAAATATTGAAAAAAAATTTTTCAATCATCTTAAAATGCTAAAAATCATAAAAAATCACAAAAATTCTTAAAATTAAGTAATTAAAAGTGGTTTTTAACATTTTAAGATTATTTAAAATTTTTTTTTTAATATTTTCAACTCTTCTTGCCATAGTTCAATGCATTTCAAGTAATTCAGGTCTTCTCCCATGCAAATCCATGAACTAGCTTTTTTAAAAAATAACGCCAAACTTTAGAAAATGACATTTTGAGAAATAAGCCTGCAAAGAAAAATACCATAAAACTCCAAAAATAATCAGCCATTTGATCCCCATTTTTTTCCTTCTTGAAACTCACTTTCCTGTATATCTGTTATCTGTTCTTCCATATAAAATAGTTACAACAGAAGCTCTGGCACCTTGCATGGATACTGTTAAGTCAGCAGCATTGGTTCCATTAAAAACTACTGCTCAATCTGCCCTTCTTTTGTACTTTTGATTCATCCACTGTTGAATCACTTTTTAACACATTGTACTGAGTTAGATTATTATTTATAATACTAAGATAACTGTAGAATATGCAGCAGGTCTTATGAAACATGAAATCCCACTCATCCAACTCGAAACTTAAGAAGCCATCACTGTTATAGACATAAGTACAGTAGTACATAAAAGCCGCTAAGTCCATTTTAAAAATTTTCCCTTGATTACACATCTTGAACATAAAATGTATCTTGAATTTAAGCCCGTATACTTGTGTGAGGGGGCTTTGTTGCTTTTAAGTATATCGATACATCTGGACACTTATTACAATTCACAAATCTTTTGAATTGAATTATAAATCCTATAGTGAGTTAGACTTCATTATCTCACTTTCATCTTTCTTAGAAAGAAGATGTATTTATTTTCATCGGCTGAAAATTTTTACTGACTCTCCTTTAAAATACTTAAGGGGGTGTCGCACTATACTAACACTGTTTTATCGGCATAACATGTAAAAGTAATTAATATAAATAAAAGGATAATGATTTACGCCTTGAACAAATTCAGTTTCCCTGCGTAATGTTGCAATACATCATTCTACAAAGTTTCGAGGCAAAAAAACGACGACACCTTTGTTTATTTTTGGAACGAAATTTGGTTAATTTTCGTTAATTTTCGTTCCAAAAATAAACAAAGATGTCGTCGTTTTTTTGTCTCAAAACTTCGTAGAACGATGTATTAGAGGATTACGCAAGGCAAGTGAATTTGTTTAAGACGCAAATCATTATTCTTTTATTTATATTAATTATTTTGACATGTTCCGCCGATAAAACAAGGTTAGTGGTAAAGTAGGACTATTACACCACCTTAATTCAATCTTGCCAATGCACATGTTTTTCAGTATTAATTTTCATACAGCATTGAACTGAAACTGTACGCTGAAACTGAAACTGTCACTGTACGCTTGTATTATAATTACACTTACACTTTTCAGACAGATATCTTCACATACACAATATACATTACATTTTTAGTCCCAAATTCACTTATGAATTCAAATAACCAAGCACTATGAAAAAAATCTTTCTTCATCAGAAAGTAAAAACTCTGCAAAATAAACTGTTGAAATCACATGGTTAAGAGGATGTGGTACTCATGTACTCTGTTTTACCGGCAGAACATGGTAAATTCTATATTATTAAAATAAATATATCGAATTACGTCTTATAAAGAGATAGTTGCCCTGCGCAATGTAATAATCTACCAGCCTACGCAGTTTTGAGCTCAAATATCAACGGCATCTTAAAAAATTTTGCGAACAAAAATAACCGAAATTTCGTTCGCAAAATTTTTTAGGGTGCCGTTGATATTTGGGCTCAAAACTGCGCAAGCTGGTAGATTATTACATTGCACAGGACAACTATCTCTTTATAAGACGTAATTCGATATATTTATTTTAATAATATAGAATTTACCGAGTTCTGCCGGTAAAACAGAGTGCATGAGTACCACACCCCCTTATGTATCTTGGCTTATTTGAGATTTTGAGTGGTCAGCTGTGCAACTCTGTTGACACTGTGGTATTATAGTTTGATTCCATGGTATAGAAAAGTGAGTATTAATAATATAGTAACTTACTGTCAAATTTCGGTAATGGAATGGTCACTTTACTAGAACAGAAGTGCAAAATTGTCACAACTCAAAAGACGATTCCACTGTATTTTAAATTCCAGAATATGATTGATATTATTTTTATAATAAACCCTGTATGTAAATTTAATTATTCTTTTTAAAATTCTTATACTAATAAGTCTTAAATAAAGTTTTTTGATATTTTAAAACACATACAAGTAAACGTGTTTCTATATTATATGTATAAGTAAGGTAGACGAAAAACTGGAAGTGTCATAAGAGCTGAAGTAGCCTAACCAGATATCTTAAGGACATGGGAAACAGCACATAAAAAAATTCAGTTCTCGATATCGTTTAAACGAGATAATTTTTTTATATGAAATCTTTCGATTTGAGTAGAGCAATGAAATGGCTTTCGATTAAGAGTGATACGTTATAGTAAAAACTAACGCAATATACTTATAAAAGCGCGTTGAATTTTTCGTACACCCATTTCAATGTATATGTAGCACGGGTCGCTCCTTTAGGCTTCTTCTATACTTGCCTTCGGAGCGCTCCCGCGCTCCTTGATATGTGTACATTTTTTCTTAATATTATTTGTGTAGAACTTAGCAGTGCTATAAAAGGTGTAGGGGCTTTGTGTAGACACTAAATGTGCTCAATATCACTAGTATCAGTAAAGTGACACACATACCCTGGTAGAAAATTAATCATAAGTTGGCCAGAATATGGCTAAGCCATATTCTGGTTAAGCATATTCTGGCCAACTTATGGTTAATTTTCTACCAGGGTAGTGTGTGTAATAGTATATTGTGTGCGAAGGGCGTAAAGTGGGTTTTTTAGACCGAGTCTGGGGTTGCAGTACGAGTCAAAGGTGAGCTAGCACGAGCCGAAGGCGAGTGCGTTTGCGAACCGAAGACGAGTACTGCAACCACACGAAGTCAAAAAACCCACTTAGCCCTTGGTGCACACCATATTTTTTGTACCGTAAGTATAGATTTTTGCGTTTTTTCAAAATATCGATGATTTTCTTAAACAATCTTGAAAACTCCGTTCAAAAACGACAGCGGATGCTTGTTGATTTTTTACTTGCAGTAGCGGGCGCTTTTCGATTTTTACCGCCCGCTACTGCGAGCAGCGGGCGCTTTTCAGTTTTTACCGCCTGCTGGTCGACAAACGGTCGCTTTCCAGTTTTTACCGCCCGCTACTGCGAGCAGCGGGCGCTTTTCGATTTTTACCGCCCGCTACTGCGAGCAACGGGCGCTTTTCGACTTTTACCACCCGCTACGGCGAGCAGCGGGCGCTTTTCAGTTTTTACCGCCCGCTGGTCGACAAACGGTCGCTTTCGGCTCTCTTAATAGGTTCAAAAAACGCGAAAATCGTGCTTGCGATACAAAAAGCTATTTACGCATTTTACGCACCGAAAATAATGTGTAAAGTAGGCACTATGTAGAGACTATCAAAAAACCATATTCGCAACGCGCGTGTAGGATTTACGCACTCGTGTATTCAATCGCTTCCGGTGTGTAAAGTCGTACTATACACACTTGTTCCGGAAACTATTATTAATTTTATGGAATTCACACTGCTCAGAGAATAAATGGAATTTATGTATTTTGTTGAATGTGTGGCCCTAAAATGAAACATAATTGGACCCTTTGTAGTGAAAACTAGACAACAAAATATGAACGAATTTCTTTAAAAGAATACAAATGCAGTTTTTATTTACACTATCATAAAAACTAATAAATTATGGTCTTTTTATTTACACCGGGATTGCACTTTTGTATCCGTATAAAGTTCAGTTGTGAGGTTAAGCACAGTTTACTGTACAACACGGGCGCTGTGGCGGACGTTGCTATCCAGCGAGCCACAAAAATCTCGCAGCCAAACAGAGCCCGCGTTAGTCTAGCAACGGCCACAAAAGTCGCTCTTTCCGGAGCGAAATCAAGCCGGGAACTATACGTACTGTCGACTGGGGGATGAAGAAAACTTTTATTTCTCCATCTGATTCTGTCTCTCTCTCACTTGTTGTCACAACAGCACTACCTACTAGTCATTTTCTGACTAAAGAAACTGATCAGTTTTAATACCTTTAAAATGCTCAAAAACAAGCTTGGGCTTGTCTTCGAAAACCTCATTCTATTTTTTCAATCTATTAAATGGCCGAATAATAGGGGAAAAGGCATTTCATCGAGAGCTAGAAACTGGACAAGAGAAATTACCATTTATAACAAGTTTCTAATATAAATAGCCAGTTGTTAGTATAAAATGTTTTTTGATTTTCACCAGGGCAATAGTATCTAGTAGTGTAAGTATCTAGATTAAATGCTATGTAAATAAGTTTACCTTATATATTTAATACTTGATACACATCAAAAGTTCCTAAGATAGTAAAATAATTTCAAAATATCTATCGTAATTCTAACGTTCTAAAACTTATAAAAATTAGTCCACTACTTAAAGACATAAATTATCATAATCAAATTATGATCAAACATTTACAAAACAGAGTTCGTAGAACGCCAGCCAACACCTAGACCCACCGCATCGCCGCAACCTCACCAACCGCTGATCCGACAAAAAACCGTCATACCTCCGTACACCGGCGTCCCAATAAAACCGACAAAAGACTTCTTAATCTGATCCGCGCATAATAACCAGTCGATAATAAATGCGCACGAGCTGCCGAGTACGTGAATAGCCGCGCGACTCCTGGACTTTACGATTACTGGCGAGGGCGTTGCCGGGTTAATGAAAAGAAGGGATTCTTTTGGTGTCGTTTTGGCGAGGCTTATCGAGTGAGGATTATCTCAGAGCACAGGGATTTTAGCGGGGATGGTGGTTGGTAATGGATGTCTTTAATTTTCGTAGGTTGATAAGAAGTGATCGGGTTTTGTGTGAACAAATCTGCTAAAGAGAAACATTATGTATGGAGAAAGTGTACTATCAGCCTTGCATATTTTATTCAAATCGAACGAATTTCACCACGACCAAACAATGAAAATGAACTTCCTTATAAGGAAAGCATTCTGCAGCGCATGAAAAACGCGCGTCGGGAAATCCGAAGCTCTCTTGCATTCGCGCGCGCGCAAAAGTCATCGCTCTTCTCTCTCTCTACTCCGGTCTGAAACGTGAAGCAACCTCCTTCGCGTCCGAAGTTCCGCCCGTAAATCAAAAGGAGCTTAAACTCGCGCTCGCGTTTAAAGATGCAATTACGCGCGAGTGTATAGGTGAGCGCAAAAAGCCGGAGAGACGAAGAAGAAGAAGAAGCAGCAGCAGCGTAGTGTCTCGCTCTATTGGGTTTTCGATTTTTGCCGACGACGCGCAAATTGAAAAGCTCTAGCGTTATTGAATAGCACGCGTGAGGTGAAAGTGCCAGGGAAACAGTTTACGCTCAAGTGCGGTATTTTGATTTTGTTTGCGTTCTATTTATAGAATTGATTGTTTGCGCAGGCGAAGAAGTTTTTGAGCGAAGATAGAGAAAGAGAGAGGGAGGTAAATGGGTTAGAAAGGTGTGATACTGTGCGTCTGGACAAAGTTAGGTGAGGGAATCTCAGTTTTCTGTATAAGTGGTAGAGTTTTGAAAAATATACTTGAAGCTGTTTGCTTTGCACTTAATTTTAGGTTGTTAACTAAAAATATGTTTATAATTTTTTATTTGCATACCATATCGAAATAATAATATTGTCTCTATCCTCTTAATCCTTCAAGATGACAAAGAACGAGTAAAACGTTCCAATAACGGACGGCAACGACCAACCAACTATACCGAAAAAAAAATCTAATCTCTCGACTCCGCGCTGCACTTGCAGCGCCGCGCATTGTTGACGCTACCATGAAAGCCTTAATTATGCCAGTCCCGAGCTATGCAAATAATTAATTTGAATTACGCGCTCTCCGACTATCAACCATACACACACACGCACACATACGTACGTACTATACTCATTTATACAAACTCCGTGCGGTGGCGGGACGTTTGAATGGGCCTCTACCCGGGGAATATCAAAGCGCGCGCGCGCTCGCAGTCCAACAAAAAACCGCTTATGTATATATATATATACCGCCGCGCGCGCTGCGTGAGAGGAGGGAAACGAGAGACTTTCGCGGCCGCGCTGATATTTCTTATTCGCGGCAAACGCAGAAAGCGTTTTTTTGCCGGGCGTTTTTAGTATGGTTAATTATACGGGGCTTCGACGGTTTTCGAGGCTCTCGATATAATTACGCTTTTCAGCGCGGGAAACGCGAAGACAAAGATTTATTACGATTGTGCGGAAAAGGTGTACGCGATTTAGATTATAAGGTATAAATGCGAGCGGGGATTTTTTAAATTTCGTAAACGAAAACGATTGTACGGTGGAGAGAGAGAGAGAGAGAGTTAGAGTGAGAGAGAGAGAGAGAGAGAGACGAGTTCTTGTGCAGGTTTCTTGCGTGAACGGGGAATGATATGTTTGTTTTTCTGGTAGCTAAAGTGCTTTTGGTGGAGATTGTACGGTATAAAGACAATTTTATGGGGTTTCGTAAGGTTGCGGGTAACATGTTATTGTTTACTTATTAGAAAGGTAATTTTTGTAGTTACTTAAAATTTTATCGTGTAATATCAAACAACAGAGGCGATAAAATTAATTGCTTGTAAGTGTATATTTAGTAAATGATGTAACAGTTTATTTAAAGGTATGTAATGATTAATTTTGACTTTCAAAATTGGAAATGACGATTATTCGAATGCCATATATAAATTTTTAAATCAATGAAAAGCCAATAAATAACAAGGGTAATCTAATTGATGATATTTCCTAGTCACCACTATTTGAATGCATAAACTTTTTAGCATTATTGTACAAAACATTTAACTATCCACTAAACCGCAAGTGATAAATACTCATTTAAAGTAATTATTGAGAACCTTCCCACTCGAGCAGAAGCTCGCTTGCACAATTAACGCCACTGATTTGCATTGAAGATCAAGATAAAAATCATCGCGATCCCGACATTTCCAACGGCGACACCTCATCGCGCCGGTGAATAACGAGCAAAAAGTAGGTGCTAATTAAAAACGCTCAGGGCGAAGATCGCAATCAGAGCTAAGCCAATTATTCATTTGGAATCCGGGCGCGCGCACATAGGCACACAAAGGCGCGGCGAACGGGCTAAGAAAAGACTCGAAGAGGAGAAGAAGGAGGAGAGAAAGAGTAAGGAAAAAAAAAACACGGAGCGTGATTGCGATTTCCGGACTCGTTAGGCTTGATTCCGTAGTTTTGCTAGGTGAATTGCGGCGCCGAAGAAGCTCGTAAAAAGGCGCGAGGAATCCGCGAGATGATTAGAAAAGCCGATTATATTGTATTTTTCGTATTAATTAATGCAAATGGTGCACGAGTAGGTGAGAATGCGCAGCGGAAGAGAAAGAAACTAATTAGCGATATGGTTTCAGACGTTGATAATTGAAGAAAAATTCTAACAATTATTTCATCGTGTTCACGTTACTATATAAGAGGACATTGATTTTACATAGTGATAAAATAATTCAAATTCTATTAATTATATTCTCACGGTTATTCTCTTTAGTAAAAAAGGAGATTAAGAAAAATTCACCATTTTCAAACAAACTCCTTTCTCCAATCGTCTACAATACCTTCTCACTAACACCCAACTCCCTCTCTATCCCTCTCTATCCCTCTTTCACTCTTCTCTCGCTAATCCCGGCGATACTTCGCGCCCCGCGCGCCCACGCGGGTGGTCCGTCGCGCTCGGCGCTATCGGCGCGATGATAAATAGAGCGATTACCGCTGAGAAATAGTGTTATGTGTGTGTATACATACGCACTCGCGAGTGCGGGTTACTATATGCTTGCCACGGTGGCGGTCTCCGCCGCCCACACATGCGCTGCTGCCTGCTACTACTGCGCCTACGCGAGGTAAGGTAAAGGACCAAGAAGATGGACACTTATGACTCTAAAAATTTTCAACGATTTATTTCTCAATAAAAATCATTGGCCTAGGTAAAAATTTCGGTATATGTATGAGCGGAATACATTTTTGTAGCGAATAAGACAAAATATTGTTAATAAATGATTAAAATACAAAATTTAAATCGGCTTTAAGTAATGGTTCAATTGTCGGAGAAGATGGACAGGTGATTTTGCTTCCTCCTAGCGGAAGCTTTGTAATAGTAAAATTTTAAGTTCCGTTAAATCGCTCTAGAAACACGAACAGAGGTGATAGAAGTTCGTATCACATCATTTTAGAAAATGTGTGTGTGTGTGTGTGTGTGTGTGTGTGTGTGTGTGTGTGTGTGTGTGTGTGTGTGTGTGTGTGTGTGTGTGTGTGTGTGTGTGTGTGTGTGTGTGTGTGTGTGTGTGTGTGTGTGTGTGTGTGTGTACGTATACCGTTCTATCTCATCTATTCGATCGATTTTAACCGGACAGGCCTTATTATTTTTTTTTTTCTTGTGTGAATGAGGGAAGGAAATCCTCTTTTCGATTCGCCGATGTGTTTTTATTTTATTTCGAATTTTCGATTTTCGTAAAATTCATTTTTGCATTTTTTTAATGATAACATTGAGATATTTGAATCGGACAGATAGCATTCGAAAGAGCATAAAAAACCTATATTTTCAAAAAAAATTACTTATATTAAAAGTAATATAAGTCATTTTTTTTAATTATTACTTTATTAAATTACTTATTATTCTTTTTTTATTAACAAAAACTTTTTTTTTAAAGCTTATAGCTCCAAAAATAAACGGTGTATTTAAAAAAAAAAAAAATCATGATAATGCAGAATATAGATAGCTATAATTTGTAAAAATTTGAATCCATTCTGTGGACTAGTTTTTGAAAAAAAAAATTAAAAAATTTAAAAATGCGTTTTGCATGAAGCACGTTTACTTTAGTAAAATTGACTTAATCGCTTTTAAATTCCTTGTAGAGGTAGATTTTGGATAGCTCTCAGCTAAGTTTTTTAGGCTAAATGATTGGTCAATAAATTTCAGAGATATTTGAGGTTAAAATTTTCTTAACCTTTTTTTCAAATCGTAATTTCTTGAGAACGGTTCGACGAATCAGCTCCAAATTTATAGATAATTTTCTGTATGATATAGATAATGTATTGCGAATTTTCATCAAGATCGTTCGATTACTTTTTGAGATATTTGATATTTAATATTTTCGTATTTTGCAAAGTCATTTTCTTTGTCGATGATAACTAGAGAAAAAAAAATTGTTTAATCATATTGAAATATTGTGGAGATGTAGAGTTTTTATGTTTATTGTATAAGTCCTTTAGGTAAAAAAATTGTCTCATAATTTTTAGAGATATAAGGTTAATTTTTTTTTTACGTATTTTTCAAAATCGTAATTTCTCAATGACGACTTAATGTATCAGTTTGAAATTTATAGACTATTTTGTATGCGATGTAGGCAATATACCTATGTAAAATTTCATTCACATTATATGGTTAGTTTTTGAGATATTTGATATTTTAAAATTTTGGTATTTCTGGAAATGACTTTCTATGTCGCACAATAACTAGAGTAAAATTTAATTACTTTGAAATTTGATGGAGATGTAGATTTGATGGAGGTGTAGAGTTTGTATATTATTTATGACATGAATTGTGAGGGTAAAAGAATTAGTTTATAAATTTCAGAGATATTTGAGGTTAAAGCTTTTAAAACTGTTTTAGCCCTCCTTTCAAATCGTAATTTTTCGGGAACGCTTTTATCTATATGTCATTAGAAAATGGAAATGGCGCGCAATACGCACGCATGTTGTTTACTTGCTTTTGTTTTTTATCGAGGTTAATTAACAGCGAGCTCTGCAGAAACATGAAATTAGTCAGATACGCTGGCCAATTTAAAGGATCCAACTACTGCTATCACCAAATTCATATGGAAAGCACAGATGGACAGCACCATAGGCTCTCACCATAACCTCAATATTTGGTAATTCTCTTACTTTTTTCTTTTTATAAGTCACAGATCGACTTCAAATTAGCTTCATAAGAAAGTTCATAAAAAAAAAAACATTAGAAAACAATGTTTCGTCATTTTTTATTTTATATATGATTTTTGTCACTATCCATCTATTGCTTCAATTTTTCAAAGTGTCCATTTTTTGGGTCTTTTAACTTAGTTGAACGAGTGAGTTTATCGAGTTTAAGGGGTTTGTGATGGCGAGTGAGTGAGAAAGAGAGTGAAAGAAAGAAGGGTTAGTGGGTGAGTAGTGGAAGGTTTGAGATAAATTGTTGAAACCGGGAGGAGGGGGGGATTTGTGGAATGTACGGGTTGTAGGTAACAGTTTGATTTTGTGATTGTATATATAGTTTTTAATGGTATATATATAATAATTAGATTTGATATTGTTCAGAGTTCATCAGTAGAGCATATAATTAAAACGTCAATTTCGAATTTTGTTTGAGAAAGTTATTTCGTGAACAGCGTTAAAATATTTGAAATATCTCATGTCTTTATAATTAAATCACAATTGTTGGCAATTATCATTGAAAACCATAAATAAAATATTACGAATTACCTTTATTAAACGAAAAAGTTTTTTTATCTCCAAGTTATCTCGAAACAACTGTACATCTCACCTTCCCCGACAAACCCCCTATACGCAAGAGCTGTTCGAATAAAAAATATCGCGATTAATCATCGAAAAAACGTCATTAATATCTCGGTGTATATAATACAAAACGGTGCGAGCGATAAGTCGTTAGCAAACCGGTCGGTCGCATAGCGATCTTGCGCCGCGGCTACCGGCACTCGAAATTGAATTAACCGCGAGAGCCACTTGTTGATGATTCACGTCCGAGTTCGGTGCGCGATTTCTTTTTGGGATTCCGCCCACTATAACGGCTTGTCTTCTTCCTCCCCCCCGAGTGATAACACGTGTATGCGTTGGTACATGAGAGTAATAGATGGACGTGGGAGATAAGGTGGATGACGTCGTAAGGGCGATTAATGAAATGGTTGTCACTGATGATGAGGTATGGGAGCAGGAGGAAGCATGAAGATGTTCTAAATATATATACTTACAGATGTCAAATATGGATTTTCCTAGTTATCTTGTTATCGGGAATTGTTTATACAAGTATATTTTGCAACTATTTAAGTCAATTAAATGTACTATATTTTATACAATACGAGAATTCGCAATATCAGGTGACGCTCTTTGGATGCATAATATTTAAATACTCTCCGTTCAAGTGTAAGTTTAAGATAATACCACGACAAAGTGCAAACCAAAACGGTAGTCTGCATTGTCCTTTTTTTCGAGAGCTGCTGGACGTATCATTTTTTATCCGCTCCTCGACTACCGCTTCCAGACCTTATCTTGTTTAAGGCTTCTTACGACTTTCTTTCTCCTCGACCCGAATATTCCCGTCGATTTGCATTGTTTATAAGACTGTTGCTTTTGTCAGGGCGGAAACGAAGGCTTACTTGCCCTCTTTTATCAATGATCGCAAATTTCGAGATTTAACGAATTAAAAATGACAATGGTTAATTTTAAAAATACTTCCTGTTGCCATTGTAAGAGCGAAAATTATGTGCTGTTTTTAAATAGCTTGTTAAAATTTCTCTTACTGTATACGAATTTTGTATAATTAAAAACTCTTATTTTACTTATTATCTTAAAAATTATTGATACAATTGCTTTTATTATTAACTCTTATTTGTTACAATAAACAATAAATGAAGATTTGGAAATAATTTCAATAAGGATAAAAATCGCACGCGTTAAAAATAAATTTTTATTTTCCATAAAGTACTTAATTTATTTTTTGCCAAACTTACTTTATTCACACTGCACCCTCCGAGAGCGTTAAGTAACTTTCGTCACTAGTGCCACTTTCGTTCGTATATAATTCGAGCGATACGGCGCGCGACGACGTATTAAGGTAATTTTGCGGCCTACACTTTTACCAACAAAAATGCGCGTATGCGCGTAAAACGGGTATACATATACTGCAACGAGTGCGCACGTGCACCGACAAACAAGCCTGACCCTTTTATACTTTGCAATTACAGAAATTACGCCTGGCTATAATTGCCGGTAAGTTTATTGCGAGCGAATGAGCGTGTAAGAGTTGAAAATTGTGAATTCGAAAAGATGAAGCTCATCGTCATTTCGTGCCCCCATATTGTGCTTAATGATTTTCTGCAAATATGGTAGGTCAGCGGGAATCGGTAGCAGATGCTATTGTGGACTTTTTAATTTAGCAAGAACTTACATGAACTTATCATTACTCGTTAAGATATAAAATTACTTAAAAATATAATAATTTCTCATGAAGAAGAAAAGAAAAAGGTTTTCAAATAATTATAAACGTTTTTCTCGGGATCATACGACAACCTAACACTTTCCACCCGACCAACCACTTAATTCATTCCGAAACATCATCTTCCAATCCTCGCTTGTATATAGTATACCCTCGTCCCGGCGCGTATGATAAACATGCGACGGTGGCTCACGCCACGGCCAATCCTTGCTCGCTGCAACAAATGCGATTGCATGGTGCTTCCCTCATTACGGGCTGCGCGCGCACCCCTCGGAATTGGAACTAATTTACCAGCGAGCGTCTCTCTCTCTCTTCCTTCACGGCGTTTAAAACCTATAAACCAGCCGAGCACGCGCGCGTGCAAGGCGATTTGTCTCCGCGACGATCCGAGTTATTATCGCGCGCGCGCGCGAGCGCGTGCAAATGTAATAACTTTATAATATATACTGCGGGCGCGCAACGGTGAAAGAACTGTTCACGCAAGGCGCTGGCTTGATCCTGTATAGATTACGAGAGGGGGTATTGGTGATGCAGGGAATCGTGCGGCGAGGATCAGGTGCGGATGAGATATTGGGAATTTGAAGGCGCGTGATGCATGCGAGTGGTTTGTTTTGATTTTAGGGATCAAAGCATGTGATGTAGTTTTGATGAAAAAGACGTTGGAAAGATAGTTTAATTGTGAAAATATCGCATTAGTTGTCAGTATGCGGTAGTACTGTTTTAAATTATAGGTAATACTGCAACAAAGTAAATCAATTGCAATAAATTTTAAGTTCGACTTCTGTAAAACATGTAGGAAAAAGAAATAATTCTAAGAACTATTTGCTAATTCATTTACGATTTAAACTGAAATTCGAATCAGTATGCAAAGGTTTAGCAATATATCATTTGCTCGTGTAATTTCTCAACACATTGTCATTACAGCTCAGTAACCGTATAACGTTATTCTAAATTAGATCTCCTCTTAAGACTTATAGCTGCAGTCACCGCAACCATAGCAAATAGACAATACTGTGCTGTAATTGCCCATAAAAAGCCGCAGAAGCATTTGCGTATCCGTATCCATTTCAATTAATTGTCGTGTACAAAGATTGCTGACATTCTATGTAACGTTGGAAATACTTTTTTGCCTATATATTATAACAATCAAGCATTAAACTACAAAGCTACTAAATTGAGTTCGCATTTTTTTCGAATCATAGTCACTTGCAATTATAAATTCCTTCAATATAATACCAACTAGCTCATTATCCATCATATCATCCTATAACCGAGTTCAAAAAAATCGACAAACCTATATAGTTCAGAATTAAAATAATAAAATTGTATGCACGGTTTTAACGAAAATTTTTTATTGCAAGGTGTACTTAACCCTTTAGTGCCCAAGGTATGTCCCCGCAAGAAAAACATTTTTTTCATTTTATCTTATTAAAAAATGAGTTAAATATGAATGCCCAATGGTTAAATTGAAGCAAAAAATGTGTGGGAATATCCCGTGTAAAAATTGAAAATATGGGCAATATATTGGATATATATAGGATATATATGTTAGCAAGATATTGGAAATATATTGGCTGTGCAATTACCAAAATGTTGGTAATATAGCGGCGATTGTACATCCTCCAATATATTGCTAATATATTGGTAATGTAAAATGTGTATAAATAATTACAAAACATTACCAATATAGCCGGAATATAGTGTCGCTACTTCAATAAGTTATTCTTATATTTTATAAATCAAAATTATTTCACGCAAATATTGCGGAAACTTTTGAGTCGTTATTGCATAAGAGGGGATAACAAAGACAAGGCAAGCCTTGCACTTCGAACACTTCGTAAAGAGTCATTCAAACGAATGAATTACACGGCTTATATACTCTCGGCCTTCCAATGCGTTTAAAGAAGTTACTACAGACGCGCCGCATAGCGGCAGCAAACGCGGGAACTTATGATGGGCAGCGCTCACCGCCACTTGCCGCTATTAGTCCGGGCTCTGGTGATACTTGAGCATAAATTTTTAGCTCACCTCAGTAACTTGGAGTTTTCTGATGTTTTTCGGTTCGCTAAATCAAAATTTGTTGGTTACGAAGCTCGAAACCCGTTAGTTTTTTTGTTATAAACAAATTAATGAGTTGCAATAAACAAAACATTGTTTTTTGCAATTAAACAAAATTTCGTTACGTTTTCTAGGTATTTTTGAATCGAAAGTGTTCTTAGAAGTTTTTTCGTAAAACGCATACTTTTTGAGTTAAAAATGATTGAATTTTCATATTTCATGAGAATGGACGGGAGTAAAAGCTCAAACAATCGTATTTTGTGAAAACTTTATCAATTTTTAACTCAAAAAGTATGCGTTTTACGAAAAAACTTCTATGAACACTTTCGATTCAAAAATACGTAGAAAACGTAATGCAATTTTTTTTTAATTGCAGAAAACGATTTTTCGTTTATTGCAAATCAGTAATTTGTTTATAACAAAAAAACTGATGGGTTTAGAACTTCGTAATCAACAAATTTCGATTCATTGCACTGAAAAACATCAGAATACCCCAAGTTACTGAGGGAAGCTGACAATTTATGCTCAAATGTCACCAGCGCCCGGACTATATGTGGCGAAAGTACTAACCAGTACTAACTTCTTTAAGGTAATGTGTACTTACCGACAAATTTTAGAATGTATATTTCTTTTGCAAATAATAATAGAATTACTAACAAAAAAAATTGAGTATAGTATTTACATATACGGAGCGCCTGAAAGAGCTATTTTTCCAAAAATTTACTCAGAATTTATTTAATTAAATAAAAGCCGCAATGCCGATAAGTAGGGATCTGTATACTTCGAATTTTGCCAGTTTTAAAAAGTGTTTATCTCATGGAAATGCTGATAGAATCGCACAAAAAAAATCTGAGCATAGTATTTACATACACCGAGCGCCTGAAAGAATTGCTTTTCCAAATAAACGTTCGAATGTTTATTAATTAAATAATGAAATTGGGTTGATTTTGAGGTTCACATCGCCTTTAAACGCATTGGAAGGCCGAGAGTATGTACACCAACTATTAGAGAATAAAAGAGGGAATGGGTTTTTACTCCTAGCGAGGTTTTTCTCCATTCTACACTCCACTTAGTAGTTCAGCCATACAACCGTTCTTGCTCTATAACTTCTGATAGTGTGGAAATGCCTTTCCAGGGCAACGCACAACTTCCTCTATTATGATTTCCTTCTTCAAGGAGAGGTAACTGGAATCGCCCAGATTTATTTCTACGTAAGTGGCTCCTGGACGGTGATCCGGGCAGGCTGTATCTCACTGGTAGGGGGCGACGGAGGGGGCCCCCACCATCCCTTCTTTCTTCTATAAAGGAGGGGGTCCACTTTATCTTAATATTTTTTATCAGAATATTCAAATAATCGAAAATTAAAATTTCAGATTCAAAAGATGTAGAACATTCAAAACGACGAAATTTAAAATATTTGTATCTTTTGCATTATTAATAAATTATTGCATAACATTGATGTTTTTCTGTATGATAAATAACATCAATTGAAGAAATACACATATTTCAATTTTCGACGTTTTGATCCTTCTACAACTTTTCAACCGAAATTTTGAATTTTCGATTATTTGAATACTCTGATAAAAAATATACCATTTCGATCATATACCCTTTATACTTTATTACTTTTCGTGGATTTGAACATTCTAATTATATGTTTAAGTTAAAACAGACTTGTGCAAAGAGTGTAATTTGAAGCACAATTCGGTAATTTACTGCAAATTCAAAGTGAACGTCGACTAAGCAAAAGAATAACTAGCTCGCGATGCACTCGTTATGACATCGCGATGTTATCGGCTTTCCTTCGTACGAAACACTACTTAAGAATTAGGTTTTAATAAATATTTACATAATTAAATTTTTTTTTTAGTTGGGAATTCAAAGGAAGAGTTGTAAATAAAAGCGGAGTTATAACCTATAAAAATGCTTTGGCAACCAATTTCCCGAAAGACGAAGTATTGAAACCAACTCTTGCAAGAATAGAATCTGTTGTAAATAATTGTTACGAGACTGTTATGAAGCACATTATCGATTTATCAGACGAAATTAGATAATATGTTTTGAAGATACTGTTACATCGGGTTTTCTAGCAATAACCACAACTGGTGTGTTTCTTAAGGAAATGTTCGCTTGGTTTTGGGCCTAGAAACCTAATTCTATGAAGAAAGCTATTTTCCAAGCGAACAGTGGTCCAGGGTGACCAGCTATAAGTACACAAGCAATCGCCTGCTTGACCCAATTACGAATAGTCAGGAGTGCTGGCGACTCGTGATACAGCAGATAATAGAGCGCGCGCATTGAATGACGCGCATAGAGAGGCGTCTTCGGGACACTTTGGGATCTCAAAGACGTATGATAGATTAGCGCGTGAGTACTATTGCGAGTATGATAGAGCAGCGATCACGATTCTCGTGTTCCAGAAATGTATTAGTCTAAAAATACGAACCACCCATATTGGTTGAAGTAACACTTATAACAAATTCAAGTTGGTATTAATGTGAGTTACGGTAAAATAATAACAAACTCAAGTTCTCTGCACAGTCTGGCTTACATTTGTATATCAAGCGTCTGATTTTCTATTGTGAGTGCCACATACTGATAGCCGGGTAGCGGTCATCTTTTGACCTAAGTTACAATGGAATCTACGCTATCTTTATTATCTGTAGAATCTATTCCAAACGATTTGCAACGAGCACAATTGCAAAATCGCGCATAAAATAAAACGCTCCCACCGGCATTACTCAGAACCAAAATGCTTTCAAAGAGCCTCCGTGCAGCGGCCGCAGTCACCGCAAGCTTTTCAAATAGACAATACAGCCGTGTAATTATCCATAAAAAGCTGCGCGAAACGACGACGGCGGCATCCGCGCGTACAAATTTCAATTAAGTGGCCCGTACAGAAAGGATACGTATACACACACACATACACATACGGTCTCACGTGACTCCGCTTTATTATAATGTCGCGCGCTCCTTCGTTCCCGTTAATCCTTCTGCGCGTGGACGAGGGAGAGCACTTAAACGAGAGTTATACGACGCGCCGCGTTACTTATAAGGAAAAACGCGCGTACGCGCGGTAGTCGCACGCTCGCACAAGATGCATCGCCGTATCCGCCAGAATGCCCCTAAAAATTGATTTCTTTTCGTCGACCAGCGGAGAAGAAGAAGAAGAATGATCGAGAAGGATTTATCTACTCTGACGTACAGGTTCTACCCGATACGTACAGCGAGAAATCAATTAGTCGGTCACGTGGTATCTTGAATAATTATACCACGATCGGCGCGAAAAACGCACAGCATATACGTACAAGAAAGTGTGAGTGATAACCACGGCAGAAACACACACGTGGTTAGGTGTATACATACGCTCGTTCGGCGGGTCACGCTACATTAACTTAAGAGCTCGTCCGGCCTGATTTATGCTCGCACTTTAAATAGGCGGGTCGCGCGCAAACGGCTCTAAGGCTGATTTAACCCGCAAGTGTACACGTGTTTCAGTGCCGCGACAGGATAGAGAAAGAGAGAGGAAGAGTGAGAGAGAGAGATGCGTGTTGCTTGCGTGTCAGGCTTGAACGGCGACAGGTGGATGAGAGGCCGTGTTCAATGATTTTTTTTAGGGTTGATTTTAATGCCAGTTTTTGATTTGGAGACAAATAAGTACAAGGAATTATAGAACTTTTGGGGGAATGTGAAAATAAATAAATGGTAAATATTTAGAGATTGCAAAGATTCTGAGGCTTTTAAAAGCAAAATTTGTTACATTGTGAAGAACATTAGGTGAACCTACTTTTATCGTCTTCGTCAAAGTCATATATATGTTTCAACCTAAAAATTAATTCAAGGCCCGAGCGTGAAACGAGTAGAGCGCCACGTATTCACACTTGTCGCTCGCGGAATTTATCGCGCAGCCGCCGTGGAGCAACGCGAAATTTTGCGCACACGCGCGAATGAATGAATGGAGAGGCGAGCGAGCGAGAGAGCGAAATTCCGCATATAAATTTCTATTGTCGATGGTGATTAACGGCAGACGCGCCCAGCGGTCAGTGGTAAACGGAATAAACTTAATAATTTATGTACCTATTAATTCAGGCCTACGGCGTAATTACCTAGCGGTCGCGCGTGTTATTCACCTCTGGGCTGTGCGAGCGATCCTTTTTAATGCTCCTCTTGCGCGCATCCTTTTTTTTCTCTCTCCAGATGCCAAGCGATTTTCCCCGGCGTAGGAGAGGAGCGAGAATGAATCGATGAACGCGTGCGCGTAAATTCTTTTGCGTTTTATATCGACGCTAACGCGTGTTCGTAAACGTCTGGCGTTTTTCACGATGCGCAGGAGTGCACGCAGAGAGAATATGGAGAAAATTAATAAATTACTTTTGTCAATAAGTCGTATATCTTGCCGATGTTAATGTGAAATATGTATAAGGAATCGATAATATTTATAGCGAATGGGGATTAATAAATATTTCATCGGGTAATTACAGACGTTTAGAATTGTTATTCTAATGAATGCTCTCGAGGCTCGCACTAAATTACACTAATGCAGTTAAAGCGCGATGTTTAATTGCTATGTAATTTTTTTTTCTTCGCAGAAGTGTAAGCAAATCTGAACAGTGTGTTAAATGAACGGGGTTAATGCAATGAAAACGTCAATAAATTATAAACGAAAGTAAAAAAAAATAATGAACGATAAACAACTTTTCCTGATAAAACAAATATTTTGAGTTATTCTATATACAAAACTACCACATATAACATATATGGGATATTTCACATGAAGTCAGCAGCTCAACATTTTAAAATCGCTTAAGCTTGGCGAGTTTACAATTTTTGGTGAAAAAAACATGATCCTAGATTTTTAGACCAACATTTTAATAATTATAAAAGTTATTCTACATGAAAAATTGTTATTTTTTGCAATTTTTGGTGAAAACTCAACTTTTGTCATTTTTTTACTCAAAATCGAAACTTTTTGTATAGCACATTGATTGGAAAAAAGTTTGCATTTTACTTGTAAAAAAAAATAGTGCGTCAGAATATTTTTTGTTCGACAAAATTTTTTCTGATTCTTTATTAAAAATCCTTTAAAACAAGCTCTGGATCGAGATTAGCAAACCCTCTTGAAAAAAGTTATATATTTTTTAAATATCAATAAAAACCAATAATTTGTATTTTTAACAACCGGATGGATTTGAGAACTTAATATTATTCATACATCTCATGTCATGGATCTTGTCACTGAATTTTGTCAAAGCATAAAAAATACATTAAACATCTATTTTCAATAGTATTTTCAACTGAACAGGCTTATAATAACATTTATATTTACTTTCCTGAATTTTCAATGGGATCCGCTTACACTGCTAATACACTCTATTCGCATTCTTCATATCTATTCAAAATTAAATTTAATAAGTAATCTATTATGATGTGTACAAAAGCTGAAGGTAAATTACAATATTGAAGTTCAAATCAAAATAAATATAAAGTAAGTAAATAGTAAAAAAAGTAAATTAATATAGTCATCAAAATTGTCTGTCAACTACCCTAGCTTTTAAACATGTTAATAATAAATTACTTTGTATCTAATTTTGGAGCATGGTTTCAGCGTAAGCTTAAATTTGAATAATTGAATTATATATGTTAATGATTTACAAGATTACACAGTTTTTGAAATTTCATGAAGCGAAGTCTTAATAAGAAAACCATATTTTATTTAACAATGATTGAGTAAGAATTATTTGTCTGTGTATTGGAATATACGATTGCTAAATTGTCTATTATCTACTTTGATTTCGTCTTCTTTATAGTAATTTACCTTCAGCTTTTGTACACATAATAATAGATTACTTATTAAATTTAATTTTGAATACATACCTATGAAGAATGCGAATAGAGTGTATTAGCACACTGATAGAAAGAAATATTTGAGCCAAATTCCTGTGACTTAACAGTTAATTAATACACGAAACTAAAATTATTAAAAATAAATTGATTTTACAAATAAATAAACAAGAATTAATAGTATTCTCAAAGTTTTAATAATCATACTAACATTATCAGTATTTATAATACTTATTTGGTGTTTTAAATGGTTTAATACGAAATAATAACTATTGACTAGATATGCAAATTAAACGTTAAATAAAATATTGACAAACGATGAAAAGTTCATAAAATGTTTTATAAACAGTTGAAGTTTTATTACTTAATTCAATTTGACTTATTTATAAATAATCTCATCATATTTTTAATAATTTTAATTTCCTGTATTAACAGTTAAGTCACAGGAATTTGGCTCAAATATTTCTTTCTATCAGTGGCAGTGTAAGCGGATCCCATTGAAAATTCAGGAAAGTAAATATAAAGGTTATTATAAACCTGTTCAGTTGAAAATACTGTTGAAAATAGATGTTAATGTATTTTTTATACTTTGACAAAATTCAGTGACAAGATCCATGACATGAGATGTATGAATAATATTAAGTTCTCAAATCCATCCGGTTGTCAAAAATAGAAATTATTGGTTTCTATTGATATTTAAAAAATATATAACTTTTTTCAAGAGGGTTTGCCAATCTCGATCTAGGGCTTGTTTTAAAGGATTTTTAATAAAGAATCAGAAAAAACTTTTGTAGAACAAAAGTATTCTGCCACACTATTTTTTTTAGATGAAGGTATACTAAGAAGCAGCCAATCAGAGACTTCCAAAATGGGTCATAAAATAAATATGGCCACATTCTACAAGTAAAATGCAAAATCTTTTCCAATCAATCTGCTATACAAAAAGTTTCAGGATTTAAAAAAATGACAGAAGTTAAGTTTTCACCAAAAATTGCAAAAAATAAGAATCTTTCATGCAGAATAACTTTTGCAATTATTTATGTTTTTTTCACCAAAAACTGTAAACACGCCAAGCCTAAGCGATTTTAAAATTTTGAGCTGCTGACTTTATGTGAAATATCCCATATACATGCAAAAATTTAAAAATCGTTTCTAATATTATGAAAATTATTTTATGCTATACTACTATCTACATTCCACTCAAATCCTCTGTACAAAAGCAACATCCATAACAAAATATATCAAACCCTATTTCCCCCTCTTAAAATTTCGAAACGCTTGCATCACGCAGCAAACACACATACACACACACACTTCGCAACCGTGTGCTCTGCATCGTTCGTTACATCAACCGAACTTTTTTTTCACGAACCCATCCCACCTCGCTACTCGCGCTTGCGCGCTCTTTATCGCCCGTTTCAATTAGACATCCACTCGCTTCTAACTCTCTCTCCTCCTCCTTCTCATTCTAGTAACGCATCCATCTCGTCGGCGGCACGTAGCACGTCCAGGGTAATTAAGCCGCACGTGTGCATAATATACGCGGCGGCGATATCGCAACCGTTAGTCATTCGCGCGGTGGCCGCCTCCTGGGATCGGCTCGATTATTACATGTGGGATAATGGCGTTCCGATGGGCAGCAGCAGCCGCCGTCGCGGCACAATCGCATTGTAAATTGCGCGAGCCGCGCGCGTCAGGCACCTGTTTTCGTAATTACCGGTAGATAAAGGCGAAGTGCGAGGAAAGAGTTTTTCTGTAGAGCTGTGTGTGCGCGTGTATAATGATTTTGCGTGCGAGGATAGTGTGAGTGTGGAGAAAAATCGGTAATTGATATTCATAGGTGGGGGAGTGAGGTGGCGATTATGGTGGTAGAAGAGAGTCTCGGATGGTGTATAGGGAGAGAGAGGAGGATGCTCGGTGTGATGTGATGGAAGACGCGGTGACGTTGATTAGATGAATTATTGGATATTTTTATTTTCAAGAGGAATTTATGCAGGATTGTATATAAAAGCAATTTTCTTTGAAAATAGCTTGAATTTTGTTGAATACTATACAAAACTGTAATAATACATTGTAATATACCTATAAAATTCATAAGTTCCTTACATTTTTCTTAAAATTGTTGTAATTGGCGTTGCATCATTATTATTTTAACCCAAAATAGTACAATTTTATTTCTTACCTTTTGATTTGACAATAAATGATTTGAACCTAGACCACATACCATTGGATCAAACTCACCTCTACCCCTACACTCGAAACCCACAATTAATTTTCAACCAGCCTTACACCAAAACTCCAATAACCCCGAACCATATAAAGAACTCTCCTCTCTTTCTCTCTTCCTGTATCCCGCGCGTACGGGCACACGCCCACGCGCCTCTGTCTGCCCACGACTTTTCTCCGCACTTTTTCCCGGCCGACTCGGCTAAATGGAAGAACGCTGTCCGCGTCGCGCGTACACGGGGGCAGAGAAAGAAGGTCCGGCCCGCGCTGCCGCTGCTGCTGCCGGCGTTATCTTCGCGGGAGTGTACACCCGAACGCGTTTATTCGCTCTTTCTCTGGTGTGGCTCTGACAATGGGGAAATTAATGAGTGGCTCGTGGTATAGGGTGATCGCGGAGGTTAGAGAATGTTGTGTAGATTAGTTGGTTTTTGTGATTCTGAACTTACTCATATCGCTAAATTAAATTCAGTGAAAAATCACTATTTTAGAGTGTAAAGTCGAGCACTGTCGAAATAACGCATATGCACTCCGAAATAGTGTTTATACACTGATTTATCAGGGTATCACTATGTATTACTGATAATTCAGTGCATATGCACTATTTCGACAGTGCCCGACTTTACACTACAAAATAGTGATTTTTCACTGAATTTAATTTAGGGAGATAGGCTTACAGCAATTTCACTGAAATACCTATTACAGGTGTATAATTCAATGTGAATTGATAAACATTTGATTATCTGTTGATTCTTCAGTATACGAAAAAATATGGCTTAATAACCTTACACCGGTATACACACCGATACACAACATCGTTTCACATGAGATAAAACCAACACTGCAAACTAATACACCATCATCTCAAACAGCCGTACCATCTCGAAACTCCCAATAAAAAAAAAACAAACCACGCAATTCAATACCCGATCTCCCAACGCAACCAATTTTCCTCTTTCCTCGTCCCTCCTTGCTCTTCTTTTCACCCATCGCGCCCGGCTCATGCGCAAAGGCCCATTAAAGAATCTCTTGCCAACTGCCTCTCTCGTAATAGCCGCATACGTGTGTACGTGTATGTGCGCGACCTCCGGGGGCCTACCATGGACTGTTTGTTTCCGATTAACCGTAATCGGACTCGGAATTCAATGCCTTGCGCTTGCGCATACACACACACACAAGTGTCTCCACTGTGGCGCGAGTTGCGTATACGCGACAAAAAGGAGCGCGCGCGGCATTAGTCGTTTCTTTCGTTGCTGGCGAGTGAGAGAGAGATAACATCGGGAGGTTTGCGCCAAGTGGTACCGGTGGTCTTTTGAATATTTTTTTTGCTTGCGTATTACAGGTGGTGTGTGTGTGTGTGTGGGTATGTGTAAGCAGTACGTTGTCAAAGTTGTTTTATCGCAGCGGGCTGGAGGAGGTTCGACAGCTGTTTAGTGTGGCGAATGTGGGTTTAGTAAATGGTAGGAGCGTTTGATTCGTGAATTGAAAAACGAATTTGTACTAATTTCTTTTGAATTCCATACAACATTAAAAAATATGAATAAGTTGTTTTTATGATTTTTCATGAAATCCTGCCACGGTACATAACATCCTTTAAAAATGTTATCATCTGATATCGCACTTATAAATTAAAAATCTCTTCTCCACTAATACTTTCATCGCATAAATAACCATACACCCTCATATGCAAAACCTTGAGCACGCCGACACCCGTACACGCGAGAAATGCCCAAACTTCTGTCTGTTGTCTCGGCCAAGGCCCGTACACACGCGCATAAACTTCTTTGCCGAACTTCGCAAAAAAGAAAGTATACATTATCTTCGACTTTCGCACACACACACACACAAGCGCGCGCGTAAAAGGCGCTTCGCGCAGGATCCATGATATATTGCTCGCGAGGGTGCAATTACGCTGCCGCGAATAAGGACACATTCGCTCCGCGTGCCTCGCTCCCGATGCATTTTTATGTGCATAAGCGGTCGCTTCACCCGCGAGATGAGGTACGGGCGCGGATAATGGATTCTCCGTAAGTTGTTAATTTCGGAAATTAATTTTTTATTATGCGCGTAAGTAAATTTTAGGGTGGTGGTATATGTATCGTGTGGGTTTTTTTTTTCTTTGGGTGATGGAGATGTACCGGAAGTTTCATATAAATTAGATAGAGTCGCTGTTATTCGTATACTTACGATGGGGATTTGTACCGATTATAGATGGTTATAAGGCTTACCTGAAACAAAACATTAAAAAACCATTGTTAATTATATAATCCAAAAATATGTGTGTGTGACGCGTTTGGATTATAGATTATACGAAATAATATGTAAAAACTTAAAATTAAAATAATTCTAATGTGTAAAAAGGAAAGGAAAATGCACTAGTTATTTGACGATCAAAAAAACTTGTCCTGACATAGCAATCTAAACCTCCATCGCAATAATTATTACCGCATTCCGTACACCTGCACTACGACCTCTACCTATCCCGGAAACAAAACCACCCGTTCTCCTCTTCGACCTCTCTCCGCCACTAGGAAAAAACCCTCAAAACGAACGACATATCACCCGCATAAACAGTCCCTCTCCTCCATTAGCACCCTCTCGACTTATTAGCCCATACGTATCCCGCCACTCTCCTCCGTCTCCCCCACCCCGACATTTCGCATGCGCGCCTCGGTGACCTCTTCTTCTTCCTCCTCCACCTCCTTCTCTCTTTCTTCTCGTTCTCGCGGATTTTCTCACGGTGAGTCGTCCCGGGGAGAGAGAGAGTGAGAGAGTGGCGTATCGGGCGCGCGAGGGTGATTTCCGCGAGATGGATCGGCGGCGGCTTCTCTCTTATTTCGAAGGAGGAGGAGGAGAAGGAGGAGAGAAGGAGAGGAGGAAATAATTTAGAGCTAGGAGTGTGGTGGAGGGGAACAGGGGGATATTGGATTAGATTGAATTTATTGCTCTGTGAGGATGGGGATTCGAGAGAGAGCTTTGTAGCGTCGGTGCTTCTGTCGAGGGTGAGTGGTGGGTGATTTTTTTGAGGAGGTCAGTGGTGCGAAAAGTGGATTGATATCGCTTGATTTTGATGAGAATTTTAATTTTGATATTTTGAAAATATATTTATTGTATGTTGACGGTTTGGATAAGTTCTTATTCTTTATGCTTAAAAGAGTATAATTTAATTTTTTAATATTGAGTTATACTTTTTTACTTTACTCATTTCCGACTACAATAATTGTGGAGCTAGCTTACATAATTTGCTTAAATCAAATACTATTAATATTATCAGTGTTACAAATATTGGTGGCGTGAACAATATATTAATTATGAAAAATTTTTGACGAGCGAGTAGAGCGCACGTTTAAAGGATGATATATTAGATATTGAAGTGATGTTTGGCGGTAGTGAATTCCATGAGCGTTTGAATCGATTTAACGTTGAGTAAAAACCATAATTTGTGTGAGATGTCCCTTCTTTTAATTCCTTATGCCTTTCCCGAAATGAGTTAACAATACAATTGCTATTGATGATATTGTGGATGATTTTGAACGCCAGTAAACCGCCATGATAGTGATGTAGTGACTTGATTGTTTTAATATCGAAAAATGAAGCAGTCTCAGTGTAATTGTGCTCCAGTCTGCAGATAATAAATAATCTATGGCTTAACTTAACCATTATCACAGTCCTTGCTTGCACCTACTTTTAATTTCAAATTCACTCGCCTCGTAATCCCAATACACCTAACAATCGGCCGTATTAATAACAAGATGACCAACAATGATAGAGCGAACAATAATCGAACGATAATCCAGCCATAAATCTCGATTCACCTCGAAAACCGGTCACCGCCATTATCACCTTAACCGACTTACACCCGTGAATACGCGTCCCCATTGCGATACGCGCATGCGCGAGCCGCACGTGCGCGTGGCTCGCGGGCGTTCCTGGGAAAATGCAAATGGTATAATAGCGCGGCGGCACGTGCGGATTCTAATTGACTTGGAACGATGCCACGCGGACGATGCGTTCTTTTCGAGACTCTGCGCGTGTGCTGTATCCGTGCGCCGAAGGTGTGCGGCATATGAACTAGATATCGTTCGCGGAAAATTTGCAATTTTAGATTCGTGAAATTGTTATGGTATCTTGGGAGTGGAAAAATACGCAATCAAAAAGATAGACTTTAAAAAAGTTTCAAGAATTCACGGAAGAAACGTGTCTGACTAGGTACTTTAAGCTTTTTAAACGGTAATATACAAATGATGTGTACAAAATTAAATTATTTTCATATTACTAGCGAAATACTTCGCTCGCTAACGCTCGCTCTGATCGAGTATTCGCAATAGAAGTTTCTTTTTAGGAAAAGATGCAAATTGAAATAAAAAAAAAAACTAATCAGAATTAATATTTAGATAAGGTAATATCGATGTTAATGAGTTCAAAATGATGTAGTTTTTATTTGTGCATTAACACAAATAAAAACTATATCATTTTGAACTCATTAGCATCGATATTACCTTATCTAAATATTTGGAAAATAAGTGATCAACGAAACAAATTTGAAAGAATTAATATTGTGTAATTTCATTTATGTAATTAAAATTTTATTAATTTTATTGCTACTGTCAATGTAGTTAATCTATGTTTTTGTATATTATAATTTTATTACAAAACTCATTATCGTGTTTGGATTTTAGAATTAAAATAAATTCACGACATTAATTTGTTTTTATCATAAATGTTATCGTATTGTATTGTCTAATAACACTACAATAACAACGCATACACATTCCACATACATATACACACACATACACATTCCACATTCCATATACATTCCATTCCGGATGCGAACATGTCAGGAATGATGGAGGACCATAGATCAACGACCAAAACAACCACAAGCTTTTTAATATAATAGAAGATTGTATACTTCTAATTTTTGTAAATTTCTTATATGGAAATAAGACGCTTGAGTAAAAATCAACTTTTTGGTCCTTTAAATACATCTAACAACAAGAAAAACTATATCCGTGTACCCGACCTTACACTATTGAAATTTCTATATAAACATATTACTCAAAGACCTCATTAAAATCTATCTTACACCTTCAGCAATGTCAATTCCAACCAAAAACAAATCTCCTTTCTCTCCTTCTCCCTCGTCCACCTAATTCCATATAACGAGCCACCTATCGCGCCTTATTCGCATAGAATGCACCGCGCTCCCGAGAACCCCTCTCCCCCTTTATCAAACGCCTCACTACACCTCATTGTTCTCGCTCTCTCTCGAAGAATAATCGATAAATTCGAAAGCGTAATACCGCGACGCGCGCGTATATAGTGTTCCGAGAAATCGCGCCCCCATCATTGATCCCCCGTGTGTATAACCTTGCTATTAAGATCGCGCGAATAATTACCGGGCGCGCGTGCGCGGGGACAAATTTATGACGGCGGTGATGTCACGGCCGAGGGATTTCGTACGCGGAAATCGCCCGGGTGGTGTGTATAGTATGCGCTGATGGGCGGGGATGAGTACGCGAGTACTTTGAGCGATGGCTGTAGTGCTGATTTAATGGGATGCCCGGGGAAGGTGTGATTTATAGGGTGAAGGGTGATGGAGCCGGAGAGTTTCTATCGATGGAATGTTGGCTTTGGAATGGGTGATAGGAGTAGTCCGTTATGAATATTTGAGAATTTTAGGCGGACTTCTTTAAGCGAATATTTTGTGAAGATTTTTATCGAATTGATTGGTTTTTTAGAGCGAAAAAACGTTCTATATGTAATTAAATTAAGTGCAATAAAAATTTTATTCAATTTTCTTTGAAGATAAAAAATTAATAGATACGATGCCATTAAAGTTCCTGTAAATGGGATAAAACCGTGCCGCGTAAATTAAAAACGACATTAATATAACAATAAACTTATTAATTAGAAACCTAATCCTATATCATTTATTACATCCGTGAATCTACGAATAACACAACACATCTATTTCCCGCCCTTCACTTCACATTTCCCAGAAGAAGCGTCGTCCCTATCAAATCCCGCGATCACGCCACGACCATAAACCCATCCGCCTCTCCAATACCATCAATAAACCATCTCTTCTAGAAACTAATTAATGAAACATCGATCGAAATCTCCACTGCACAAATCGAGAGAAACACTTAATTTTCCCTTCCCGATACGTAAAATCGCTGTATACCCATAACACACCACCATATACATTTTTTGCCACGCTCGACCGACTTCACCGACCTCTCACAAAGCGCGCTGCATCGAAAAATAACACAAACGCTCTTTTCTCTCCCCGACAAGCGAATCCGCTCGCCACTGTCTAGTACTCCCCATAGCTCGAGGGAAAAACCGTTACCAACGCGTTGCGCTCGAATCCGGGAAAAGCCAGTCGGTTAATCGTCGCGTGTGCCGGCGGCCATCGGAATTTCCAATCACGATGTCATTTTTTCTCCCGCCACGCGTGTGCCGATGATGCGTCGTCGTCGCCGTCGATTGAAGCGCTACGTGCCCGCAATGCCGAGGATCGGACTTTTCGACGTGAGGTCGCGCGTGCGTCGATGCAAATTAGCGTTTGCGAGCATCGCAGGTGTGCGCGCGCGAGTGTGTACGACGATTTTGTCCGTAGCGTGATTGCGTCCGTTTTCGCGGAATGCCGTGAGGGTAGAGAGGATAGTGTTTTTTTTTGGGGAGAGGAGTTTTTGAATGACTAAATTGTGAGGGAAATGCGCGGCGAAACGTAGGACGAGGTGAGTGTGCTGTGGATAAATTCACGAGCGCATGGTTAAAGAAGTAATTTGAGTGTAATAACATTTTTTGCTGATTATAATTGTGCTAAATTTCGTTGATCATCGAGCAAATTATCTCTTACTTATTTTAAGTACCCGTGTCGTTATGAGAGTTTCTTTTTAAGGGGTTGGTAGAGCCATAATAAAATTATTCCTCGTTGGGTGTTTACCCGAAAGTCTAGCACAAAATTAATATGGAAAACGCATTATCAATACTCAACCAAGATCCACAAAAATATTTATTTTTTCATCGAGTCTACCCCTGGTAGAAATTCATCTATATGAAATCGCTAAGAAGTTAGAAAATAGCTAGTATTATTCGCCTATTTCATAGATTGACGTAAAAACAAAATATTCGTATTTGATTTACTTACTAATTTTATCTTTGATGAAAGAGCATTAAATTGCATTGGATGGTTTACCAAAATATAAATAAATAATATTAACAAATAAATCATGTGTTGTACTCATTTTATGAATAATTCTGCAAAACTTTTATTTCTCCATCTGATTCTGTCTCTCTCACTCCTTGTCATAACAACAAGCCTTCTGCTAGCCATTTCCAGACTAAAAAAGCTGATCATAATACCTTTAAAATACTCTTTAATACCTTTAAAATACTTAAGAACAAGCTTGTGCTTGTCTTCGAAAAAATCATTCTATTTTTCAATCTATTAAATGGCCAAATATTTCATTTTTTTTTATTTGGTTCACTATTTAATTTTTATGTCATAAATTATTAAAATATAATAATGTAAGTTCACACAGATATGAAAGGCAAATACTTTCTGAACCGAAAAAAACTATGGTGATAAAAAAATTTTTAATCGAACACGAAGATATTGTTCAATAAGTTAAAAAAGTTACTTTCGCTATTTGCCAACTTTTTATTTTTCATTCGATTTTAATGTTTAACGTCTCATTTTGCTCCTTAAATATTTGTCTACGACCCATCCAGGCTTATATTATGAAATAATTAATATATACGAAGCAACATGTAATTGTTTACAGTTTAGGCACAGTAAACTTCAAGTTTATACTGTATTGTACTGAAAACAATTACATGTGGCTTTGTATATATTAATTGTTCCATAATATAAGCCTGGATGGATTATAGACAAATGTTTAAGGAGTAAAATGGGACGTTAAACATTAAAATCTAATGAAAAATAAAAAGTTGGCAAATAGCGAAAGTAACTTTTTTACTTATTGAACAATATCTACGTGTTCGATTAAATAGTATATTACAATAGTTTTTTTCGGTTCAGAAAATATTTGCCTTTGATATCTGAGTGAACTTACATTATTATATTTTCATAATTTATGACATCAAAATTAAATAGTGAACCCATTTTCAAATCGCATGAACCCCCTTAAAAACAGCAACAATCCACACGTCGTAACTCCAAGCTCTTATTACCCATTAACCACGCAACCAATGCTCCTCCACTCACCCCTTACATCAAACACCATCCAAATCTAATCCGCACTATTAGCCCCACCCAATTAATCTCACCTCGCTCTCCACTATTACCCGAACCACCCACGCCTCGCGCGTCCATCCTCTTGTCTCCCGAGCCTACACCCGCGCACGAACGGGCGCGCGCTGCACCGTATCTTCACGAGTAGCCGCGGGTACACGGGTATCCCATTTCCGAGCTGTTGTAGCGCCCGGCCGATAACGCAATCTCCTTCCTACGTTTGTTTCCCTCTTGGCGGCGAGATCGTCGCCTTATGGTTATTGCGCGCGGATACGTTTATAATAACACAAAGTGCCGGGTTTATGGATTCGGGAGTACACTGAGAGAGAGGATTAGGAGGTGAGTTGCAGGCTGATTACGAGGGTGTGAATGGGAGGTGAGAAGGAAGGTATCGGGAAGAGAGATAGGCGTGTGGTAGCGGCTGTGTATAGTGTTTGCTATCGCGGAATGGGATTGTTTATTGATATGGGTATTGGGTTTGGGTTTTAATGTGGTTATGTAGTATATAAAGATTTTTTTGGCGATGGATAGTAGTAATATTCTTTTGTAGGTAAGAGAAGGAGTTCTGTAGAAATCGTTAACTTGTTATTATGTACAATAATTTTTTTTAGTTTTGTTAAATGATGTGTTGAAGCATAATTTTATGGCAATCATTTCAGAGGACTGTTTTCTGCCATTTGTTTTACTATTTTGTTTTTATCGATAACTCATAATTTACGGTCTTTTTGAATGTGTTAAAAATGGTGATGTTTTCATGATAAATAAAATTATAGAATGACAAAGTTTTTCCAACACCCTCTTGTATATAATTTACGTCTGTTATAAGGAAATAATCGTAACTATATAAAACATTACAGCACTTGTACCAAAATAATTCAAACACAGCAAGCATCAAAATTCATACACGAGCATTGAACAATGAACTATTAGACGGGCGATTAACAAAAGTGCATACCTCTCCCATACACCTCTTCGGTCGTTAGCTTCTCTCTCTCTCTCTCTCTCTCTCTCTCTCTCTCTCTCTCTCTCTCTCTCTCTCTCTCTCTCTCTCTCTCTGTGCCGCGTATACACCCGCGGAATAAAATTACCATAATATCGATTCCGCGCAAGCCGCGCATAAATCCCCGCACGTATATGTGCGCGTCCCTCGCGCATACAGCCATGTGTGTGTGTGTGTAGTAGCTGTGCGCGTCTTTGATTACGCGCCGCGTGCGCAGCTTGCGCGCAGGTGTGTCAAGGATACGCCCGTAAATCAGTCATTGTAAAAGCGCAATTAGGACGTTTTCCTTTGTACTCGGGGAAATTCATTGTTACAGGGAGTTGCGGGATGAGCTTTCGTCTTGGATATGTAGAGAGAGGGACAGGTTGGAGGGACGGGTTTATTGAGATGCGCCGTGGTTGTGCTGGGGAAGTAAGGAGGAGAGAGAAGGATTTTTTGTTGGACAAGGTAATTTGAATAACTTTGCTATAGGTTTTATCTTAGTTCGTGATTTTTCGAACGTATGGTAAACTGGTCTTTCAGTTTTTTTTTGTGATATTTTAAGAATTATGGTTGGAGGTTTATATGGCAGCGATGTTCTTTAGTTGGTATTGTCTAAGCTGAAAAACAGTATTTTTTAAAGGAAATTACAACTGGATCTTTAAAACAATGTATAAACTTAGTTTTGTATTCTTTTTACCTTGAGTTATCATTAATGACTCTAAAATAAAATTGCATATTTAAATTAAAATATCATTTCTCAAAATATTGCTACAATATAACTTTATGCAGCTATCTCTTTTCATTCTTCAAAATATTCTGCAGCCAACATCAGCACAGAGAAAAGAAAATCTTTACATTAAAAGTATACTTTTCTAACTATAAAATCCTGATGTTATTTGTGCCAAAGTATATATTTCTTAGTACTTAACAATGTTTCTTAATAATTAAGTAATATTCCTTAACAGTTAAGACGTAGGTCATTTGTTCAAATTTTCTATAATTTCAAAGACATGGTTTTTTAACTATTAGGAAATATTATTTAGCTGTTGAAGAACATTCGTTTGTTCGTATTCAAACGTCCGTTCGTTTATAGATAATGACGTTCCTTTAATGTAAAAATTTTCTTTTCTCTGTATGTATAAACCCTGCAACCCTAAAAAAATCCTAACAAAACATCCTTTTCGCGCATTCCGGGAAAGCAGTTGGAACTGTCCCGCGCAACTCACCTCCTTACACACCGCAATAGTACAGCGGCCGGCTGAATTTAGCGCCTCGGGCGCACACAGCAAACCTAACCTCCCCCTCCTGTTTCTCTATCTCTCTTTCTCTGCTACTCTCTCTGCTACTCTCAACCGCTGGATGTGTTTCCCCACGATTTACGGCTAATCGGGCCTTTATCGAAAACGCTCTAGCGCTCGCGCGCGCGTCGCCGGTGGGAAAAACGAGCCACCGCTTTGAAATTCCGCGCAACCGGCACACCGGCGAATCTCACGACTGTATACATAGCGAATTTTTTCTTTTCTCTTCTTCTTTTCCGGCTGGCAGTGTAGTAGTAGTCGATTCGCCTTTGATGCCGTGCGCAAGCGAAGTTGCGGTTGCGCGAAGAGTCAAGTCCGAGTGCGAGAGGGTATTTAGATAGTGGTGTAGTGCGGCCTGAGTGGGAGGAGGAGGTGGCGCGCGGTGGAACTGCTGCCGGTGAGCCGAAAGTTTATTTGCCGCGGGGGAGGTTTGTGGAAGAGAGAGAGAGAGAGAAAGGGAGAAAGAGAAAGAGGACGAGGGGGAGGTTCGTTGGAGGTGTTTGGATTTGGTTTTAGAGTTTTCTTTTAGTTTGAGAAGCAAACAGTTCCTTTGTATATCTCAAAATATCTATTAAATTAAGTATTAATTGTGTATTGTATATAAAAACTGTGGCAAATATTAAGAACGAGTATAATATCCTTTGTTCATCACACTGAGAGAAATATTTGGGTAATTCCCTTAATTTTTAACGTGTGAAATTCATTTTGTAAGGACTACACGATTTTAGAGTATGCATAACTTTCCGTGTAAGTAATAAATACTCTCACTGTAATCCACGTATTCTTTGGTAACCGCAATCAAAAATTGTTGTAAAGGCGCGACTGGGTACGCTCTACCCATTTCAGTAGTAAGCGTTGCCATTTAGCTGCCTTGAGATAACAGCGCATCGCGGCTCGCGGCAACCGCTCGTGTTGCGATAGGTTATGGTGTCTATTCTTCAAGAGGCTAGCTTTCTTTATCCTTCTTGCTTTTTCTAAGATTATAGAGTTCATTATTATTTTGTTTCTTATATACCACCAGAAACTCGAACCAAATTTATTATGTACATAAATATTTTAAATATAATCTTTTATATACAACGCAGAAAAAATAATTTATCGACTCTACTACAAAATCGATTATGTCTATCGTATTGATAGTTAGCGCTACTCACAATTGAGTAATGCCTACCATTTTACCTTTATGATTTGTTTTTGGTTATGGCTACCCTGACAGACTCAACGGTAATCATTTGGCTATTTCAGTGCAATTTTAATGAGAAATTTGATAGTATTATTTTTTTATACGGGAAATTGATATTTTTTATTCAAATTTTCAAAGGAATATGCACATACGGGTAAAAAACTTCATGAAATTATTAATAAATCTAATCAAGGTAGCGAAAATTTAAAATTTGTTAGCCTCGTTACTTTATTTTAATTCTTATATTTATCTCATTGACAAGCTTCTTAATCTTAAGTGTCAAACGATCAACCTCCAATCATCCATAAAAGCCATCAAGGTGCCAAAATTCCATTAAACCTCAACAAAAATGTCCATCAACCGCCACGATCCACCTTATCATTATAATCTCATAAACGACACATACCCACGCGATACCCCCCCAAAAAAAAAAAAAAACTCCACCATCACCATTTACCCTCACGCACGCAAGCTGCAGAACGTCGTCAATTGGCTCCACTCGTCGCGTAACTCGCCGCTTTAAAAACCGTTAGCATAATACACACACACTCTGCACCCACGCGCTAATTGCGCACTATGACCCCCGCAAGAGGAGTGCGTGTCCGGCTAATTCTTGCCGGTAGTAACAGTAAAACCGGCTCTTTAGCGCTCGCTCGCTCGCGAAAAACGCATCTATAGGGACACTTTCGGATTACACGGTGCTGCGCGGTATAGTACTGCCGCCGCCAATTAAATCGGGGCTATGTTTACGCGCGAATTTCAGCGGTTGCCGCCGTGTCGGCTCTTTAGTTTAAGGCCCGTGTGGTGGCCGCGCGTGTGTACCTACTAGTTTGGCAGAGGTTGTTTATTACGGCATACAGGGTTGTGTGTATGCGAGGAGAATGGGAAGCGATGATTGCGGATGTTTAGGGGGGAGTTTAAGTTTGTAGGAGAGGTGAAGGGGTGATGGATATTAGTTGGTTTAGGTTGAGTGCTTGTGTTTAGAGATTTTTTGAGAAAGTGTAGATGGTAATATAGGGTTCGCGTATCGATGTATCAAGACAGCTTAATACACCGCATTATCTCATATAATTTTTCGATGTTGAGGTAGTATAAATATTGAGAGAATTCCTTTGCATGCACTTAACATAATCGAGCAAATGTTGTATCACGTTACTGTATCGTTTTTTGATTTTTGTCAAAAAGAAATCGGGGTATGTTGTGATATCATTTTTCGAGAAATTCCTTGTACAAGTGTTATTTGAGCCAGTACAAAAGTATTTTGAAATTCAACTTTAAATGCCAGATACTCAAAAATTTTAAATGGTGCACTCAAAGAACTGTCGTATACTTTTACATCTCAATGGTTACAAACAATCTTTCTGAACAGCAGTTTAAACTTTTTATCAGTAAAAATGTCCTAAAAATATGAAGCGGGTGTAATAAATATTTTCGTTAAATGCACTGCAGTCGCCGAAACTTTCAAATAATTAAAAAAGGCTCGTATATAATATTACGGGAAATGTAAACAACATTGTAAGTAATCACCGAGATAACTCAATCCTTCCAATCATTCATTTTTTACACAAATAATGATAATTACACAGTTTTAAAATGTATAATGAACCAGATATTATTAATGCCCATCGCTATAGATAAATTAATAAACAACGTACAATTAATAAATGTTGAAACGTTATTATTTAACCAGCAACCAAACAAAATCTAAAGACACACTTTAAACATCCCGTGTATTTCTTATACTCTCATTAAACTCCTTCCACTCCTTGCAACCCAAGATCCTCGCACGAGCTGCTACTTGTACATTCCAGGCGTAACAAATAGCGCGTTTGTGTCTCGCAGCTACCAGCTCGCGCGCGCGCTCTCAAGGGGGCGTAAAAAAGAATGTCATCTCGGCCGGCGAGCGCGTTGTAAAATGTAAATGAAGGCGCGTCGATTATATGGGGGGCCGGCCCCCCGTTTATGTGTCATCGAAGCAATAGTGCACGCCGCTTGTGGGAAAGTTTCGCCGGAAAGATAGAAGAGAAATGCTATAGTTTTGATTAATGAATGAAAGTTTTCTTTCTTAAGGAAGAATTGTTTTTATTACGTGTAGTAAGCAGTATAATGGCGGCGCGTGATGGTTATTAATAAATCACGTTGATTTTTTACCCGTCCGCTGATCTTTTATACATGTTCTCGAATCACAGTAAATTATAAAGTGATTTTTATAACTTTTTTGCATTAATTTTTTTTTTAAATAATAAAGTTACATAAACCGCAATGCTTAAAATGCATTAATAGTAAGCGCGACACGCGTTTTCATACTTCTTATTAATATTAATAATATTTATTTGCAATGCGCATTATTTTTGCATTATAAAATTCTTAAAGAACGCGTAGTGTGTTAGAAGTAAAAGCAGAAAGCCCGCCAGTATTCAAAGACACCTGTTTTTATTCCATTAATTTTTTAATATTCATTTTTTTTCATGCTCTTTTAGCTAAAGTGCGCGCGCGCAGCGCACAGCGCATAATGAAGTTTTATGAGCGGTAATTTGATGGGTGTTTTCGTTAATTCTCGGGGCGCGGTATAATTTTTATGGCAAATTTATCATATTTATGGGTCGGGGAAAAAAGCGCCCGTCTTATTATGAGGAGTAGAAATATGCGGAATAATGCACTCACGTTAATTAAAAAAAAAAAAAAAGAAACTGGAGAATAAAGAAGTCGGTAATGCTCGCGTACACCCAAAAGGCGTTTAATTTTTTAATTGACTAACAAATTTTTCCGCCCTTTAACCTCAAAATGCCATCTTAAATGTCATTTTGCGGCCTCGGACGGAAAAATACGTTACTGAAACGTGGACGTAAGAGAATTTTTACCTCATGCGACTTTTCGACCTCGCTTCGCTCGGCCGAAAAACGTCGCATGAGGTAAATAATCCTCTTCCGCCCGCGTTAGTAATGTACTATTTATGGTTATGAAAGTTGTAGGTCCCTTTGTCACAGCGTAAGTATATTACCATAAATTCATTGATACACCAAAATATCGGCCATCGTCGTGCAATAAAACTTTTACGGAGATGAGCTTTTACGGTTCTTTAATTAACTCCTGAAAGTGAAATTTCCGCTTTTTTCGCATTGTAGCGAAATTTGTGACTTCATTTAAGCCTTCAAAAAGTAATAACGCTCAACATCAACGCTTTTTATTAATATAATAACAAGATTTACACGCCACTTAAGACATATAATCATTATAAAATGCAAATTACACTTCACCTTAATTCAAGTACGAAGTTTCATTCGCGTCGCAATATCTCTAGCCACAATTCGATTACCCTGACATCACCTCTCGCAAGAAAATAAAAAACACACCGTTGACAATCGAAAAATACTCCATGCAAATCGGTAGAGAGGAAAAAGAAAAAAATTTATCGCCGATAAAGCACCTTGACAAAACCGCGCGAGATCAGCGCAGAAACTAATCTTCGGGCCTTAATGAAAACCATTTGCATAAACGTCCTTCGGCGCGAATTCCTCGAAACTCGTTAAAGTACCATTCGCTCTTACAACTTCCCATCGAGAAAAAAAACGCACACACGACATTATCCGCAATCCAAAAATTTCTCTCCACACACGCGCGCGCGCAATTACAATTTAGACGTTAGAGCTCCGGCGCGCGTGAAAATTCGCGCCATTACCATAGCCACTTTTCAAGCGCTCTATGCACCACCGCGACTATGTGATTTACCGCTGAGCGGACGCAAAAATAGACCTCGCGCGCACTTTATACATGATAATGCGGCTTCTCCCATTCGTCATACGGCACGCGCGCGAGTCCGTAAATAGAGGACTATGTAAATGCTCTCGCTCGCATGCAGACACATATTTTTGCCTCCCCAAAGAAACTTCTCTTCTGGTATAACTCAGCGGAGTGCGTACATACGCGTGCCACTGTCAATCCACGCTAGAGTCCACTTCTCATCGACGTGCGCGCGCGTACGCGGCTAATTGTTTCTTCTTTTTCGCCGCACGCGCGCGCGCTGGTTTACGGTTATAGTTTCGGAGTACGGACGGGAAAGGACGCGCGCGAGGTTCCGCGAAGGACGCGAGAGGGTGAGGAATGACCGCCGGGGACAAAAGAAACGTGTAAGAGACGAAGCGCGGTGGTAGCAGCGTGTAAGTTGTGCTCGGTCGTGGGTTTGGAGTTTCCGCGAGACTGCGTGTCGTTGTTATGCGGAGACGGTTTTTTTTTTCTGTCGTCGTCGAGGGGAATATAAGTGAAGAGGTCGTTGTGGCGAGGATGCAATGCAAGGTGGATAGTTGGGTTGAGAAAGAAGAGCGGATAGGAAAGTTGTTAGTGTCGCTGGTAATTTTGGTTTTTCTGACTTGAAGAGGGCGAGGGCTCTGGTTCACGGATACGGTTGAAACTTTGGGATAGGTTTTTGGATATAGAAATATGAAGACAGCTGCAATATTAGATAACGCTAAAAGAACTGATGTTCTGGACATTTTTAGCTTTATTATGCAAAAAGTTTTGATAAAAGCCTCTTGGAGAGCCTTAAATATCATTTCAAAAATAGAAAATAAAACTATCAACTGATAAGAATTTTTCCATCGGTCTTACAGTCTTACAAATTAAATTAAAATAATTAATATTTATGGCAGTCAGATTGCCCTTGTTTATAATCACCCCCGCAGAATCTGAAATAAAAACTTAATTAAATTCTGGAAAAAACTTTGTTAGCAAAGGACGATCTGACTGCCCACCACCACCACATTGTCCGACGTTTCGAGCCTGCTCCGGTTCCTCCTCAGGGACTGAAATAAAACCCGCGATACACCTCCTTATATACCATGCACCCATACCCCCTTCTTTTCTCTTACCCCACCACCCTCCACATTCCCCTCTCCAACTTGACATTCTCACTTAAATTAATAAAGAATGATAAATGTTATCTAATTTACTTGACTCTATCATTAAATTTACATTATTCCGATTTCTTAGAATGTGAATACTTTCAAGGCTTTCCCTCTTATATTTATTCTTAATCCCCTGTTCCAAAATATCCACACTCCCAAAATCGAAAGAATGCAAACTATTTAAACAATGTTCTTTCAAACCCGATGTACAACTTGAGCTGCGTAAACTATATTGATGTTCATATATTCTCTTTTTCAAATATCTACCCGTTTGACCAATATAACAACCATTACAATCCCTACAATTAATTTTATAAACAACTCCCGATTTCAAACATTTATCATCCTTGTCTTTACAATTACTAAATAACCTTTCTAAATTATTATCATTTCTAAAGAAAACTTGAATATTATGTTTACTAAAAACCCTTCTAATCCTTTCCGACAAACCTCTAACATATGGTAAACTAAAATATGCATTCTTTCCATTTCTATTCCTTGTTTGATTATCTACCCGCTTAGGAAAAAGAATTTAAATTTAGTTAGAGAAACATTTATTAAAAATAGTTATCCCGTAAAATTTATTGATAAAATGATTGATGAGAGAGTGTGGGAAATTTATAATGGTGGATTGAAGCAGCGGGTAGATAATCAAACAAGGAATAGAAATGGAAAGAATGCATATTTTAGTTTTCTGAGCTATTGAACGAGTTGTTATCAATGTTGATTCTTGTGACACAATCTGATCAATTTTATAATAAAACTAAGAATTTTTTCAACGATTAATATGCTTATTGATGTTCTTGTTTATCTCTTACTTTAATTTTAAGTAATTAGAATCTTCATATCTCAGAAGGAAATAAACAACATAAATAAAAAAAAATCTAGTCAACCCAACGAATCCTTCACAGTAAATAACCACAACTATGACGTCAAATCAATCCCGTCCCCCGTACCTCTTCAATTCCTTCCTTTAATTTCTTTATTTATCATTATTTGTTTATTTTGTATTTCTTTCTCCCTCTTTAACTCTCCACGTAATACTCAATACTCAACCCACGCGTACATCTCAATTACCCCATAACCTCCCCTCGTCCCCAAATAAAACACCTACTTCTGCGTGTCACACACGTCGCGCCGCGTCCTCGTGACGCAAATTGAGTGGGATCAGTAACTTTTGCGCCCGCGCGCGCCATCCGGTAATGACGGCCATTATACAGCCACCGCACGTCGCCCACGGGGTGGAGTCGCATTTTTCGCGCGCGCGCACGCCCGCGTCGTCTCAATTAAACGCGCGCGCCAACGCAGACTAATTCGAAAATTATGCAGATGCGATATATTATACGCATTAATTCGGGGAGGTTTTTGTCGGCGCCTCCTTTCTTTTTCGGGGCGTATAATTAAGCGGTTCATTAGAAGCGCGACGATCGATGATTGATTTAATTTAATTTCGAGCTGATTTTTCGAGGCTCCGTTGGTGCAGTGTTGTACATACGTATGATGTGATGTAACAATTATAACGCGCCCCCGAGCGTAAAAGAGTATGGGATATTGGATGCGTGTATTATGTGTCGTTCATAAATCAAGATAATTAGCCGCGCGGTAGCTAGAGGCACTTTTTGCGCTGGAATTTGAATTTAAGATTTCGTTCTGCATAATTGCGGTTAAAGATAATGAAAGTGTCTTTTTCTTTTGTAGGAGAAAGGTTATGTAATTGAAACGTAAGTCAGTTTCAATTTAATAAATATATAATTAAACAATAAAATATAAGGTGCATTCGCGTGTAAACGATGCCGATGTAGTTCAAAAAGTAATATAATATGGAATGAGATACAGTGTTTATCTAATTTAGAGAGGGGTCCAAAGTTTAGACGATTCACTTTAAAATTGAAGTCAACTATAGACGTTTTTTAGTTCGACATATGGTACTGCAGATCGTTCTTAATTTCGAAATTCTGAATTACAAAAATCATATTTTTGAATGTAACAATTCACCTACTGTCCAAAACATTGAATTTCATTAATAGAATTTTAATAGGGATACAATAAAGATATTTCGAAATAAATCATTAGAAACAACTTATGTAGGTGAATTGTTAGATTCAAAAATATGATTTTCGTAATTTAGAATTTCGAAATTAAAAACAATCTGCATTACCATATGTCGAACTAAAAAACGTCTATATACATAAACGTCTATAGTTGACTTCAATTTTAAAGTGAATCATCTAAACTTTGGACCCCCCCCCCGTAATTTAAACATGAGGTTTTTGTAATCAATTATGTAGTTATGATTTCAAGATAACCTTATCATAAAAATGTTGAATCGTCGATGTTACAAACTATTTGTAAAGGGAGGGCAAATATTCGAGCGTCCGCGTAATTTATTGGTTTTTTAGAGAAATAACGAACGAGACTCTAAGCACGACAAGATGAACAAGTGTCGTGGCTGTCAAGCCCCTAGCTAGGGTTATACTCGAGGCTATTAGATCTCTCTTGAGCTTTAAGCTCGAATTGAAGGTCCCACGCGCACGAATAAAGGTTGTTCGAGGCCGTTTGGCTACAGAGTCGAGTCATGTAAATATTTCAATTTGAAAAAAAAACAAGGAAAATCTGATAATCGAATCTTTGCCTCCTCTCGAAAAACAGCAGAAGCTTGTTAGCAGCAACGAACGTCGTACAAGAATAAAAGAGCGCAAGCTTTTGTCAACTCGGACGCTCCTCTTAACCTCGCCAATAAAAAGATTTTTTCTCTCTAATTTTGAATTTTTATTGTAATCACTCATCTGCAGTCGAAATGATTTTCGTCAAATAGACAAACAGCTTGGTGTAAAAACCTCTCGACATCCTAAATACAGAATTCACTTCTCCCTCCCAACCTCTCTACTTTTATAAACCCACGTCACTCCGCAAGTGACAAAAAATAAGCTTACGCGAGCGACTCCCTCTTTCACTCGGCGTGCACATGCACCTACCTTATACCTCCGCTCGCTCTGCTGAAGCATAACTCGCCGCCGCGACTTTTCTTAACAACCATATACACAAAATATATATATAGGTATACGTTTTCTCTCTCGAGCCGTGTATGTACGCAGGCAATTTTTCTTCGGCAGCACGCGACAGCGGTAGCCCGCTTAATTTGTCCCTCGCGGCCGTAATTTTATTTGTTTTCCCGAGCCGCTCGTGAATATACATATATATTCTCCGCGCACGGTAGCCGCGAGGGCTTATCTCTGGGATCGGATCGGATTTTCGGCTGCGTAACGGTGACTCGGATGATTTGCGAGCGGGATTCGGCGCGGCGATAATTTTTGAGCTGTTTATGCTGGGGGATTGTGGTTTTTATGAAGAAAGTCGGGGAATATGACAATTTGGATGGTACTTTCTTTATCTGTACACGTGGGAGCTACTGTGCGCCAAGAGATAACAGACTTTTGTCGGTAAGTAACGTTTATTGCCGAGGAATTGGGGTTTATGAAAAAGTTCGGAGGCGTTAATTGCGATGCTCGCAGCTGCGATGATAATAATTGTAGCAAACGCGAAAATTACAGTAATAAGTATCGCGTTATGACCTTCGTTACGCGATCAGCGGTGCATTAAATTGGATTGCGGTCATTACACTGCGCGTTATTTAATTCGAAGTGTGGCTCTATAAGCTCGCGCGTAACGTTGTTATACGGTGAGGCGGTGCTCTTTGAGCATCCGGAATAATTTGCAAATATTTTTTTTTTCTTCCGCGGAAAACGCAGACAGCGGCTGTCAAACGGGGAGATTAATTTAGCGCGTAATTGAAAACGCATTTCGAGCTTACATAAATCACGGTCGAGACGGATTATGATACACTTGTCCGTCGCAAAAATGCCCGGCTCAACAGGTGTTGAGAACTCGTTTGACTTTCGTTTATTTATAGTGGATTGACAATGAGTGATGCTTCGATTTATTACACCGATTTGAACTGTTTTATATAAGAGGAAAATTCCCAGAGTACAAGTGTACAAGCATGTAATCTTAATTTTTGTACATTTCACACGAAAAAAAACTTTCGTACAAGCGCTCTATCCAAATAAACACGCATACCGTTCCACCGCCTTACCCTTTTGATTTATCGACTAATTTAATTACGCATTATCAATCAGGCGCGTTTCGTCATACCTCCGCGGCTTTACGTTTTACCCACAATTTAGCGAAACATGCGCGACTAAAAACACTCGGCGCACACTCGAGCGTAAAATATCCAGTTCGTGTGTTCACGATTGTACAGCAAAAACACGCGTGTAAACAAAAATCTTGATTAGATATACGTACGCACACGGCGGCAAAGCGCGCGCGGTGCGTAAGGATTTTTTGTTTCGTTATTGAAAATCGGTTTTCCCAGAGTAATGGAGACCTTTCAAACCTCAACGCGAGTGTGGAAAAGCAAGTCGTTGCGATGTATCTTTTCATTGCGGAACGCGGAACTCCCTTTGACACCATTCGCGATGTCTTTTTAGCCACGCGGGTATAACGAGTGGAAGCATAATTTTAGTATGGAACAGGTACTCGTGCTACTAACCTATTTAGTAAGTTTTCATTTAATTTTAAAAAAGTTTCATTTTTTTTAATCAATGCATAATAAACGTGTTTTAATGAAAACCATATAAAAGGCCATTATTATACCCCCATATAACTAATTGAACTTCCATTACGCTGTTAATAAGTCACGTGTATTTCGAAAGTGTGCTTTAATCGTACGAGAAAAATTGAAATTAAACGAATTTGAAATTATAATTGCAACGACGAATTACCCTAAAATCCCGGGGCGATCGCGCGTGTTTTTCCTTATCGCAATCTGCGTGGACGCGTAATTTTCAGTCGGCCACCGGCGTTAAAATACTTTCCTCGCGCCCGGAGCTATGGCGCGACACGATTCCCCTTGTCCGAATAATGAGGACAACGCCCATAGGTTTACGCAAAATCCAACAAGCAAAATTACCCTGGTATTCCCCAAAATAAATTTCATTTACTCATTTTTGCATATAAGAAACGTTATATATAATATATACTTCCAAACTTTCAGTTCCATTGTCAACTATATTACCCTTTACCATCCTCTCTCGATTTTCGATCCGCGGCGTGTAGCGTAACATCTTTTCGGAAGGCAGATCTTAATCGACCGCACAGGATGCGCGCACTCGAGGCCCGAGGCGCGCGCGCGGAAAATTGATATCGGCAGCGCGTATACACGTGCCGCCGGCAGGAAGGGACATCGGTCTTGACGGTTTTTTCGTGTACGAGGATGTATGCATACTATACGGCACTCTGATGGCTTTAATAGGGGGGACGAGGCCGCGTTGGGTGATGCTGTAATCAACGGGTTATTACTTAAGTTATTGCGATTTTTCGTGCACTCGTATATCATATACGGTAAATATTTTAAAAGCTGTAGCCAGTGTTCTTCTATATCACAGAATTTTGCAAGCATTTTATAAATATCTTGCAGTTTAAAGAATCCAGAAGTATGTTTACATTACACGTTTGTTTAAAAAAGTATTTTACACTCGCACAGATATCACTCACTTAAAAAACTTCAGCATACGGTTAAGTATATATATGTACACACATATGGAAAAAAAGGCATTAGCAAACCTCGACACCGCGCGCAGTTTCGCCATCGAAATTTCAAGCGGGCGAGTTTCGTCGTGCGCGCGGCAGATACAAATCGCGGGCATCGCCTATATGTACCTCCGCGCATGCACACGACACACGTCGCGCATGAGCAGTGAAAACTGGCACGCGCGCGCCTCGTTTTTGCGGATTGATGCTTAAGAGAGGTTGAGGAAATGTGTACACGTGCAATGTAATTACGTAAGAGCGCACGATCAAGAGCGAGCGAATTGGCCGGGTTGAGGTTTCAATTTGCTGGTCGGTAATTTTTGGTATTTATATAGGATTTTTGGATAGGCGAAAAGTAAAGCATTTCTTTTGAACATGAAATAAGAATTCAGTTACTTAACACTCACCGTTCTGCTTTCAATATCTTTATTCGTATAGACGCCACAGTTCGCTTACCTGAAAAAGAAAAGAAAAATCATTACTTGGATTGCATTAAATTAAAAATAACTTATTTTTTTTTCTTTAATTTAATACGCAGATTACTTCAGTGCTTCAACTTTTTATTCTTTAGCCGGGCAAAAATAGCAACTCTATCGCTCGCATCCTTCCCTATCTCAACCGATCGCTCCAATTAAAGCTACCCACCACGACGTATACTACCAACCCACGCAGCCTCTTCTCCACATAAAGCTACATCTCCCTTTCCCCATCCCACGCAACCTCCAATCAATCGTCTCTCCTCTTCTAAAAAACTACTCCGCCAATACGTACATATATACGTACGGGACCGACAGGCGAAGGGCGCGCACCTGCCTCGAGATCGAAATCGAGAGCGCGCGCCCGCGGAGGAATTCACGCGCGAGATGCAGATTCTCAGGCGCGGCGCAACGGCCTTCGCGCGATCTCGGTAGAGAAGAGGGGCGGCGTTCGTCTTCGTCAGCTGCCTCGCCGCGGGACAAGCAGAGGGTCTCCGATCACGGGGCACGGCTGTGCGATGTTTTCTTCGTCATTAAGGAGGAGGAGGAGGTGGAAGAGAAGGCTACTGAGGGGGAAGTGTGGTGGTGTTGTTGGGGAGGTTTTGTTGGGCGAGGGAGTTTATTGGGTTTAATTGAGAGTTTAATGGGGGGATTGAAGTGCCGCGGCTAGATCAAAGGAAGGGGTTTCAGGTATTTCAGGGAAGAAAAATGTGGAAAATTTATTATAAGGGGATAAGTTTGTTCGGTAAAAGTATAATGGTGGTTTTTAATGCAAAACTTCTGCGAAAATGGTTTATATTGATAAGAATTGCATTTGAATTTGACATGTCACATTTGAAAAGCGTATAAAATAATGGGTCTGAAGTTTGCATCGTTGGAATGCAACGAAATCATTTTTTACGATTGATTAAAGTTATTAAACAATGGAAATTTTATTTAAACCTTTGTTTTAAAGTTATTTTATATTATAAAACACTAAATCTACACGAAAAATTAATATTATTAGCATAAATGTGAAGTAAAATGAATTTTTTTTTATTTCGTTGTACTCTACTGTTGCAAACTTCAGACCCATATAAAATACGAATATGTCATGCGATGCGCTTGTTGTAAGTCTGTGGATTACATAGCAATAGCTGTCTCAATTTAATCTCTTCCTAAAAGAAAATTTAACGCTCTAACATTATATCAAGTGCAACCGATTAAAATTCCTAATACTTTTGGCATTAAAATTAAAAAATATTTCTCTATAACAATAATCTATACACCAATTAAAATCCACGCCCAAAAATCATTATTCTCACAACAAACTCAATTAGAATTTAATGTCACCCTTTCAAGCTATAATTAAAATACCACGCGACAGGCCGAAAGAAAACAACGCGAAAAGTTGGCCTCCTTCCCCTCCTAATTACACGTTTTATATAAACTATGTATGCTTAATTGTCACTCGCATTACGCTGTGTCGCAACGTCGCAGCCGCCGCCGTTGTGCGCGCAATGAATAAATCAATCAATCAAGCGTCCCTTTAATCCATTTTCCCCTGCAGTGTCACGCGAGCCCGCGGCTTAGCGCGATTAATCCTCGCGAGCGCATCAAGGTGAACCACTGCGCGATTATTTCACCACTTCACACGTCGGCGTCTTGTTAAGATCTTCCTTTCTTTCTTTATTTTCGCCGCGAGAATTCCTCTTCTTTTCGGCTCGGCTGCGCTCTTGATCGTCGCTCGCGTGTTTTGGGTGACGTGATTTAATGGGCTGTCGGTGTTTTGGAATTCATGATAGGTGTGTTGTGATCATTCAATAATTGAGATGAATATTAGGAGCAAGTTGTAAATAAACATAGTTTTAAGGTTGCACAGTAAACCGTTTCAATAAGATTTATCGTAAAAAAATCAACGAATCGTTGAAAACATTTTTACTGTAATATTCAAAATAAATTACGTCTAACATGAGAAATTCAAAAACTTACAAACCAAGTACAACCTAACAAGCATCCAAATCCAAACTCTCCAAACCACCTCTAATTTCCCTGTAATACTCCTGCTGCACGTGCACCCAACAAATCGGCTCGCTCGCGATATTTCGGGCCTTTGCACGTGCCATTACGCGTATACAGCACAACTCCTCGAAGAAATAATTAAGCACTTTCACCCGCTGCTCTCGGGGTTAAATAACGAGGAGTGCGCTCTTATCTGAATTAACGTGTGTTTCCGTAGGTCCCGTTGTATCGCGCTAAGTCGAGTGTGATATAATGCCGCGGTCGAAGAAAGGGACGGAGATTAGATGCTGCTGCTGTTGCTGGACGCGCCTTTTGTTTACCCGGGGTAAAGGTGGTAACGGTGTAGTATTTGTAAGGGTTTGCTCGATCAAGAACCAGTGGAGATGAGAAAGATAGAAATATTTTATTTAGATTGAACATTAATAATTATAAATAATTATTTCGTTAATATAAATTATATTTTTAATCGTAAAAATAAAATAAATCGCTTTTGAAAGAGTACTGAAAAATTTTTCTTCATCAATACGTTACGTTCATATATATATATATAAGTAGTTGTTTTTATGTCCGCTTGGTGGCATCGGCAAAATATATCGCATCCGAAAGTCGCAAGTAAATCCAGACCACGAGAGTATTAATACACAAGTGTGATCTCTTTATGTTTATTTCGTTTGATTTATTTTTCCATGATCCCGTATATAGAAAAACTAAGCCATACAATTACGAAAAATCGAGTTTACTTTGCAATCGAAACTTTTGACAAATGTGAAATCTAAAAATTAATTTGTACATATTTTACCAATAAAGTAACTCGATTAGAAACATTTACTTGTTTATTTATTGACTTCCTTCAACGCGATGAATATTTTTCAATATGAAAATAGGGAAAGAGATCTAAGATTATTGCGTTTTCTATTTTATATATTTCTTGCCTTCATAATATCGTTTTTCTTTGCATGGATTACCACATGTTACTTATAAAGTGGGTATAGTTTTAAAGATAACACAATTATATTGATATAAATTTTAAACTTGAATAAAGGCAAACGTTCGATACGTACTTCCTAAACTGCAAACAGACTTTTTCACCCGAAAACATTACTTGTATCTAATAAAGGTCTGAGTTTTCCGAAAGAGACTCAGAAGAGTCAGACGATTCAGGATCAGTAAGCTATACGAGCAGCTTCTTCGACAATTTTAAAAACGATTTGTTTCTAATAACTTTAAGTCTATTCATGTTAATATTACTACTGTTTTGGTTTCTAGAAATGCACGCTTCGTATTACTAAATTACAACATTCACAATCCTTTTTACCAAATAACTGATTAATCTTAGGATTCGTTTATAAACAAAATTGTTCAATCGCCATCGAAATGATGCAACGAATACGGATAAGCAGTGCGGTCTGCAGAATAATTATGTTGATGATCCTCGCTATCTTGATAATACTTTTTTGCTATATAATCGTGCATTACACTGAATTAGTGGATGAGGAATATCAGTACGAGTAAATAAAGATGATAACGTGTGTTTATACGTGGATTCATAAAGTAAGTGCAGTCATAATTTGATTTTTGTTAATAGTGACAATGGCGTATAAATATTACACTTCTGATATAAATTGGATCGAGCAGAAAGTCAGGATAATGCGGGAAAGTTATTAACACTGATGTGAATATAGTATGTAGAGGTCGAAGAACTTAGCAAACATGAGGATTTGTATGAGAAAATATTAAAAAAATGTATATATATGTTAATCGTAGGTGTTTCGCGTTTTAATGTTAAAATATTAAATGAAAAAATTATTTGTCGTGTGTTATATTTTTTAGAATATTTGTGTAAAATGAAAAATTAAAATGAAAAAAAAAAATAAATAAAAATAAGAATAATAACTGAGTTTCAAATATACTTATTAAATTTACTTATCTAACAGGCACCTTTAAATTTTTAAAAACTGTGCTTTAATTGCAATAGTAAAATAACAATGTCGAAACTTTTACAATATTCACTCATCAAAAATTAAAAATGATTTTAAAAATTCGAAAATCCCCAAAACTCTACAAAACGCTATTGCAATTACCAATCCCGTCAATCCCATTCATAAATACCAAAAATCATCCGCATCCAAAAAATCCTCACTCTAACGCACAAAACACCAACCTCCCCAAGTTAATTCCTCCTCAACCGCATAGACCCATACTATTCGCGAGCCGATGAAAAACGAAGCGCGAGTGTGTGTAACACCTCCAGAATAAAAAAGACTAGACCGCGCTCTCGCACGCGCGCGCGAGATAAAACGAGATAGAGGAGCGAATTGCTACCCGTGTTGAGCGCCGCTCGCGGCGGCGATGATGCAGCGCCGCGATACATACCCACCGCCGAGCCTACACATCTAGCCGCGCGTAAATTGCGGCAGCAAGGCGACGAAATCGTGAGCTGGGTTTAGCGAGATATGTATAAGAGAGCAACAATTGGGTGGCGGAGTTTTGGAATCTATGAATTTATGATGGGCTGTGTGTGATGGGATGGAATTTATGATTTTGGATCGGGCGCAGTGCGTTCATGCGCATGAATTATTTATCGCTGCGGAGAGATGGGCGAGGATATAGCCGAGGAGTAATATTGCAATGATATAATCGACGGGTCAGGGTTGTTGTGGGCTGTAATATGGTGCGGAGTAGGAATTTGTCGGTTGCGCGAGCGTGCGAATTTTGATTTATGATTTTGAATGTATCGTGATGGTTAGTAATTTTGATACTATAAAGACAATGATGATAAGGAAACAAATAGTTTTGTGATTATAGCGTAAATAATTTAATATTCAATTCATATACATCATTATATTTATTTTATCTGATTCATTTACAAATATTAGTAAAAAATTTACTTTACCTCCAGCCTACTTTCATGTACTCCGATGAGTTTTATCAAAATCTTGTGTTTTAAATACCTTTTACAAACCCTTATAAATCGTCCGGACTGCCGGACCCTCAAAACCCATAACTTATACAAACCTGAATCATCCCAGATCCGCCACTACGAGTGATACATTATCGATCATCATTTCCTCTCTCTCCCCTCTATCCCTCGGGCGTCGACTTCATCCCGCAATCCCATAAATAACATCTTCCTCGAGCTACTCTTCTCGCGAGTCGTCCGCCACGTGTAATTCGGGTCTTTCCCGTTTCTGCTCCGCTATATACCGCACGGCCACGCCACAGCTGTGTTGCCGCGCGCACGCGGCGCGAGCGCAGATAATCGCGCTGTTATTACGCGACGCGCGCACGCGCACGAGGGACCGAGGAGGATTTATATCGTCGGGGAAATCGCGGCCAGAGAGAGAGAGAGAGAGGAGGTGGACCACCGCACGTGGTGCGAGGCAAAGTCGATTAAATTTGGTGCCGGGAGTTTTCGTGTCCTTTGTTTTGGGCAGTTTTGTAAAATGAAATTGTTGAGAAATTGTAGTTGCGCGTTATTATACCAAGAAATAGATTTAATATAGTGAAACAATTTTTTTTTTACGATATAATAAATACTTGGTCGGTTTGAGTACAGAATATTTTCTTAGTGTAATATATACTAATATAGGGAAAATGTCTGAGATTTAGATGGTATAAAGTTACACTGATCTAGTTATCTAAAGAAAATAACTTCAAATCAGGTGAAAATAATTTTCGCGATAGATTGTGATTTAAAAGCTCGTAAAAACATATCAGAAGGGAAGTTTAACGTCCCCCGCTCGGAGGTGTAAAAAAATTTTTAACCGCCGTTGCATAACTCAACGTGTCAAGAGTCCAATATCTTGATAGCCGAGCGCGCGCGCGCGTACATATTTTTGTGGCAAAAAATAATAAGCAAGAAAAAAAAAACAGCTAACAGAAATTATAAGTTTTAAACTGCTGTTTAAAAGGCTCTTATCTCCTATCGATTTCTGGCTTACGCGCAGCAGCGCATAATTTTAAGACGGTTTTCAGTTACTCCTCACCGAAACGCCTCCTATCGGCGAGAAGATATCGCGAGGAATTTTTTTATTAAGGAAAGCGCCGTCTATTGTCGAGATTTAAAATAACTTGTTTCAATTAACGTTTTTTAACTCTGTTTTATCGTCTCATCTTACATGTTGTAAAAAAAATTATTATTCATAATTAAAATGCATTTTCGTTAAAAATATAACGGCGTATCATGAAATTCCAACAACATTCATTCCAATTAACACACTTAACCTCAAAAATCACTAAATTTTCCATTCTAAACACTCTATACTCTCTTTCCCTTTACATCTCCTCCTTCCACCAAAAAAATACCCGACGCGTGTATACTTGAATCCCCCCATGCGCTTCTTTTTCATATGCACACCACTGCACAGGTCAGCGCAACAGGACGAGTTATTAAAACATTATCATGATGAATTACAAGTAATTGCATTATAATATCGGGTTACTGCCGCGGGTGGTACTCACTCTCTCCCTACCGGCGCCGATTAATGTTTTCATTCCTGCGCGCGGCCGTCGATTACGCGCGTATTGGCCGATAATAGCGAATGAAAATGCCGTAATGATACATGCGCTGTACTCGGCTTTTGCTCTATTAAGGATCTTTTAATTGAAATTGTATCGGGATGATCGGGGGTAATGAGAGTGCGCCCGTGCAATACCTGGGGGAAGGCGAAGGGATGTGTGTTGTTTCGGTGGCGGCAAATAAAGGAAAGAAGCTAAGCGGTGAGTTGTCGAGCCGTTAGGTGGTCGTCACACGTAGATATATACTTAGCCTGCGAATAATGGTTTCGTTGCTTATACGTTTACCCGCTGAATATACGATTAATTTTCTTTTATTAAGACTTTTACGTCACTTGCATTTAAATGGTATATTTTTTCCGAGAAGTGTCATTATATACCGATAGACACTTTTATATATGGTTCATGCCTTAATTACACTTACATACACGCATTCAAAAAATCGCAATAAAAAGTTTATTCCTCCGATACGCGTATTAAAACCCAATTAACCTCCGCACGGCTCTCTCAATTGAAATAGCCCCAATTCACAGGCTGCACAATAAATAAATAATGCGCCGGCCCATAGTCCCCGCACATAAATAAATCGCAACATTGTATATGCGCGGGCGCTGATAACCGCCGCTTTTTCGAGGAGACTTTACGATACGGTTATGGCGGGCAATTACGTGCGCGTTTCGGCGCCGCGTGATTCGAATGCTTATAAACATCATCAAATTGCGACGCGGGCCTCTATATAACAAATCGTCGTGCAATTTAAGGGAGTTCTCCTCGGGCACTACAGTTTGTGGCTCAGCGAGAGCATAAACTATACCATGAACGTCGTTCTGTCTCTCTCACTCTCGTGCACGTCGTCTGCTATTTGTGTTTATAATCATTGATATCTTTTTAAAAAGATCGGCTTCACACATATTTGATAAACTTAATAGAAAGAGCCGAATTTCATCTTTCTTAAGCTATGTTTTTCTTTTTGAAGTCCAGTTTTTTTGATGAGTAATACTATTACTTTCTGTCACATTTGATATAGCACTCATTTACTCTCATGTAAAAATAACCATTTTCAAGAATTTTTTTCTCAAAAATTTGTTCCGCAATGTATGTAAACAAACATATGGTATCATTTCTGTGACTTTGAAGAATATTTTTATATTTTTTTCAGAAGCTTTTTCAGTTTTTGCAATATGAAGAGAACTACCTTAAAGAGCGAGAGATCGTCGTTGCCGCCACGAGAGCGCGCGAGCGACGTTAATCAGCTGTTTGCCGAATGCTCGTGATATGGTAATGACGAGCCGAGGTTGGTGAATTAGGTGCCGCGCTGCGAACTTATCTTTATTCTGGATTTATGTACTTTTGCTTTTTAAAATCGAGTGACACGGGAGCTTTTTTTTTTGTCGTACACGAAAATTCAATTAATACGTTAAAGAATATATCTTAACCCCTCTGGCTGCGCAGTTTCGTAACAGTTACTCGCGCACGAACGACTTTTTTTTATCTTCCCGCAACGCGTAATTAAATCCTCTCGTACGATAAGTAAATGAAAATTTCGTTTTACTCCGTGGCCATTAAACACAAAGTTTCTCGTGCGCGCTGATTCTCGCGCTTAATTCACATGTATAACTTTCATTACCTTAAAATTTATCACGATCATTCGAAACCACTCACTTCCACACACACACACGCACCACCTGCCGCAATTTTAATTTACAATCATTTAAGTAACCAAAAACCACACGTAAAACCCGACCCGCAGCATATTAAAAAAAAAAGAAAAGGTATCTGCCCTGCACTTCTTCGGCCGCCTTCTCCCCACTCCGAATTTGAATAAAAAACGCATCGATCGGCCGTGGCATTAATCAAAGCGCGCCTCGATAAATCAACTTCCAAAAACTGACCAAAACGACCTCGCCCCCATCGTATCGATCGATCATAAATCCTCCACCTCCCCAGTGCGACTCCGTGCGAGGTTAATTGTCGCGGCGCAAAAAAGCGACGGCACGAAAAAGATAACGGCCCCTAAACTCTCTGTCCTCTCTCTTCGAGTCGTCTACTCTGTGTGGTCCGAAAGCCCCGAGCCTAGTTAGCGTGATTCAGTCGCAGCGACGTTCACGTCTTCTCTCTCTCTCTCTCTCTCTCTCTCTCTCTCTCTCTCTCGGTCTCTTTTCTTATGGTTTAATCCCTCCGACTATTTTTCTCCCGTTTACGGGATTCGCGCTTTTTGCTCCCGCAGTTTCTTTATCGCGCGCTTTATGGAAGTGGATGGACGTTCGCCACCGTACGTACGGTTTAATTGAGGTCTCTAACTGGCCTGTTTGTTCATTTAATATCCTTCTTCCCATTTTTTCTTTCGGTCTCTCCCTCGATCTACAATGGTTAATTTCACATACGAGCCCCGGTGGAAAGAAGTCGTTCTTCTTTCCCTTCTCTCTCTCTCGTGCGCGCGCTCAATTTCATTCCTAATCCTTTTACGCGCGCTCGCCGGAGTTGTCGGTAGCAGCTGGCGAGCGGGGCAAGATAATAGCCCAAAGCGGATTAACACTACTACTCCCGTGTGAGTTTCTATTGTTGATTAATGGCTGCGCAGTTGTGAGGCTTCTTCGCGGCGATCTCGGATGAGCTGAACATCGCGAGCGCGGCTCTTACGAATGATTGCTGTAAGTGTAACGATAAAATGTCTATATTTGTAAGAGAAGGGGGAGAAGGTTGAGTGGTTTTGACTTGAATTAAAGTTTTATTTTTGCACAATTATGATTATTAGGGTATAGATTGTTGGAAGAGTTTTATTAAATCATTTAGATTTACGCGTCGATCTTGTACACTGAGAAAAAAATTTTGGAAAAATTACTATACTTCTAATAAAGCTACCACAAACTGTAAAAAACCAAAAAAATTACCATACTTTACAGTAAATTATACAGTACTTGTAGTAAATTTTCCTATCTTTCTAGCAAAATTTCTTATAAAGTATAGTAATCTTTTGAGTTTTTACAGTTTGTGGTGGCTTTCCCAGAAAGTACACTGAGAGGAGAATATGTTTATATTTAACATGGTATTTTAACTATTAACATCGCATTGTAACTATTAACATATATATTTTAATAGTCACAATGCCATGTTGAATAATAAACATTTTGAGAAAAAATTTCTCTCAGTGTATAGTAATTTTTACAAAATTGTTAATAATTTTTACGAAACTTTTTTTTCAGCGTAACTATAGACCGGCTATAACTATAGCTCAGTGTAACTATAGCCACTGTAGATAATGAAAATCATATTGATGGAAATACCGCTGACTATATATATATATCTGGGAAATGTCAGAGCAATATTATGAAGTGTAATAGGTATCTCTGATAGGAAGCAACATTTTGCAATAAATCATATTCAAATAATGACAAGTGTCAAAGCCGTGCAATCTTTAATTACACTAACCACATGATTTACAGCAAATTGTTATACCACTCGACCTTAATTAACGCAAACTAACTGCCCAGGAATTTCTCTTCCCATCTAATCTCGCATCCTACACTACAACCACCACTTTATACTTACTTGAAATCTCCGAGAAGAATTCATCCTTACAAAAATGCACAAAACAATCCTCTGTAAACCAACATAACCTATACCTCTAAGCTATACCTGCGCGCACGCACACTCGCAATAATACCTGGCGCGCGCACTTACGCGTCTACAAAGCGTATAAAGCACGCGACTCGTATGTACACGCGCGCGCGAAACAACAAAACGAGAAAGAAGAGTCGCGCGCGCTCGCGCAGGTGAGTCATTCTCTCTCTCACTCACTCGTGCAACCGGTCAGTGCCTTCGGCTCGCGATAAATCACCTCATTCAAATCAGCGCTTCTATACGCGCGTATATAATATTGACTCGCGCGCGTGCGCTGCTCATTCAGCCGTTGTTTACGCGCGCGCGTATTACGCTTCATTAAAAAAATGTTCCCGCTTTGTTGGGTGCATGTGTGGCTGGTCAGCTGAATGCGCGCGGAGGTAGGGTTAAGAGGATGATAGTAGGAGAAGGGGGGAGAAGATTCATTATGTTAAGGGGAGAGATGGATGCGCTTTGCGGTGATTGATTTTTGCGAGAGTGACGGTTTGCAAATGGATTGGATGCAGGGTTATACGTGATTTTTTACGTCGCGGGGTTTCAATTGAATTTTTTTTTTGTTGGATTTGCAGGTTGTAATGTTGTCGGAAGAAGTAAAAATTTATTAAGGTTTAAATGATAATTATTTACTGTAAGTCTACTGTTTATTATCTTTAAAAATCTTCAATAACAAGAAAAGTCGTTTTAGAAAATGTATCACGAATTTGAGGTAAAATAATCATAATTCATTCGTTAATTCAGATTGTTGGAAATCTTTCTGCTATAATAGTAGATAGGTATTTACTTTATAACTAATAAAGTTAAATTTCTCAAATGTAGTGAACATTTACTTTACTACAGCAATGGATGTTGCACTATTCTGAATTATTATTAAATAAATCTTTCGCTATATTGCATTCAAGGAAAAAGTTAATACTATTCCATGAATTCCCCCTTTCGTTCGAATTCTTTAATCTTTTAGCATTACCACAGCAGAACATGATTATCTTTCCAGCGACAACCTATAACAAATTCAGCCTCAAATCCCTAGTTACACCTTGAAAATCCGAGAAACCGTACAATCCCCCATTGCACCCAGTACGCGCGAGATCTAATCTCACACTCCCCGTACGCAACTCCTCTCTCTCTTGCTAGCTCGCGGCTCATTTGATCGAACCCACTCGCACGCGCTTTATTACACACACAGCGTCGGGTATATATACACACGCTGAATACATTGCGCACTCGTTAAAGTGCAACACACGACACTTGAGGCCGTAGGCGGTCGGCGACAGATCTAAGGGGGATTATCGATTTGTCGGCGCGCGCGCTTTGCTTTTTGTTCTCGCGCGCACGGCCGCCTCCTCCTCTTCTCTCTATATATATGCGTGTAAGAACGAGAGAGGACGCCAATTACCCGCGCGCGACACACATCCGGAACGGCTGTCGCTCTGCGGGGACTAATGAAACTTTGACAAACGACGAGTGCGTGTAGAAAGGAAGAGGAGGTAGAGAGGAGAGTGCGAGAGAGAATTTTTTGAGGGAGATGAGAGTAGTCGCGAGGTGTTTTACATTTAGCGAGTGTAAGTGTTGCGGTCACGGTTATTCGCGGTGGGCTTGCACGAAGAGCAACGAGCGAGGATAGATAAGCATATAGAGGTTTGGTTCTCGTTTTATTGTAACGGGAAATTTTCATAATTTTCTTATTCATTTTTTTTCGTAGTGGAAACTGTCCTATGTTAATAATTCCATATCAATGCTGAATCAAACAATATAGCAAATTAAAAAAAATATAGAGAAATTTTGAGGATAGTTTAGAATACAATAACATTCTATTCTCGAACATTTTCAAATCCTTAAAGCAAAAATATTGGCAGATTTGTCTGCACCTTTAACATCCTCTCAAACCACGCACAGTACACGGAGAAAAATGTTATAATAAATTTTATTATAAAATGTGAGAAAAATTACTATATTTTATAGAAACGGTGTGACATATCGAAATTATAATAATTTTTGCTACACAACATAGTAATTTTTATGGCTGACTAAATTTCAAAAAATTAATTTTTTTTTCATTTTTTGAACTATTTTTGCATTTTAATGGAATACTTAATGTGAAAATAAATTTAAAATTAGAAATAAAATTTTTTTTTTGACGACGGTTGAATCAGACGCACTAACCACTTACCCAAGTAGGATTCTTGAGTACAAAATTTCGGAACTGACATATGTCAAACCCCTGGTTACGAAATCTCTTGAATGATAATATTGAATAACTACAATTACACAAAAAATACTCATCATCAATGTACATAATAAAAAATAAAATGATTGAATCGAGATTTTCAAAGTTTTGCTTACTTAAAAGCAAGGCCAAGCGAAATTGCGATGGAGTGCATAACCTCAATTATAAACCATGTGCACGCCTTGGCGTACGCAGAAAGTACTATAGTTGTGGCAATTTCGACTATATTGGATAACAAAATTTCTTATGACGGGTGGCTAAAATTAAAAGAATATATTTCAAATTTTACTATATCACAGTTTTTGCTATGTTGTATAGCAATTTTTCTTTTATGTCGTAATACTTTTTAATCAACACTGTAATAAAAATTACTAAAAATGTTGTAATTATTCATATAGTTATAACAAAAATGCAGCATACAGTGGAAATGTCACACTTTTCCTATATTATATAGTAATTTTTATTATACTTATAATAAAATTTATTATAACATTTTTCTCCGTGTAGCCACCTCTCCCCTTCTAATCCACATTCTCCTCAATAAACCATCCCTCCTACAAAAAACCTCACACCAAAGCCTCTCCTCTCCTCAATACACCTTTTTGCTCAAAAGCAATCTATACCTCTCTCACACAAAAAAGACCTTCCCTCTTTCGCGCGACATCGTTGCACCTGCGACTCCTCTGCATTAGCCCGACATAAATCAACGCGTAGGCATGCGCGTGCGCTAACCAAGCGCGAAAATTCGATTTAACGCGAATTAATACGTTGTTCGCTCGGCCCGACGTTTTGACTTATGCGCACTAGCAAGCAAGCCTATGCGTAATTGGAAGATAAGCCTGTTAAACGGTCCGCGCGACGCTCGTTTTATACTCTCGCGGATCTGGCGATTTTGATCGATTGCGGCGACTGTGAGTGTGTGAGGGAGAGAGAGGGAGAGGGAGAGCGAGTTTTGTTTTGATGTCAGGCTGTCGCTTTAATTATGTGCGGGGTGATAAAGTAGGACAGAGTGCGAGAGAGAGAGTGGCTCTGATGTATGGGCGAGTGAGTTCGTATCTAATTGGTGTATCTAATAAGCTTGTATAGTTTGTAACTGTGTTTATTTAAAAGCTGAAGACATTAATAACTTAAATGATATTAGGTGTATCGTTAATAAAACTTGTGAAAATAATCTATTTTTGATTATGAAAATTTCATTATCATATGATTTCTTATTTTCTTGAATATAAATTGGTTAAATGAAAGACAATATTGTAATATTTGACATTCATTAAAGATTTAGAAAAACCTTATTATTTTTATTTGTACATGATAGAATTTTGATAGGGACAAATATCCAAATCCACATTGAAAAAAATAGTCTATGAAAAATTATTAAATTATCTAGGAAAATTTACTATGTTGTATGGGAACAGAGCGACAAAGTTGAATCTCTATCCTAAAAAACATGATGGATTTTTTATGATATAAATTTATTCGTGATTTGGTTGGTGGGAGTAATGGGTTGCTAGGTCACAAAAACAAAAGTGGAGCGAAGGTTTGGTAAAATTACGGTGCGCGAAGCGCGCTTAGAGATGGCTAGTTGTATTAAATTTTACAATGTTTTCTATCATATTTTACTATACTGGGCAGTAAAGTGGAAATCCATCAAGAAAAAAAAATCTGCAGTGATCGGGAATCGAACCCTAGCGCACTGGGCCTGAAGCCGCGCTCTTAGGGCCGGACACTTGAAAAGGATCAGATAAAAAGAACAAGAATTACATGGGTTTCTATATCTATATATACATCTTGTTCCTTCTGTATCTCGCTGTTCTTCATATGTATAGATATAGAGACTCATGTAATTCTTGTTCTTTTTATCTGTTCCTTTTTAAGTGTCCGAGCCATTACTCGCTGCGCTAACGTGTTCTTACGGGTACGTCCGAATGGAAATTGACTTAGGGCTAATACTAGGGCCTTGTCCGATGCCCTAGAAAAATTACAAGGTCCTGACATGGAACCTCGTAAGGCCCGATGTAAGGCGAGTAACGGGACGCCTACGCGGCCCTGTCAGTTTATTCGGAATTGTTATTTCTTCTTAATTTCCTGCATTAAATAACTAATCTCGCGCAAAGCTCTAAAGTTGCCCGAAATGATTAAGAAATCATCATTAAGTTGTTTTAGACAAGTTACCCGCGTAATAACGACAATGTAACAATACCGTGAAAATTTATTGTAACCCCAAAAATGAAACCACGTCAATGCGATTTTAAGGCTTTCGAAGGGCGGGGATCCGGGAATGAACGGCAGGTCATAGTCAGGGCGACACGCAATAGCCCTTATACGGCATTTGTCCAGCGTCACTAAGGCCCTATCATTACTATCAGGGCCGGACGGGAGCGCCGTTACGAGCCTTGCTAGGGGCTCTTACGGAGAACCCCGTTGGGCCATTACAAACATCTAGGGCAAACCCTATTCATTTCTCGTTCGGGTGATGTTTCGATTCGTCTATATCTGGTACAGTTTGAGGTTATGTTGATTCGCCGACTACAGCCATTAGCAGATGACAACTCAATTTTTACTATGTTGGCTTGTAAAAATTCCTATACCTTCTCTCAATTATTAAAATGTCTGAAATTTACGATGTAGTATAGTAAAATTTGTGACAACTTTTTGGCAAAAATAATAGAAAATATGTACTAAAAATTATTTCATATTATATTAATCTTTCACTCAAAAATTTGTTACTATGTTACTTAGTAAATTTTATAGCCATTTATATTAATTTTTCATTAATGTTATATTGATAATTACTAAAAGTAGACTAAATAGGCTCAGAATATAAGTTGGTCGCTCCATTACTAGCGAACATAGTAATTTTTAAACAAACATTTTTCTCCGTGCATAATAAAAAAAATTCACTCAAAAAAAAAAATTAAATATACTTTTTACAGAGCTCATCGCTTACCTAAAGCTTCATTGTTAACGGTTACACATTTTTCCATTATAAAAATATATTTAGAACTAGTTCTACTTAAACTCATAAATTATTAAGCGCGCAGCCCTAGTGACATTTTACGTTCTCAATTCATTAGCTAATTTATAAATCCGCAACTCCTTTTGTATAACAACAACCAACCATAACACATCACACACGCGCGCAATAATAACTCGCTCGTAGTAATACACGTCAAAGAATAAACGTTCACTCGAACCCATATCTTAACGCACTAAACCTTCGGGGAATCCCATAATCGTTCCGGCAAAACAGTATCAACAGCATCAGCAGCAGCCCCACGCAAAAAACTTGCCAGCTCCTCTCCCCGTCCTCCAAAAAACGAATCAATCCAGCGCAGCTGCTCCTTCCCGCACATAATATTCCCCGCGCGACGACATTTTTCCATATACTCCCGTGGCCGCGCACGTCACAATTATCAAATTAAACGCGCGCTCGGTTTTTGCCGAGGATTCAGCCGCGCGTCGATTAGCCCATGTAAGTGCAGCCCGGGAATTCTCGCACGTATTCCGGTTTCGACGAGTTATCAATCTATTATTTCGGACTTTTTGTGGGCTAAAGTGTGTTTGTATATATACGCGAACGAGTTCGTTGTGGCACTTTGGATGGTTTTTGCGCCTGGTATGCGAGGGGAGAACAATTAGTATCCGTTCGACGAGGTGGGATGGCGCGTGTGACACGTGACAGCAGTTGTCTTTTTGTTTTGTGTGAGATTGCGTATAAGTTTTTCGGGGGGGGGGGGGGGGTATGAAGCTGCGTGTTTTTAGGATGATGTGAGTTTGCGTTATGTGGAAAAATGTGGAGATGTAGCCGATGTTGGGAGTGTCGGCAGGAGTTTGGACGTGCAAAACATTCATGATGTAATTATAGAACTACAAGATTAGGTAATGCATAAATCGGATTCGATATATAAAGCTAAAAACATATTCCAAAATTATACGTTGAGAGTGCCTCTGGGATTTAGATTTAATTCTCTTGCAAACTGTTAAAGTCAATATTGCATTTAAAATATAATAAAATTCAATATTCGCGCGCTCCGACTGTTCTATCATGACGCCTGTAAATTTCTCTTTCTGTGACTTTAACAGTAATTCACTTTTTCTTCACAAGGAACGAAGGTGGTATGAAGACATCAGCAGTAAATAATTTCAGAAATAAAATATACAAAGCGAGAAATACAATAACCATCTAAACATGTACTTTACAATGCAATAAATCACCGCTTCCCCAAACGAAGCATCACAAAAATTTCTCAACAAAAGCCAAAAACCCATCGCCAGCCCGCGACCGATATATCCAGCGGCCCATAAATAATCATCGGGACGGAATAAAAGCACCGACATATACGCGCATGCAAAATTTATTTATGAAAACGCGCCGCGACAATCGAGGGCTCGGCAAGTTACGCCGTAATGACTACAATGCGCGCCGCTGCACCGCGCGTTCGAGGTGTGTGCGCTGCACTCGTACATATTGCATGTACCTATGAGCGCGACTGCGAGGGAGGCGTCACGGGCGCGAAAACGTTTTTCCGGCGAATCGGGAGTGCCGCGGTATTGATATTAGGATGCGGAGAGGGCAGGGGATTCCAAGAATCGGCGAGAGATTAGAGGCGGCCGATATTTGCTTTGTGATTAGGCGGGTTCTATGTGTGTGTGATGTGAGCGTTATGTGATGGGGAATTTTTGAAAGGTAAGGTGACAATGGGGTGTGCAGTTTTTGTTGGTCTGAGTTAGGAAAGAATTTTGCGTTAAATTATTTTAGGTGGAACGAGAAATAGAACTATGTTATTAGGTTCTATGCATAGATGGTTAGTATAGAAATAGTATAAAGAGTGACGAAGCATTCACATTTTTAACATATAATTAAAAGCTGTAATAATAAGTGACATTTGTTTCTAATTTTTAAGATGATTTCACGATTTTAGAACTACAAACAGAAATAGACCATTTTGAGTAGATGTAAGTATGTCAAGCGTTTTCTCATATTCAAGATACTCCAATTCTACTTTGAACTTCAGTTGACACATATAATCTACACCACAATACTCATACATTTGCCTTAGATCATAAAATTATCTCCAAAATAGCTCCCAGGACGCGAGAACACAAAAGACGGACGTCATCGACAACTCCCAATCCATACTTCATCCGTCCCTCAGAACGTGTCGCCCCAGGCCTAACTCTCACTGTATCTCGCGCACCCACCCACACTCCGCAACAATAACCAGCCTAGCGCGCGCGACAGATCTGGAGCAGTCGCGTGCAGGCGACGCGTGACACATGCGATCCGCGCAGTCGCACCTCTAATACCTATACTCCGTTCGCACTACGTAACTCTCACTCACTCACTCTCTCCTCCCGCGTAATGCACACGCCGATAAGACCGGTCTCACACCGGTATTGTATACAGCCCACGCGCATAATAATTCATGTTATATACACCGCGAGATTCGATTAATGTAGTGCGCGCGTCGCGAGTGTGTGTTTGTATGTGCTTGCGCGCGACCTCGATACGAAACGTTTAGATGTTTTTTTAGATTGATGAGGCTATTGTGGGTGTATTATACGTGTGCGTTTGCTAATTGGATGTGGGATGAGAAGGAGGGATTTTTCGGGGTGTCGAGGTGCCGCTTGACGCGGCGATTTATTGGTGGCGGATTTTTCGAGGGAGGTTATTGTGGATCTGGTGTGATAGATGATGGGAAATGGGTTATTGTGGGGAAGGAGTGCGCAATGAGAGCGGATTTGTGTTTTTATATTTAAATATGTGAATTAAAAGGATAAATATTATCAGAAGTAAACATTTTTAACGATAAAAGGAGTTGTTGTTTTGTAGAATAATGGTTAAATAATTTGACACAGATCTTGCAGAAAAGTAGATCAGACCTTGTTGAACGTTGCTCATATTAATTTGTGTTAGGATTGACGACTTTTAAAATATGCTAATTTACACTTCGTACAATAGGTGCTACAATGTAAGTAATATATCATAATTTACAACTCATTGTTTAGTGTATATATCCTTGTGGTTTATAAGTGGAATTATTTCTTAACATAAATTTTGTTAGCCGATGATGGTTGAAAGCAATCGAAACATTCCATTATACTTATAAGAAACTTTACTATATAGCTTTATGTAAACTATAGTTACACTTCCCTTAATAACTATATACATGCAAAAATCTGATTCAGAACTACAAAATATTCCACTATTCCCATTATCCCAGCCACAATCTTCACAAACCAATTCCACCTTTTCAAAGCCCGTTTCATCCCATCCAATTTCCCTTCTCTCCCCGCACAGCACCGTTAACCCGAAATCAATGCTCGTCACGGCGTCGGCGGCGTCTTAACACCTTTCGTCTATAATTTCCGCGCTCTCGCCTCGGCGTTTAGCGTCGCCAGGATTACCCGAGCGCGCGCTCGCCGAAATGCCCCGGCGGCGTTATCTCACACGGCGCCGTCGTCGTAAACCGGGATCGTAAAGCCGAGAGGCAGCAGCAGCAGGCGATATCGAAGCCGGTGAGCCTCTCTATGCCGTAATCGCGCGAGAAGCGGCTGCTGCTGTATTCAGGTACGCCCTTGTGGTGGTGGTGAGGATCGTCGATTGGTTATGGGAAGAAGGGTTAGCTAAAGGTTTTTTTTTGGGGGTTAATTGAATAGAAATGAATTTTCAAGAAAAGAAAATTTATGTTTTGATTCATGTTATTATTGAAATCGATAAATGTTATGATTTGTAATAAGTGTTGAATATAAAACTATTTTTAGATTATTTCCATACACGATGTAGATTCCAAAGTACAAAAATTAGCATCGATTTCCTGAATATTTTCATTTCGATCTAAAATCAAATAACGCTCGAAAACTCTTAAATACATCTTTAAACCAACCTTTCCCTCTAACAAAAAAAAAGGATATCTAACCTCCCACCCTCAAAACCCCAATCCCAGCCCTATGCACACAACTCCGTCTCAGCGTCTTATCTCACTCCCGAACCCGACGATCGTCACCCTCGCGTCTCTCTCTCTCTCTCCAATCTTCCTCCCTCTCTTTCGCCTTCTATCTCGCGCCATCACGCCACGTACGGTTTAATTAGACGAAGATAAGCGGCCGAATGAGATCGCGAGCGAGCGAGCGCCGCGGTGACGGACGTCGCCGCGCGCCGGGATTAATGAGCCGAGACGAGAGAGAGCGAGAGAGATGGTCGAGCGGCGATTTCGCGGCTATATAGCAGAGCCGAGCAGCTCTGCTACTGGTTTACGATCGGCGATAAGGCCGATGGAGAGGTATAGGTGGAAGAGAGAGAGAAACAGAGAGAGAGCTTTTTTTCAGCAATTAATTACCGACAAGTTTATAACGGCGTGGTGGGGCGGTGTAGGCGAGTTTTATGGTTTATGAGAGTGGACGGAGGAGATAGGGGATGTTGGGACGAGATTTTTGTCGCACGAGTGAGTTTAAGTGGTATGATTTGAGATACTTTGAAAGCATATTTTGTACGTGTTTTGTGAGAGATACTGCCGAGAATATTTTGCATTTTATCAACTTTGTATAAAACAGTATTATAATTTTTGTAAGAGGAATTTATTTAAGCTCATTAAAGCGGTATCTGTAAAAAAAAATAACATATTTGAAATTTAAATGACACCTTTTGATTCATAACTGCAAAAAAGTAACCATTCAAGTTGTACAAATTTCAACAATTACGTGAATATAATCATTTGATCTCCCTTATCAATAAAATCGTTATTATAAACCTCTCATAACTTCCCATATCGATTCCTCGCCAGATACACACATACTCACTCTTTCTCTCTCTCCGTCCTCCGCAACAGCGATTACATAAATAACGTTCTCTAATCTATATTATACCGATACCTCTCCGACTTCGCATTCACCTTCTCTCTCTATACACATTAACCGCATCCATAAAAACTCCCAACCACGCACTTTCCAAATAATAGAAACCATACTCTATCCCCGATCCCAACAATCCACTCGTCGATATTATAAATTTCCCTCGCACACACACACGCACCTATAACACTAACTACACCCAACCATACATACACTATATATATATATACACCCATAACCGAGTATATCTGTCCCGCTCCAGTATACACCGCGGGGCCGCGAGCGAGCGATAGGCTTTAATTTATGGCCCCCGGGGCCAGTGCATAATTCATTACGTTATCTGGCCCATTGTCAGCTGCTCGCTCGCAGTTTCCTTCGATGTGCGGCGGCTCTCCGCCGCTGCGGCGTATATGTAGAGGTATATAGGAGGAAGAGAGAAGGTGCAGATCGATCTCGCGGCGATCGGCAAAGACGCGGGCGAAAGAGGGAAAACAAAACCGATTGGCCGCGAGCTATCGGCGCCGCGGAATCGAACGTCCGCTGTACGTGTACGGAGTGTGGATGTTGTGTCCGTACAGGAACTGCGTGTACTCTGCGGACCTAAGTCTTGTATATATGTGTTTATAATATATTGAATTAGTTGTATTTAGGTTACAAGAATATTGAATTTTTTCACTGTTTCGCATCTATAACATACGGTAATTTATTAAAATAGTAATTATATATTATGTAATAGAAAATGATAAAAATTGTATCACAAACTTTTTCATAATAAGAATAATAAAACTAAGAGAAAATAATGTTGATCTTATACCTATACAAATATATTGTTACATCCATATTCTTCATTTCTCAGCAGTGCAAAAACGTCAAGCAAACCTTCTTCTCCCTCTCAATATCATTACATAATCGCCGGCCGCTTACAATCCCTCTTTACACCGCCGACAATCGCGCGCCTCACTTTCATAAACGTGGGCCACAAAAACAGACTCGCCGCTACTTATACGCACGCGTGGGCGGAACAACGCCGCGCTCTTCCGCGCCACAAACGGAAAGATCAAAAGCGCCTCGTCGTCCCCAACCCACGAGCCTGTACACACACAGCTCGCCGTGGCGATATTGCGACAATTAATCAATGATACACACCCATTACGCGGCGAGCGCGCGGGTAAAGTGCGCTCGAGAGATCGCGAGATAAGATATACATATTATATTTATTCGCCGGGCGAATGTTGGTTTATGCAACGCATATAACGTAGTCGCTCTCCGCGTGTTTCGATTTTTCAGCGCGTCGATCGAATGAATAATTGCGGCGGCGGCGGCGGCGGCGGCTATGTGGCCGAGAGGTGTGAGTTAGCAAGTGTCGAAGCGAGTGATTCACGAATGATTTATTTCGTGGTGCTGTGGGTAAATTGTTGGAAAAGTTAAGTGTGTGTTTGTATGTGTGTATGGGGAATGGGGGATTTATTTGGGTTTGGTGCGGAGAGTTGTTGAGAACGGTTTGTGATTGCGGTCATCCTTCGGCTCGGTATGATTTAAGGGTGTTTGTTTCTTTTTTCAATCGGATCGCATACTTTTGTATACTAACTTACAATTATATGTAATAAATAATGATTGTAGAGTTTCACTGATCCCTATTGTATTTTTTATGGAATGTACGAATTTGCTCTTATATGAAAATATCAAGGAGCGCGGGAGCGCTCCGAAGGCAAGTATAGAAGAAGCCTAAAGGAGCGACCCGTGTTACATATACATTGAAATGGGTCTACGAAAAATTCAATGCGCTTTTACGTATATTGCGTTAGTTTTTACTATATAACATATCCCTCTTAATCGAAAGCCATTTCATTGCTCTACTCAAATCAAAACATTTTATTTAAAAAGATTATCTCGTTCAGAAGATATAGAGAGCTGAATTTTTTTATGTGCGATCTCCTTTTATACTTTTCTTCTCCTTATTCCGGCGTCCGGTTTGCAGCTCTTACGACACTTCCGGTTGTCGTCTATCTTACGCTTGTATATCTATATATATATATATACACACCCGTATCTGATCGATCTAACTTTACATACAACATGTCAGTATTTTTTTATATACAAATGTTATCATATCGTGAGTTAGTTAATAACACATTTCAAAGATCTCAAGAAGTTGCTAGATTGTTTAGGTTAAGAACTTATTCTTAGCAATCTAAGAAGAAGAATTTTTATCTATCTATTATTTTATAGATATACATTTTACAAATGTTATCATATCGTGAGTTAGTTAATTAGTTATGTATTTGAAAGATCTCAAGTTGTCAACTGGTGATGAGAAAAATTGATCTATTCGTCTATCAATCAATGGGGAAAATAACTTTCATTAGATAAGTACTTACTAGCTAAATGTTAAATGGCTACAATCATTTTTTTAAACTTGATACTTTGTGAGATTTTTTATTTTTACAGATATTATACCAGAAGATTTTTTTCGAGTCATTTTGAAGATATATATAATTATAGCCAATAATGTTGAGGAGTTCTAATTGTGTACTGTCTGAAAAATCTAATTTTGAATTAACAAAAATGAACGAGTGCCCTCATGACCCTTGGAGTTATTATTAATGAACAAGAAAAAGTTATTTTAATACAAGAACAGACGCGTACTACTCAAGATAGAAAAACCAAACCAATATTACTATGGGGAAAATATATTATTATTTACGACACAATATTTTTCAAGACATATCTATAATATAATTGTAGTGAAGTCAGTACAAGTTTTCAGATCAGATATAATAAAATGTTTTGTATAATAAATAAAATAAGTAGCAGTATGATGTGTTAAATGAAGTGTTTATAACAAATTTAGAACCTCTACTTAAAATCAGAATTTAAAATATTGGTCAGACGTTAGAGGCTTGGTTAAAAAAAAGCATTTTTTGTCTATACTTCAAGAAACTGAGTCGATATTAGTGTTGTGCTCTTGTACATATTTACTTAAACACCAATTAAAAGATTATGCCAAATGAACATTAAAATACAGAAAAAAACCAAAATGATGTGTTATTGTTGTGAAAATTTCAACGAATAAAAGTGCTCAGTTAATCTAATTTTATCATTTTCTCACGGAGGGAGACGTCAAAATGTTTCAGAGGATTTCTCAGTAAATATTTTTCTACACAAGATTCAGATAATTATTTAAAAAAGTATACAAGAATGTTAAGAAAGCTTTTATTATCAGTAATTATAGTTCATAAACTGATTGTTTTTAATTTTACAAGATGTGTGCGGCAATCATGAGTTATTAAATTAAGCTGTTTTATACTTTCTACTATAAAAGAATATCGAGAAAGCTTTTTTCTCCCAATGATTCTTAGTTCATAAACTTTTGTTTTTAATTTTGCAAGATGTGTCTGATAGATTATTAATTCAAGTGGTTTCTAGTGAAAACTTCAACGAATCCAAGTGTTGAAAATAATGTAATTAATGATTGGCTTATGGTGAGGGGCACCAAATGATTCAGAGGAGCCATTTGTTCTGTGAGTATACAGTACATGAAACCATAATATAAATTATTGTAATGGCTACTTTTTGAATCTGTAACCAACATTTTAATTTGCTAGCTGATTGTGATGCAATAGTATGATTATTAGATCTAGTACCCTTGCAAGTCTTTGATAAAATATTATGAAAAAGAAATATGTGAATGTCAAAATAATGAAATGAGTTCCAGCTTTAAAATGTGCAATAAAAGGCTAAAGGTAAATTTTAGCACAAATTTAATAATGTAATAATAATTTGTCAAAAAAACAAAAGCAAATGGATGCATAAGAGTGTTTTGTAAAAAAACTTAGTATCAAGTTCTGTTACGTAAGGGTACTTAACTTGGCAAACTTTGAGCTTCGCATTTTGTAAAGGCTAGAGGATTAGATGATTTCAGAGAAATAGATGCGAAAGAATAGTTTTTAAAAAACTTTGTACCGCCTGCTGCTATGGAAATGGCAGTTGACTTGAGAACTCAACTTCTCAGCCAACTTTGAGCTTCAAGTTTTATAAAAGCAAGAGAATCAGGTGATATAGAGATTTGAATTGTAATTCTGAGAACTTGTACGTTTTTCTTTTATTCCTTGCGATAGCTATAAAGAAAAAATATATTATTGTTATCGTTTTTAACAACTTTAAATTCTCTGTCGAAATACTAATAAAAGTTTAATGTTTTTATCCAAACAATCTTGCTCTCAACAACTATCCAACTCTCTACAAAGAACTTGACTGAAAGCTTAAATGTTTTTTTGAAACAATTATAATAAACACTTTTAAAAACTATTTTTTAAAGTATTTTCTATCTGTAAATTATTCATTATTATATTTTCTCTACAAAATATCTCAAAAAATGGTCCATTTCTATATCTTTTAAAAAATCAATTAATAAATTATTTTACAAAACTTCTACAATCCTTTACAAACTTTTGCAAGCAACGAGAAATACTTTTCCAAAACCTTTACAATCACTTTACAAAAACTTTTACAAACGATAAGAATTTTTTCGTAAACCATAAGAATTATTTTCCGAAACCTATACAATATCCTAAAAAATTATTTACGCTTTATTTTATGAAAAGGAATTCTACGAATAAATAATAAATGTTTGCGTTCTAAAGTCGAAATAAATTTCTTTCACGCGGATACTGAAAGTCAAACCCAAAAAAATTGTGAAATCAATTAAAGTGTAGTTTTATACTTAACAGACATTATTTACAATGTAGTTTTACTCTTAAAAAGTTGTGAAATCTCTTTAAAAAATTATTTTACAAAAGTAAAAACTTATAGGCAAGAATAAGTTTGGTTACTATTCTACATAGTTTGTACTTAACAAACATTATTTACTCTCCCACCCTCTCTTCCCCCTCTCTCTCTCCCTCTGTACCAAAAACTTTAATGAGAGCTTAAATATTTTTTCAAAACAATCAACACGTTCTTTAAAAAACTAATTTTTGAAATATATTCTATCCACACCATTTGTCTATAGTCCTTTTATTTATTCTGATCTCATATATTCAATAACCACTCTCTACAAATGGTAAGAATTTTTTTCATGACTGTACAAATAACTTTTATTTATTCGAATCTCATTTATTCAATAAGAACTCTGCAAATGGTAATAATTTTTTTCATGACTGTACCAATAATAATATTGTTAATATAAAACTTTCTACGAAAGTATAAAATAAGGCAAGTATAGACGTTTTTTCTTTATAATCTATAAAATAATAATATTTATGTTTTTTTAAAAGAAATCAAATAAATACCAGTGAAAAAGTCTTTTACTTCTTTGAGTCATTGTATGCTGAACAAATTATATGTAAGTAAGTACATTCAAATTGTTCATTGCAAATCAAACAAATGAAAGTTGTGAAATCAATTATCGATAGTCAAGTAATGCAAACAATTCTCGGAAACAACTGTATGACTATTCTCAGAAATGTACTAAAATTTTTTCATCCTTCTATACAAATTAAACACAAGAAAGTACTGAAATCAATTTATTGTAGTCAAGTACCCATAAGTTAACTTGACTGAATAATACAACTTTTCGTAACTACTTAAAAATATTCAGTCAGCGGGCATAAAGTTCTACTTAACGCCTAACAGGCGTAATAGCTCCCATACTCCTACCAAACTTTATAGAACCTACGCACTTTACGCCCGTGTGGGCGAAAATTATTTTAATTATATAACTACTATGCCTTCTTTTTATTTCTAAAATTCATAAGAATTTTATCAGATATTTACGAAAAGTCAAAGCCTATATAAAAAAATTACATAGTTACCACCACATCTCCATTTTTCATTGATCTTTCTCAATTTTGAAATTTCTATAATATTACGCATCTTGGGAGGACAATAGAAGTCTATAGAGCTGCTCTAGCAGGAGTGGTCCTCCAATCTCCCATACATACTTGGCGGGCCCTACGGTTTCCAGTTTACTGGTGGGCTTTGTAAATGTAGAATACTAAATTTTTACATAAATTCATTAACAATGTTTATACCTATAAGCCCATTATAAATAATTACATTGGCTCTAATTTTTAATTGATACCGTTTAAATATAATATCCCTACATGTGCAGAATCTCATGATTTACTTTCATTATCGAAAATATTTTTCCTTGTGTCCGTCTTTTTTAAACGGGAATGGGATAAAAAATGCATATAAATTTATTGTCTACTCAAAAGTGCTTTAGGTTTTATTAACCATTTTGTAAGCTACCTATTTTTTATTCTTTTCCGTCGTGTAAATATCATATGAGATCTCATATGAGATATCATATGTGTGTATCATATGTCATCTGCAATTTTACATATTATGGGATCTGAAATGAGATCTGATGCCCGATATTCTCTATGAGATCTGATGTCCGATATTCCCAAATGAGATCTGATGTCCAATATTCTCATATGAGATCTCATATGATATTTTCATGCGGGTTTGCACTTTATATTAAAAAACAGAGTAATAAATTCAATACTGAGCCCTACTTAATATGTAGAAGGAACCCATTTATACATTTTATCTGATCTTTAAATATATGAATATTTATATGAAAATGACCATGTCTAGACCTTAAACTGCAAACCGTCGGGCCCACCAAGTATGTATGGGAGATTGGAGGACCACTCCTGCTAGAGCAGCTCTATAGACTTCTATTGTCCTCCCAAGATGCGTAATATTATAAAAATTTCAAAATTGAGAAAGATCAATGAAAAATGGAGATGTGGTAACTATGTAATTTTTTTATATAGGCTTTGACTTTTCGTAAATATCGGATAAAATTCTTATGAATTTTAGAAATAAAAAGAAGGCATAGTAGTTATATAATTAAAATAATTTTCGCCCACACGGGCGTAAAGTGCGTAGGTTCTATAAAGTTTGGTAGGAGTATGGGAGCTATTACGCCTGTTAGGCGTTAAGTAGAACTTTATGCCCGCTGACTGAATATTTTTAAGTAGTTACGAAAAGTTGTATTATTCAGTCAAGTTAACTTATGGGTACTTGACTACAATAAATTGATTTCAGTACTTTCTTGTGTTTAATTTGTATAGAAGGATGAAAAAATTTTAGTACATTTCTGAGAATAGTCATACAGTTGTTTCCGAGAGTTGTTTGCATTACTTGACTATCGATAATTGATTTCACAACTTTCATTTGTTTGATTTGCAATGAACAATTTGAATGTACTTACTTACATATAATTTGTTTAGCATACAATGACTCAAAGAAGTAAAAGACTTTTTCACTGGTATTTATTTGATTTCTTTTAAAAAAACATAAATATTATTATTTTATAGATTATAAAGAAAAAACGTCTATACTTGCCTTATTTTATACTTTCGTAGAAAGTTTTATATTAACAATATTATTATTGGTACAGTCATGAAAAAATTATTACCATTTGCAGAGTTCTTATTGAATAAATGAGATTCGAATAAATAAAAGTTATTTGTACAGTCATGAAAAAAATTCTTACCATTTGTAGAGAGTGGTTATTGAATATATGAGATCAGAATAAATAAAAGGACTATAGACAAATGGTGTGGAAGAATATATTTCAAAAATTAGTTTTTTAAAGAACGTGTTGATTGTTTTGAAAAAATATTTAAGCTCTCATTAAAGTTTTTGGTACAGAGGGAGAGAGAGAGGGGGAAGAGAGGGTGGGAGAGTTTAGTAAATAATGTTTGTTAAGTACAAACTATGTAGAATAGTAACCAAACTTATTCTTGCCTATAAGTTTTTACTTTTGTAAAATAATTTTTTAAAGAGATTTCACAACTTTTTAAGAGTAAAACTACATTGTAAATAATGTCTGTTAAGTATAAAACTACACTTTAATTGATTTCACAATTTTTTTGGGTTTGACTTTCAGTATCCGCGTGAAAGAAATTTATTTCGACTTTAGAATCACTATATTGATGAAAATGTGACTAAAAGTATACGCAATAAAAGAGTTTTATAATCGTCACATTTCCACTATTAAAATATATTTATTATGAGTCTTTTAAGTACACAAGTATACTCTTACTAAATTTCATTATCTGAAAATGAATTATTATTGCCTTAAAATTTAACTCGGCCCAGTTTCAAAACACACCGAAAAAACTAAAACCCAACCAACTCGGGTAAACAATGCCAATTTCTAACTAGCGGAACAATTAATTTCACCACTCACGCAACCCGTACACATACACGCTCTGCGCAATCTACCCTCGAATTAGCTCCGCGTCCCGGCAATTAACTCCCACCTCGCGAATCCCGTGCTCTCACACTCTATAACCAACCGAACTTCGCCACCGACAAAAACAAGCCCGAACCATTTTCGCCCGCGTGTGAATTTCGCGCGCACGCGCAAAACTCTCCCATACGAGCATACACACAGACAGGGCGATTTGGCCGTACAAGGCGAGCGCGCATATATGTACGTGGCGCAAGCGCCCGGCAATGGGCATAATTAGCATTGTGCGTTTTATCACCGACTTCCGTCTCCCTCTCTTCCTGTATGTGCACCGCGGATCGATTAGAAATGACTATTTACGTCTATAAGCATGCACAGGTGCGAGGGAGAGAAAGAGAGCGCGCGCACGCGCGCGCGTGTGTGTATAGGCTTATTCGGGTGCGAAGAACGAGGTGTTACAGGACACACAATGAGGAAGCCATAAATAAGCGTTTGGCGTTTTCGCAAGTGAAGCGTGTAATATTGTGTACGTACATATAAGAGTAAAGCGCGCGCGTGCGCATACCGAGGGAAGATAGGAGAGATTCGTCGATAAAGCTAGTCGATTTGGCGTTTTAAGTTTTTTCGATCGATTTTATCCCGCGTTTATAATTGACAGATTACATGGACGGTTGTTAAATGGAGGAGAGAGAGAGAGAGAGTGAGAGAGAGAGAGAGCGAGTGCTTATCGTGATGTTGGCCATATTAAGTTTTAAACGTTATAACCTGCGATTGCGATCGCATCTTGTGTGTTCGGAAAAATTTTATAGTTCAAAAGTAAGGTTTTTGTAGGAGGATTAGGAGATGTTGTGTAAGAGAATTTGTTCATCCTTATGTTCGGCTTTTAATAATTTCAGTTATTACTATCAATTAGAAATGAATTTTTTTTATGTGTTAGTTTATAAAATAATATGTAATATGATTGTATATAAAAGAAGCATCTAATTTCAATCATAATTAATTATCTGAACTTCATCCCACAACACGAACCATTAAATCGTGACCCCCTCACCAATTAAACCACGGACCCACGAGAAAAACTTCGAAACGACACTCTCTCATCATCTCTGTCTTCCACTCCCCTCCGTCATACTCCACGACACCGTAACTCCAATCGGAACAATCGCCGCTTTTTGCCCCCACCGATGTACACCCGATTTACAATTAATAAAGCCCGCGACGCCGCGCGAGTTATATCGGCTATCGGCGCCGTGGCGCGCGCACGTCTTTATAAATCGTGGTGTGCGAGTCGCGGTCCATTATGTCGGCGTGCGCTGTGTACGCGGGAAAAGCGAGGTTTTCGCGTGGGTACCGATACAGAATTGGCGGTTGTATAGATCGAGAAGAGTGATGTAAAAACAGGGTGCGTGGTTGGATGGGACGAAATGCAAGGGTGGTTGGAAAATTGTATTATGTAAGGCGGAGGGTTTTAGTTGATTGAAAGTAGTAGGTTTTATTATTTTAGTTTGCCATAGCTATTTCCAAAACAAGACAGTAATTATGCTAATTAATAATGCTATTTCCTAAGTAAGACAATATTCTGATGGTTTGAATAATTATTTATGAAGTTCAAAAACATTCCTAATGAACTCTGACAAGCCAAACTTACAAAAGAACCTATTCCACTTCAACCTCAAAAAAACTCCTCTTCACTCCACCCACTCTAATCGCCAAACAACACCTGTAACCACCCACTTTCCTTTCAACCGCATTTCCACGCGTAGCCCGGGGCTAAAACGCCACCCCACGCGCGGAGATACCGTCTCCCTCTCTCTCTCTCAACCCTATACCGCGGCAGGCCAGTACTACCATTCATCCTAAAGATGCCCGCCGGCGCCGGGAGATCGCCGACGCTGCTACTGAGGTAGCGCATCGGTGTCGATTATGGGAGAAATAGATGTGCCCGGTGTGTCGCGGCCGTCGCGGGTATATATTGGCGCGGAAAAGATGGATGAGGAGGTGGTATTGCTGGCTGCCGGTGTTACAGTGCGCGTGAGGAGTATATAGGGGTATGTGCGATGGTGTGATAACGTGCAGAATAGTCAGTGTGTATAATTAATTTTTTTAGATTGTTTAATTATTGTTTTAAGAAGAGTCGGGTTTTCAACATTTTTTAAAAACAAGACTCGAAATATCCATAACTTGAGTTTTTTTAGAGAGTTAGCAAACACCATTAAAAATAAATGGAAATCGCTGTGTGAGAAATTTAAAAACGAAGAACGATGCAAATCAGGAAATGGAGCGGAAGATGTATACGAATCGGACTGAGAGCATTTTTCGTCGATGCTACTTATGCTAGATACTGCTACGCGTAGAGAATCGAAGGGAAATTTGTCCGAAGTGTTTGACAAACCAGGAAAGAATTATTCGGAACCGGACTGCACCGACGAATTTGAATTTGATTATCCTGAACAGCTTGCAATGAAAAGAGTCGCATCGCAAGATTTAAAAGAAGAGAAGAGAACGGCACTGATGGAAAAGGTATTAAATTCAGAAAATTCTAATGTAAAAGAATCTAAAATACAGCAAGATCATAGTGAAGATGATATGCTATATTTTAAAATCTTGATGCCGCACATCGCCAAAATTGATCTGTCGCATAAGCTTCGATTTCGAAATGAAATAAATAGAATTGTTTTTAATTATGCTTACCCTGATGAAAATAAGCAAAGTATGTCAAATTTGGATACTACTAGGTCATACATGGGACCCCAAGACACTGTACCCAGGGTTGCCAGATGGCGACTTTTTGTCTCACTCTCAAAGAATATGGTAACCCTGGCTGTACCGCGAAAGAAGAGTATAGGACAAGAAAGCAAATCGACGATGGTAAATACTTTATAAGTTTATTAATAACATTTATATATATTTTTAATATTTATATACATTAATATTCATATAATATACATTTTTAAGATTTATATACAACATTTTTCAGACTGTATAATTGTGGATTGGTAGAAAAGAACTTATCCTATGGTTAAAGAGGAGAAGTACAAACCATCTGTGTGGGAACAAAATATTTACAACAAAAGCTATCCTGTACAACAATACAGTAATTATACTTTATTACTATTATTTACAATACTTACAAATATATTTACATTTGCAATACTTAGAAATACATTTACATTTGCAATACTTAAAAATACATTTACATTTGCAATAATTGCAAATACATTTACATTTGTAATACTTGCAAATACATTTACATTTGCAATACTTGCAAATACATTTACATTTTCAATGTTTAGAAATAAATTTATAAATTCCACTTGATATTAGCTTACAGATAACATATTCGTTTATTCTTTCTAGTTAAACCAGAATCAATCATAAAACCTCCAATGCTCGACAACTATGTCGCGAGTGAAAATTTGTACGAAAACCAACGATATTATCCGAGGAATCAAGATGCTCAATACAGCAATAGCATTTACGTTCAAAAATAGTATGTTCCACTATCATCAGGTCAATCATCACCATTCATGACATCTTCCTCAACTGTACATCATACAGTTACTGATCGGTGTACAGCGATTCCCGATACTGTTGTTAGTAATTCAGATGCGATTGATAAGGAACATACCAGTGAATTGCAACGCCAACCTGTAGAAGAAAATCTACATAACGCGATAATCCTCACTTAACAATTAATTGTTTACGTTCAAATGTTTATATGAATTTTTTAATCCCATATGTTATACGATTGTTTATTCATTGTTAACTGTAGTGACGAGAGAACGAGAAATACAGTCTTTTTAGAATTACACATGATTCGGGCGGCACATGCCCGACGCAGGACTCGATATAAAAATATAAAAGTTTAAAATAATAATAAAAGGAAAGAAGAGAAAAAAAAAACAAAGATAAAATAGTTAAAACTAGATAAGAAAAAATGTATATCGTAAAAAAAAAATAAAATAAATTATACACAATGAAATTACAAAATCGCAGCGTAAAAGATGTACAATAAAAGAACAAATAAATAAGCTACATTGATAAGAACGGTTAAAAATAAACTCGAAGAGCCGGTGTTTGAAGCAGGGCTTCTTGTAGAGCTGTCGTAGTGAGTGTGGCAGATCATTCCTTAGGTATGCAGCCCCAATGTAGAATGAGTGGCGCATGTACTCTTTACTGAAACCCTCGATTTTAAGCTCGAGTGAAGAGCCTCTCTTACTGCCAATTCGGCTCGGGTCCATGAATTTGAAGCAGCTGGCAAGATAAGGTGGATTGCCGCTCTTTAATATAGAAGCTAGGAAGCACAATACGAGGTACTCGCGCCTGACCTTTAAGGGCAGCAACTTATTGGAAGATATAGTCCGGCGTGATGTGGTCAAATAACTTGGTGCCGGTGGCAAACCGGATCGCCGCATTCAAACATCTCGTAAGCTTCACGGTGAGCTCGTTGGACAGTCCCAGGAACAGGCTAGCACAGTAGTCGAAGTATGGAAATATGAAGGTTTTAATTAACATTAGCTTCATGGACGATGGTAGAAACCCCTGATTTTTGCGTAAACGTGCAAGAGTGGCAAAACTTTTCTTGGCGGTAATGTTGCACTGGTCCCTCCATGTGAGCGAGTTGTCGATGGTGATCCCGAGAAACTTAAGTGAATCGCTCATATTAATGACGTTGCCATCAAGAAGGACAGAGGGATTATTCAAAACATTAACTTTAGTTTTGTAGCCTCTTGAACCGATCCACATAGCCTGGGTCTTACTGGTATTCACAGCAAGACCATTGTCGGAAGCCCAACGCGAGACATTAGCCAGATCTAAATTTATTTTCTCGATAATACTGTTGATATACTTGAAACTACCGCTGCAGTAGATGAAGAAATCGTCGGCGTATAGATGACACTTGCAGAATTGAAGGGCAGATGGAAGATCATTAATAAATAATGAAAATAGAAGCGGCCCCAACACACTTTCTTGAGGGATACCAGACAATCTGGTTAACGGCGTTGACGTAGAGCGATCGGGTAACACAACAGTTTGCGTGTGGCTCGATAGAAAAGAGCGTATCCAGCAGCAGGAAGAATCAGAAAAGCCGTAGGTACACAACTTGTAGATGAGCACATTAATGTCCATCACGTCAAATGCTCGCGAAAAATCGATCTTAACCAGTAACGTGATGCGTTTAGAGTTACTAGCCCCTCTAAAATCGTCGACCATTTTAACAAGTGCCGAGTGCGTACTGAATCCTTTCCTAAAACCTGACTGGTGGTCATCCAAAATTCCTCGCTCTTCGATGAACCTCCTGATTTGCGTGGTCGCCAGAGATTCCAAGATTTTTGATATGGCGCAGAGAATGCTGATCGGCCAGAAATCTGATAGTGACGTCGCTTTATTATTCTTCGGAAGCGGGCGAACAACAGCTCGTTTCCAAAGTATTGGAAAAATACCCGATTGAAACGAAAAATCGAAGATATGCAAAAGTAACGTCAGAATCACAGGTAGACAGTCTTTCAATTGACGCAGTCGAATCCCATCGAGCCCAGCGGCATTCGAGAGACCCGACATTATAGCTTCGATAACGTCCGCGGCTTCGACGTGCCTGAAATAAAACCGCATATCTGGTGGAATTCTTGCAGACGGTCGAAAATCAGAGAGCGCAACAGGATTAATTGAGCCAACGAAGTGCTCGTTAAAGCTGTTGGGATCAGCAGGCATCTGTTGGCTCTCCGACACTCCCGTCAAACCAAGCTCACGAACAATCTTTCACATTTCGGCCGACCCAGCGCAGCTCCTGAGCTTTTCTTTGTAATACGCGTACCTCGCATTTCTCTCTGAGAGAGAGAGAGAGAGAGAGAGAGAGAGAGAGAGAGAGAGAGAGAACGAGAGAGAATGACTATGGAGTGATAAAAGCGCATCTCGAAAAATAAATGAATGTATTTAAAAAAAATGACACATGTGCTCCGAAGTTCTGGCAGTCTCTCAAAAACCTTTTGAGCGAGAGGACGTTCTGTAAAAGAAAAGAGAAATAAAAACTTATAAATTCTTTTTCCTGTCTTTGGTTTCAAATCGAGCTCCCTGTATGTAGTTACTAGTGTAGCATCTACACAATAAATAATATCGTTTATATTTTAATTTGCCAAGTCAAGTTACCACATATTTACTACTAAATGGATTCGCTCATCTCATTTTATATCAGGCCACACGTGCTCATCTTTCATTTGGTGGTTCTCTTTTCCTTTCCTTATTTTTGATGTTCGATCCCTTGTTACTTTTGGCAGAATGTGGGAGAATGGCCGACGTATTCCGTACTGCAGCGCGCACCGAGCGTCCTCAGCGTTTTACGCCGATATCCTTTTTTATTTGGGCTCGTCACAGCGACAGCGGATCAAGGCGCGTTCACAAAAATACATTCTGGATTTCTCCCTTAATTATTTAACAGGTAAAACACTTATCCCTTCGGGAATGACTCCGCACGAATCACCACTTCGTGAAAGTGACAAGAAAAGAATTAAAATTTTCGAATCCTGCTCGTCGGCCTCTTCGCTTCGTTCCGACGTGCTCGCACCAAAGGGAGAGGCTCGACCGTTAAACTCAGCAGGGTTTTCCATGTATACGTATATCAATAAGATGATATTTACTAATTCACATATCATGGCAATATAATACTAAAGAAAAAACGATTTTTTTCGTATATTTCTCTAAATGTGAAGTAGTGAAAAATCACTATTCTGGAGTGATAAGTATGTTACTTCCGAAATAGTGAATATGCACTCCGAAATAGTGGGCATCTACTATTTCAGTAGTGCATATTAACTTTTTTAAATAGTAAAATTTCACTATTTAATAACTACAGAATAGTGATCTTTTCACTATTTTACATTTAGAGAATAGTCATTTAATATTTTGAATAGAAAACTGCGTAGCTAAATAGATACAACAGAAATTCAGGCATGCCTGTCAGTTATAGGATTTTTAACAAAGTATGTACATAGTTCAAAGCGCACTTCCTTTCCTAATCCAACTACAGAGTCTATTTGCGGATGAGTGATTGGAACACAAGCATCGTTAATTGCAGAAGATGAATCGTTAGTCCAATGTTGACCCTCCATATCTATAAGAAGATTATGCAGGACACACGTGCACTTAACTATTAATTCAACTATCTTTGGAGATTTCTCTATAGTAGTATAAAAGATTCTGCATTTTTGGTACATATGCCTAAAAGCATTTTCGACAATTCGTGCACGTAACAATCTTTTGTTAAAAATTTTTTAGGATTTGATAAACGTTCTCCAGGATAAGGCTTCATCAAATTTTTCATCAGAGGATACGCTCCATCGGCAATAAAAAAATGGGGTAAAATTATATCGGAATTAGGAAGCTTGCTTTCGTCTGGTAAATGATTTAAAAGTTCCTCCATCACTCTGATGACCGTAACCTCCTACATCTATTAAAATAAATCTGTAGTTTGTCTCTACAACTGCTTGCAAGACTATCGAAAAAAATTTCTTGTAATTATAATATAAAAATCCACAATGAGCTGGCTTTTTAATCCGAATATGTCGTCCGTCTATTGCGCCAAGGCAGTGAGGGAAATTCCATTTTTTTAAAAATTGTTCAGCCATCTCTAAGAATGTTTCTGTTGTTGGAATGGGCATATGTATGCGCTGAAAAACTGTCCATATAATATCTAGCACATCTTGTATTATAGTGCTTACAGTAGAAATTCCCATTCGAAATGAAAAAGTAAGATTCGTGTACGAGTTTCCTGTAGCGAGAAATTTGAAAAAAATCATTTGTATTTTTCGTTCGCACATAATAAATCTAAAAAAAACTATGAATAAATTATACAAAATAAACGCATACAGAATCGAAATTGTACGAAAATAAAATACTGAATACATTTACCTGGTGGTCAAGACCAGTTGTTCTTCTGCAAGTATTGGTTGGGTGTGGAAATTACACCAATTCTTAGTTAACCTTTAGACGGCCGGGATTTGAGATTTAAAAGTGCCCTTTAAAAGTGTCCAAATTAGTGTCTGGTATCATGTATCAACTATATACAAAGTTCATATCCCACGGCGAGCCGATATATTAGCTTTCCGGTCCGGTAAGGTAAAGAAAAAATTGTACAATTTTATAATATTCCTAAAATTCGGTGAAATCCCCCCCCCCACCTCCTCCCCAAAATACTCCATTTTTTGGTACTCCCAAAACTCGGTGAAAACGTGATAAATAAAGAAAAAAGAAGTATTATGTAAGGATTTTTAGGGGTGCTGAATTTCATGGTAATGTCAAATTGTAAAAATTTTCACAATTATTAAATTTTTTCATCAAAAAGTGGTTAAATATTTGGATTTTTTAACTCTCCTTTAGAATTACTCAGAGCTAACGACGTGGACGTAGAGAGTATTTATGTAGCTCCTTATTTTTTTTATCTTTCTTATTTTTTTTTGTTTTTTTATTTTTTTTTTATTTTATATTTTTTTTTAATTGTTATGTTTCATCTTTATTTTATAAAAAATTTGCATGAATCAAGGCAGAGTTTGTTTTGTATGGTAAATCTCAAAGCATGGATCTATGTACATAAAGCGACCTGACAAATATTACATTTGTAACTACTTCGATGCCTGATTCCGCTCATAACACATAAACGGCACTTACGTTCCACTTTCTTCTGAAGTTTAATCTTTTTAGGAAAGTGTCTACCAGTAAATCAAAGGTCACCGGACTGACATGTATGTTCACAGTCTATAGAATCAAGCTTCAATAAGCCTCTTGCCACTTCTAAGCGAAAGTCTGGATAAGAAATTGAGTTACTAGTTTGCATCTTGTATAATTTATGGGCATTACATAGTACAAAGTCGACTAAATGGAAAAAAGGTTTTCGATACCATTTCATAGATTTTATACCACTCTAACCTCAAAATCACAACTTCGATATGATTTTTCGGCGCTCGTGGTATAAAATACCGTTCGAAACTAGTGCGTAAGTCGATTATTTAGGTGGTGTGACTTTTTCGCACTCGCTTCGCTCGTGCAAAAAGTCACACCAGCTAAATAATCGACTTCCCCACCCGTGTCGAAATGTACTATTATAATAGTTTCAGCTAAAGATAGTTGTCTATCTATGTCATCAACACCTCCCATGTTCTTATTATACTCAACAATACATAATAGTTTAATTATATCTTCTTTCGTCCTCCAATGCTGTTTTCCTGTACTATTATAATCAACCTCATGAACCGTCGTGACCATATATACTTTCTTTTTATCCATTTGAGTACAAGCCAAGTATCAGTGTGAGCAACTTCAATTTCACCTCTATTGACCCACTACTCGAGGCCTTCGCGATACTAGAACTAGAAATTACTAATACAGGGACAACGCTGACCTACACCAAAGGACATAGTAAAAACATATTAAAGTCGTCCATAGTAGATCTGACCTTTACCGATCTCAGATTAAGTCGGGAACACTCTAACTGGCGAGTCAGTGATCGGTACACTGGCAGCGATCACCAAGCTCAAGCGTACCAGCTCCAGCTGATGCAGGACAGCGGATATGACACGGATGACGAAGAGAGTGAGATGGGCACCAGCTACTTTCAACAGGGAGACTTTTCTCTGCTCCCTGGAAGGAGTATCTGTCGGAGGAACTGCCGAGATTAGAGCCCAAAGCCTCTCGCGGACCATCACAGTGACATGCGATGCTTCAATACTCATGACGACAAGTTCACTGGTGGAATAAGGACATTGTAGTAATCCGCAAAGAGTGCCTTCATGCTAGGAGACTACACCAAAGAAATTCGTGGACCGCGGTTACGAAGAGTTAACCGCTAGCTATGAACAAAAGAGAAAAGTGTTCAAGGTTGCCATCAAGACCGCCAGAAGAAAATGTTGGCAGAACTTCTGCGAGGAAGTGGATCGTGACCCGTGGGGATGACCGTACAAAACAGTCATGAACAAAATCAAACCCATCGGCACCAGTGCTCCATCTTGTCCAACCTTCCGGTTGGACGGCAAGCTGGCACTGGTCTGACGGAGAACACTGGTAGAGCCGAGCCAACAGAAGTTACCGAAACAGAAGTGAAGATAGCGGTCAAGAAGATTGACATAAGAAAGACTCGAGAGCTGTATGGCGTACTTGGTTTAGCTATAAAGACTACAGCTCTGAATGTTTCTGAGATTTTCAAGGACACTTTCAACGCATGCCTATATGAAGGAATTTTCCCGGTACAGTGGAAGGTATGGAGGTTGGTACTTCTTCCTAAGGGAAGTAAAACTTCAGATGAGCCATCCTCATATCGACCACTCTGTGGTTTTCTAATGTAACTACATAACTTGAATATATCAGAAATTGCAGAAAAAGCTAATCTGCTTATCAATTATTATTCTGATGATTTAGATGATAATTTAGTTATAGAATGTCAACATTTTGGAGCGTATCTACAATCTATCATCATTTTAAAATTATCTGCGATTGGTTTCTGCAGGTTGATTTGCAAAAATGATTATGAGAATATTTATCCAAATCTGCATATTGCACTTTCCATGTTTCTATGCATGATGGTATCGAACTGCTCAGGTGCACGGAGAAAAATTCGGCGCAGCCCCTACCCTCGAGGTTTACGGGGAGTGCTGATTTGGGGTGGTAGTGTCTACACTTTCAATCGGAGTAGCAGCTACTCCATACGGCGTACCTTTTATATCGATTCGGTATAGTGACAGCGCCACCTCGACTGGAAAGCAGTTAACCCTGTTTAGCAGAGTAACCGTTACTCGTTCAAATCGAGCAGCATCAAACGCACACCATGGACTGTTTCTTTTCGAAATATCGTGTAATATGCCAGTCATGTCAAGGATTTATTTCTTGCAGGTAAGTTTTTCATTTAAACTTTTAATTGTATGCTATTTCTGCGTGAATAAATTTGCATTAACAATTTTATTTCTGCAACCTTTATGCGCGTTTTTTCATAACCTAAAACATTTTTAGTTATGATAAAATTGTACTGGATATTAATAATGATCTTAGCTTTTAAAGTGCGTCATGGTTTGACAGATGTTTGTATTTCAGACCTTTTATTCTTATTTTCGAAAATTTCCTCTACACCAAACCAAATTTTTAACTCCGTCTACAAGTTTAAAAAGTCTTTTTCATCGTTTAAAGTTCCATTTATAAAACACTTCTACTGTTCTAAATGTTATATTATATTAGAAAACCAAAACTCTTTATGTTTTCAATGTGACGAAAGTAGCTCAGATTATTTTATTGAAAATTCTTTAACTTGGCAACTACAGTCGTTATTTAAAAGACCAAATTTTTATGAAAAAGTTAAGCATCGTCCAGAAAGTGATTCGATGCAATCAGAAAATGTTTATTCTGATATTTATGACGGATGTTTATATCAAGAATTGTCAAAACCGAATAAATTTTTATCAGAACCTAACACAATATCTTTTACATGGTACACAGATAGAGTAAGCAATTTTAAGTCATCCAATTATAACATTTGGCCTTTTTACTTAATTATAAACGAACTTCCCTTTGAGGACCGATACAAGATAGAGGACAGCCTTCTAGTTGGTTTATAGTTTGGATCTACAAAACTAAAACCAAATGTCTTTTTAGACCCAATAAAAAATACATTGCAGATCATTTATCGTGGTGTAGACATCGAAATCCCGAATTCTGTCACTAAGATTAAACTTCGTGGGATCATTTTATGTGGCACATGTGATTTACCCGCAAAAGCGATATTTATGAATATGAATCAGTATAATGGAAAATTTGGCTGTCAAATTTGTAAGCAGGAAGACGTAAAATTAAATATGTCAAGGGTTTATCCCTATAAAAGAAATCTACGTTTGCGTACCGAAGATGAAACGATTTCACATGCTTTACAAGCTTCCGAATCAAAACAAAAAGTGTATGGAGTAAAGGGACCAACAATTCTTTCTAAAATTGCATCACGATTTGAGGAATTGTACTGCTTAGAAAATATGACATGTAACTTACATCAATTAAGACATTTGGCTGAAGTCGTAAGACGTACTGGTCCTTTGTGGACCATGTCGTGTTTCCCCTTGGAAAACTTAAATGGAAAGCTTGCTGCTCTTGTGCACAGTAGCAATTCTGCTCATTTACAAATTTGTAAAGGATTGTCATTGTATATGAGTTTATTTATAATGAAAAGCAATCTATGTAGGCCAAATAGTGAAATATTGCAACTAATTAACAAAATTCTATCAGTGAGAAGAAGAAAATTAAACTTCTTGTCTGCGTCAATTGCTGTAGTTGGAAAATTAATTACTCCAACAAATGTAAATGAAGTTTCTATTTTCTTGTCAAATTGTAGTACAAAAAAAATATATTTATTTAAAAAATTATTGAAAGATAAATCATTGTACACATCTGCCTTATGCAAAAAATTGAAAACCAAATCATCATATGTAAAATATACATCCGACAATGCAAATTGTTTGGAGAAATCGAATATTTTGTAAAGGTGGTATGTGAATGTGTAAATAACTGCGAATGTCAAATAGAGTATTATGCCTTAATTAATAATTTGAAAACAGTTCAGCCTTTTCAAATAAATATAGGCAAAAGAGTAGTAACATTTATAAATGAAATGAATCCATCTGGAAATAGACAATTAATGTAAAATTGTTGCAATGCATTTGTTTTTATGTAAAAATTATAGATACTAATATTGAATGTGTAATCGAATCTGTAAATATTATTGAAGAAGAATAAATATTTTTTAATTTAAGTTATTATTTACCATTCCTATCAATTTTTCATATTACAAAATATTTTCATACATCAGACGTTTTTAAACTCATTTAGTACAGCACTGTAATGGTTAAAAAAATAATATGTATATTCATAATTATAATTATTACTTTATTTATTTATTTGTATCTAAATATTTGTGTAATCTAATGTTTTATTGCACTGCTTTTCTTTAAGAGCAATATATTGTCGATGTAAGGGCAACATATTCACATGATATTGGGTTTATCTCGAGTTCGATTGAAACACATGTAAATAAATACATTAATTGTTGTATTATTACCATATGTATTATATTTCGCTAAAGTTGCATTTATATTAGCAATATATTGCCAATGTGTGGGGGAAATGTAGACAGTACTAAGGGGAAGATCATGTTCCATCCAGAAAGACTTTGGGTTCAGTTTACTTTCCACAATGTCCATGTAATCCTTGTAAGTAATTCTACATAATCTAAGACATTTCGCTCTAAGTTTTTTTAATTCGATGTGATCATCAATTAGGTTAGTTTGTTTGTAAGTCACATGAGCTTTTTTCTTAAGTTTGATTAGGTTAATTAAATCAGCACTGTACCAGTGTGGGTAACTGGTAACTTTGGAACGTTGAAGAGGGACATGCTCATTAATTTGCTTATTTTACATGCTGTAAATAATATCACAGTTATTTTCAATATCACCATTCATAAACAAACTATCCCAATCAATCGCAGATAATCTATTGTTAATGAGATTAAAATTAGCTTTATAAAAGTTTCTAAATTGATAATCTACATAAGTAGAGGCCTTAAAATTAGTAAAGGAGAGAACAGCATCATGATGTTTATCGGTGCGAAGCAGTTGATCACAGTTGTCGGCTACTAGGATGGTTCCACATTCAGCAAACAGAAGGTCCAGTGTATATTGTTTAGCCTTGTGTATAGTGTAATGCTGCTCCATATCGAGGTAGAAATAGCATCTGATCAGACTTCTTGCTCCACTGACTAGCGTAGAAGATAGATAAGAAGTATTTGTGCACTGTATTGGGTTTGATGACCATTGAATATCTGGTAAATAAGCTCATGTTTGGGATATTTGGAGTTTATACCACATACAGTACTTGCATGACTAGAAAATACCTCAGAAGACTAATTTGGTTGCAAGTATACTGCTCCAATTATGAGTTCCAGATTTTCATGTGTGATCCTAACAAAAACTTGTTCAATGGTCGTAGAGTCCGTGGTTATGATGAAAGAGTTGAGGTGTTCGGAGACAGCGACTAAGACTTCTCCAGCTCTAATTAATGATGAGCCAGTACTTTCCCTATCCATTCTATACACGTTATAGTTGACAAGACCAAGCTCGGAGAAGTGAACATGGGGTTTTAGCTATGTCTCCGAAAAAACTATAATAGTTGGTAGGATAGTGAGCTGGTTAAGAGCTTCCTAGCTGTGATAGTTTGCGTACTATTGATCTTACATTCTGATAATAGATGGAGATATTTACACTATTTATTTGTTGCTTTGAGAGTGCAGTTTCGCTGTGGAGTGTTTTTTGAATCTCTTACATCATTATTTGAGTCAAGTAAATTTGGGATGTTATTGATGAATTTGATATGCAGAGTATCGCCTGGATTTTTGAGGTTAGGATCGGTCATTACTTCTCTTAATAGTATTACGTCCGTGTTTAGGACTTTTCAGTTTCCAAAAAGGAAACTAGTTAGAACTTTTTAAAGCCTAGACACTTAAGCCTACTATTTACTAGCTTCGGATAAAGCTATACACTCACTAGGGTAATAAAAGGCGCGACACGGTAAATGAAGATGTTATTTTCAATAAATAAAAGTTACTTTGTGCAGTAATAAAAATTTGTATATGCTGTTAATATCTTTTCTTTAAGAGAAATTATTTATCGGTTAACGAATTTAATATACAAAACGAAATTTCATCCAATAAATTATAAGGTAAGAAAGAATGTCTTCTAAAAGAAAATAGATAATCTTATTACTTACTTTTCGTTGAATTTAGGCTGTTTCGATTTCTGAAGACACGATAAAGTGGAAACAAAAATAAAACGCGAACACTTTTGACTTTGTTAATACATTTAAATGATTGCTTTTATTTATTTGAACTTATCAAGATAAAAAATTGATCTACAAAAGAAAAAAAAATACTCGCATGCAAACGAAGGCAAAAATTAGAGATTTTAAATAGTTTAGCAGGTGCACTGCTTAATATATTAAACAATTAAAGGATAGTACTTTATAATACATGGCCCGGAGTGGCGCGAAGGTTGACAATAATTCGATTCCACGGATGGTACGGTGCGCACTGGCGATGTAATTTGTGATGCTTCTTTTATAGTAATTCTCTTATCTTATGCTATAGAGTAGTAGGAGAAAAATCTGTGGTAAGTACCATTATGCATGGCGGGAGCGGAAAAGGCCCATGTCCGGTTCAAAGCCTAGTCGCATTAGCCGCGGTAGCATAGCGATAAAGTTTGTTTGGCGAGTGGTGTACCAGTGAGAAAATATCAGATGTAGTAACACCTGAGGTGTGCGGGAAAGAGAGAAAACCTTATGTGTTCTACTCCAGTTAAACAGGTGAGAGTAATGTAGCTCAGTTTGTGTAAATTTTCTAGCTTAGAAAAATAAGATTAATTAATAAAAATTAATTTATCTATTGTGTTGTTGTAGGACGAGTGAGATTCTCAATTATCTGCAGATATTTCTATAAAGTTATTCCTCGTTTAAAATAGCTTATTTGTTTACAGGATTAAAATCGGATATTGATACATGTATAATTTATTTGTATACTTTACTTGTAACTATAAATGGTAATAATTTTTGAAAGATGAATTTGTGAGTGTTTGTATATAATACATAGCTTTAACGTGGTTAATTAATGTTATTTTATTAATAATACCTTCTTCCTTAAATTCTAGATTTCGTAATTCGTTACAAAAGAGAAACTTATTAGTATATTACGACACAAGGCCAGGAAGTTGGATTTCCTGGCCGGCGCCATTTTGACGCCCGAGGCGAAGCCGAGGGTGTCGATGCGCGCCGGCCAGGGCATCCAACTTCCTGGCCAAGTGTCGTATACTATTTTTCTTCATCCCCCGCCGAAAGTACGCCCATATAGTTTTGATATTAATTAATAAAATAGCGTTGTTGGTTGCTAACTACGGCTCGGCCATATGTATAAAAGGCCTGCTTCAGCGCCACTTTACATATCGCGGAGCGTAAGGCTCGACTTCTGCTTTTTTTGATGCCCGCCCGACTTTTGCAAAACCGAGGCGAAGCCGAGATTTTGCTGGTCGGGGCGGGCATCAAAAACACTAGCAAAAGATACTTAAAAAAGATGATGGATCAACAATATGTACATACTTAATTGGTGCTCATTTCAACTACAGAACAACCTCTCAATGGTTCCTCTGTTTGTCTTTTTCTATCCCATAAGCCATACATTATAGAATGAGAGTCAAAAAACTTTCACATATAAGTATATAGCTACACCATGTCTTGAAATTCAAAATGTAAACATCATGTCTATATATGTATAGAAGCTTTCTGACAGTGTGTATGCAATATAAGAACATAATTGATTATCAGAGTTATAAATATATTGTTCAATATATTAATAATAACATAAAATTAATTTAATACGCCTATATCTTTTCAATTTTCCGATTTTACAAATGATTTTCTTGTCATCACATTTGGAAGGGTTAGCTAGTTTAGGTTACAACACGTGCGCTGTCGCGGACGTTACCACGCAATGATCAACAAAGAGCGGCCACAAAAGTCGCTCTTCCCGGCGTGAAATCGAACCGGGAAGACCGTACTTTCGGCTAGGGGATGAAGAAAAAAATATTTACGTACTTTTTATTATTAACTAAATGGTAGAAATTCTATCTATTGAGAGAATCAGTAATGGTACAATTTTGGGGAATAGTTACAAGTTAATAGGCAGGATGTAACAATAATCTAAATGTTCTTTGTTGCAGTCTTGATTTGTCCGTAGATACCTTAATTCCTTCAGGTATGGCACTAGCTTTGTTAATAACATTAAAAGCCTCTTTTTGAGAGTTCAAGGTGACCCACAAAGGTCTGAGTAACCTAGTTTCATGCACTTGCCGTGAACACCTACAATCTTGTAGTTCCGACTGAAGCACGCTATATCATTAACTACACCGGACAAAAGTAGAGTAAGAAAAGAACAGAAGAAGTGCCAAGAAAGTTCCGTGGGCGCAACGCGATCACCGTCATTATCACCACTCCCCAAGTGTATCCGCCAGCCAAGGGTGTCGAAGCGTTTTACGCGCGATTCACCAGTTACGTCCGATACAAAAAAACTTGCTCGTTTACTTCAGACATGCGCTTCATACGGAAATATTACGTTAAAATTTATTATATTTATCCTTATACGTATAATAATCATACAACCCAGTTCTCTCTCTTACAAACATCTCCTCGCAGATCTCATTATCACAGTCATCATTTCCTCGTAAACCACATTTCGTATTTCGCATTCCCCTCTGCCATTCCGAACGTAAACAAAACCGAAAACCCGTAAATCATCTCTGACGCTCGTAAATTGCAATTAACGGGCGGCGATAAGGCACTTTTCCACGCACTTCCACACACGTGCCGCTCAAAAATCATCCCCTTATCAGGCACATCACAGCTGGCTTATCGCGCGATGATGAAACTACCGTTTCAACGCACGCACAATAGTCATGTGCGCGCAGCTTTCGCTCACGCGTCAACATAGATTCGCGGCTTGAGATACGCGCGTGTGTAGGTATGCGTATGCGCTCGTCATACCCGCGGGGTATTCTGATGGCTCGTCTCCGATATAAGGTACGTATGAGTATGTGCGTATGGGTTTACACTTGTGATGGTTATGGATATCCGAGAGAGCGGAGTGCGGAAGACGCAGGTTTTTGTTCCTTTTGTTTCCGATGCGTCGTCGATGAATGTCGAGGGCCGACTGACTGATAGACATTCGCGAAAGACATATGACACGCGCGGCTGTGTAATGGGAGGTAGCGTGACAGGTGCATTTGTAATCGATGAAAAGACAGTACGTATTATAAAAAAATGCAATTCATTTCGTTCTTTTTTTTTTGTTAAATACTTTTACCATTTTTATAATTTCTAAGAAGTGTTGCGTAAATGAACTAAACAAATGTTTTAAATACTAAATTACTGCTGTAATGCACACATTGTAATGCAAAAAACTTCATCCCGGACAAACACGTACTGCAACGATGTCTGTAAATACTATGCAAATATTCATAGATTCCGCGCAAAACCTTTTCAAACATCCCGCTCGAAACACACACAAAAACAACGTTTAAACCTCAGCACCGCGATAATCCCCATTTATAATTCACACGCGTAAGCCGACGAAGTACCTTAACGCCACCGCCTGTATCGACAATCATCATCGCGCCGCAGTTACATCATCATCATCATCTCCCAGCTCTTTTCACAATCTCATCTACCTATATACAGGTCATCTCTCTCTCTCCACCCTACACACCCACATTTATCATTCCCTCTCAGCTCCCATCCTCTTCTCTTTCCATTAGCTCGTTCTCTCTCTCTCTCTCTTTCTCTCTCTCTGTCTCTCTCTCTCTTATTCTCCCTTTCATTACGCGCTCGCGCGCGAGGCGCATAGTACGTATAGTTCCCATGCGCGAACGCCTCGCGCTCTCTCCCACGCGGACTGGCTACCACCAGCGCGCGATGTTCGACTCGCGGCAATTACCGTAATACACCGGCCGATCTTCTTTCTCTCTCTCTCTCTCTCACTCGCGCCTTGTGGCTCGGCTCGGTTTTCCTGTTTAGAGGGCGCGCGTGAGCGAGGTCGGAGGTTGGAAGGGTGATTTTTCTGGCGGGAGGGTTGAGAGGATGCGGTTGGGGGTATTTACCTGTTTAGCGGTTGCCGCACGCAATTGATCGGGAGTACGTGAGGAAGTGTGGATTTTGAAGATCGCAGATGTTTCTTTTGGAGGCTGTTTATAGTATTGATAAAGTAATTAAAATTTTTCATCTCAGTTGCAGTTATTAAATTTTATACTTGATTCTTATTAGTAATATACCGGAATTACACAATTCCTATATACTTGTTTAAAACGATCTACGACAATAAAACTAACGTAATAGTCGCGTAAAACTTTAGAAGCCCATATATCTTGTTTTCAGCTATGTTAAAATTTTATAAAAGATGACTCATACTCTCTATATCCCACGTAACCATAATTCCAACCTATTCTCCTAAAACCAAGCACTACTTAGCCAACTTCGGGTATAGTGGACATTTTTAATATACACACTGCGGCACGCAGACATGCGCCGCATTCTAGGCTTCCCCCCTCCCCGTCGGCACGCAAAAAGTAAGCACGTATACGCGCCCGAAGAGGGACGAACACGTCGACGCTAGAATTACGGGGGACTTGTCGCAATTTCCACCACCGCCACCACTTCTCTTCCTGGCCGCTGTCTTTCCGCGAAACGCGAGAATGCCAACACGTAAAATGTAGTCTTGCCGCGGACGCGCGCAAGGTCCATTCGGTATACAAAGTGCGGCGAATTTTTCGGATTTTTGCCGAGGAGTGCGTGGTTTTTTTAATGCACGCACGCGCGCGAGGAGAGAAAAAGAAGACACCGAGAGAGACACTCTCTCTCCGGGGTTTTCTTACTTTGTGGAAGGTTGCGGCAGGAGAGAGAGAGAGAGAGAATCATGAAGTCATGAATATAGGAAGTTGTAATGAAGTTTTGAAAGTTTGTATTTACATACTTCGGAGAATTTTGACTTTGCTTTATTCGTGTTATTCATTTTGTAATATATTACTTAAAGGTTAACTCACCTCGTACTGATTTATGGCAAATTATTTTATGATGTATTTTACAGTTAAAATCCTCTTGTTTATTTAGTTTTAAACTATATTATAATTATTTTTACAAATTGTTTTAATCTTTTGGTACCTACATGAATCATCTCACACAACAACGTAAAAAACTTTTTATATAATTAAGAAAATCTCAATCAGAATACTTCACTTAAAGCACTGATGTGTAGATTATTTCATTCGTGTAATAAATTTATAACGCAGATCCTATCCTTCAATTTCAAAGTCTTCAAATTTCGTCTTCAATCAATCCTCCAATACCGACCCTCCCTCCTGCCATTTTTCATTCACCCTTCTTCATACAATTTTTTGTAAAAACTAACCACCCACAACCTGCCGTCCCGTTACACCTGGCAACCTGCGCGACCGCTCTTAACGCACATCCCAATCTCTGTAAAAATGAACCCCGTCGCGCGAAAGCTAACGTTTCCACATCGTCATCCGCTTTGCGACGGCGATCGCAATCGCCTGCGGTACTAGCGTGCCATAACTCACGCGCGCGGGGGGAGTTTTCGCACGGACGATGCGCGGTTGCGCATATGTGTAGCGGGAGGAGGTTTGTCCGACGCGGCGAGATAGAGAGGCCGAGGAATCTTGTGTACCTTTGCAGTGGTGTAGTGCGGATTGCTGGTGCGGTGTGGAGAGTTGCGTAATGTAGGGTATATGGAACGTTTTTTGGGTTTGAGGTTGGTAAGGGGAGACGAGTTCTGAATGCTAAAAAGTCTTGAAATTCGCTGTTGTAAGAGAAAATGGTTTGATCCTTAACGAAAACGCTATTGTAATCAGAAAAATCATTATCTTAAATTTTGGAACAATATTTTGGTAAGAAGTTTTACAATTTAAATTCCCCTGTAATTCAAGTGATATAATTCTGAAACCCATACTTTTGTAAATTGCAAAATAAAAATTTTCCTTAATTATAATCATACATTTACCATCATTCTCGCATCCCCGGAGAAACAAAGAATCACACAAAAAATTCCTTCAAATCCTCCCAAAACACAATAATCCAAACCTCCCAACCTCTTACCCATCCGCCACTTCTCGCCACACCACCACCACCAGCACGACAAGGCCACGCTCAGATAGACCGAGCGCGATACAGCCGCCTCTCTCGTGCGGGGCTTGCGTTGCTTGCGTCCGATACCAGGTCTGATACCGCGAAATACATGGGCGAGCTCTGAATTCGGAGCGCGTGTTCCGCAAACTCGGAATCCCTCCTCGGCAGATAGGGATAATTCATTAGTTCGCGCGCAGTCGCGATCTTGTCGGCGCTTCAAGGGACGCGTGTGTGTACGCGCGCGCGGAACAATTTAGAAGATCGCCGAGCGCATAAATAGCTCGCGAGAGATGCGCGAGTGTACGTGTGTGAGCTATTCGTTACGTTGCGCAAGGAAGAGATGCGAAGTGTCGGGTTGGTGATTGCCGGGATGACGGAGTTTTGTGTGCTGAGGGAACTGGGGGATTTGTGGATTCTTTAAGTTTGTAACATTGGAAGTATGTTTGGATTTGATATGTATTTATAGATAATTTTGGTAAAAGATAATTAATAGACCAATCGATTACTATCTTATGTGAGAGCAACCCGCGAAAAAATTGAAAGTATGGGCAATATATTTCATATATATTGGATATACAAATCAGCAATATATTACAAATATACTGGCTATGCGATTGCCAATATATTAGTAACATATCTGCGATTGTACATCCTCTAATATATTACACATATATTGGCAGTATAAAATGTATACAAATAAATTTGAAAACGTGTTACCAATAAGTATAGCCGGAATAGAGTGTCGCTACTTCAATAAGTTATTTTTATATGTTACAAATCAAAATTATTTCACGCAAACATTGCGGAAATTTTTGAGACCCTATTGTACATTTGTACAAGAGGGGATAACAAAAACAAGGCAAGCCTTGTATTTCGAACTCTTCGTAAAGAGTTTTTTGTTTACTAGTTACCTGAAGAGGGACATTCAGTAATAAAAGATGTCCGAAACGTTGTTAATGTGAAAAAAAAAAATTTGTTGTTTTATTTTTTACCATCTCGTACAACAAAATATTGGTAGTAACCTTGGCCATTAGCTGCAATCAACATTTACTTATCACTACTACCATTAACGTCTTCTTTAAATATTCGTAAAGAGTCGTTCGAACTGATGAATTACACGGCTTATATACTCTCGGCCTTCCAATGCGTTTAAAGGAGTCACTACCGGCGCGCCGCATAGCGGTGGCAAACGGGAACTTTTGATGGGCGGCGCTCGATAAGCAAGCTTCAGCTATTCATCCGCTATGCGGCGCGCCGGTAGTGACTTCTTTAAACGCTTTGGAAGACCGAGAGTATATGGGCATATCTCTAGAACTTTTGACTATAAAAAAGACCATTTTTTCAAGTAATTTATTGCCTCTATTAAAATACCGTGCTAAGCACATAAACGAGACATGGTGGCGACTCGTCATTTTCAACCTAGAAAACCAGTCCGGTAAACCAAATTGGTGTGCGAGGCACGGTATCGTCTGGGGATGAAAAAAACTGTCTAAAAAAGGTCCAATTTTGGAGAGAGTCAAAAAGTGGACTTTTTTGGAAATTGCTGTTCATCCCCAGACGATACCGTGCCTTGCACACCAATTTGGTTTACCGGACTGGTTTTCTAGGTTGAAAATGATGAGTCGCCACCATGTCTCGTTTATGTGCTTAGCACGGTATTTTAATAGAGGCAATAAATTACTTGAAAAAATGATCTTTTTTATATTCAAAAGTTCTAGAGATATGCCCATATAAGCCATGCAATTCATTCGTTCGAACGACTCTTTACGAAGAGTTCGAAATACAAGGCTCGCCTTGTTTTTGTTATCCCCTCTTGTGCAAATGTACAATAGTGTCTCAAAAATTTCCGCAATGTTTGCGTGAAATAATTTTGATAATTGTAATGTATAAAAATAACGTATCGAAGTAGCGACACTTCTATTCCGACTATATTTATTGTATTATTAACACGTTTTAAAATTTATTTGTATACATTTTATATTGCCAATATATGAGTAATATATTGGAGGATGTACAATCGCATATATGTTACTAATATATTGACAATCGCATACTTTCAATTTTTTCGCGGGAAGTATTTAAGATTTTATCGTTTAATTGATTTGTTTATTGTTTATAAATCAATTCTATTCAATGACTAGATTCAGCTTTAAATAAAACTTGTGATATTAAGATCGAAGTATCAGAAGTAATTACTTCATAGTATAGAAATAATCTCTGAATTCAAAACTATAACTAAAAATATGGACTGTTAAAGACAATCCATGATACATACAGCATACAGAACCCCTCACGCACACGTTCAATTAAATGGACAATCAATCCATAAACATTTCAATCATCCTAAAACGTCCTCATCATTCTCCATCAAACCATCCTCTCCCAACCCTTTACCCACACATACCTGCACACACCTCTCGCATATCCATCTCCTTCCCTCCATCGGCTCGAAAAACCCACAAATCCTTAATCGCGCAATTTGCATGCTTTTCCAATTTATACAAACGCTCTCGCCTCGGCCCTTAAGCTCATAATACACACACAATCTCTCTCTCTCTCTCTCTCTCTCTCTCTCTCTCTCTCTCTCTCTCTCTCTCTCTCTCTCTCTCTCTCCTTCCTCTCTCTCTCTTTCTCACTCTTACGGACCTACCGCAGCGGCACGGCCGTTGCGCGCGCATTGTGCACCGCACGTTCTTCCGCGACTACGCGCGCGAGCTAAGAATGAAGAGGCAAAGAAAAGAGGGATGGAAAGGGAGGGGGGGAGGCAAAGAAACGTGACAAGGCGAGAGATGAAATGATCTCGAAGACTGAGAGAGACTAATTCACGCTGGCTCGTACATCATCGCGTGTGACGCAACGGCGCCGAGCGTATAGAGAAGTGTCGCGCGCGCGCGCGTTCATTGGACGAGCAGTTTAAGTCGGGCACGAAAGAGAGCGAGAGAGGCTGAATTATCACGTGCGAACGGCTCGTTAATATAAGCGAGAGCGCGCAGCTGTTGTGTTGCGTTATATGTATGCGTCGAACAACGGTGGTGGGTTTCATAAGTGGCGAGGTTCTTTCAGCGGGGGAGAGAGGGGGAGGGAGGAGAAGGATGCGAGATGAGGTGAAGAGGTTCCGTGAGGTGTTACATTTTTGCCAGAGGATAATTTACCCGAGGTTTTTTTCTACTGGGGTTGATGAGGATGTCGGGGTTAGGGAAAAGTTCAGGATGGATTGCTGGTTAGGAAAGAAACAGCTGATTTTTGCCTCGGAAATTGTGAAAATTCGGTTGGAAAATGAATACATGCGGCTGTGGGGGTATGGTAATTACCATTTAAGAGACCGTTTTAGAGGTACAATGAGGCATGAGCAACAGAAGCACGTCGATCACGATGTTATTAATAGGCCAATCGGGGGATCATTTGCCGGGACAATGCCGACTGTCCGATGCGCGGCGAACTCCAGCGGAGAGATCGATCAATGATCCCTTTTAAATATGACAAGACTGACACGATACCCTATCCTTGAACCTTTGCAGCACAAGTGAAAGAAAAAGAGGTTGAAATGCCGAACGATTGGGAAATTAAATGGGTAATAATTCATTTGTATTTATAGTAGTTGCAATGCTTGCAATATACAAGGTTTTAGCTAAAAATTAAAAGCAAAAATATAATTATATGGAAGATGCTGGGTTTTAAAAGGTATTTGGTATACCCTAATTTTTACCAATATAATTATTTTTAATGTAAAAATAATGATATAGACATAGAATTTATTATTCATCAGTTGGCAAACAGTAGCTTGTACGGGCACCCTTCACATCCCCATCCATCATCATGCATATTAAATAGTCAGTGTCCTAGCTGATGAATTATTATGACATTATACGCCGCGCACCCAATATCGCTCTCCCCGCGTTCTCTTCATCCTCCTGGCGAAATCGATACACGTTATATGCGCTCTTATACCGATTTCTCTCGCCTCGTCGATCTGCCTTTAATAATCGCCGACACGATCGCGCTCCTCAACGTCGATCCGTATCGATCTCACCTATATAGCACCGCGAGCGAGGGAGAGAGAAAGGAAGCGATAGGCGCGCAAAAATTGATTACCCATATGCACGTACACGTACGTAATCTTCGTTCTGACAAAATGACGTTATACACCCGACGCGCGCGTGCCCCGATATGGGCAATTTTGTGCCTCTTTTAGTGCTTTTAGGCTCTCCGCACCATCAGCAGCACTATACACTACATGCTTATGTCATTCTCGCAGGGATTTTTCGAGAGGGGTAGAGAGTTAGAGAACGCTTTGAAATTTTTGCGTGTATATCGACGAAAAGAGGATTTATGGGGCTATTCATATGGGGGCCAGTGAGGTATAATGGACTGATAGATAGGGAAGGAGGGGAGAGAATAATCTTTGAGAAGAGGTTCGATGGGTCCGCGCCGATACGCGAGGAGGAGAAGAAGAAGTGCGCCGATTATAATCGAGCGCGTAGAACCATTTATAGAATTTGTATGGATACAAGCGATATCGGGATGGGATCGAGGGAGAAAGAGAGAGAGAGAGAGGAAGAAAGGTTAGTTTATACTATTTTATTTTTCCGCGCGGATTGAAACTTCCATTTTTGTAGTAGCTGGTGCGCCGAGGAATTTGGCGCTTTGTATTGAAATCGATTACGATTTTGCTGCCTTTTAAAGTGTTGGAAGTGGTTTTAAAAACCAGGCTTACGAAGATATTAATTTCCATTGAATATTAAGACTGAAGATAATTGCGAGCACGAAATCATATTTTCTTACTCGCCCACCCGAAAGTACGTACTTCCGGCCCGCATCTCCGGGCCAAAAGAGAAACTTTCGCATCCTATTTTAGACCAACCGCGCGCTCTGATTGGCTGCCGAAATTTCCTGACCCGCGGCGCTTGAGCGCCTGCGCGCATGTCCGAGGAAAGATGTTTGTGCGGTGTGAAGGTTAGACACGTATGAAATAAACAGAGGAAAGTGCACGGGTGACGAGAAAAAAGAGTTAGTTGAAATAAAAAGTGGTGTTGTCTTTTTTTAATGAATGTGTTTCTGATGCCCGCCCCGACCAGCAAAACCTCGGCTTCGCCTCGGTCTTACAAATGTCGGGCGGGCATCAAACCATCTGTGTAACAGCGAAAGTAGCAGACGGCCAAAAAACCAGCTTTCCACGCCGCACACTGGGGCCGAAAGGTTCAAAACCACCTAAAGGTCATAATTCTCAACCGAATTTGAAATTTTAAAAACAGGAAATTTTGTGACAAAATACCAAAGACCGCTACGAAGCCTAATTTTGAAAATATGAACCTATAAACCTAATTTATAACCCCAAAATTTACACTTGTGATTCCCAAAAATGCTATAAAACTTCAATTTATAAATCCTTGACACATGCTCTCTTAACCTTGATTCATAAAATTGGTCTACAGATTAAGTCTTGGGCCATTCTGTCAGAAATAGTGTATATTTTTAGGATATACATTGTATGTGGTTTAAATAACATTTTTCTCTTTTTTATAGCTGATTTTGGCCTCAGAAGCCACTAGGTGTAAGACCCCCTTAAGACTTATGAGGTTAGGGCTTATAGGTTTAGAGTTTATGAGTGCATGGCTTACTGGATCAAAGGTCAAGAGTTCACGAGTAAAGGGCTTACAAATTAAAGGTTTATCGTATTTTTGGGATTTGCAGGTCAAAAATTGAATTGATTGGTTGATGTGATAGGATTATATGAATCCTTAGATTTATAGGTTAATTTTTTGGAAAATCAGGCTTCGTAGGGCTCTTCGATATTTGATAACGAATGTTCCTAAGCAAAAATTTTGAGATTCCGTTGAGAATTACGATCTCTAGGTGGTTTTGAACCAAAAAATCCGTATGGCCCCAGTGTGCGCCGGGCCGAAAGAAAAAACAGTCGGTAATATCGACCGAGCTACCCAAAGCAGCCGACAGAGGCAGTACTATCGAGCGGGTCGAAAGAAAAACTCTCAAACACAGCTAGCAGATGACAACGCAATTTTATCAATTATTTAACAATTACAGAACGTACTTTCGGCCGGGGAGTAAGAAAAATAGTGTACAATACTTGGGCCAGAAATTGGATGCCCTGGCTGTGCGGGGTATGACGCCCGAGGCGAAGCCGAGGCTTCGCCACGGGCGTTATACCTCGCACGGCCAGGAAATCCAATTTCCGGCCCACGTATCGTAATGTACTATTTTTCATTTTCAAACGTAGGTATAGGAAAAACATTATTTTTTCCGATTAAAATCTCTACACTATCAGCTCTCTCTCTTCTCTAATCATTTACCCACGAAGACGAAGAAAATTACCCGCCACCCATCCCCGCTCACCTTTACCCAGAAGTTAACCAAACTCCACCATCTCTTATCCCGCGTACAAAGCATCTCGAATTACCTCTCCAATCTTATCTCATTACAACGCACCACCACATCTCCTCTCCAAAATCAATAGCAGTGATAGAAAATTGTCCGACGCTCGCTCGCTCGTCCGCTTATAAACCGATAAATCATCGAATTATCGTCGAGGTGCAAATCGCGTCAACCATCGGCGCGTAATCACCGGTCTCTCTCTCTCTCTTTCGTGCGGCCTCGCCCAGATAATAATAACCCCGGCCGCAAAAGGTCGAGAGAGTTCGAGGCGAAGAGGGGGAGGAAGAGGAGTGATTTATGGGAGTTTCCCACGTCTTTTACGCGCGGCGGGAGCGAGCAAGAGAGAGAAGACTGCGGTCGCGCGCGCGAGGATCACGACGGTTGAGCAACGGGTGGGGATAATACGACGACGAGGTTGAAGTGTCGGGGATTCGGTTGTTGTGCGGTGTATCGATGGAGACGAAGTTTGTTTTATGTTTAGAAGTGACCAGTTTAGTTGGTTATTGAATGAAGAGAGGCAGGTATATGATGGGCGTTTATTGAATTAGGTCAAGAGGAAGTTGGAAGTAATAATGCAATAAATAGTTATATTTAAAGGCAATATCTGTTTATGTGGTTCAGTAGATAATGATTGAACAGGGTCAGACGTAGAGTAAATGGGTCATTTATGAATTCAATAGCGTCTACAATTGTGCATTCGCTGGTTGTATTATTGATATTACTGTGCCGACGAATCAGTAATTTTATATTTCAAATCATTTAGATATAGTAATAAAAAACTAATTTAAATATTGCATTAACTTCCCATTATTTACAAAAATAACTCCTCCGAACTAAGCTTTTAATAAATAAACTTCTTCAAATCCACATAGAGAGAGAGAGAGAGAGAGAAATATACAACCGTCTAGCATTACAGATCTCAGCCGCGATCCGCAATGCGCACAGCCCCGCGCGCTAAAAGAACGAGCGGGAGAGCCTAGGAAAGGCCGAACTGCAGCACGCGCTCCGCTCGGTATAATTAATCATCCTCAAAAGTGATTAGAAAGCCACGAACTCTGTGGCGCGCGCATGCGCGTTTCTTCCGCTTTTACGAGACTACACACAGCACACACTCGCGCGCCTGCGTGCGCACATATATAATAGGAAACCGCATATATGCGCTTGCGCGAAAGTAATGGGCTATCGCTCTATCCTTCTCCCTCTCTCGCCATATACATACGTGTTTCCAAGAAGCTGCGCGCTCGGCAGAGAAGGAAAGAAAACTCACCTGAAACAAAAACGTTAATTTCAGATTAGAGACATGTATGTGTGTTTGTATGTACGTCGGTGAGGAAACGCGAGCCCGAATTAACTTATAATCTAATTTACATTTGTGCGTAATAAAGAGGAGAGAGATATCACTGTGGGGCTGGTTTATTTGGCGTTCCGTGATATCTCTTCCGTAAGTATATATCTTATGTGTGTGTATGTGTGTGTGTGAGTAGTAGTTTTCTTTTTGTGTATGTGTGTATGTATGCGGGAATATGGTAATTAGGGCTGAAATGATTGGATTAATTATGGGAAAAAACGAACAGGGGGGGAGGCACACCGATGGACGAGTAATAAGGAAAAGGATTACGAGAGAAAGAGGAGGGAAATGCAATATCGCGTTTATTTGTAGTTTATTTAACATTATTAGCGTTGATTATTTTATGGCGCTACCGATGTATCATTACACCGCGTCGGAGCGTACGCAACGTGAATAATTAATTATTAATTATATGGAATTATATATTCAGATCTGTGGTTGGTGTATAATTAATTAAATAACTGCGTTACGATTAAAGATTGTACAAATGGGTTACAGATGAGTAATTATTTTTTTTATTTTTTGTTGTTATTTTATTTAATAATTTGAAAGGGCATTTGATGCCCTTTACAAAAGAGTATTACAAAAACAAAAGAAAATGACAAATTGAAGCGGTTGTATAAATCGAAAGAATAAAGATAGTTAATATTGCATTAGTAGAGCCCTTAAGGTTCTCTTAAACATAGCAAAAGTCGCAGAACGGAGTGGGGAAGATTATTCCATAAAGATGAATGAAAATTAAATTATCCTGAATGTTGAAAACATTTTTTTTATTCATCCCTATTTTCTGTTCATTCATACAAATGCAATTTACAACAAAAATACATTAAAATTTAGCAATCATCAACGTATAGTCTGTCTTATTTTTTAATTTTTGTCATACCAATAAATGACATGATTAAGTTCGACATCTGATTTTTCATCCTTATTTTTAATATCTTCAAATCGTTCCAGTCCCACCCCATTTTCCACCACCCCATGAGAAAAAAGCCTACTATATACACTCAGAAAAACGATCCTCCTGTCTTGAAATAAAATTCCTCCCCAGAAAATCTTCGTGCGACAAAAGGATTCTTCCTGCACGAAAAATCATCATCCGGCTACAGGAAGATTCACTTCCTGTTGTAAGATAATTCCTCCTTCCATAGAAAGATATCCTCTTGGTCCTATTTTTAGCGGAAATCCTCTTCCAACAGGCAGATTCTCGTTGATACAGGAAGATCGTTTTCTGAGTGTACAAAACCAAAATCAGGGTCACTACCACCACTACACCTCTCCTCTCCATACACTCCCTTACATGCAAAAATGTCGAAACATCCTCATTCGAGTCTCTCTCGCTTCAATCCAGCGGCCCTCTAATAGCGACCGCGCGTTGCCTGTAAATTGCACTCACGCCCAGCGCCGGCGTGACTAGCCGGCCGGTTATAATGGTCCAGCGGCGGCGGAGGGCAGCGACTGTGGGAGTGTGCTGAAACCTCGCCGCGCGAGATGCGACGTGTGTGTGTGTGTGTGTGTGTACCTTGCCCTTGCCAGGCTAATCTCGGCTAAATTAATTAGGTTTGGAAATGATGGTGGAGTGGGGGAGGAAGTGAGGGTGAAGTGTGGATTGAAATAGTGTCGTGCTATATGCGAATATTGAAGTGTTAGAGAATTTTGTCTTGTATTTTGTGCACAATGGGGTTGAATACCACAAGTAGGAGGTGCATATCTTACTATTTTTCTCAGCTATCAAACGTCATATCAGATAATTTTTATAATCTTAGATACGTCAAAATTTAAAAATGCGTTTCTAAATTGTGACAGCAAATACAAAATTCTGAAACTTGGCTTACTAAACTCGGCATATAATTATTTATCTACAATTAAATAATTTAAGCTTTATTATACCACAAAAAAATCCTTAGTCACCCACATTCCCAATACAACTTAACATTCCAAGACCTACTCCTAATCGCCAACCTCTCCTCCCATCACCGACCTACAACCCATAACCCCGCTGTTCTCCTCTCAACCTGTACCACCAACAACACAAACAGCAGCAGCAGCTGCACCAGTAGCTCCTCGTCGTTCTCTCTCGCCTCCCAATCTATCCCTTCTGCTCTCCATTATAACACACAGCCGGACGGAAGAGTAGAGAGAAGAAGAGAGAGAAAGAGAGAGAGAGAGTGGCTCTATTCCCCGCGCGAGCTCACCCCCGCGAGCGCGACCTACCGTTAGCCGGTTAACGAGCTGGCCGCGGCGGCTGCTGCTGCCGACGTCCCATCGCGCATGCACGAAATGTAAACGTGGGAACCGGAATCGCCAGGACGATCCTGCGGCCGCGCGCGAGCACTGCCAGTGGTTAGCTGCTGAGAGTGGCTTTGGAAATTCGAAAGTGGCGGGATTTTTGGTGTTGAAGTGAGGATTTTTAGGGAGGAAATGAGGGGTAACGGTTGGTAGATACGGGGTTTTAATTATCTGGGTGGTTGTCGGATTTGGATGGGGAAAGGAGCTAGTCATCGATATGGTTCTTTATTCAGGAAACATCATTACGGGTATATTATGGTTATCGAGTTTTTCAAACGTGGTTTCATGTTGTAATGAATAAATTAAGAAACCGAAATTTTAAAACAAAAAATAGTGAAAAGAAAGAAATATTATTTAACTTTTGATATTTATTTAAAATATTTATTTATTTTAAAATAGGAGATAAGAAAAACATAATCGTCAGAAAATGACTATAGAAAGCATCATTTCACAAAAACGAAGTACAGTAACTCCTCCACAAAGTATGACATTTGCAAAAATATTTTTTTAAAAATTCAAAGCTATACTCATGCCCTTTCTCACACATAATCCGTCCACACACAGATACACCTCGCACACGAGCCGCCGCGAAATCGCTCGAAATCGACGCGCAGCGGCACCATGGACCTGTCTCTCCCTTTTTTCCCTCCTCTCGCAGACAAGAAGAAGAAACTTCTCTCTCTTCTCCCTCTCTCCCTCCGTGAAAATACGCGCGAGTTTGCGCGTGAGCGCGCGCACACACGTGCTTATGCATTATTCAGTAGCCGCTGCTCCTCGGACGACGCTCTCTCTCTCCCTCGCGGATTTAGATGAGATCGGCGCGAGATTCGTGAGTCGTACAGCGGCGGCGGCGGCAGATGTGCACTTTTGCTACTTTCGCGGAGCGGCCGTGAATTTGTCGGGGCAATGCGAAACTGCGTCGTAGAGGTGAAAAGTTGCCCGGCGTATAAGAAGGAGAAGAAGTAGTAGTCGGTAGCCGCGCGAGGTTGTTGTTTATGCTTTGTCTTGTTAAATTTTAATTTCGGGGGGGGGGGGGGGGATGGATGTCAGTGGTTGGTTAGTCGGGAATAATAAAATTTGAAGCGTGTCTCTGCACGTGTGATAAAATCAGCCGCGAGGTATGCGAGAGTTAAGTTTGTAAAATTAAAATATCCGCGTGTAATAGAAAGTAAGATATAAATACGTCTGGTATTTAATGTAAAGAGATAATTGCTCGCCGATGCTCGAAAAGCGCGTATTTTTGGACTGAAGCGGAAAAAAGCGAAATTGATAAGTGAAGATGTTTGCTTAAAGGGTCGAAGCAAAAATCATAATTCAACCGAAATTAGGTCATTATAATAATAATGACGCAAAACAATTAAGCTGCAAGAGATGGATGAAATTACTGAGATTACCGAGATCTTGAAACAAACTGCGGCGTAATAACAGGCCGTGAGCGGGCACGGAATTTCCAAGATGAAAAGTAACTATTTTAATTCGACGTCCACGTCGTTTACACTCAAATTGCATGGAATCTCGCTTGCGATAAGCGGCAAGAGATCTACGCTCGCTCATCTCGTCTTTGAAGTTTTTACGGCTGGCCTTTTTGGTGCTTTCTCGGGGTTGCTTTATTAAATTTCAAGCGCTTACTCATTATCTCGCCGAGGAACATAGTTGGATAGATACAGGTTGTAGTAAAAATAATAAGTCTTGCGTTGAAAGAGATACGCTGGAGATGATTTAATTTCAAAACAATGTTGCTATTTAATTGATTTTCTAAAAATCTGTAAAATTACAATTAAAGTCACTAAAAATATACCTTCTTTTTACTACAAATTCAATGAAAATTCTGCTTTCTATAAATACATATCGTGTAACGTTACATGATATGGTATTACTGATATATTTAGGACACTATTTAAATATATTTTCAAATGTTTTATAAAAAGTTCGTTACCCACAGCCAAATCTATATATAATTACACTAATTGAAATTGTACGTCTCCCTATTCATAATAGTTACGTATAAAATCCTCTTACTTAAACATCTCTTCGCAATATAAAAGAACCATGAACAGAAGCTTTTACTACATTTTCCTACAACATTTTCAAACATCCTCGTACCCCGTCCTCTCCCACCACCCACTACACCTTACATGAACCCTCAATTTTCTCCCCCTCCACCCTCGACCTACCGTGAGAATAGCTCACCTATCTTCACTCCACCTCTTCCTCATTGTCCAAAAAGGGCATCAAAACGCGCCCTACGCGCAGGGAGCGATTAAACAGCGCATAAAGTCATTTGCGCGCTCGAACCGCGCGTATATATACAACAATTTCGAGCGCGGCCCTTAATACGATCGCATTAAACGCGGATAATGGAGCTCTCGCGGCGCTAATTAATGCCGCTACCGCGCCGTCGGGGCTGTGTGTGTGTACGTGATGCGGAAAGGACGCGGTCGTCCGAGTGTTATATTGTACGAGAGTAAGCGAGCGAACTTTTGTGGAGCGAGTTCAAGGTGGTTCGAGGGAGGGTAGATGAGGTTGGGGGTAATGAACGTGGATGGGTTGGTTGTGGAGGGTTTGCTGTGCAAAAGTTGTTCGCTTGTATGATGTAGACTAATTGGGATTTTTGCATGAGAATATGTGGTTTTCTATATTTCGATGATGGAAACGGTTGACCTTCCATTTATAGAAGTGTCATCTGTTTAAATATTCTCATTATAGCAAATGATATTAATAACGTTGAAAAAAAAGTTTCCGAAATATTTGTAGGCAAATCGAATAAGTTTCTATCTTTGCACGTAACGTTAATTAAGATTTTGAATTGAATCGCATGTCGCATACACCTACACCTGCAACCTAATCTTCGCTGCGATATAAAAACGATAATTACCCACAATTTTTAACTTTCACATCTGTATATAATTACACCCGTCTTCATAAATTCACCTTAGTACAACTGAAAAATTCGCTACACGATCAAACTTTTTCCTTCGCCGTATCACTCTCACCTCCACTCCCCTCGCCCACTAAAATCATCAACACCATATAGCCTCGTCATCATCACCCTCGCCCGTACAAATCATCGTCCGTCCACTCTCACCTAACCGCCTCGCGTGATTAATAATCGAATCAACGACTCAATTACGGCCGAGGGAACCGCGCGCGCGTGTAATGCACACGTCGCGTGCTGCGCGCGCTTCGTCGTCTCTCTTATCATCGACGAGGTTGTTATACACACGTACGCGCGGTGGCTAATTATTAACGATGCTGCGCGGAATAAACTACTATGCGGACTCGAGTTCAATTTGCGCGCGATACAAATGTGCGATCGTTTGGGGCCTCGTGCGAGCATTAGTTGACGTCGAGATGAGGGGGTATACCGCAGTAGCGCTTTCGAGCAGCGCGCGCGTGGAATTAACGCGGTCTGGGAAAGTGGATGGATGATGCGAGGTTTCTTTTCTTTTATTGGGAATGGCAAGAGGTATCAGTCATGGGATGATTATATGGTGGGTATAGGTGATGACGGTGGATTTTTTGGTAGCGGATTAGGTTACAATTAATAATTAATTATTTTTCGATTTATAGATAGATAGATACATAGATATATGTGTGTATGTGTTGATGATGGAAGAAAAATTTATTTGAGGAGTTATTTTTTGTTAACAGATGGTGAAAACATTTGTTTTTAATAGCAGCGCAAGTAAATAATAAATAATAAATCATTTGTTTATAAGAATGTAATTATTTCGGAGAGTACATTGGACCTTTTTTTCAACACTTTAATATGCTCGAAAATCAAGTTTGACGAGATTAATACCCACATGAGCCGAAATCTTGTGGCCACCGTTGACTACGGATCTGGTGACACGTATTTCGGCTCTGCAGAAATTAGTGACGAAGTAGACTTCACAGCTGGAGGAACTGCGTATCGATCGTCAGCTGCTCTTGGAGGAAAACAAACTCATGAAAGAGCAGATAAATAGTCTCAGTGTTAATCTAAGTGCTCTGCGGGATTGTAAAAACATCGTTAATGATTTCACGTCACGTGGCTTAGCCAATGACGAGCTCCAAGGCGCAAACGCAACAGAGTGCAGGGATGAGGGCAGCGAAATGGCGATCTCTTGCGGCGCGGATTGTGGAAAAATGAACATGCCACCAGAGGATTTTAGTTTCGCTGTACTCAACACTGTACTCGCATCTCTCTCGAAATCAGACATCAAAGCTGTTAAGATGACATCACCGAATAGTAGTGCGCCGGGGTCTCTCACACTAGAGAACAAATTACCTGTAACATCAAAACATGCTCGAAAAAATGTGCATTCTCTTTGTTAGTGGACCTAAATCCCTCACTTCTTGGTGACATTTCAACCACTAAGCTGAGCCAAACTAACATCTTTATAAATTATTATCTACAAAAAGAAAAGTATAAAGAATTTAAAAAATTAAGAATGTATGCAAAGACAATTCATCTTAAATATGTGTGGCATAGAGGTGGAAAATTTTTCACCAAGAAGGGAGACGGGAAGAAAGCATACGGTTTTTCTACAAAAAAAGCTCTAGATAGGATATTGTTAAAATCAGAGAAAGTGAATAAAAATAAAATTAACAGGAATGTAAATGCTGAATCTGGGCTATAAAATGACAATAATAACAAAAATAACAAAAATAGCCAGAAGGCTACTTCCAGCAACACTAATGAAGAACATGATGGAATAAATCACAAGCAAAATAAAATTGCGAATAAGACAAAAGCAAAGAATAAAAACTAAGAACCAGAAAGTTACAAATACACTAATAATACAAACTCAAAACGTATCCTCTCTCGCGTGACTACATAAACTCTCCACTGAAAGTGGTAAGAGAGATCGGGAAATGCTGAGAGCATTCTTCATTAATGCGACTTCATTCAAGAAGCACATTGATCAAGTTCGCATATTTCTATGTGATAACCCGACCTATGACTTATTTGGTGTGGTAGAAACTAGGCTGGATCCCTGTATCTTAGACAATGTCATTCAGGTCCAAGGATTTAAAGTATTTAGGCAAGATAGAAACCTGGACGGGGGACGTGTTGCCCTTTATGTACGGAAAACCTGTATATGTGAGTTTTTAACATCATCTGATAGGCAAGTGAACGGTAAACCACGGAAATCTGAATATCTTTTCTGTTCCATCAAAAAAGGTGGCGCCCAGCCGTTGCTGGTGTAAATTTAATTGATAAATTAAGGGATTACTTGTTTCTCACAGAAACTTATCCTCGGAGACCTGAATGCCGATCTCCTGAAAGATGGCCATCAAGCAAAATTTGTCCGCAAATTGTCAGCTGAGCTATCGTTACAGGTCGTGCAGCATGCTGCCATGAATCACCACACACGCAGCTCTCATACATGGATTGACCTTATTCTTGTCGATGAAAATGATACAGTACTGAACGCACGTAACATCTCGACGAACTTTTGCAGCACTCACAACATAATTTATGTATCTCTCATATGTGTCTCATCTCTCATGAGTATAGAAGGTATAAAGATATTAATCCATCTGAACAGGCTGAGGTTTTGTGTGCTTGTGATTGGTCATCATTTACTGACAGTACAAATATTGACACTGACGCTGCTCTAAACTGCTTCTGTGACAACCTAACGAGAGTGATAGACCAACTTGCTCCGCTAAAAACTTTAAAACCTAAAAAGAACAAACTGCCGTGGGCTAGAGCGGAGCTAAACCGACTGCAACAAAAACGTGACGCTGCTTGCAGACGTTACAAGAGGACAAGAGACAAATTTTTCTTAGAACAGTTTTTATCACTTCGACAAACTGTTGATGACCTTGATACGCAAGCTAGGACATCATACTACTACAATGGACTGACAGAGGCTCTTGCATATGGTAATATTTGGAAGGAGCTTAAAGGCCAGGGGCTACTATTCATACCGGATGAGGATTTGAATGGTCTGGCGCCGGATGCACTGAATTAGCACTTTAAGTAAGGATGTCTTGAAAACTGCAAGTTTGGAAGGTTTTAAATTCAAAAAGGTTGGCTTGGCAGATATCGTCCTTGCAGTCTCCCATTTCTCGTCTCAGGCTCGTGGGGAGGATGGCATTCCTCAAAGGTTGTTGCTAAAGCCCTCCCTATAATTGGGGAACATCTTGTGGGGTTGTTCAATTACTTCTTTGCGCGAGGTGTCTTCCCGGATCTCTGGAAGAAAGCTCGCGTAAGACCCATGAAAAAATGCGCTGCGCCAGAGTCCATCTGATTTTAGGCCAATTTCGATTTTATTTTTTCTTTCAAAGGTCCTAGAGAAGATAGCACTAGACCAAATACAAGAGTTTCTGATAAAAGAGAAAATCCTTGATCCTCTGCAGACGGGTTTTAAAAAACATCACTCAACTGAGACAGCGCTCCTCAAATTGACAGAGGATATACGTCGTGGGATCGACAAAAAATACGTCACGTTACTGCTACTGTTTGACTTTAGTAAGGGATTTGACAAAATTTCTCCCTCTCGTCTTCCCGAAAGGCTGAGATTGATGGGCTTCTCCAGAACTACTCTTCAGTGGATAAGCTCCTACATCACTGGTAGGCAACAATATGTTTGCACACAGTCCCAAGATTTATCTTCGTGGTTAAACACGAATCTTGGAGTACCGCAATCATCAGTTCTGGGACCCTTGTTGTTTTGTCTATACATCAACGACATACGTGACGTACTTGGCTCGAGATGCATCAATCATATACTGTATGCTGATGACTTACAGGTTTTATGTACAAGTGCCCAAAGACAATCTATATATGGACATCCAAACACTGCAGCAGGCGGAAAGGTCGGTGTCGGGGTGGGCTGTGGGCGGCGCACAGTGGGCTCAATCAGACCAAAACTGGTAAAAATTCGTGATTCAAAATTCAATTCGATAAAAAATTTTGTTGTAAAGTGATTCTTGTAAGTATTCTGATTACCTATCAATCTCCGTTTCCCTCGACTGCTCTACATTTCATAATTTTTTGATAAATATCAGGAAAGTCAGCCGAAAATGAAAAAATTTTGGATAACGTAAATCCACTTTTTCTAACGCGCGGTTTTCATGTTATACTCGTTCGTACCTAATTTTATCTGCAATATACTACTGAGAACTATAAAAGTTTCAAAGGTTAACACAAACAAATTTTTATGTGCACATAAAATACGCACACTTATTGCGATATTTTACACGTAAGTATGATGTATCAACTTTTAACGTATTTTGTATATATATATATATATATATATATATATATATATATATATATATATATATATATATATATATACACACACACACACACACACACACACACACACACACACACACACACACACACACACACACACACACACACACACACACACACACGCGCGCGCGCGCGCACGCACACACACACACACACATACACACATACACGCACGCACACACACACACACACACACAAATATTATATGTATTTTCATATCATGTATGTTTTAAATTAATTATTGAAAATAGATATTATAAATGCAATTAATTACAAAACGAGAATTTATACTTAATAAATTTTTATTCTATAGTAGTGCGCAACATAATTTTAATTATTTTTTATGCAATGTAACATATAATTTCCTATGTATTAAATGTATGCTTGCATATAAGTGAATATATGAATAATATAATATATGATTAATCATATATTATATTATATTATACATATTGTATGATAATCATATCATAAAAGCTAAGAGTCTTCAATTATGTTGAGCACTATTATAGAATAAAAATTTATTAAATATAAATTCTCGTGTTGTAATACTTGCCTTTATAATATCTATTTGCAAAAATTAATTTAAAACTTACATACATATGAACATATATATAATATTTGTGTGTGTGTGCGTGTGCGTGTGTGTGTGTGTATGTGTGTGTATGTATGTATGTGTGTATATATATATGCAAAATACGTTAAAAGTTGATACATCATACTTACATGTAAAATATCGCCATAAGTGTGCGTATTTTATGTGCACATAACAATTTTTTTGTGTTAATATTTGAAACTCTTATAGTTCTCAGTCGTATATTGCACATAAAAGTAGGTATGAACGAATATAACATGAAAACCGCGCGTTAGAAAAAATGGATTTACGTTATCCAAAATTTTTTCATTTTCGGCTGACTTTCCTGATATTTATAAAAAAATTATGAAATGTGGAGCAGTCGAGGGAAACGGAGATTGATAGGTAATCAGAATACCTACAAGAATCACTTTACAACAAATTTTTTTATCGATTTGAATTTTGAATCACGAATTTTTACCAGTTTTCGTCTGATTGAGCCCACTCTGCGGCGCCTCTCTCAAACTCAACAAGCTAAAAACAAAGGCGATTGTCTTCGGCGGAAATCGTTTTATTAATGATTGTTACTCAAGTGCTGCGTCGAGGACGATCGACCTCGGGGATGGTGTCTGTATCCCATTCTCTGACATCGTCACAAGTCTTGGTGTTGTACTTGATGCGAAGCTTACGTGGCAAGCCCATATTAACCATGTTACAAAGAAATTCAATCGTGTGATGTTTGCACTACGATTCTTTTGGCGATACACCACTGAGACTTTGCGTAAAAATCTCGCAACCGCTCTCATTCTGTTCCCTCATCTGGATTATTGCTCAATAGTTTTTCTTGATGCATCTCAAGAGTTGAAAAACCGACTGCAAAGACTGCAAAATTTATGTGTGAGATATGTGTTACGTTTGGGTCGGGGTGATCATATTTCTCCCCATACAGCAGCTCTGGGCTGGTTACGCATTGAATCGAGGAGACACTATTTCATGGGGATATTGATGTATAAAACCATGCGTATGCATAACCCGGACTACCTTCAGAGTCTCTTCTTTAGGTATGTACCCAGGTTTGACACTAAGGGCGAAATTAAAGAATTAACAGCACCCCTGATACGCACTAAAACTGGAATAAAATCGTTCAGTGTACGAGGTGCGCACCTTTGGAACTCTCTGCCTGCTGAGGATAGAAACCTTCCACCGCTCAGCAGGTTTAAGGCTGCTCTGAGAAGGCACTTTCTCACACTAGACTAACCACTTACGAAATGGTTACGATCTCTATATGTTAATTTTCTCAGTATCGCTCCCATATGCACTGAATTTATTTATTTACTTGGATGAATGTATTTATTAGCGTAAGTGGTGAGTCTGAATGTAAAATTAGTATTTTAATTTTTAGTTTTAAGTTTACTTTTGACTCCCTGACTACCCGTGTAAAAAAAATTCGTCTGGCACTGGTCTGGGAGAAGTCTGGCTAAATTAGTCTGGCTGAAGTATGGCTTTAGTCTGGCTACGGCCACTATGCCAGACTTATAATATTTGTTCACAAAAAAGTCTGTCAAAAGTGCCAGACTTTTGCCAGACTAAGAATTACTTTCCCTAAAAAGTCTGGTAAAACGCCAGACTTTCGCCATACTTTTTCCCAGACTTTCAGCCAAATTTTTTACGAGATTTACGTTAGCATAAACGAAAAATTGGGCAGTCTCGTGTAGAGCAAGTTAGAAGGAGGCCGGGCAAAACTTAATGTTACCTATAATGTTGTACCAAAGGCCGGCAACGTCGAGTAACCAACGGCAATGAGCAGCGCAGGCGACGGCGTCTGGCTAACAGACATTTCCATCGTCTCCGTCATCACCGTCGCTGCTGCTCTCATAAATATGACGTATCACGTAGATCGCCATCTGAGACAAAAACATTTTCACAAAGCATATTGTTGCAACATAAATTTAATAAATTTCGTAATAAAAATACTTATCTGATAAAATCGACTTCATTTCAGTTTCCCGTTTATACGCTTGTTTCATTAGTTGATAATCAATTCATAACCCCTTGCTGCCGTGAGTCCAAATAATATGAAACTAGCTAAACAAACTACATATGGAAGCTGCATATTCAGGTTATCGACAAAACACATTATATGACAGTTCACGTTGTTTGGACTTCAGATGGAATATTTTCATCTCACAGCAGCAAGGGGTTACGAATTGATTATCAACTAATGGAACAAGCGTATAAACGGGAAACTGAAATAAAGTCGATTTTATCAGATAAGTATTTTTATTACGAAATTTATTAAATTTATGTTGCAATAATATACTTTGTGAAAATGTTTTTGTCTCAGATGGCAATCTATACGTGATACGTCATATTTATGAGAGCGCTAGCAGCAGCGACGGTGATGACGGAGATGATGGAAATGTGTGTACCATAAGTGTAACCAGAGGTTGAGAGCGATAGGCCCCTACGCCGCTGTCACGTCTCTGCGCCGTCTTACAGCCTCCGAGACTTTCTCGTCGTCCGCTGCGCATGCAGGTTAGCCACACGCCGTCGCCTGCGCTGCTCATTGCCGTTGGTTACTCGAACTTTATAGGTAACGTTAAGTTTTGCCCAGCCTCCCTCTAACTTGCCCTACAACGAGACTGCCCAATTTTACGTTTGTGCTAAACGTAAATCTCGTAAAAAATTTGGCTGAAAGTCTGGGAAAAAGTATGTCGAAAGTCTGGCGTTTTACCAGACTTTTTAGGGAAAGTAGTTCCTAGTCTGGCAAAAGTCTGGCAATTTTGCCAGACTTATTTGTGAAAAAAATTATAAGTCTGGCATAGTGGCCGTAGCCAGACTAAAGCCATACTTCAGCCAGACTAATTTAGCCAGACTTCTCCCAGACCAGTGCCAGACCAATTTTTTTACACGGGTAAGTCAGCGGTATTTTTAATGTATTGAAAACAAGTCATTTTTTTGTGCATTTCTAGTAAATTAAGCTTCTTTTTGTGATATCACTAATTTGTGGTTTTTGACTTACTTTGTAGTATTATTAGATTTTAAGAATAATGACTGTGATATCTGTGATATCGTAAGTTATCTTTACTAAAGAGAAATAGATTGAGAAGCACAAATTGACTGTGTTTGATTTGCATTTTTAAAAGGATTATTGTATTTATATTTAAACTGTTTTTCATATTAGCTATTTTTTGTATTATATACACGACTATTATACACTAATATTGTTACACCATTTGTAAATTAAAAATATTTACAATAAATGACTATTACTATTACTATAAAGTTAAATAACATTTTTACTACTGAAATTTTCGATTTAGGGTTGTATCAAACAAATTTCTTGTCAAATCACATACAGCTACTTTCTTATTATGCCTATATACTTATCATAAATACCCTCATCCCAAACAATGCACAAACGTAAATTTCGAAACGCATATTCACTGCCATTACCATTCCCGCGAAACAAACCTATATCCAGAAAATCCGAGGGAAAAGCTCCGCACGACGTCCATAGAAACAAATAGAAACAGAAATAGAAACTAGCCACGACGACAGGCACTCCGACGACGACGACGTCCTTAGGCACCTGCTATCGACTGCGCCCATCGACAGCTTTATAAAGGCTCTCGAGATTCGATTTGCAACTTTCTGCGGCGCGCGCTGTATATCCGCCGGCGCGATCTCGTTCGCGAACGAAGAAGAGGAGGCGCGCGGATGAAAAAAGGGGAGAGGGGAATTTACGCCGTTGCCGACGACGACGACTTCTACGAGGCAATTTAATTTCTTCTCCGGCTGTGTTTATCGCTCTGGAGTTCGGCAGTGCTTAATCGCTGCGCAAATTAAAGCTGTCACGAGGGCATGCGACTGTGAGTGTGTGTTTGTGTGTGTGTGTGTGTGTGTTAGAAGAGGGGTTGGGTAGGAATGTTGGTTTGAGTAAACGGTCGCGGGGATATTGGAATTGCGTGGTTAATTTAATGGGTGGTAAAAGCTGCGGATTTTTCTTGGTAATTGCGGGGTTTTACGGAGAGGAAGTGTTTGAATCTTTAAAAAGAACCTTTCATTTTCGTATCTTTACGATAATCGGATATTTGGGTATTAATGGAAATCCATTAATGACCGAATAAAGATAAAATATAGAACATAAGCACAATACTTTATACAAAATTAGGTCATCGCACTATTTTAACCTGATTTGAATTATTTCGAAATAAAAAATTATTACAAAATGTCATGCAATCTAATCATATTGATATCACCATAAACAAAGCGAATAAAAAAGTCCAAAATTACCAACCAAAACTTAAAGCTCCCCGACTTCCAATCGAACTCCCAAAGCCTCAAACAATACGCACTCCCACTATACTACGTCAAAACCACACCGCGACAAACCACGGTCATAAAACACGAACCGCCAATCGGCGGTTGCGCGCGCCCGACATTAATTAAGCGACAGCGTGCGCACGTCAACGCGCGCATGCACGCGCGCGGGGACGGCTTCAATTAAGCTTCGAACGCTAATTTAATGCTCGCGGGGCGAACGAGAGTGACACCAAACGAGCGCGAGCACGCGACACCGGCGGAAAAAGTGCGAGCGCGCGTGAACGGGCGCAAGAAGCGTCGCGGATGGATGGAAGATAAACGGTGGTGGTTGCGGATTGCCGAGGTGGTTTTGTGACATGTGGGGGGTTTGGATGCGAGGTTTGCTATACACTTGATTATATATTATTTTATTAAGTCAACGGGCTTTAGGCCCAATACGACAAAATACTTTATACGTAATACAAGGACATGTTTAATTAAACAGATTGATAAGGAAAATAATAAAATTTTAATTTCATTAATTTCATATAATTTTTAAAAGAAAAAATCGAATTCAAATTGATTGACTCAAGTTGCAGCAAATTCCAAGATCGACGAAGTCGAAATAGAGGGCTATGGTAAATTACGTCAGACTTACTGGAGAATTCTTTTAGTGGACGAACATATCTAATAATGTAGGTTAGGATCCTGGGGAATGTGAGACTCTCTAAATCAGGGTGCTTATCGTTAGATAAAATAAATTTAAATCATGACTATATTATTAAAAATAGTTTTTTTTTATTTTAAACGTTATGAATTTTATTTCAAGTAAGAAAATATTCTAATTCATGTTGATATTGCTAAATATAAGAAACTATTACAAACAGAAAAATAGAACGCCAAAAATCCAGTATAAATGGCGTTAGGATGCATTACACGCGACGATATTAAATCTCTTCAATCGAACGGATCCGTGCGCGATACCGCAAGCGCGTGCTTATACTTGGCAAACAAAACAGATTATTCAAATTGACGGTGTTTTGGCCCGCAATTGCGCAATTGCCGTTACGATACACACGTATACATGTATATGTGCGCAGTCTCGCGTATAACGCACGGGCAATCAAATCATCCCACGATTTGCAGCGTGCATACGGATTTGATCCTCCTGGCTACCCTGTATACGCGATCGACTAATGAGAAATTAGTGCAAAATCAATAACGGTTTATAAAGCCTCCTTTATCCAGGTAATAAATTCATGTTTAATGTTTGATACATTAAAAAGCCCGCGAATTCATTTAAAAAATGCTACTTCTCACCTACCTCACAACAACCTCCGACAATTAGCATATAATATTAATTAAAGCCGAAACGAACGACCTGACTCGCCCGAAACACATCCAGGAACAAATTTTCTCATCCCGGCGCAACCCACTACTACTGCAGCAGGAGAGAACCGTCGGCGCTCGTTACCCATCGTGAGCTCGTAAATTTCATTGTCCTGCCCGTGTGGCATTTCACGAATCGCGCGCTGCGCTACCGTTGCTGCGCGCGGAGAGTCGTGAAACGCGAAAAAAAGTCGAATAACGAAAGACGCGACTGTATATACACGCGGAGGCAGGAGAAAAAAAGGCGGGGAAAAATAAAAGGAGAGCCATTGTTTCGCGGAATGGAAGATGATTGAATGGGTTTGGAGTTGGTAGTCCTTTCTAATCGAGAGAGACAGAGAGAGGGAGGCGGGACAGAGAGAGAGAGAGAGAGAGAGAGAGAGAGAGAGAGAGAGACAGAGAGAGAGAGAGAGAGAGAGAGAGAGAGAGAGAGAGAGAGAGAGAGAGAGAGAGAGAGAGAGAGAGAGAGAGAGAGAGAGAGAGAGAGAGCTGCAGCGGAAAAACGCCGTCGTCGTCGCGGAGTGCGCGACTAGATCACGACGCGAGAGTTGGAAGAGAGAGAGAGAGAGAGAGAGAGAGAGAGAGAGAGAGAGAGAGAGCGTGCTTATAGTGTAGTACGCGCGAATCTGTGTGAACTTTATTTGTTTGTGGCAGTGTGTCTGTGCGCGTGCGTGCGTGCGTGCGTGTGTGTGTGCGCGTGCGTGCGTGCGTGCGTGCGTGCGTGTGTGTGTGTGTGTGTGTGTGTGTGTGTGTGTGTGTGTGTGTGTGTGTGTGTGTGTGTGTGTGTGTGTGTGTGTGTGTGTGTGTGTGGGAGAGGGAAGGAAGATATTTTCTGGGCGAACAGAGCGTGTTATTGTAATGGAATTCGCTGGTGGGGCATTATATTGTTAATAAGGTTTTTGAAATACGTGGTAGTCTAAATGATCAATAAAGATGAAAATTGAATGGGTAATCTGCGCAATATTTTTCTATAGGATTTTATAAAACATCTTGTTTCGATGACATTGTATAATAAAGTGAAACAAACAAAGGAAATTATTAAGCTAACGAAAAAAAAGAATTATAAAAATAAACACATCTTAGTTATACACCGTTAAAAATTTTCTGAAATTTATCTTAAATTTCAGAAAATTTTTAACATTGTACTTACATTGAGCTAAAGCTTAAGATTGAACTAACCCTGCGATGATCTAAATAGAACTTTCTATCTCTAGACTCATAATCCTGGTGGAAATCCAAAACGTTTTATAACTAATAACTGATCATTTATTTTAGAAACTTGCTATAAAATAAGAATCTCTCTTGTCCAATTTCTAGCACCCGATGAAACGCTTTTTCTTCTATTATTTGGACATTTAATAGATTAAAAAATAGAATGAGTTTTTCGAAGACAAGCACAAGCTTGTTCTTAAGTATTTTAAAGGTATTAAAACTGATCAGTTACTTCAGTCTGGAAATGGCTAGTAGAAGGCTTACTGTTATGACAAGGTGTGAGAGAGACAGAATCAGACGGAGAAATAAAAGTTTTGCTGAATTATTCATAGAATGAGTACAGCAAATGATTTATTAGTTAATGTTATTCATTTACATTTTGGTAAGCCATCCAATGCACTTTAATGCTCTTTCATCAAAGATCAAATTAGTAAGTAAATCAAATACGAATATTTTGTTGTTACGTCCATCTAAGAAATAGACAAATAATGGTCGAAAAATCGTTTCATCATAGCGATTAATTAGCCAGTTTTACTAGCTATTTTCTAACTTCTTGGCCATTTCATATAGATGAATTTCTACCAGGGAAACAATACTTAACATAATCCAACACACATACCCCAAAATGTATCACTCTCCACCCCCTATTTGTCAATACCTCCCCACCTCCCCGCACTCCCATCCACCCCATACTCATCCTGTACACACGATACGCCCGATAACCCATGAGAGCCTGACCGCATCTGCATCTCAAACAGCCGTGGCCCGATTGTTATTCTCTCTCTCTCTCTCTCTCTCTCTCTCTTTCTCTCTCTTTCGAGATGAAGACCCTCGCGGCCGAGCAGCGTGGCGGCGCCGGCCGATGATAAGGCACGATAACGAGCGCCGGCGTCGCTGTATCGCGCATCGCGAGCGCGCGCGAGTCCGCGCCAATCAGATACCATTAGCGTTTTTGCCCGTGAGGAGCAGGGAGAGAGAGAGAGACGTGTTCCCACGGCGGCGCGTCCTAGTGCGCGGTGGCTGATTTGCGTATTAGAAGGAGCGCGTGCGAGGTTGGCTGGTGGGGGCTGCAGAGGTGTTGATGGGAATGGGTTTTTTTTTTAAGGTTTTCTTTTTGTGTTTAGTTGGTTTTGAGGTTGTTTGAGGTATCTGTAGTCACGTATTTGGTTAAATAAAAGAAAATGATGGCATTTTTTCTTATTATATCGTCTAGTTTTACTTGCACGCAATAAATTGACTCGAATTCAAAGAGTGTATAATATTTTTGAATGAAAGGAGTATTTGTAAAATAGTATACATTAGGGGTAATTTAAATTCTTTTATAAATTAGTGGGAAAATAATACAGTTGAGTACATACTTTTCAAAAAAATTGATTAGTTAATCATTACTTTCATTTAAAAAACAACAAGCTAAAAAGAGTGATAATTTATATCTCCTCATTTTCCACCAATTCACAGCAAAACCTTGATAATGAATAAAAAGTACCTTAAAATTAACTCTACTTCCTTGTTTTATTTTTAGGGATATACGAGAAGTTAAAAGGAAAACGGAAACGGTTATAGTGCACGGCGATAGATCGTTTTGCCAGCGCTGCGGGGTAAAGCGTCGTTTAACATGATTGCCGAGCCACGGTTAAACGAGCTTGTCACCCCGAGGCATTAACGTGTGAAACAATGTTTACCTATCGTGTACCTATCCACCGGGAGAAAGTAATTTACAATGTTCATTCCTCGACGCGTTTGCATTAATGTATCTTTATTATTGCACGATTGTACAAGATACTCCGGTTATAATGCGAAATATCGTCGGGTATAGATTACGAATTCATAATGTTCTGAAAAGCTTGATTACAGAAATATAGAGACTGATTTTTCTCTTCTCTGTAGTGAAAGTCATTTATTTGTACTATAACAAGGTCGCGTCTCATGCATACTAATACCCATACGTATGCTTTGAAACAAATATATTATGACTGATTGCTGTTGTCACAGCTGGTCGTGACTTGGAAATAAATCGCATTGTTCCAGTCACGAGGATTTCATATTTGTAGTAAATATTGTACAGCTTTGTTTTTTAAAGACACCTTCGGCCTGAGAACTCTGCGCACTGCTCCCATAAATAAACTGCAAAACTTTGCGCAAAATTAGACAAAAAAAATAAATCGTATTTACCAAAGATATCATTTGCATCGCGCGCAATTCCCACTATAAAACCTCGTATACAATAAAACCCTTCCATAAAAGTCCGCGAAAACAAGGCATTTCAGACGTAAAAGTACAAATTACCTAACGAGACTCGCTGTCTACAGTAATATCGCGAGAGGAGGGGATGGATATAATACTGCGCGCAAGTCAAACATTGTGTCGTGCGGCTGTCGCGCGCGCGGTGACGAAGTCCCATAAATTCAGCCGATGTCGAAGGTACGATTTCAGAAACGCCTTGGGAACACAGAGCCGAGGAGGGAAAGACAAAGGCTTGAGAAAAATGCGCCTCGACCTTATGCCGACGTCGAGTGTCGTTTTCGCCCACGAATCGAGGAATGCTGCGCAGGGTATATATATTTAGATATTGATTGCGCGATCTGTATTTGTGTGAAGCGATTTTTAAGGATATTTCATGATTGATTGGTTGATGTTCAGGGAAACTATGTTTATCTTTATTGGCCTTAAAAGGATTTTTGCTAATAATTAGATTATTTGTTATTATTATTAGATAACAGTAACTATAATATTAACCTAGTTACTGGGGGAGAACGGTGACTCCCCTTTGTATGATCTTGAAAAAAAACCAAATGTAAAAAAATTTTTCAAAACATTTAACCAAAAATACTGACATACATCGAAATTGAGATACGCCCGTAAAGATTGAAACTCCTGTTTACCCGGATACGATCCAAAAGTTTGTTTTTATACTTCTAAACTTTGATTCCCAACCACTACCCCATCTATTACTAAACCACACACCCCAAACCGGAAGCTCCTATACATTCAATTACACATCAACAACCCCCACCCCACCTATCAAATTCCACAATCCACGTCGAAACAAATCGGCCGCACGTCGCCACGACACATCTCGCGGGTGACAAAGGCCCGGAGTTCTCTTCTTACTCACATAGCGTAACACAATCCCCCGGCATCGGTGGTGGTGGTGGTGGTGTGCGCGCCGGTGGCGCTCGGATGACGTTCGACGACGAGTCGTGAGCCTCGCGGAGTAAGAATTGCGAGATCCGTCGCGCGCGCGCCACCGGCACACGAGAAAGAGAGAGCGCAGGACAATAGTTCTCGTATCGCCAGGGCGCGAGACGACAGCGACGAAGGAAAGAAAGAGAGTAAGACCGTTGTGGGAGGAACAACGCTAACTCATTCCCAGCCCGAAGGGACGGACGCGAGTTGTGCTTTGGCGCGCGCGGCCGGTTTTGTTGGTATGTTTTTTCGGACGCTGGATGAGGTTGTCTCGTGGAAATACGGTGGGAGGGTTTTCGGTGGTTGGCTTTGGGAACTGGGCTTTGGATGGAATCATCAGATTCCGCCGGCTGGAAATCTGAGTTAGTTTTAATGTATTTTGTATATTTATCAAAAGAAATCTTGGAACTGAAGTTATGAAAGATTTTTACAAAAATTGTACACGTGGTAAATAATGTTTCGTAAAACCATAAGATCTTAACAGGAAGAAATGATTATATACAAACCCATTCGATCTCATGCATTCTATATAACATTGCCAAATTTGCCTTCTTACTTCACTATGTATATATATCTCTTCATCGATCGATCGGCACACTTCGATCAAAATTCACTCTCGTCACCGGGGCCTCAACGCTCTTACATTACCTCACCGCGCAAATTCGTGCCCTCTGCCACCACACCAAGCCCATCCAAATCCCTCTGAAGCCTGACTTTTCGCCTATATACTCGCTATTCGCAATTTTAGCAGATTCACTTGCGCCACTCTTTCTCTGACGGCTTTTTTCATCTGCGATTGGCAAATCGCAGATATTGATTCATCGATCGCGCCGGTCGGAGGATTATTGATTTGGGAGCGCCGCGGCGATTCGGCGGAACATTTTATAGAGGACGCGGAGGATGATGATGGGGTTGGAGAGATATAGAGGTTCGAGAGGTTTTGAGGAAAAATAAGCGGGTCGTGCTGAGGCGGTTTTTGTTTGCGCTGATGAGTGATTGGGTTTGAGAGCGTTGGAGGTTGGGAGGCGTTTAGTTTCATGAGATTTTGGAAGATATTTCAGAGATCCTGACAGAATTTACGCTAATTATTATTATCGATTACCAAAGAGATGTGTAATATATGAATCGGAGAAACTTGTCTACAACCTGTTGTAATTATTTGTACATCCATGTTCAAAATAACGAAGAAATACACGACAAGAAAGATAAAACAGCTACAAAATACTACATAAAAATCCACGTATCTGATCCAGAAACTATCTAATCACCCAATAAATCACAACCCATTCCCAAAAAGAACTCCTCTCACCCGACGTCCCCACCACAACATCACCCGCATCTGCACGCACCTCGCCTAAACGATACAATCAATCCTCCTCCCCCCTCACCCACCTCAACTATATCAGCTCTGACCGTAGGACAGAGACCACACCAGCGCGCCGGCCGCGCTCTCTTTAATCAAGCAGAACGAGAGCGCTCTCTCTGTGTCGAGAGACACCAAAAGCGTGCTCGGCTAGTTTCGCGCACGGGCGCTTAACCTTAATGACGCGTCTTTAACGACGACGATGAGCCGCGCGCATCCTCACTGGCCCATCCTTTCCCACGAGCCGCTCGCGCGCCTAGTTCCCAGAGCATAGAGGGATGGTCGCTGTTGTGTGTATGTGAGAGATATATAGGTTATACGCGCGATTGAAAAACGGGCGACGGAGAGAGAGTGAAGGTTTTACGAATGCAGCGAGAAGACGAGAGGGAATTATGTTGTAGCGAGGGGAGTTTTTAATTGTGCGGGTAAAGTGTTGCGGTTGAGGGTGATGGATGAAGGGGGCGAGGTGGTAGGAGGAGGAGGAGGAATTATGAGTGGGTGGGGTGTGAATTGGATTGGGCTGTTTTCGTGAAATATGGTTTAATTATTTTGATAACGTTGATAGCGTTTGAAATTGATCGTCACATTGTGTTGGTATTGTGAGTGTGAATGTTAAAACCCTTAATGTAAATATTGATAATTGTATTAGTAGCGTTTCGCTATTATTAATGAGGAAATCTCCAAAAAATAAATAAGGATGGAAGAAGAAATGGAAATCCCTAAAAAATATTAAACTATTATATGAAATAGGTGATTTACTTAACAAAATTTCAAATCACCTTATGAAAACTTTCAAAAATTGAGTGTCTGGCTAGTATATATTTGTCTATAGGTATCTACTTAAACTGACAAATTATTTACTCAAAGAGACGTGGTACAAGTTTTCTTTGATTTATGCATTAAACTTAATGCTCTAAATCTTAATATACATAAGTTTTATAGATTATATTAAATAGGTAATCACATAATTATGTCACTGACTCATCTAAATACTAAACATCATTTCAATAACTGAACGCCATCCTATCGATATTTCAAATATTGTAAAATCAGAAAAAAAATACAAACAAAAACCATTTATCTCGAAAATCGTAACACATCAGACCCAGATTACAAAAGCCTGACAGCCGCATCCCAACATTCCTCTCTCCACGCCGCACCAAACCCTCTCCCAGAGCAAAAAAAAAACAGAATCCTCGCTCCTGCCTTTAACCGCATCGCGTCTCATTGCGCAAAACACGGAAAAAAGCCCATCCCATCTCTCTCTCCTCACTCCACATAACCCACATACAGCAAAAGCCCCCGCCTATTCTCTCTCTCTCCCGTGCCATCCCTCTCCCCGGTGTATTATTTAAAAGCGAGCGCGCGCGCGTTGCCGCCGCAGGCTAATAGGCGCGTCCTCGCGGCGGGGGGACATGAACACACACGTGTATACACAGTGGAGAGAGAGAGAGAGAGAGGCGGGAAGGCCCCCTCCGCGGACAGACGTCGATTGGCGCACGACTTTTCCGATCAGAAAAGCACGAGCCGCGAGGAGGGATGCCCCCCTACCCCGCTAGGAGGAGCCTAGAGAGAGAGAGAGAGAGAGAGAGAGAGAGAGAGAGAGAGAGAGAGAGAGAGAGAGAGAGAGAGAGAGAGAGAGAGAGAGAGAGAGAGAGAGAGAGAGAGAGAGGTCTAACTGGGTCATCCTAGGCTATAGCGGTAAACGCGCGAGAGCGAGCGAGTAGGCGCGAGTGTTCGTTCTTTCGCTGCTCTTACGGCTGTCGTCTTCCCCCACCTATAAACGGGAGAGCAGTGCGGTAGAGTGAGAGAGGTCGAGAGACGTTTTTTGGCGCAGTGGTGGTGGTGGTGGTGGTGGTAGTGGTTGGAGGGGCTAGAATTATTGAGGTTTGAGGTGTGGAGGTGGTAAGTATGGGTGGGTGTTTGGGAGAGAATCCATTTTAGGAGGAGAAGTTGAAAAAAGTATTGATTTTTGAATGTTATATATATGTATATTGAATACGATTAAGTGGGAAAGGTGATCGGAATAGAAAATGTTGTAGGAGTTTTATGATGCGTTTTATAATAATTTACATAATCACTAATGAGTATAGTGTAACGGTAAAGGTTACATTATGCATGTGCGTAAAAAACCATATCGAAAATAAAAGTAGGTATGGTTAGATTATAAAATATGTTTGGTGAATAAATCTAACTTAATATTGTTTATTTTTGTTTTTAATTTATAATATTAATTAGTTTTCAAAATAAGTTATAAAGTTTTCGTAAAAGTGTGAACATTTGGAAAAATAATTGTTGTTACAGGGATGATAAATATTATATAGATACTATTAGCGAAAGTTTTTTTTTTCATAAATCCTAATTATGCAGATTAGAAGCTGAAATTTAGCTGCATGATAAATTTATAACGAGAAAATGCATTACGATTCCAAACCTCTTAAATTAAAGCGATATTTCAGAATTGAAGCTGCCAGTAATGAAATTGGATATGGGCTATTAAGAATTACAGGATGCGAAGTGTTTTAAATCTACGTCACGCTTAATCGCTTACATCGCTATTTATTGCCTGGAAATATCGTTTAGACATTAAAGTTTTTCCCGTTCTTTTTTTCACCAACTTTCATGCGGAATAAGCGAAATTGAATTTAAGAAAAAATTTCCATCAATTACAGGAAATTTCATTCTTTTTAAAATAAAAAGAAAAAATTATTATATAATCCAACAAAATTTAAGTAAACGTGTACAGTGATATTGCCAACTAAAAATAATTCAGAAGTTTAAGACGCATACCGCACTAGTCTACTACACTCGCAGTAAATTGAGATCTCAAAGAACGCCATTGTCACTGTTTCCATAACTCAAAAACATCAAAAACAAATCGTTCCATTGTAACGTCGATTTTTACGAAAATTCAATCCCGATACAAATGGATACATTTCACGTGCTGACTGGCATTGTTAAATGTCACCCAGTTTTCTCTCTGTCTCTAGGTCAGCTCGCTGCGAGAGAGAGAGAGAGAGAGAGAGAAAAGAGAGAGAGAGAGAGAGAATTGTGGGAGGAACGTTGATATGACTGCGCGCGATCCTCCTCCTATTGAAACGCAGGTGAATCTTTCGATCTTCGAGACCGACATATTGAATATGGTTTGTGCAAATTGTGTTTAAAAATAAGAGCATTGTTTTAACTTTACTTTTGTTTTCGATACCTATATCGTTGACAATAGGCATGTGATATCAATTTCAGTATAATGTCTATATAAATAACAAATGAGTTTGAAAAATATTATGACGATAATAAGTCTGATGAGGTATATTTTATTTAAAGGCTGTTATTGTAACTCATTGTTCTAGCTTTGATGTTTCGAATGATAGCAGGATTTAAAGTGAGTTTTAAGGTGAGCTATAAAATACGATGAAAGTGATATAAGTAGGTGCGGCATTTGAGTTTCATCGTTTGTGTACAAGGTTCAAGAGGGTTTTCACTAAGGTCAAGCAATACGAAGTAACTTATTGAAATATAAAATTGAATGTACAATAATAAGAATTACTATTGTTACAATTTACTGTCAGTGATTTTTAAATTGTGCAGACTATAGTTTAATTCAATAAAACCTAAATAAATTAGTATTATTGAAATCCTTATGACAATTATCTGCCACTTCCACTATTCCTATCCTTCTCTTCACACCCCGACAATATACCAACCGAAATTCGAACCTCCGGCCACGAGTACACACCTACACATACGCGGGCGCAACAGAAATGAGATATATCGTGGGGGCGCCGCGGGCGCATTTCGCTTGACTGATCGCCTCTGCGCGCGCGCGTTTCCAATGATCATTTCGCGTCCCGTGATTTATGCACTCGCCGCGCGAAAACAAATCGTTTCGGAGGCGCCGCTCGAGGGCTCTCGCAGTATACGTATGTGCGCGCGAGCGCAAGTCTAGAGAGGTTCGTCGCGGGTTCATTATTTTATGATGTGGATTATTTCGTGGGGAGATTGACGAGGGGATTGTTTATGCGTAGTGCAGCATACGCGGTTGAAGTATTGTGCTGCGGTTATGTATATATATGTTGTGGATTGAGGTTTAATTTATCGGCGGGTGGTTGATTTATGTAGGTTACAGTGGTATATTTATTGAAATTGAACGTACTCCATTTATATAATTCATTAGCGAAATAAAACAAACTTATTTACGGCTTTTCTTTTTATCTGACAAACTTTAAAAAAAACCTTCAACTTAATGACATACTTTCTTCGTCGCGACGGTATGCCACGCTGCAGATCTAACCGCGCGACAAAATCCCCATCGTCGTCGTCGAGACGCGTATCTCTTTTCCGTCCTCAAAGAGCGCGTCTTCGATGATGTACGGCGACGGGCGGCGCATAAGTCGCGACGCCGTCGTGCGTAAACCAAACGCTCGCGCGTGTGGCTTTACGCAGCCGCGTAATTCCTGATGATCAGATATACGTATATCTGCGCGTACACGCGCGTGTGCAGTTGTCGCGCTCGGAAAGTCCGGCGCGCGGTTTCTTATAGTTTATATGCTTGGTTGATGAATGTCAAGTTTTTCCTTGGTAGTGAAAATTTTTTCAAGATTTTTTTAAGAATTCTGTTTTTATTAAAGAGATAGTCGTTGATAATTTGTGTGGTTTAAAAGAAAATAAAGTTTTCACTTTAAAAAGAAGTTTTAGTTTTTTCAATTTAAATTGAATGTCAACAACGTTACCGCATCAATTAACACTTCCGTCGCGTGTACTGACGGACATTCTAAAAATAGCAAATCTGCATCTCACGCAGGGTAATCAGTTAATCATACCCGCAGAGACAAGCCACAGCCTCTCCAGACAACTCGACAAACCCATAATAAACTCATCACCAGTATAGATACAATACCGATAACCCTGTCCCCTACCTTAAAAAAAATCGCCTCCTTCCTCGAGGAAAAACCAATAATCGCGCCCATCGCAAAAGGACAACGCGCCGCACGCATATACGAGCCTTAACCCCTGGCCGTGACCGCGACGACGACGACGCGCGTGCGGCAGGTAGATAATTATCCGGGATAAACGCGAGAGGCGTTCCGTCTCTCGAAATTCTACGGCGCGCTGCGAACTATGTCCTTGTTCGGTGATAGTAGTATATATATATATTTATACACGCGCACGAGGAAGAGAGGACGTTCCGTTATCCCGATATATGTGGGTGTGCGTACGTGTATATACGTATAGTAAGAGAGAGAAAGAGAGATGCCATATTGGAAATCAACGATGGCGATCGAGGCGCTCGAGGAGGTGAGAAAAATGCGTTTAGAATGGCCTTCCTTGCCGAGCGGCGGCGGGTCATCGCTGCGGGCTATCTGCCGCGACGCGCGAGGAGTCGTGAAACGGGTCTGCGGTGCGTTGGTATACACAGGTACGTGCGTATCGATTTTTGTGTCTGTGTGTGTCTGTACGTACGTGTATCACTGCTCGGTTATTTATTTGTGTTTGTGTATATGGGGAATACGTGTGCAATGTATCTTTTGAACGCTCAATTATTTTATATATTCAGGTGCTTATATGTTCGGTATCGGAAATTTTGGTCGATTTGTTTATTGAATAATGGAGGATAAATATTGTGGAAAGGAGAGGCAGTAGGGGAACGAATGGTTCGATTGCGGATTGCAATTCTGTATAAATAAATATATATAGGAACCAGTTTGTAAAATGAGCTGGGGTCAGCGTAATTTTGCTCGTATGCAAATCCGAAAGTGCATGCGCGCATCTGTTCGCCGACCAGGTGCCATAAAGATCGGGAATGGACGACGATCTAGTGAATTTTAGCCGAGATAGAAATGTGAACTCGACCCTAAAACTTAAACTTTATTCCTGCTTTGATACGTGTAATATTCGTATAAGTTTCTCAATCGATTCATGTAAAACATATTCGACTCTGAAATCAATTATTTATACACCTTCTTGAAAATAAGCACGCGTACACGTTACACGTAGCCCCATTCCTACCTTCCATTAACAAATTACCTCCCAAATCACGTAAATTACCCTCAAAAATCTGTCCTCCATTCACTCACTTAACCCTGACAGTCAGCTTATAAAGCACCTGACACCATAGCACACCGCACTGACGTTCCAATTTCTCCCGCCACTTATACCACCGCCACCTCCGAAACAACGTCGAAATTAAAATTCAATCTGGCCGAAAATCCCCTCACGCGATCCTCGGCGCGTCATTTTTAGCGGATACTTAGCGCAAAAAGCGCGCGCGATTGTGGTACAATGCACTGGCGCGCTCTCTTTCTCTCGAAATTATCGACTGTCAAAACGAGAAGAAGAGAAGGAGGAGAAGAGCCGAAGCTATTAAAGGCCTCTCGCGTACAGAGTCATCGTCCCCGCGGCGTCGGCGTCGGCGGCGTGTGTAAAACAAGGAGCCGCGGGGGTCATTACCGGCGAACACCTAGCATGACTTACGAGGAGGCTGCGCGCGCGCAGGGGGAAGAAATTGCGCTGCGCTCGCACGCGATCCCGAACGTGTGTGTATGTGGGGAAGTATATGGTATATGGGGTATTCCGTGCAGGTGGCCAGTGCAGGTGGAGATGGTGCGAGTGACAAGCAATGAGGGTTATCAATTTTCTTTTTTTTGATATCATGATGTCTTTTTATATGATAAATGGGCATACGTACATACGGTAATATAGAGGAAAAGCATCAATGATTAAAAAATTTATTTTTAGCAGTTTTCGTTTTACTGTTCATACAAGCAAAAGACGTTATCATTTGTCGTATGAATATATAGTGTAAAGATATTTCGAAAGGGATTCCATTATGACTGATGTAAAATCAATCAAGAAGTTTAATATTACAGAGATTGATCTTAAATATAAAGTAGAATCTAATTATTTCTAAAACAGTATTTAATCTAATTCAAAATACTTGTTCATTAAAAAATTATTTTGATTAATAAAAAATATCTTCTTTATAATTATTAATACAAAAAACTGACGGTTCATTAAAAAATTACCGTTGTTCCTATCTATTAAACTGTTTTTATAAAATAAAAGAACTTCACTTATGCACTAAATATACAATGCAAAGCTTCCTCGAGACCCAAAAGCCAACATGGAATGACTCGTATACACTCTACAGTACTCATAAACCGCGTTCTACAGGGCACGAAGATTTGCTCGCACAAGAGACGGAGAGCGGCTGTATGCGCGGTGCGGTGCCTTTTCGTCGCTGGATCCTTTAATAACAAGTGCGAGCGTTTTTCGTAATTACGCGAGCCGGAGGCGCGACGTTTAGCGATTCGCACGCGCGGCGTTACGTGCCGAATTGAAAAATTAGGGGCGGATCCTTCGAAGAAGAAGATGATCATTTTTCTTTTTGTATTTCTTTTTTTTTTTTTTAATGAAAGTTATTGGTTATTTGGCTGCTGGATGGTCTGAGAAGTTGGTTAATTGCGCGCTATATTGTTCGCGGGTCGAGTAAAAGCGAGCATTAATAAGAATGACAATGTCGTTTCTTTTGATATTGCGCGGATTTTTTACGATTAATTAGTTCGGTCGGTGTGAAAGTAATACAGGCTGATGTTCTCACGGTGCGTCGTACCCTCTTCATTTTTATTTTTTATAGTCTATACTTTCTATTCGAGTATCATATATGATGAATTGTCTGTCTCGCATGAGTTTTTCATTTTACAGCTTTACAAGCGTCTAACTTGAAACAAATCTCATTCCAATCTTTCAAAACCACTAACAATAACGTTCCCCCTTAAACCAACTATTCCGCTTCGCATCCAACACCCGTATTACAACCGTTTACATTATATAAAATCACGAACACCAAGCCAACACTCTCCACTGTACACTTTCGATAACAATCCCGGCAACTTTCGCTAATCCCTAATAATAATCAACGACGTCGAAATCGTTCTCTCTCTCTCTCTCTCTCCCGACATAACTTTACGATCGCAGACCTCGCAGAGTATACCAAGCCGAGTCCAACAGTGGTAGCACCTCTGACAAGCTCTCTCTCTCTCTCTCCCGGCGTGTCATTAGAATTTTCATAGCCGGCATTACGCTATAGGGTGTAATTGGCCGCCCGCCGCGCGAAAATTTAACGACCGCGCTTTTATGTAAATCCTGGCTCACTCGCGCGCATGCGCGCATTAGAGAGAAGTTACCAATTGGATACTCGCGGATAGGGCTGGGCTGGGTTATTTACACTGCTTGAAAATTCGTATACATATATATACCTGCGCGAAATTTACGCGTGTGCGTGCGTGCGTGCGACAGGGGGCCAGTTAATAAAACGTTGTACGCGCGTGTGGGTAAAGGTTCGATTGAATTTATTTTATACGCGGATGAGACGCTCGAGGTGGTTTTTTTTTTTCGAAAGGGGAGGACGTTTGCATATCGAGTCGGGGAGGCGATAAAATCGAGTAAAAATCGGGAAACGGCGTTTTTACGCTGATTCGTTATGGCCGAGCAAATGGATGATTTTATTGTGAATACACGCGGGTTTATGAATTGGGAATTAATTCATGCGAGTTTTATGAATTGACGCGATTATAGTGAAATATATTTGACGATCGGGATGTCGAGGTTGATTTCGAGGATGATACTTTGATGTTTCGGTCGCATGAGACATATTGATAGTTTCAATAAAATTCTTGTATTTCTATATTACATAGACTAATCTACATATCACCTCAATAATTGAGTCTTCTTTAAAGTCTGAAACTTTTAGCCAAACTGTGTATAATAACATTTGCAATGGTTGTAAATAAAAAGAACCCTCCGTAAAAATTAATAAACGAGAACGTGACATTCCCATGCACCGACAGCATAAAGCAAAGGGCTATAAGTGTGCGCGGGTTTCCCTTTTAAACTAACGAACTTTCGCATATAGCGTTCGTTTTAAGTGCTGCAGAGAACCCGGTTAGCTTCGTTACCTGAAATATCGTTGACTATTCCTTTTACAGATAGCGCGGAAAGCTCTATCAGTTTCGCGCCGGCGGTTTTAGATAAGCGCGCGGCAAGTGAGCGGTAAATCCCAATATAAACCTGCACGCACTTAGAGAGGGGCCTTGGGATTCCAGTAATCGAGCGGCGCTTTTTCGTGCGGGATTTAAATGTAAAAGTTATTATTTCGCGTCTCGAGTAACCGTAAAAGACGATAAACCGATCTCTCGTTCATTTTTTTTCGCGTATCATTCGCTAAATTTTTAATTCACACGTATATGCGAAACCCACACTCGCTCTCTGTATGCAAAAAAGAAAACAGGCAAATAATTACCCGACACCTCGGCCTGAACCAACGAGCGGTGACGACGCCCTGACAAAAACTTCTTTCTCGTAGACGGCAGTGGCTCGGCTCGTAAATCCAGACGGGCGAAAAGCGATTGTCCGTAGAAGGCGTAGCTGCGGCGCGGAAAAACTACCGTGGCGCCTCGTGCATCACGCGCGATCTCCCATGGGCTCGTCGATAATTTCGCGTATGTGTGTGTATGCATGTGTGTGTTTGAGAAGGTGAAGTGGGCAAGAAAACTTGATTAATAACGAAATAATAATACGTCTTAGCGAGCGGGCGAGGTAGCTGGGAAGGTATCTCGCGTCTGTGTGAAGAGTGCAGTAAGGGGAAGATGAGGTGATGGGGAGTTTTTTGTGATGATGGTGGTAGTGGGTTTCCTGTTTTTGCGTGCTTGCCTTGTTTATTCACGATATTTGTCACCAGGAGGAGTTCTTTTCTCGAGGTCGTTGGAGTATTTTTTTATGAGGTTTTAATGAATGTGATTTAAGTAGTGGGATATATTGATATGAACGTTTTGTAATAAAAATAATTATTATTTGGATCAGGTTGATAAAAACTTTGGATATTGCATAGAATTTTTGCTTCCTCAAAGAAGAAGCTTTGTCACGGTGAAAACAAAATTTATGAGACAAAAAATGTTTAAAACCAGATTTTAAGACTTTTGGAACTGAAATTAGTCGTTTTTGAGCAAAAAAATGTTCGCGTGTGCGTGCGTGCGTGTATGCGTGTGTGTGTGAGTGCGTGTGTGTGTGAGTGCGTGTGTATGTACGGGCGATAACTTTTCAACTATTTGACCGATTTTCATTGGACAAAGCTTATTATTCTCTTCGTTTCAGAGGATATTTTGAAGGACATAACGTATTTTTCGGTTTTATTGATTTTTTTTTGTTTTATAACCAAAAAGTACAACATTCAGTTAAAATTTCAAAAGATCATCTTTATTTGTTTTCGAGAAAAAAATTATTAGAAAAAAAAGTACGTTTTCGTTCCCGGACGACAACAGGATTAAAAATCAACCAATCGTTTTGAAATTTGGCACAGAGATAACTTTTTTGTATCTTCGAACCAAATTCATTGCCCAAAAAAAATGCGACTGTCACGACCAAAGATATTTGAGGTTAAAAATCTTTTTTAAATATTTTCTAATAGCGTTTTCTAAGAGAATATTTTATTTATCGACTGAAAATTTTAACCGCTTATTAACTTATCTAGTATACAATATTTAGTTGAAATTTCAAGACATTAAAAACTAAAAATTAAAGGCGATGCGAGGCCCCACAGTTATTGACGATTGCAGGGACCCGTTTTTCTCATTTGAATTTTGGCAAAAAATCTTTCTGACACGTTATAGATTTGATAATTAGCTATAACGTACCAGAGCAATATTTTCTTAAAATTCAAAATTGAATGAGAAAACCGATCCCTGCAATCGTCGATAACGGATGGCACTCACATCGCCTTAATTTTGTAAAATAAGTTTGAAAAAATAAAATATGTAAAAGACATGCACTCTGATAAATAACAATTATTTATCTATATACATAAGTATATTGATAAAAAAAATCATCAAGCAATCAATGAACTAGAAAAATAACTTTAGTTTCAGAAAACTAATTGCCAATGAATTGGCAACGGTTTTTTTTTAAAGTTGAAATATTTTTGTGTAATGTATAAGTATATAAGCACTACTATATAACAATACTAAATGAGGGATATTTATGAATTTGTTAATTTACAAAGTAAATGTTGTTAAAGAAAACCTTACAAATAACTACACAATAATTATACATTAAAAAAAAAAAAAACAATTCTATTCGCTTAAATGATCAATAACAAGTTTCGCAAGGAAGCTGATTTGACTCATTTTTTGAGGTTAAATGTACCATTTTTGACTTCACTAAATTTTTTTTAATACAATTCAATGATACTTTTTAAAAGCAATAATCATTTGTCGCATGCTTATCTGTGGCTGAAAATTGTTTTCATCACAAACTGCTTTTTATGTGCTACGAAATACGTAAATTTGTGCGAATTCCCGTAAGACTCCATGTTAAATTACTTAAACGAAAACATCTATATCTTGCTTCCTAGGTACCTTTTGGTTCCAAAAATTTAACTGAGTTATTTTAAGAGTTATATTAACCAGTCCTCCAAATTTTATTAAAATCTGCCTTTTTATTCAAAATCGAGAGAACTCCCTCAACTAAAGATTTCTTAAAAATTCTTAAATTTTAATGGCGTTTCAATGAATTCTTTTGATATCGTAAAATGTACACTTCACTTTATCAAACTGGAATCATTAATTTTCATATCTACTTTTACACAAAACACAAAAGTATATCATACACCAAAAAGAAGAAAAAAGAAAAACTGTTGCAAAACATGAAAATGAACCCTATCCTTGCACCTCAGCAACACCCCGTCATCAACGTGGCAATCCCTTCTCGATACTTTCCCACCTTATCCTCCCCTTCAATATTCATCACCGACCTCTTCTCTCTCTCTCTCTCCTTCTCTCCTCGTTTCCCCGTTTTTGCCGCGCGCCTCTTTTTCACGCGAGCGCTGCGCGCAGAGAACCGCGGCTGCACACACACACACAGCTGATGGACGCGCGAGTTCGCGCGAGCGCTCCACTCGTCACGTCTTCTCTCTCTCTCTCACTCTCTCGGTCGCGGTTCCCAGGCGCGCCTCGCGTAAATCTGCCGGCGAGCGAGCGCGCGTGCGAGCGGCTAACGGTGCGCGAGCGCGAGGATGGAAATTGATTGGGGGGTGAGAGCATGCGCGAGGTGTATAGAGGATGAGAGAAAGAGGTGAGGTGTACGTGGTGACGATGAGTTACGAGGGAGGGAGGGAGGAGAGCTGATTGGAGGGGAGTTTTTTGGGGGTGAGGTGGTGTACGTGTATGGGGAGGAGTTATGACTGTGGGGTCGGGTAATTGTTGTTTAGGTATGAGGTGTTGGGTGAGATTAGAGGTGTAGCTTGAGTTACGTTAATGAGTAATGGAAAAATCATGGGTTACGGAGTTATAATTGTTTGGTTACCTATTGTCACGGAGGTAAGATTAAGATTACAAATGTAAACAAACATAAACTGTATTTATAAAGTGTATAGCTTACTTACGTAAAAATGGGTCAGATGGATATGATAAGTTGAAAAACGTACCTGAAACAGAAAATAAAAGTGATCATTGGCAACGGTTTCTAATAACAAAGTGATGTGTGAAATCGCATGCATATAATAGTAAAATTAACCAACTTTAAATAAAATGAAAAAAAATGAACAATTCATCATAATAATCAACCACAACCCATTATTCAACCACAATTCAACAACTCCACCAGAAAACAATCCAAACCCCTCATAATCTCAAACCTAGAAATCTTCATAATACCTTACCTACATAACCTTTCCTCAACCTCACTCTCTCCCACTCAACCCACAAAAACTCTTTCTCCCCATTCCCATCCATCCGTCCAACCTCGTCGCTCATCGCTTATGCAAAACGCATGCGCGGCACACGAGAACCGACTTCCTTCGTGGAAAATCCGCGAAGTCGGATATCGGCGAGCCGATCGCTAAAATCTCTCTCTCACACACACAACGTATACGTATATGGCTGCGTTCTCGCGCTCTCTGCGCGCGCGCGTGCAATTTTCTCAAAGTCGCTCCGTTCCCGCGACATGACGAAGGGTCAGCGGCGCCGGGTTTTCGCGAAAACGCCGCGCGCGCGCGTGTCGTTTTTCGAGATCCTCCGCGGCGATAGTGTCGAGCCGAGTGAGGTGAGCACACACAGCACACATACACCCATGTATGTGTATGTGTGTGTGTTCCCGTGGCGGAAAAATGGGAGTTTAACGGAAGATTAGGCGAACTGAGGTTGTGCGACTCGCGGAGGGATGATAGGAATGCCGGGTAATTTGTTTGGAAAGTTTATGGGAGTAAAAGTGAGGTGCGCGCGAGAATTCGTTAGGGGGGAATATGGGTGAAGTATGAGTTTATAAAGGAGGATAAATTGAATTAAAATATTGCGGCAAGATGATTCTTGATTACTGGTTTCTTAGATTGTTTAAACAAACAACAATTAACAATTGTTGAAAGTACAAATTAATATTAAAAATAAAGCTATTGATTATTTTTTACGAATGTTTAAAAATACTTGTTCCAGATTGCTGCGGTAACTCAGCCTGTATATTCATATACACATACAGCATTAAAGTGTTTCGGCAAGAAATAAAAGACGCGTGTGATTGCATGGCGAGAGGTCACGACGACGCCAATTACACAGCTGATATAAAGTGTCTGTGTGTGTGTGTATTTAACCGACGCGTATATACCTCGGGGTTAAGATGGTGCTTGTCTATACGCGCGCACGTCTGTCTATCCTCACGTCTAGGTGTTTGTTTAGTTTGTTTGACTTAGCAGCGGTTAATATAAACGCTTTGATGTTCATTTTTTACCAGCATCTGATAAAATTGTAAATGCAAAAAGGGGAAAAAAGATTGAAAAGTATATTCGAAGCCTGTGATTCAGTAGATACAGTCATATATAGTAAGACAGGTTTCTTCCTATACCATATCAAACTATTCTCTATTAACCGGCGAGCAATCAATATCCCAATTACATAACAATATTCTTACCTTCCACCTTAATTACTCATTCATTAATACCTTACGAATATATCCATTCCTACACACACACACACACACACACACATGCACTCCATTAAACCACTCCACCGCTCGACCCACAGAAAAAAATCCCATCCACTCTCGTTTTATCATCCTCCTTACGCAACTCGCTCTCGCATTTTCACTCTCGTTTCTCCCCCTCTCTCCTCCGCCAAAACTCGCGCTTAACTTTCCCGGCGCACGCGCTTTGGAACTTGTAAATCACCGCGCGGCTGGCGCATGCGCGCGAGCGTTCGGCGATTAACTTCAATCCGTAATCACCATCGCGCGCAATTTATACATCGCACGTGGAGTTTCGCGATCCATCAGCTGTCGCTCGCGTGCGCCACGGGTATCCGCGTGTGTGTTTACTTTCTCTCTTTCTGCGGGGAATTTTTCTCTTTTTGGAGAGGCCCTACGGGTGAACGGTGGATTTTTCTTTTTTGGCGAGAGGTGTTCGATAATGCGGTTCATTACGCGAGCGCGAGGTTCATTGAGCAGTCAATGATTCGTTAGAGGAGAGAAGGTGATTTATAGAGAAGGGATATATTTTCGGCGGGGGGTTTGATGAGGTTTTTAGCTAATATTTGAGTTTTTAATGCGTGTATGTATGTCGAAAGGAGAGCGAATATGAGGAAGTTGGTAAAGGTGCAGAATGTGATATTAAGCTACATTTTTTTAATGTAAAATGCCTTCAGTGGGGTTTTAATATGGCTATTATTAAATTTATTACTCTTAAAAATGTTATTCCTAGGATTATAAGCTCTTAAATTCTGTTATTACTAATAATCTAAATTTCATTTCGGTAATGAATCAAGACTACATTTATTCCAGTAAAGTTAGTAAATTATTTGAATTTTATTCGCTTAAATCACAAATATAACGTACTTTATTTTCAACTATAAACTCCTTTATAGTTTTTTCACAGAATCTATTTTTATTGAAATTTGAAATCCAATTCTTTTAAAGTCAGTCAAATTACGTTATCTTTCTAAAAAATGTAATCAAACTCAATTATTAAAAAAACTACCTCCTCTAACTACTCTCCCCTCACCCCCTCACCCGCGTTACGCTCACCTTCTCCTCTCTTCTCCCACATAAACCAGGGTCATTAATAATTTATACCCCCGCGCGCTACTCGCTCATATAACACGCCTCATATACTCCAGCGGCGCACTTCCTTGGCGCCCCACGTGCGGTGCGTATATATGCATCCGATCAATAGGCACGCGCGCGAGCGAGCGCTTATTGTTCGCCGCTGCGGAAAGCTTGTCGCGCGCGCAGTGAAAATACAAACGAAAACGCGGTTGTCGGTGTAAAAGGGTCTCCATTGAATTCGCGTAAAAAAGGGAGGATGGTAGAGAGTGGAGAGTAATTGTTTGATTGGTGATTTGAATGATTTATGAATGGAGATTTTTCTATATAGTGAAATGTTTATTACAATGTAGATAATTAAAATGAAATAGCTGGATCAAAGGTTGAAAAATGTTTTTTAATTCTTTCTTTCAAATTTCAATTCATTCAAATAATGAGAAGTAGCTTGACGAATGGTATTTCTTTTATAATATTAATTGATAAATAAGATTTTTTATCGTTTCTTTAACTACGTTTTTAATTAATGTGAGATTCACACCTTTATTAAAGAATCAGAGTAGTGTATTGAATATTTTTAGTTTGGAGATGTTAATTAAAAAACTTTTTTAATTTAAAAAAGAGAGTGTTCTCCCAGAAAGAACGAAGTCTTTAGTACGGAGGATCGTAAGTGTTTCTTGAAAGTTTCTTAATTAACATTTTTAAATAAAAATGAATAAATGTTCGTTCATTGGTAATTATTGTTATAAACATTACATATCTCGTCAAACTGTTATAATTTTAGGAATAACAAATTACTAAGTAAATCAATAAATAGGTATTTATATATTTTATAACAAATATAAAAATAATGTTTCAAATAGAAAAAACAAGAAGTAGAAAAAAAAGCTGAAGAGAGAATAGGAGAATGAAAGCAGAAAAGCGAGTAGGAAACAATAACAGAGAATGAAGTGGAGGCGAAGCGTATTAAATAGAGAAAATAAGGGAATATAATAAGCGCGGAAGTGATCGCACTCTGTGCGGGCAGACTAAGCAGAAACAGTCGGAATTTCGAGAGTCAAGTAAGTGTGTTTTCATGTTGCGTACTTTTACTACTCACCGGCGTTTAAAATGCTAGATAAATATAATGGATTTGCAGCTAATTATGTCTGTAAGCTATCATAAATATTTTATTTTAAATGGAATTCCAAAGTCGAAGGGTACACGAGAGTTCGAGCGTTATTTCAACCATGTAGCCAAGTAATTACATTGATAGTATTAGCAATAAGCGTCAGCTATTCGATAAATAAATATCCGCCTATTACGAAAAGTCCACGTTATCTATACTTATTGTAAAAATTACGATTCAATTAAACCACAAAGCGACTAAAAAGTCAGTCGCTCCACAAACCCTCAACGAGCGATCAACCACTCTTTTACTCTTCTATTTCGGTACACATCGGCGAGCATTTGACGCGATTGGAATACGTAAGATCCTCCGTACACACACACACACACACACACACACACACACACACACACACACACACACACACATACACACACACACACACACACCCACACACACACACACACACACACACACACACACACACACACACACACGCAGGACAGGGCCGTCCTCCTCTCCGTTGCATTATGCGCGGCACGAGCCTCCGCGAGATCGTCGACAGCGCGCAAAAATGGGTAACGATCCCTCCGTACCGTCCGATTATGTTCTCTCTCCTTCTCTTTCTCTCCCTTACGAGGGCCCCAATTATACGCGCTCGAAAAATCCGCGCGCCCACGCATTTAGCTAATAGATCCGCATGTGCGTCGTCCTCGCAGGCATCATTCCATCTATCGCTTCGCCGGGCAGATGCGTTTCTCCGCGAGATGGTTATCTCGATCGTTTGTACGAGAGAAAGAGAGAGGGTAAAAACGCGCTGGGGAATAATTGGGAATTTGCATATAGGGAGTTTTATTTTTCGGCGCGCGCCGCGGGTTTGTGTATTGCGAAATCGATGCGCTTCGTTTCGTATGTCGAAGTGCGGTTGCCGGCTAGTTAGGGGAGAGAGAGAGAGAGAGAGAGAGAGAGAGAGAGAGAGAGAGAGAGAGAGAGAGAGAGAGAGAGAGAGAGAGAGAGAGAGAGAGAGAGAGAGAGAGAGAGAGAGAGAGAGAGAGAGAGCTTAGAGGTTTGCGTCTCGATTTGGCGAGGAGACCAAAAGCGAAGAGGAGGAGATGCGAGCGTATAGCCGTATATAGTTTTTTGCGATGATCGGACTGATTAAGCTGTTGGAGAAATAATTGATGTCAGGCTTGATTTTGCTATGGTGGAAAAGGTATTTTTCGCGGGCTTTGTTTGGTTCGCGTGGATGGAAATGGAAGAGAAGTTTTACTGTATGATCTTTGCTTTCATCGTATTGTTACGAAGAAGGATTTTGTAAAAAAAAAATTGGATTAATTAGAAATAAATAGCTGTAGAGGGTGGAGGTGTGTAGCATACTCTCGTAAGAAGTTTACAATCTCTTGTGTTAATTTTTAAGATATTAAACAGTTTTTTTTTATGAACCACGTGATACTTTATAGAAAAAAGTTATTTGAAAAATCAATTTACTTTAGAGGAAACAATAAATTTAATTTTCAAAAGTCTACTTTAGAATACAAGGATAGCTTTCCTATACAATACAGGCAAGAGCAAATAATAGTTATAATATATGTACAAAATTAAATTCTCCGACTCTTTTTTTCAATCTAAAATGCCCATCATCCTCATAATCCTCACACACCACCAAATCCCCTTGCCCCACCAAAAAAATCCCATGAAATTTCCGCGTTTCATCACGTACTCCCGCATTAGAAAGTTCACCGTACGCCGCCGCACAACCCATAATCCACTCACACACACAGACACGTACACACTTATACGCACGAGGAGGTACAGGACAATAAAATTCCGCGAGCAGTGGAAGCGCCCTCGCGCTCGCCTTGTTACCCCGTGATCTACAAGCGTCGCCCGGTGAAATACGCCGAGGCAACTTCAAAGGCCGCTGCTGCGCGAGGTAGGCTTAGATAAGCCGGCGCGCGCGCATCGCGATGACGCGAGGAGGAGTGCGGAGGAGCGCGAGCATCTGGATATTGTGCAGGTCCGTTGTTGTGTGTTGCGTTTGGCGTGTTTACGGCCGGGTGCGGGCGAGCGCGGGTGTGTGCGTGATGGAGGAGGAGGGAAGAGAGGTTTGAGGTCGAGATTAATCGGGGTTTTTGGATTGGTTTTAGTAAACATATATACTTTTTTATTAAAAAGATGAAAATGTTCAATTTGAAAAGCTCTTTAATTTTTAATAAGACATTTGTAATATTTGTAATATTTAGTGATCCATATTGATAATTAATTGAAATATTTATTATATTTAATTAAAAATTAAAATAATTTAAAGGGTTTACGTGTAGACTTTCACGAACAGATCAATTAATAAAAAGGTTTAATGATCTGTAAAAAGAAATGTGCCAGCTATAGTAAAGTATAAGTAGGTAAATAGCGAGAGTGGTCAGACAACGATCTATATCATTTAGTATATTATGATACTAATTAATTTTTAATACTTTTTCCTGGAAATCTGAATAAAGTAAGATTCATTTAGATATTATTTAGAAAAATATTAACATTTTTATTGTATATTAAGGTAAACGCCAAACTGACACTCACAGAAAAATAATATTTTGATCCTTACACCCCTACTCTCTAAAACCTAAACTCAAAACATTCCAACGACACGTCCACTCATTACCCATCAGCATTCCTCCCACCTCCCTCCCATCCACACACACACATACACGCGCATCTATCTTCTCCTCCTCCAATTTTTCTCCGCTCTCGCGCTCATAAGCCTGTCCTCTCCTCCCTCCCTCCCCCCTCCTCAACTCGGACTTGTAGCCGCGTCGAAGGGCCGCGCGCGGAATTCGGATTTATGCGTCCGCGGCGCAGGAGCGGAGAGCGAGAGAGAGCGACAATACCGGGCAACCGCTCGCGCGCGCGCAACACATCGGATAAACCCGGGTAGCCCATTAATCAGAACGGTACAACACCGGCGATACACGCGTGTATACGCGACTCTCTTTTCTTCTTCCCCCTTCCTCGCGTGTGTGTGTACTTAGGTACGCGTATGCAGAGAGCGAGCGTTCGGGTCTTTTCTATGCACGCGGGTTTGTTGCAGTTTCTTTTTTTTCTGTATAGGTATATGGCTTGCGAGCGCGCATATGTGTGTATGTTGTGAAAAGAGAGTTTAAAATAATGTGGGTTGATTTATCGGCCGACGAGGGTTATTCTATTGGTCGCGGAAGAAATGTATAGAAATGGATTGGGGCTTTTCTGTAATAGGGAGTTTCGTGTTGAAGGATTTTTTTTTTTCATATAGGATAGCGCGGTTTCTTATGGATGCTATAAATCGAATAGAAAATGGTATATAATTGATTTTAGCCGCGGGGTCCTAGATTTATTTGTCTCGCGCGTCATACCATAATAGTCGATTTCCAAATTCAGTTCTACGCCGTTCGGGATAAAAGCGTTTTTAACTATATCGCATTCATATACGAATGGATGCTTATAATAATTAATGCAAGAATATCCCAGCTTTTCACAAAACCGATCTGTGCATCACGACTTTCATTCTGTAAACTACGGCCTTACATTCCCCCACATAACCTTTCTCCAGAATCCACACGTCCTTAATCTCGCGCCCGATGATCGGCAATCCCCGAAACAAATATACATCTCTGCTCTCGCATACCTACAAATCCCCAATTAACTTCGATCCTAGTCTCGGGGTCCCAGAAACAAGCGATTTTCCATTTGCTTTCCATGTCGCGCGCGCTCCTCGCATCTCCTTATCTCCGCATGTTACCTCACCACGCGCGCACACACACATACATACATGCATATCCCCGTCGTCCCCCCTTCATCGATCGACGCGCTCCTCGCTTTTTTCTGCCCATCTTTCTTGGGTTAGGTGTATATGTGTGTGTATATATATGGGTAAGCACGAGCCGGCACGAGATGCATCGCGAGGCGTATATATACAGTTGGCACACGAGTCGTGACACCGCGCGGGGCGAGGTGACGCGACCGCGACACCTTATTGCAGGAGAGAGGAATTCGATCGCTGGGGTGAGATAAGGGGAGGGGGGAAAAATAATCGGGACGCGGTGCACGAGTGAGCAAAGGGCTAGGAGGTCGGTCGATCTGCCATAGGACTTGTTTCCTGTTCCAGGCAGTTTTCTGAAGTACTTAATAGATTGGTGTAGTGATTCGTTTGGTAACATAAATTTTTAAGCGTATTCGTTCTCTGTCATTATGATTAAGATGGAATTATACATTGTATTGGAATGTTCTTAACTAAGGACTTAATACATGAATTCAAATAAATATTGTAAAGAGATAATCAAATAAGGATATTTTGTACTTCTAAATACTGTGATAGTACTTTACTTATACAGAAAATAATGAATTTTTGAACTTTGATTATCTTTCATATAATTATAACGAAATACTGTATCTATATCTGGTTAAGCTTTGTATTGAAACTGTTAATTGTAGCATAAAAAAGAGTATCCCTTACATTTTCTTATCTTTTAGAAATGATAATCATATTCCATCATGTGACCTTAATCTATACTAAAACTGATAAATTCATTTAGAATAAATTAAAACGCAAATAGGTGACCGAAGAGTATACAGTTCATAACAACATTAATCATACGATAAAAATTTTATCACCACTTAACGTAAGAGAATTTTATAATTCAATCAATTACACAATTTTACAACCAACGATAAACCAATATAACTCTGTACCCGCACCAATTTTTTAAACTGTCATTACCCGTTTCTCCAATTCATAACACCATTATACGACCGCTTAACAACCCAACCTCTCTTCCCTCCATTCCCGCAATCACCCATTTTCCCCGTCCCCTCCTCGCTCTTCTCCACAACAATCATCCATACACCCATACATACACACACATACACCATACCATACCTATACCGCGATTTTTCGCGTTCATCTTATAAAGCGCGAGCGCGCGCGCGTCAGCAGATCGTTGCGCAACAACTGGCGCGCGCGCAAGGAGCGGCCGCGGGCGCGTGCTGCTCCTGCAGCCGAGAGAGAGAGGAGATAAGGAGAGCATATAGTTAGGCCGCCACGTTCGCGTGCCGTAAATTTCGCGAGAGCTCGTGCCGCTCTCGCTTTGCTGCTCGTCGCGCGGCGCGTATAGGTCTATAGCCGTGAGCGCGGGTGTGCGAGCTTTCATCTCGATTGCGGGTGAGAGAGAGAGAGGGGATCGGGCGCGCGCGTGCCTGATGGCACTTGCTTTCTACGATTTGAAGGTACCAGAGGCTGTGATCAATTAGGAGGTTTTGGTGTGTGTTGGTTGGGAGGAATTTCTGCAGATGTTTTCGCAAATGTTTGGAATGCCGAATCGTAGGTTTGTAAAATGTTTTTATACTGAAGGTTTATGAAAGTGTTCGGGGCCTTAATTGAAAATAATCGTTTTTCTGTAGTGGTTTTATTATTGAAAATTCAATATACAAAGACACGACTATCTATCGGCATCGTCGTTATCATAAAATATTGAATAGTACATAATGTTTGTTCCCCCAAAATCGAGGAGAATTGCGCACAAAAAGAAACTTAGACAACTTTGATTTAATTGGCTTTATTGAAAGAGGTTAGCAGTATCTATCTTTCGGTGTTCATGAACCGACTGACACTCTTGAACAAAAAATTATCCGCTTCGGCAAATCGAATACATTTTGATTTATCGATTGCTCTCGTTAGTCTAATGTTTTGATCGTCATTTTTCCACTCATTTATAATCTCTCTCTCTCTCTCTCTCTCTCTCTCTCTCTCTCTCTCTCTCTCTCTCTCTCTCTCTCTCTCTCTCTCTCTCTCTCTCTCTCTATCTCTCTCTCTCTCTCTCTCTCTTGCACGCACTCACACACACACGCACTCTCACATACTAATGCACACTTTTCTGTTTCTCTTTTCTAGCCCCCCTTCCTCCCGTTGTATACCACAGTACAGTAGTCCAAGTGAGATTAGATTAACGACTCAACTAATCTTTTGCGGAGGTTCTCGGTGGTACACGCCCTTATAAACCGCAAACTATATAGGGCTTTATTGACCTTCTTTGCAAGTTGTTCAATATGCGGTTTCCATGTTAACTTACTGTCGAGGGTAACACAGAGACTCACAACCTCGCTACTAAATGGGATGAGCTCTCCAGATCGTAAGCCAATACACCGCAATTCCAACGAGTTTACATAATTTACACCTATTCTCGAGCCCAAAACAATTGCTTTGGTCTTTCCAGGATTTAGATGCAGTCCAGTGGTCTCCGCCCATTCAGCCACCATTCGCGCCGCGTGAGATAGTCGAGCCATGCTCTCCAAAATTTTGCACCTGTGCTGCTCCCTGCCTCTTCTCGGAATTGTCGCTGTTAATAATCACATTACTTGGCGAATTAACGCTAGGCGGGTGTTGTTTGGAAGCAGACTGGTACGCCGTTTGCATGGTATGCAAGTCGGCAGCAGTGGCGAATACATGCGCACACTCGCCTCCCTTACGTCTGGTCAGGAATCTACCACCCGAGTGCCACACGTATTTGAAGCCCAGCCCCTGAGCAATGGACTTCAAATTTTTAAACATTTGAAATTTTTCGTCGGGCAACATCTCATTAATAAATACTTTGTGACCGGGCAAGCACCGGTCCAAGCACCAAGGCAGAAACCGGTTCAAGCAATTCAGGGTTTATGTCACCTGTAGTAAGGTAATTATTGGCCAGCGCGCGCTTGGCCCGCATAACTTCCCTGACTAGTTCTTCGCTGCATAGCCTTACTACACAGGAGGGTGGTACGTCAGACCGTGACCCCGAAGCCCCCTCAGTTTCTCCCTCCCCCTCACTTCTCTGGAACGAGTCTTGAGCACGCAGGACACGGGCTTCAAGGACGTTGTCCCTTTCGAACGAAGGGAGAATGGTCCTGAGCACTGGAAAGGCAACCCTAGTGGCTCTCTCCTCTGTCATATCAATACCCTTCTTCAAGGCAACATTGATAATGACTTCGCAGAGCTCAGAACTGACGGTCCCCGAACCCGCGCCAGCGATATCAAGGCTCGGTCGAGAGGACTGACACTGATTGTTGTGGTCAATAGCGAGGATGGAGCCACCAGTGCGTAACTCGGCTGAACAGTCTTTATTTTCCTTGGTAGTTAAAACTTCGCGAGCACACTGGGGACCCTCGATGCTACTCAGTGCTTTGTCCAATTTTAGAGAGATAGAGTCACGTGGCAAAATAACGATTTTGGTTGATATATTATAGAATAAAGCTGTAAATGGTACAAAGACTACTAAATTTTGTTTATATCCCGGTGAACTATCTCTTATAAGAGTAAAAGTTTTACAATATGTGGTTAAATTGTTATGAAATTTTAATGTGAAGATTTTGGGGTTAGGGCCATTCCATAAAATGGGAGAAGTTGATGGAAAAAAGCGTTACACTTGTATCTAATAACTAACCATTTCTAATGGCCAGTTTCTGTTTTCCTGCCCATTTTTAATGGACTAATTTCTACCAGAGAATATGTGATTAAAAAACAGATGAATTTTTCAAATACAAAATCAAAATTAACAAACAACACCTATAACAACAAAAATCCCTACACATGCCTATACATCGAAACTATCTTTAAATAGATAAATCATATACCTATATTATATATACGTAACCCACGACTGCTCCAAACCCTTAAAATTACACATCCGCATTTCATTGCCCATCATACCTCGACCCAATGCACGAAAACGTGCTCACCATAATCCTTCTCCTCCGCCCTCGCCTCAAGGCTGTTTCGCCTCGCGTTCGATCTCGGCATGACAATCGCGATATGTACACACACACTCTGAGGATGCCTTCGTTCGACAACACACACACTCTCTCGAGATTATAACCTAGCGCAGCACACCTTTCCATTAGCACGGCCCTGATGCCTTATACAGAGCTCGAGAAAATATCCCCACCGCCACGTGTATGATTTAATAAGCCCCACGCGAAGCGTCTCGTCGGCGAGATTTAGAGTTTAGGGGGCAGCTCCGATGTCGGTGAAAAAATGCACATTAGGAGCGCGCGCGCGCATCTTGTTTAACGACACAGAGCTTGATTGGATGGGGAAAGTTATGGGCAATAGAAGGCAGTTCTTTTTTTTTCATTTTTAAAGCGTGTTTGCTGTGATTGTTCGGCCGCTAGGAGGTCGGGATATGTGTATGTGTATGTATGTGTATCTGTGGGGTAAGACATGTTGATTGCGGTGTTGGTTTTTTGCGATTTATGGAAGTGTTATAAGGTGTAGGTAGCGCTACAGCGGGATTTTGAAATACGCGCTGGCCTATAAATTTAATAACTTATTTTCAGATGGAAAAGGCGCATGCCGTTATAAAAAAATAAACGACGGTTCCATTATGACCTCACGATTTTTGCCCTTAAAAAAAGTTAAATTTCTTACAATATACAAACACATACGTTTCACCTCAACCCATAACAGAAACACTTCTGCTTTATCACTCAACATTGTTCTCACCTTTTATCACAAAAACTCACCCAACAACCAAAGAAAAAAGAAAAAGAAAACAACAACAACCCGCATACAAATATCTTTTTCACCTGCTGGCTTATCGTGGCAGCTCGCCCCCGCGGGCCCCCCGAGCACTTAGCTGCCCAGTGATAAAGGCTCTCTCTCTCTCTCTCTCTCTCTCGCTCTAACGATCGCGAGCGGTAGAAAGGCGCGCGCGCGTTCAGGTAAACAAACGCGCGGCTGCTGTTGTATCGGTAAATCACCGAGATTCATGTAGACATTACTTCGTCTTTTAGCGGCGCGCGCGCAAACGGTCTATCGCGTTCTACGCCTTCGACAGGCGCGCTTGGATTATGTAAGGCTATAGGAATGTATATAAGGAGGTGTATATAAGGGATTGAACTTTTGAGGATTAATGAGAAGTGGGGTAAACTGTGACCTTCGATGGGAGGGGGTGTGTTAGAATTTTTTTAAAGACCTGGTTCGAGAGTAAAATATTTTTATTTCATGAAAATTTCTTTTATTTTAATTTTGTAATTTTTTGATTGATCTAAAAATATCTTTTTCCATTGATTTTTGTTTTTCAATCAAATTTAATTTTAAAATTCTGACAATTTGAAAAGCACTTCATTAAGGAATTTCAACACCGTGCCTACCTACGTCCATACTACATCAACTTTATTCTTTCATCGCTTTCAATATCAACAAACCCCAACCATTCCCGTGTAAAAAAAAAGTCTGGGCGAAGTCTTGCAGAAGTCTGGCTTGAAAAGTCTGGCCAAAGTCTCGTAGGTCGGACGATCCCAGACTTTTTGCCAGACTTTTTATATTTTCTATTAAAAGTCTTGGAAAAATCCCTAGACTTTATCCAAGACTTTTCACCAGACTTAACATACTGCGTAAAAAGTCTGGGAAAAATGCTCAGACTTCATCCCAGACTTTTCGCCAGACTTTATGGTCCGCGTATGGAGGTTATATACGCCCGGCAGCTCCCGCATGAAACCAATGCTCATAGTCTTCTGCTGCAATCCCATTATCACTGCTATCATGATCGTCGTTGTCGTTGTCATCTGTAGATCTATTAATTTTTGAAGACACAAAGAGTTGAGCTTTGTGAAACTCCACCCTGCAAATAGAAATCCTCACAAAGCATCTCTTCTACAGTGCAAGTAAATATTTTATAGAAAATTAGAACTTATCTGATTATTATCTAGGTGTTGTCCATTACAGTTCCTCGTGGAAAATCTTCGCACCTTTTCTAGACACATACGTAGAGTAGAACATAAGAGCAAAAATATGTATTAGCGAGCTGAAAATATTTAGAAGTCCATAAATAACTTGAAACTAGTTGCAGAATACTCTACGTTCACATTGTTCACACGATGGCCATTCAATTCATGTTGTTTGGACTTCAAAATATTTTTATCTTGCTATACACATTTAGATTACAAAATTTGTCCGGAATCCCGAGTAATGGCAACTATTTTTTACGAGGAACTGTAATGGACAGCACCGAGATAACATCAGATAAATTAAAATTCTCTAAAAAATATTTACTTGCGCTGTAGTAGAGATGCTTTGTGAGAAATTCCATTTGTAGGTTGGAGTTTTACAAAGCCCGACTCTTTGTGTCTCCAAAAATTATTAGATCTGTAGATGACAGCGATAACGACGATGATGACAGCAGTGCCCATGCGATTGCAGCAGAAGACTATGAGCATTGGTTTCATGCGGGAGATGCCGGGCGTGTATAACCTCCATACGCGGACCATAAAGTCTGGCGAAAAGTCTTGGATGAAGTCTGAGCATTTTTCCCAGACTTTTTATGCAGTATGTTAAGTCTGGTGAAAAGTCTTCGATAAAGTCTAGGGATTTTTCCAAGACTTTTAATAGAAAATATAAAAAATCTGGCAAAAAGTCTGGGATCGTCCGACTTGCGAGACTTTGGCCAGACTTTTCAACCCAGAATTCTGCAAGACTTCGCCCAGACTTTTTTTTACACGGGTTCCTAGGCACAAGAGTAAAATACCCCATAAACACCTAACCCCACCGAACCGTTAAATCCCAGCGCATAAAGAAGACCCGCATCGTGCACCACCGCCTACACATATCGCGCGGCAGTCCACAAAGCGCGCCACAGCCGGTGTTCACCTGTGCGCTTCGGCCTCTCCCTCTATCAGCAGCAGCAGCCGCCTCTCCCCGCGTACACACACACACGCGCGCGGCGAAGAGAAAGACACACCGCGAACACGACCTAGCCCAAGAAGATCTCGACGGCGAGCGCCACTCCTGCGCGCGACATGCCGCCGCTCTCTGTTATTATCGGAGGTCAGCTGGAGGTCGGCACGAGCCTCTCTCTCTCTCTCTCGAGAATTACCATACGCCGCCCTTTTACGAATGCGTGCGCGCGCACGGGAGGAGGAGAAGAGTATAAGAAGCAGTCCTTCTGGGTTATATGTGTACTTGTCGGGAGTGGTGCGGCTTGTTCTTATATGCGGGGTTCGGTGCGGTATGAGAGGTTCGATGGGCGGAGGTCGTGCATGGATCGTGCATATGCGCCCGCGCGTTATGGTGCACTGGCAAGGTATATAATTGAAAAGGAGTTGAATGGGTGGTGGTTGTTTCTGTTGCTGGGATTTCAATGTGGATTGGAGTAATTTTAAAAGTTTAAAATTAGATTGATGTAAAAATTTTAATCCCTGTATCGTTGTTGGTATATCGGGATTGTTTTTCAGTTGCGCAGCTTTTATTGAGTGTTCGAAAGTAAGAGGAATTCATTGTTAATTAAATTTTGTAATTTATTAATCAAATTTACTTTGATAAATGTATTTTTCTCAACTCAGGCCTGAAATAGGTCTTTTTTCACGTGTGAAAGTACGGGATAAAATTTCGCATTTCGAGCGTATTTTATGAAAGTGGTATGAAATATCAATTTCTACGCTAAAACTGGTGAGAAATATTCATTTCTATACCCCAAAACAGGTGAGAAATGAATATTTCTACCTCCTTTAGGGAGGTATAATTAATTGTGTATGCATTTCAAATTATTTTGATTTCCAACTGCGTACGACTTGAAATGCCCAATCCTCTCTCCGACTCACACACGTAAAAAAGGCCATTAAAAAAATACGGTGTATAACACGGAAAGAATAGTATATTGTGTATCAAGGGCGTAAAGTGGGTTTTTTTAGACCGAGTGTGGGGTTGCAGTACGAGTCGAAGGTGAGCTAGCACGAGCCGAAGGCGAGTGCGTTTGCGAACTGAAGACGAGACTTTTTTTCCAGACTAGAGTGAGGTGTTTTCAGAACTTTTTTTCCGACTCGATCAGAACACCTCACACTCGCTATAGAAATAGCTTATTTTTCTCTCCTTGTTGCACAATGTACTATTATTAATATGGATTGCAAAATGCTTCTTTAGTTTTGTCTGTATATAGAAAACAATAAGACTTCAGGCATTTAGATGGATCAAAATATTAAGACATCGAATTCATTATCTATATGTACTTGCGTTCAGTGATCATAATATTAAATATGTTACAAAATAAGTTAAAACTCATTTTTCGTTTACAAATATTCCATATTATATTATATTTCAACGCGACTAAAGCATTAAGTTATTTGTAAAAACAGTAGAAAATTATGCACTAAAACACATGCCATACACATACACACACGCGCACACGCACACATACACAGATACTCACACACACACACACACGTCTAAGACTGCCAGGGAATAGCGTCACGTTGCATTCGGTTATCTCGACTCTCTGGCATAGATTGCCGCGGCAGCGCCGCACGTGTGTGATGAAATTTCGCGTTTCTGCGCTAGCGCGCGCTTTGAGGCGAGGTTTACAACAGGGAGGAGCGACGTGTACTCGCGCACTCGATGAATATTGACTCCGTACGTATATACGTACGTATACACGTACGGAGAGTGATAAATAATTGCCGGGATTGCGCGAATTTATATGTATATGTTATATACGCGCGTTTTCCAGGAATTCCAGCGACGACTCGCGTCTCTCGTTGTTTGCGAGGTAATTATTTTAATTGCCGGTGAGATTTGTGCGAATGGCTTTTTTACAAGCGCACGCGCACGCGGGGGTCTGCGGCTTTCAATGGCAGCGTTTTGAAATTATTTATCTGTAAATAAATAAGATGGATGGAATGCGCGGACTGGTAAAGACACGTACAATCTATATGAAGAGGTCGTTGAAAAAACGTGGAAGTGTCGGATTTTACTGTTACTGTCAACGGTAATATCTTAAGCTGCGCATTACCGCACACAAATAAGAGAATACATGTATGTAATCTTTTATTTTACGAGATCGAAATGAACTCAATACACATCGCCCTTGATACACCTTTGTACCATGAAAACAACAAGAAAAAGGCGCGCAAAACGACTCTGCGGAGAGCAGAAATCGACCTCACCGTGATACAATACAACTCTCGCCGCTAATGCCTCGTTACTTAAGCGCGGGGCAATAAGGAATTCAAATGCAAAAGGGAAACCATTAGCCGCGCGCGCGCGGCGCATGCGCAATTTTCCGTAAGTTCAGAGCGGCAAAGCGCGCGCGCATATATATAAATCGATATAACGCGCGATCGAAACGCGCGTGATTTATAATTCAATTTCTTCATCGGAGAGGCGCTCGCGAGAGAGTGAGCAGAGCCTCGCCTTGTCCTATCTCCGAGAAAGGTTGAGAGACGAGAGAGGTATAGAGTCCTTTCGCTGCTGCTGCGAGTGTTGGTATATATATTGCGGTGGCAGTCGCCAGGTGTGTTGGTTGGTGTATATGTATGGAAATGCAAGGAGTGTGAGTGTGGTAGGGTTATGGTTGTGAATTTGGAATTTGTTTTTGTTTGTGATAGTATCTCTTATTTTAACTATTTATGTTAACGGGATAGGTTTGTATAAGGAATCGTAAAAGATGTGTATTAAATGTATCATTTGTCTTGACGTAATTCAGCTTATAATTGAATTAATTGAGCTTCTTTGAATCTAAAGATTAATAACATTACTATATTTCATAGCTTATCCGAATAGAAAGGGGATTTGCTCTGAGTTGTCCCTTTTTCGAACCGTACTCCGATTTGTCTTTTTTTCAAACGGACTCTGCTGTCGAGCTGTCGATTTTCTATTCGGAAACGTCGATTTAATGTGATATTTTCATTTATTCATTAAAAATCTTTTATTGGAACTTATTATAGAAACATTCTAAAATATAAGAAAGCCTTTAGAACACAAGTACCCTTTGTATAAACAAAAATTTCTAATATCAACTACTCGGACAAACCTTGTACGAAGGTCCCCGATTTTTCCTTTCTCCGCACGCACCGCACAGTCCCGCCGACAATACCAGGCCACTATTTATCCACTCCTCCGCTCGCAGGGCTTATCACAACAGTTCAAGGCGGCCTGCCCCCTTCTCAATCGATATAATCGGATCCTCGGAGGAGGGAGGTAGGGAGGAGAGCTATCGCGATGCCAGCGACGACAATGCGGCTCGTTGACGCTCACGGGCACAACAGCCGGTCAGCGACAATGCGCGCGACTTGCTTCGTGTGTATTCAAATGCGTGATGGACGCGACGCGTGCGCGATGCTGTATGGAGGTATACGTACGCGCTGACCATTGTTGGGGGAGGGCTATTTCGAACGGCGCATTGAACGTTGATTAAAAGTTGGAAGGTGATGTTGAGTTTGGGGTTGGATTGTGTATAGGTAATGTGGATGTTTCTATAACGTTGTTTGAATGTGGAATGAATGGTTTAAAGAAGGGCAAGTTTTAGTTCTAGGTTTATGTTGTTTGGGAAAATAATAATATTGAATAAAAAAAAAGGTAACAGTTTTAATTTGATATAAATTGAAGTGACGGATGTTTTTTAAATCGTACAATTTTACTTATTAGAAAAAGTTATCAATTTCTTTCAGATTTTAATGATTTTATTTCCATTTCCGTGGAAGTGCACTATAATGGCCACTTTATAGCCTGAAAAGTGGTGCAAAAGTGGTGCAAAAGTGGCGTCTGATTCCCTCTTTGACTTTATTCCCGCATATGCGGGACATAATGTACTATTATGTAAAGCACACGTTCTTAAAATTTTCTAGGTCAAAATTCAGAAGAGTGGAATTGTCCAGTTTAGCAAGAAGTATAAATAACTTTTTTATCCCAGTTTTCGAAAATAAAATACAGTAATAAATAATAGTTATAAACATTAGGAGCAAAACTTTTAAGAATTATTAAAACAAATTCGATTCCCCTATATGCACGCAAATATTTCAATCAACAAAAGAATTACCTTTTTCACTCTACCAAAATATTTCATTACATTCACAGACAACTTACAAATGCACAGCACCTTACAGTACATACCCATACCCCAATATATCTATAAGAGATACCATGACGCGCCTTCATAGAAGGTCAAAAGTAAAGCCGTGGCAGACGGCCGCCGCCGCGGTATAAGAACAATGACAGGGTCTCTCTCTCTCTCTCTCGAATGCTTCGCCACCCGCCGGGTGTACACAACCGTGTTACTCAAAATTGTTCATAACATTTGTGCGCGCATATCGGCGTTCATTGTCGGACAATGACGCTGCGAATTTCTATGGGAGAATATACTTTCAGTGCTCGATTCGCGTGTCGGGCTTGGATATAATATCCACGACGCGCCCGGGCTATGTATATATCGAGAGCACGTCGTATATACAGTTTGATTAGGCCTGGGGTATATAATGTATGGCTGCTCTGTTTCGAGGTACTTGGGAATAGGATGGACCGATTTTGTGGATTGTGGAGAATTGGTTGATGATAATAATTTGGAGGAAGGTGGAACGGTAAATAGTGATGAGAGATTTCGGTGTGCAGAATAAGAAGAGAATTTGGTATTATATAAACTTAAAATGTTTTGAAATTTGCAATTGATGTTATCACTAAAACTACTGTATTTTTACGCATCGCCTTAACTATCTATAACGGTACAAAAAGCTATTTGACAATGTACATCATCTTACCAATTACTGTCTTTTTTCTGCTCGTGAACTAAGTTCTATACGCTATTATCAGCATTTTTCGAAACTGACTCCCACCACCTCCAATGTCATATACATCGAAGTACCTCCTTGCACCGAGGCCCCCACGAAACTCGGAAAAATCCGATTTTTTTCGGCTTTCCCCACAATGTACCTTACGGCGCATTGTTATCCAAGCTCGCATTTCTCTCTCCCTCTACACAATACAGCGCAACACTCCCCCGCGGATCGCTCGAAATTAATAACAGACCTCTCGTCCTCGCGCGCGCGCACGAGCATTCCTCGCATCCCTTGGCGGTCGTCTAATTTCGCGAGATATCTCATCCTCTCCGCACGCGCATAGGAGGACCCAACCTCTCCCGATAAAATCTCTCCTCGGCCATTAGCAAATTGAGTTCGCACCGGGGCTAGTTAGCCGGGGTCTTCTTCTTGGACATTAAAAGAAAAAACCACGCACCTCCTCTTTCTTCTCGTCCTCTCCTTCCTCCTCCTCCTTCCCGCGAGAGGAAAAGAAGGGACGAGGGAAAACGGCTAATGTATTCTAATGTTATGCCGCCCCGACAATGAAGGCACAACTCATCCGGCGGGCATCCGCGCCGCTGTGTCTTTTCTCCTCCGCGCCTCCTACTGCCGTTGGGGCCCCCCTGGACACAATGAACACACGCGCCTGCGCGCTTGACCTCCGCGCGGAGAGACGTTTCCTCGTCGCTGGATCGACCTGTGAATGGGAGAAAAATGGAGGCAGAGAGTCGTTGTCGAACGGATTGTCCTCGTCGTCGTATATAGCTGGAGAAGATCGATGCCGACGGTCAAGTGCTCGCTTTGAATTCGTTCGAGTGAAACGGTTTGAATTGGATATAGAGTGGGTTTTAGTGCGGACGGGGTTTCGTGAATATTGGTTGGCCATTATCCTAGTTGATAGATTGCATGGTGCCTATATACGCTATGTTAAGATGACGTATGGTTTATGATATCGTGTATTAGCATAATGGTGGTTGGGAACCTATCATTAAGTTGTAGTGTTTGCAGATGAATTTCATTTTTGCGCAAAATTCAATTAGCCAAGTGATATATACATATTGACCTTCGCGCGTGTAATTTTCTTATTTTCTTCTCTCCGATCTAATGATTATGTTTAGGATGCAACATTAGAAAAGCCGGAAAAATTGAAATTCAATTATCGGATGAGCCATTATTCTGAATCTTGATTGATTTTCAAATGACTTTGGTGTGTGTACGAGACAGCACATCGAAAAACTTCATCTCGATTGCATAATCAGGCCCGACGTACGTAACCCACAATACCAATCTCCCCCCTCCCTTCCCACACCGCATTCAATTTAAACACTGTAATTATAACGAAATCATCGCAATATATTCATCGACATCGCCATTCCAGCGAAGGAGATTCGACCGTTATCGCGAGAGAACTGCTTTCTCCTGCCCCGCGCGAGAAAGCAAACAATAACTAATGATATAAAAGAAGAGAAAGTATAATAATGCATATGTATAGACGCAAGCGTTATATTCTATTGAATATAACGGGGCAAAGCTCGCGATTTTCCGCGTGCCCGCGGAGCGCCGCAAAAATGTCAGCGCGGAGCGCAAAAAGTGCCGCGCGTGGGTGCTAGAGGTACTGTGCACACATAGATATATAGGTTCGGACCGCAATTGTTCGAGAGAGAAAGATGAAGATCAGAGATCGACACACACACACACACACACACACACACACACACACACACACACACACACACACACGCGCGCGCGCGCGCGAAGGTTCGGAAAAATGCAGCAGGGAACGATTTTAGGGTTTGGCTTGATTGTTCGGCACAGATAAAAGTGGTAAATGAGTTCTGCCATTTTCGAAGTATGGCCGTGGAATATCAATGAGGTAGGGGGAAAAATGTCTGGGCTACACTGTTAAAAATGTTGAATTTTTTTTTGTTAAATTTTAGTTAAATTTAATAAAACTTTTGAAGTTACAGTTAAATTTAACTGAAATTTAATAAAAATTTTGAAGTTTTATTACAGAATTTATCTTAAATTTCAGAAAATGTTTAACAGTGTAGGGAATAAAGTTGAACTTTTTTTTCGTTTCGTCCCGTGTAAAAAAAGAAGTCTGGGCGAAATCTTGCAGAAGTCTGGCTTCAAAAGTCTGGCTTGTCGGATGATCCCAGACTTCTTGCCAGATTTTTTGCCAGACTTCAATAGAAAAAAATAAAAAGTCTGGCAACAGTCTGGTAAAAAGACTTTTGAAGCCAGACTTTTGCAAGACTTCGCCCAGACTTTTTTTACACGGGGTATAGCGAATTCTGAAAGTAAAATTTGTAATCTAAGAACTGCGATACAACTCCTAACTCGCGATCCACTTCCTACCTCTATCCCTCCCTAAAAAAAAACGCCACCTCTCACAGTAGCAAAGCTCGGTGCACCGCGGAATGCGTCTATCACCGGGGCGCACTCCGCGACATTCTTTCCTCCTCTTATACGTGCCTCCACATACATACACAACTGTACCGCTGACTCGGCGCATTAATGCCGCGTATTCATGCATTTTACAACGTGCCTCCGACTCTCCACTACTACTATACTACCTCGACGAAATCACTTTGATTATTTGCGCGCATTATTCTCTCCCTCCCCGGCATTGTCGACAGCGGTGTCGTACTACTGCCCCGCAGGACGGGGGGGGGGGGGGGGCAAACGACGCGGCGGTTGTTTAGTCGGCGCGCGTCGCTCAATCACCCGCGGAGCGAGCTAGCGGCGGCGGTCGATTTTAAGCCCTCTCCTGCGGCCCCTGAGTAGACGTGAATTGAGATTTCCCGGGCATCGAATCAATTTTAAAGCGTAAGCGCGGCGGCAAAGCGCCATCGCATTACCGGACGATGTTACGGTATGCTAATGCGAGTTGTGCGTGTGTAACAGGAAAGGAGGGGAAGAGAGACTTTTCCGAATTGCTCGAGTGCGCGATTTGCCGCGCTGGATTCCAGCTGGAATTGTCGTGGCGAATCGCTGTGTGTGTATATAGATGATTGGCGGGGTCTGTTTTGAATGCGGAGGCAATGAGATTGTGCTTTGGAGTGATTTTGTGGGATGAAGTTTGTATACGAAGGTGAGAAGAAAAATTGTTGAAAGGGAGGGGTATTAATAAAAGGTTTTTGTGAGTGCGTAAAGGTGAATTGCAGAATGTTGGGAATTTATAAGGTGGTACCGCGCAAACTGTACTGTACTTTGCTTACAGCGAAGAGTTATAATTCACTTTCTTGAGCAAAAGGTTATGCGTGCGTATTGATAGATGATTTACGTATGATCATTGACTTTTACCCCGGTAGTTTTAACATGTCGTCACAGTTTTCCAATTACAGAGTATTTTTAGAGCGCGCGCGTGTAGGCTTTGCTTTTGCAAGGTTCTTGCAAATGTCTCAATTCATTACTGAGATAATTAAAAATTGTAATGAAGTAATTACATTGTCCGTCAATGTAAGATTTTTTAATAATCACAACTTGCGCCTTGTGCTGTATAGAAACTCAGCATTCATGTTGGAAAATGCAACGAAAGTATACAAGACAGCTTTCGGAATAACTTAAGATACGTAAACAACATAATTCTTTGCATTATGAGCATTGAAATCTTGTAAGTTGCTTCTATCCAGCCTCGAATCAGAAACATTTATTCATGCCTCACTTATAATGCGTTAATTACATCAGATAATCTCGTGATTAGTTAAAGTCAAACAGTTGAAACGCACAGTGGAAAATTGCCGCGGCATTTCTCGTATAACTAATTCTGCGTACAGTTCCGCGCGTATCAATTATTTATTAAATATATAAACAGGTCACATTGTTTGATTTCGCTGCAGTGGCGGCAGCGCATGAATTTCAATCTCCACTGACAGCGCAATTCATTAAAACTTAATAAATGCGCTAACAATAATTTATATCCGTATGTACTGCGTCTATTTTTAAACAAAATTCAATTCACGCTGCGGTTATACAACAACCAGTATCCACACGTAACGCTTATTTTGTTGTAAATTACGTAAAGTTCGGCTAAATTAATCAATTCACCGGCACTAATTCCAGCTCAAATTTCAATAAACACTTTTACAAACACGTCTCTATTTAAACGAAACCATTCGACCGCGACGCCCAAGCTCGCTCGCCTACACAATAATTAAATTAAATACATATCAATTTTCCAATTAACTCGCGAAGAACCTCGCCGGCGTTGCAGTCGCCGACTATAGTGGGGACGCGCGCACGCGCGCAAAAAAGGAGCGTGAGAGTCAAATTAAGCCGATAAATTAAACGGCCAGCGATCCTTAATTAGACCGACTAATTGCGCGCGGAAAATGTGTGCGTGCGCACGGCAAGCGTCGCTGATTTATTAACTAGTAGGGGCTACTGCTGCGCGCGTGTGAGGCAGTCGCGCGATGTATATAGGAGAGTTGGGCAAATCTCTGGTGAAATATCGGCCCCGAAAGCCGTGTTTCCGCTTTTTGCGCGAAAGCGCATGAGAAGTGTGTTTCTTTGCGGGTATACAGCAGCTCGAGTTTAGACGGGAGTTGAAAGGTTTCGTTGATTACGGTGTTGTTTTGGTTACTTACCGGTAAGAGTGGCGGATTAGTAGAGGCTACTGGTAGTAATTGTAACTCACCTGAAACAGACAAATAATTACGATATAATGAATATTTCCATTTTCATATGTGTAAATATCAAAAGTTACATTGTTAGATTATGCCATATACATCATCAGTATCCCTGGTAGAAATGTTAACCAGAAGCTAACTATTTTTCAGTTAGCTTTATGGCTAAAAACGAACATTACTTGTATTTCATAATTATGTACCAAACCGAAATAAATTATGGCATTTGCGCTTCATAAAATATGTATTTTAAGGTTGTATTGGCCGTAAGGTCTCATTCGAAAATTTAAGACAAATATTTTGGTCGTATAATTCGTCAAAAACAGTAATATTCCACTAATCAAATATGTAAAATGTTTTATACCACTCTAACCTCAAAATCACAACTTTGGTATGATTTTTCGGCGCTCGTGGTATAAAATACCGTTCGAAACGAGTGCGGAAGTTGATTATTTACTTCATGTGACGTTTTTCGCACGAGCGAAGCGAGTTTCGCCAGTGTCGAAATGTACTATTTTAGAACTGTGAAAAAAACTTTACATCTATTTTAGAACATTTTAATACTCATTTTTTTCACTTTTTGGTATGACTGTACGTCTTATTTCACAGTTTTTATGTTATATTTCAGAGAATATTCTCGAAATAGACATTTTTAAAAATGAAACTTGTTTATCTAACATAACATTAACGATTACACGAACTTTCAAAGCTATGACACTATGGCGTCTGTTTTTTTTTTTTTTTTTTTAATTTAGTTGCTAATTTTGCGAATTCCCATAAGGCTAATGTTAAATTCAAATTGCAATAATTCCGTAACCATTCTCGTTAAGCCGCTGAAATTTTGCACAGCTCTTTATATTTATAATATTTAATGATTATCAAATTTTGAACAACTTGTCACTATTTTTGTCTTATAGCCAGTACAACCTTAAATAATAGTAGAACTTTTAGATGAATTATTTTTGCATTATGATTTTTGCTAAAAATCCTTCCATTTAATTAACACGTTAGCTATAAAATATGGTTAATTTTCTACCAGGGATAGTACAGTATAGTACAATTTAATTAAAAATCAAATGTTATTGTTCAATATAAAATATTATTTCATCTGTTTTTGTTTAACACGTCTTAAACGCAAAATCTCAGGAGTGGGATTAGAAACATGATATTGATTCCGTGTTCGAATGTCTTTTTTGCCTTTTTTTCTCCCTCGTGGTTTTTACTTCCCAGACCATCATGAAACCATTAACGAACGTTTAATAAACCGTAGTACCGGCGCAACAGTGAAACTCCTTGAAATCGTTCTCTCTCGTAGGGCCATAAATCGATTTTACAGCGTTTCGCGGCGTGATTTTTCCAAAGAGTTGCGCGATGGGAATTATAAGTCGATTAGCGATATGTAGCTCTCTCTGTTGCCGCTATTGGGCAAGTCGTTGTGATTCATTATCTCTGTAATAACCTTTGCCTCTTATAAGGTGATTACTTTGCTTTTTCCGTTGCGAATGCGAGAATTTATAACTTTAAAAATGGAGCGCACATGTTTGGATGGCGATAAAAGATTATCAACTTTGTGTACAATAATTGTTAGTAACGAGAGTTTGATTAGTATTGCAAAAGTAAAGTTTATTTATTTAAATGATATTATATGTAACAAATGAACGCAATTATTGATCATTAGATTGTAACAAGACGACAGGCGTTGACAACTCTAACCGCCGCCAGATGGCGTCAGCTAATGTACAATAAAAAAATGCAGCTGTGTTTGAAAGGTGGATCAATATCTTTTCATGCAAAATGCGTGAATTCGGCAATCTATTGTATGCTGTTTTCGCGTGTGATGCAAGCACTCTGAAGAGCATCCGTTTTAAATATTAAAAAAAAATAAATCCAGAGCTATTAGAATATTAGAGATACGGCTTCTATATTATAAGTATTAGACATACTTTTCAAATCGAAGTTAAATGTCCGCGACTTACTTCAATTTATTGTACTATGGCATTTATTCACTTAGCCTATAGATATGTTTTCTCATTTCTATATAGTAAATGTGTACTACTTTTCGATACAGTAAAATCTTATTTTTTTCAGGAAGATAAATATAATCTCACATACTCAGTTTTTTGAATCTACAAGATTGTATCATGTTTTGTAAATTTTATCAACATTTTACATATTCAAAACATAATAACTATTAAACATTTGCATTTTATTGTAACTCGATAATCGAATACTTACAGCTCCGCACATTATTTAAAAGCACTCATCAAAATACGCAACAAATTAACGCAATGTAGGTACAAAGACCTTCTCTCCCCTATTCCTATATCACCTCCTACCTCCCCTTCGCAACTCCGCCATCCGTTTTCCTCCAAAGTGCCAAGAACCACGACTCCCCCCTCTCTCAACAACCATCCTCGTATGCAAAATTTACGATCGGCGAACCTCCATCCCTGCTCTCTCCACTCACCAACAACAACAGCAGCAGCAGCGGCTCTTCCCTCGCGAGTTATATGCACGACTTTTCGAGCACGAAAAGAGCGAACGCGCTAGCTCTCTTCCTACTTTGTCCGACATCTCGGGGGATCATTGTCCATGCGGGGTGCCCGCGCTGCTGCAACTCGTTAGTATGCGCGCGCGCGGTCGAGTCGTGTGGTATAGCTCACTCGGGAGCTGGAGCGCAAGAGAGAAAGAGAGAGAGAGAGAGAGAAGGAAAGAGCTACTGGAATTGCCTATTAGCACCTGTCAGCGCCGCGCCAGCTCCCGCGCGACAATAATTATACCTTGGAGATGCGAAATTGCGATTGATGCACGGGGAGAGGGGAGAAAAAAAACAACAACGTGTCGAGAATGGGTGGTGGAAGGTGGCGATGTATTGACGGCTGTTTTTGTTGCTGGGTGGATGGAAGGGTGCGGGAATGTTTTTACGTGGTTCTGAGATTTGTGAGTTGTTGTGAGGTGCGTTTTGCCGGTAAAATGTTTTTCGTAGCGTTAGTTAATGTAAGACTTTGGTATGTATGATATAATTGGAAGTCACATTTAATTTTTACACTTGATAATGCACAATACTTTTTGTATGGGTTTTGTTTGATATGTTATTACGGACTTTGTTGTTTTATTTAAATTATTACCGAAGTATTTACTGAAAATATTAAAATACATTAGAATTAATAAAATGATTGTTCTGTAGTATACCAATGAAAAGATTAATATTAAGTGTATAGAGGATTTGATAAAAATAATTTTTCATCTTTGACATTCTATATTCATTTTTAATACCAATGTTTGTATGCATCACCATTACGAATGTAATCCAGTATCAATGCTTGCAATTACTGTGAAAAATTTTTGAAAATTTTGTCATTTCTAATAAAATCCAACTTATCTATGTCATTAATAACATGCAGATTATTCCTTGAACCAACCAACCGATATATGGCATCTTGATATTCACAAATAAAATTATCCTTCAAAATGTATAAATAGTCCATGTCTTCTCAAACTTTACAGCCAGTGTCAATAATTTATTATGATTCTCGATGACTTTGAGAATACATACTGATTGTGCAATTTGTAGCACATTTCTGAATTTCTCCTTGGCAACTACATTACTAAACGTAACAAGTGTTTCCTTTATAACCTCTGACGAATGCTTGATTTTTCCCGGTATCCCTTATGTACTAAAAAACAAATTTGTGCGCAGGGATTATTCTTTCATCTATTATAAATTGCATTTCACTCAATATATCGTTTAAAAAATATTTTTCGTAATAGCAGAAGTTGTCCTTGTCTCTTTTACTATTCGATTTGTCATGTTCGTAATCAGTTATTTTACACAAACTTGTAGATATTTTACATAGTATTCTTAGTTTTCCATCGTTTAATATCTGATATCTTTTGTTTATTAGCATATTATTTTTCATAAATCGTGAATATCCCCAAGAGGAAATTTTTTCTTTACGAAATGTACGGAAATCCCTTGAAGTAGTAGAATTTTACTTAAAATTTATTCCCATATTTCATTACATTTCGTAAACGTTTAAACTTAAGTAAAAGATTATCAGCTCTTCATTTAAGTATTTTGTTTAACTGCTGAAATCTCCTTACGCAGTGCAATAAAATAACAGGCCGAAATAATTCGCTGCATTCCATAGTCACCAAATACGAGCGTATTGTCGTTGGTCTAATAAGCCCTTGAGCTACCTGAACGAGCGACACCTTAAATCGTCCTCGAGAGGAACTATTGCACAATCCATTTTCCCTCATGTGGGTTTCAAACATATGTATATTTGTAGCGAGTGCTTCCCAATTCTATTGAGAGGCATGATATTCATTCTATACTACATTAATCTCTACAAAGCTTCTCAGTGGAAGAACTCAAAGTTTATTCGACCAATATTTCTACACTACAATGGAAAAAATAATTATTACAACACGACATTCCATCTACCGGTTAATTAAAAAAGCTGTATAAACGGACATAAGTAAATAAACCTCGTAAAATGACGATATCAATTTGAAATGTCAACCCGCGAGCCATCATACTTATGTTAACGAAAAATTAACTCAGGCCCACAAATCTTCTCGCCAATGGAAACCCCATCCATCCCCGGCGGGCAAAAACGCTCCGATTAAATTCACGCTCTCGCTCTCCCAGCTCGCGGTCGATCTTAGCGGCGCGATAAAGCGATACAAAACGTCGCGCGCGATTTCTCGCAATTCCTCACTCCTCGCGAAATGAACTAATCGCTCTACCATCCTCACACGCGTTCGCGCGCGGGCGATAATCTTTTATACCGCGTCGCGCGGCGACGATAAAAACGCGTCCCGCCGGCTTTTTCGCGCACCTTTCACCGCCTGCACTCGCGCGGCGCGTCCCTTTTGAAACTCTTTTTCCCCGATCGATCGCAAGAGAGAGAGAGAGAGAGAGAGAGGTTCAAGATCGACTTCATTCGCCGCAGCAGCAGCAGCGACGGCGGCAACAGCAGATCCTTGTGAAATCTCTCGCGTGATTTATGGGAATATGGTGCGTGTCCCTGTTTATATAGCGTGCCGGCGCGCGTCGCCTTTATAATGAATGGCGCGCGGGAAACGCGAGAAACTCGTCTCTCCCCTTCTCTCTCGATAATCCAGCGTTGATACGCGACAGCGCTTTTTTGTCTATTTTTAGAGGGATTGTGTGTGCGCGCGTGCGCACGGAAGCCAAGAGTCTCTGCGCGCGCGTTTTTGTCGCGGCGTAGGCGAGGTATTTGTTTTGAATTTATTTCCCCCCGCCCGATCGCATCGGGAATAAGTGTGATTTATGGGCGGTATAGCGGCGAGTGCATATATATGTATAGACAGAGCAACGTCGTGGGCCCCCGGGGTATTTACAGTTCGATGGCGGAAAATCATTGGCATTGTTTCGCGAGGTGGCGGTGGGTTCCGCGTGAGCGGTTACGTAATTCGAAAGTCTTTTGTAATTAAATGAGGGTTCGTGGAAGGATGATGGGTTCTCGAAAATGGTTTCGACGTTGCGATATAATGCTCAAAATGGAACGGTAATATAATGACATGCCCCTGCTAAAAATTCATATATATGAAATGGCCAAGATGTTAGAAAATAGAGCTAGTAAAAACTGGCTAATTAATCGTTATGATGAAACGATTTTTCGACCATTATTGGCCTATTTCTTAGATTGATGTAACAACAACATATTCGTATTTGATTTACTTACTAATTTTATCTTTGATGAGAGGGCATTAAAGTGCATTGAATGGCTTACCAAAATATAAATAAATAACATTAACTAATAAATGATTTGTTGTATCTCTGTCTATGAATAATACAGCAAAACTTTTATTTCTCCCTCTGATTCTGTCTCTCTCACTCCTTGTCATAACAGCAAGCCTTCTGCTAGCCATTTTCAGACTAAAGAAACTGATCAGTTTTAATACCTTTAAAATACTCAAGAACAAGCTTGTGCTTGTCTTCGAAAAACTCAATTTATTTTTCAATAATCGGAGAAAAAGCGTTTCAACTGGAGCTAGAAATTGGACAAGATAAATTCCCATTTTATAGCAAGTTTCTAATATAAATGGCCAGTTATAAGTTATAAAATGTTTTGGATTTTCACCAGGGGCGGTGCGTATAATAAATATTTATTATAAAATTAATTTTATTCGATATTTCCGTAAAAAACCTTTAATGTTTAACAAAAACATATGTTTTTGAAGAATTTTCAATTTGACCATTTTGTAAAGTCGCAACTTTTTGTTGCCTATTCGAGCCAATAAATTAAGCCACATTCTTTCCTCTAATCACCCATTAATCATTCAGCCCTTCACCTCCTCTAATTATATCAGCACAAAACATATTCATTCAGTAACAAAGCTTTCACAGTATACCGTTACCCAGAAACAATTTCGAAAGCTCACCCTTCGCCTAGCAATTTCTTTCTCCTCCATCTTTTTTTCTACTAAACTCAGCGTTTTTCCGCACGGCTTCGTATGCGCGCACGCACGCACACACACACACACACACACACACACACACACACACACATACACATCGAAATGCAGAGCGTGTCTTGAATTTATTACGCGCGCATACGCGACGTCGTTTACGAGCGCATTTAGCGCGCGCGGGCATTTTGCACAATGTGTATCGTTCGCGGTCCGCACGCTCGCGAGTATAGCGAGCGTAAATCCGTTGTAAACGTGGAAAAACAAGTGCACGCCGATATACTTTCTGCGCGTTTTCACAATCGAACGGTCGCGCGCTCTCGACTGCGGCGAGTGTATAAGTACCGATCGCGAATGAAAGGTTCGCGTTTGTGCCTGTCGCTGTATTTATTCAAATTTGAATTTATATACGCTCTGTAATAATTTAATAAGTTTGTTTAGATTTATTTACTGGCTGATAGTGTAATTAAACCGGCTATATATTATTGTACGTACACATAATTGTACATTATAATTGTAAAATCGTAGCCTTTAACCTACACTGCGCATTGATTAATCACTTAAAATATACATTATTTCCAACAATAATCAGGCGCGAACCGCCCGCACGAACTCAAAGTATACTTCTCCGAGATATCTATCGCTTCCACTCGCACCAATCGCCTAATAAATTGTTTAATAAAAGCCTATATACACCAGATATCCAGGGCTTAATAAAGTTATTAATTTCCAAACTCGCAATTAAAGTTACAAACGAGCCCGCATTAATTCCCCTAATCAGCCTGCCGCGATCGTACACACCACCAATCCGCGCACACACATGACTCCTGTTAGCACCCTATCGCAACCTGAAATATGAACGACTCCTATACGTATATTAATCAGCCCACGTGTGTATACGCACACACACACGCACGCACACTCCAACAAAAGGAACGTGTTCATTCCCGCGTGCGTATTATACGCGACGTATTAATCACCCGGTGCCGCGCGCGTTTCCATAAATCGCGACCTTCGCGGCCGGCCGCGCGTTGAAATCACCGCGAGCGCCGAGGCTGATATCGAAAGGCGCGCTCTCCGCGCGTTCGGAAATCAATTATCCGCATGGTGTGTGTGTAGGGGCATTGTGGTGGCGGCGCGGGAGTTTTCACTGGGCGATGGAAAAACTACGATAAGAGCGAGAGAGTTAAGGTATCAATTTGTCTGGGAATAGAGGTGGAGCGCTCGCTCGGATCACAATGGGCTTGTAGTTTCGGTGTGTGAGCGACGTCGTACACGTGTGTGCGTGCTGCTGTGCGCAGGAGGAGAGGAGGAAATTCGCAGGAGCGACGTGAGGTACGACTTTATTCGAGCAACGGATGACGGCTCGGTGAGTTCGGTCTGTATTGTGGGTTGCGAACGTTCTAGTTTCGATTGGACGATTGTATCATTGATTTTATTTTTATCACGATTTTTAAAAAAGATATTTATAGTTATCTTATATGAATCTTTAATGAAACATTAATAACTTTCTTTTTTTTTCAGTTTATTTACGTTGATTACGTATATTTTTACAATAATACGACGTTATAGAAGCTTTCATATCGAACTGATAGTAGGTATATTTACAATATGCACTCAAATAATTAATACACATTAGAACATAATCACGAATATTTAATGTTTATAACAATTTCACGATAACTCAAGCAAGCAACAAATATTTACAACCCGCAATAAAAGAATAACAGCCATCAAAACCTAATTTCATACCACCATTAACCAAAAAGAAAAGAAAAAAAAAAGGTAAACCTACATTCCCGCTGCCGCAAGGCCATTCCTCTCTCGCAGTGCATCAGAGCCTCTTTTCAAATTATCAGAATAATAAAATTAATCTAATCTAATCCCCCTCGCGGCGGCAGTGTCATTTCGCGGCGTTAATTGCCACAGGTGGCGGCGGCGGCGGCGGCGGCGGCCACCGCGCTTGATATTATTTATACCGGGCAGTAGTAGTAGAGTACAGCCCCATGCCGCGTAATTCGCCGTCGGGTGTAATGACGCGCTCGCTCGCCGCTACTACCATTCTCTCCTAACCTTATAATTACGGCCTCTGTTCTATTACCGGCCGGCCGGACGATATTGCTTTTATTCTTCCGCGGTGATGATGCTGATGCTACCGGTGTTGTTGCAGGTGTTGTTTTTGCAGGATGCGCGCGTGTGAACATTTCTGCGAGTGCGCGCGCACGCGCGAGCGCGCTGTCGAACGAATCGCCGCGGTATAATGGTTTTATCGACGCGAGAGATGAGCTGCGACTGTTAAGGATTGCGAGTATAATTGAATCGGATGTGTGTTAGGGCGGCGTGTATTATGGAGAATGGAAAACAGGATATTGGAAAATTGCAGAGGGGATAAGGAAATTCGTTATGTTTTGTATATAAGGTTATGGTGGTGTATTGGCAGTCGATTAAGGTTTTTGTTGTTTTGGTGAGAGAAATAGAAGTGGGGATAAAACGTGCCATTGTAAGGTTCTTGGCTGCCATATTTTGGTCTATTTATTATAGTAGAATGATAAAATTGACTAACTTCAATGTAACAAATGGTCCATTATGCATATAACATACACATATTACATATGTTATTATTATTTTTTTTAATTTTAGTTTAAAATTCCTTGTACACACAAATTTTTATTCAACCACGTTTTACATCATTGTTTATCCCATACTTTTGCATAACATTGTAGTGATAACGCATTTTTCTTAATTTTTTCAATAAATTACATTGTTACATTGTTCCAGCTCGCACGCAGGCAGACACTAAGCATGATCGACGCGCGCTCGCAAATAAATCAAACAAATCGAGAAAAAAGCTCTCTCTCTCTCTCTCGCTCCGCTACAATGAATCATTCGCGTAAATAGAATGTTGGATCGCGGATCCCCTTTATTGTTTTGCCGTGATTAGTCGAGAAGGAAACAATTCGAAGGTCTCTCTAATACACCCATTTCGCGCTATGAAAGTAGATGGAACGAGATTAATGGGCGCGCATATATACAGAGGGAGAAAAAGGCGCGCGCGGAGGAGACCTTGATTTTATCACGTGACAAGTCACGACCGCGCAATTAGAATACGAATTATTGTAATCGCGCGCGCGTGCGACGCGCTTGTGGGTGCGAAGGGAGCAGTTCTGCAGCTGCAGTTCCTGGAGCTCCGTATAAGAATGCAGGGGTTTTGTGCCGATTTGTATCTCTGGTTGAGGCTACCTGAGTGGTAACGGTATTAGTGTCATATTAGGTAATCGATTGATGTCATGTTTCTTTTGTTCGCTGTAGGATGGTTTAAACGTATTCATAAATGGTATGAAACGACTTCATTTACTTTATTGCGGATTCATAAGCGGTTTTTATGCAGTAATGATGTATATGACAGATTGTAAAGCGAAACAATAAAATTGATTTTTTTTCAAATATTAAAAGACTTTTGGTATTACAATGCATATTGCAGAAACAGTAAAAGAATATAATATAAGAAAATAGATCCTAATTAGAAAATAACATCTGCCAAATTATGATTAGAACTATTATAGCAAACTGTCATTATCACATGTTCATTTTTGTTTGTGGTCCAAAAATCAACCATAAAATAATATTTCAACATAGAATATCACAAGCAATTAACACACTAAACACACTCACACCACACTCACATTCACCCCTTTCCTACACCACCAACCCGAAATGTAGATCAAACAAAGCTCGAACTCCAGCCCAGACGCACGCACGACGCATGCGAATCACCTGCGCGCACTGCGCGGGGAAAATCAATTCGACCGCAAAGTGGCTGCGCACACGCGTGCACACGCGCGTCTTATCCGCGGGATCGCGGCGGGAATAAACCGCTGCTGCTGCTGCTGCGCACTTGCCGCGCGCGGCTCGCGTTAATGAAGCGAACGCATCCGCGTGTGCAGGTAGGTATAGTGGGTGAGGTGAAATGCCTCGCGTGCGTGGCGGAACGTGCGAGGGCCTTCTACGGGCAATGCGTTGGACGTCTGTTGTGGCTGCGAGAGGAAAGAGAGAGATGCATGGGTCGAGGAAGATGAGAATAAGTGCGTTTGGAGAAGGCGAGGTGATGTTTGACGTCGTGGTATTAGGTGCAAGTGATGGGGGTTGAGGTGTGGAACAAGGAGTTGACATTATTCTTTGATTTGAAAATTACGGTGTCTTCTATTTGTAATTGTTTGAATATTTCAATAATTTTATGTTGAATGAATTTTTGCACATGCAGATAGATATAAGAAATAATACGATTTTTATTTATTTATATTTTGTTCAAAGAAAACTACATCATAATTAAAATATTTAATATTATTAATAAATAAATAGCTGATTATCTGTACAATAAGGGCAATACAGACAAGGAATCCACATAATTCTTAAAAATTAAGTTTAATTTTGTCGATTTTGTTTCTGTAACTGTCCAATCAAGTATTAATAACGTTAATGTACGCCAATAAAATTGAAACAAAATAATATATAGAAAAATAGTCGTCTCGAGAACGGAACTATGCAAAGATGCGCTTATAATTACAGATTTCGGTTATCGCTCCTGGAAATTCCTTCGTTTATTAATGCGCCGCGTATCTTATAATTATGATAAGCTGGAAGACGCTGAATTATCATAATTAAACGCACGCACGCACGTGCTTTAGACGCGCGGCCCGTGATTTTGCATATTATTCGCTTAATGCTTATTTAAATCACGTCCGTAATTAATAATATCCACACTTTTCTGCAGTATAAACTGTGATTTTATTTTATTCATGAGGGGATAAGGAGCATAATTGATTCAGCATTTATAAGAAACTTTAAGAAGTGAAAAATCCACAGATGTATTAATAAGCCTCGAGCTAATAGTTAAACTTTAAGGTTTATTTAAGTATTATGACTACACTTTCTCCCATTTATAGTAGTTTTAATTATTCTTTGTATAATTTCCAATACTTATTATTATATCCTTAAAGTTTCTTAATTTTATTAAACTAATGAAACGAACAACACTTATTTGAAATCCAATTATAGAACCCACGACGATCATACTAATTTAACTATCCACCTTAAAATCATCAAGAAACAAAACAACCCATAAGCATCCACAAAAATATTTCAAATCAGTGTTTAACGCGCTAAATAATACCATCCTCGCCGAATCCATCAGCTGCCCATACAAATTAATTGCGCGCGCATCACCGGCCAGTTCATCTCCTCGCGACATCGACTCCCGTGTACCCATACACACGCACACTCCACCTTTCCCATCCCTAAACAAAACAAAAAAAAACACCCACCACCACCACGTCGTATAATACGCGGCTGGAATCTCTCGCATCTTCGGATATTAAAACGCGCGGCAGCAGCGCTCGCCGAAAGAACACAGGAGTCTAGTGTGTGTATCCGTCCTCTCTCTCTCCCCTGGGAAAGAAGCCAGCCAGCCTAACGATCGGCCGATCTTACAAGGCTTATACCACGTGTATCCCATAACCGAGGGGATGAAGTTGTTCGGCCGCGTCTCGCCATAAGTCACGCGCCGCTCCGGCCCCCCGATGCAAAGTAAGGCGCGCAAAAAAGCCCCTAACGTATTACACACACACACGTATATAGTATATATAAGGGCTCTAATACACGATGATGCGGCGGGTATCGGAGCGCCTCTCGCGCTGACCTTGTAAATCGCGAATCTCGACATAATATCAGCTGGTACCCGCTTGTTCTCTCCCGCGAGCGAGCGCGCACCAGCCAGTAAACGGGAAGAGTGGGTGAGTGCGTGTACGAGTATATGTACGCGCGCATGGGGGTATGGGTATGTATATAAGAGAGTTGGCATCGCGAGGAGAGGGTCTGTTAATTATCGCCGCGCGAAATAGCCTCGTGAGCGCGAGTAATGGGATAGTGGCTCTTTTTGCGAGCGCGGCTATCCGAACGGTTGAGTCGCGTTAATTTATTTCTAATAGTCAAGTGGTGGTTGGTGAACCGGGGCTTGGGATATTTCTGAGGACTTTATTATTGTGCTGGAATATTGTTTCTGTTACTTTTGAATAAATAGAATTGAATAAAAAAGATAAAATTTATTGGATTGTGAAAAATATTCATCCATTTAAAAAACACCTTCAAAAGTTTTCATTTCAAAATATAGCTATTCTATTATCAGAATTTGTACACAAAAACATTTCCCTTTTCAACAATATTAACCTCCATTTTCTAATACGTTACACATGTGTAACGTATTAGGATGGTGCACCAACCTAATACATTATTCGAATATATCAATTAATACATCACCCACTGCCATAATTCACCCCCTCCCCTCTATATCCATTCACGATACTCCTTTTCTCCTCACACAAACGCGAAACTTCTCACCCTCTCGTAATCATCTTATTTCATCCTCTCTCTCCGCAGCGCCCTATTCATTTCCATTCGCGCGCACGCGCGTGTTCGAAAGCGCGATCTACAAGGCAGCCCCGCGCGCGTCTTTTCTTTTTTAATAATTTCGCCGAGTGCACAACATCGCCGCGATGATTCACGATGGCTGTGCGTACACACACATATATACATATACGTGTATGGGATTCACTCGTGGTATTCCCACGCGTTTATTGAGTGCGCGGCTCTTTAATGAGACTAGACAAATGCGACGTGAATTTTAATCGCGATAATTGATTAATTACCGGGTTAGATGACAACTGGGATAGTTAGCACCTGCTCTTGTCGTTCGTATTTGACTTTGTTATCTTAACAGGTGTTTTCAGCGTTGGGTTGCTGTCTGATTTATTGGTGAATTACGCATTTAAAGATTTGTTATAATTAATTAGTAATTTTAAAATGACGTTCTGAAAATAAACATTGCACGCAGATAGCTAAATGTCAACGATTAAAAATATTAGACGTTTTCAGAACCTTATCAAGTTTGCAGTCAAGTTCATATTTTATTAATCTAATTATTTTCTACCACTCCAATCTATTCAAAAGTGATTAACAAAAAATTGTATAAGCTCTCTTCAGTCTCATGACATTTCTCATTGGACCGATTAAATAGCAATCGTGCGTACGCTCGCTATTTAACAGATCTATATCAGTATAAAAGCAGCGGTAGCACTTCTCGCGGTATTAACGATCCCTCCACAGTAGCGCTTACACTCGCTCGAATGAAAGCGAAAGCAGATCACCGAGATATAGATTTAATACGAGCATGCGTATAGTCGACTTTTCATTTTCTCGCGCTTACAATTAAATGTAGATCCGCGAATCGCTAATGTGGTAATGCAGGGGAGAGACGAACATGTAAGGGTGTTGCGTTAATAATCGTTTTGCATTAGTTATCGTAACAAAAGACGTGATAAAAGACGCTGGTATCGTGTCGTAATAAATTACAGGGAAAAGTAATTTTTCTTTTCTGTAAGACCGAATAAAACGATAATACCGTTTTCAACCAAACAAGTAATGATTCTTATCATTAGACAACGTTTTCCACAAGTTTTGTTGATAAATCAATTGTAATTCACCATTCAAACGTACAATGTACCATCGTTTCGTTTAAATAATTAAACATCGCTCGAAGACAACAATAAAATCAGATGACAAATTACCCGTGAAATCCCCGACAACAACCGCCGACACCATTTCCCCGTGTACCTTTTGTCACCATCAAACCGCAATCGCAGCCCAACAATCCCTGTCCAGATCTAATCTCACTCCCTCTCTCTCTCTCTCTCACCTCGGCACCTCAAAAATCTCCTTATTAATGTCAACCGTCACATCGGCGTCACCGATCTCCCTCGCGCGATCAATTACTTACCGCGGCCTCTCCGAAAAACAATCAAAGCCGCGCTCAAGACCTGCGCCCATATCTCGGCTCGTCAATTATTTATACAACTATAAGCAACAGGCAAAACCGCTGCTGCTGCTGCCGCAACAATGTATACAGGCGCGGTAAAAGGGACAGCTAACGAGCAGATAACAGCGCGCGCGCGAAAACACGAGTTTCCAACGCGGCGCGCTGCAACCACGCGTGAAAAATGATCCGCCGTTGTGTTCGCTCCGTTCGGCCGCTTAATTTATCACGAGTTTTTCCGCGAGTGAGAGAGAGAGAGAGAGAGAGAGAGAGAGAGAGAGAGAGAGAGAGAGAGAGAGAGAGAGAGAGAGAGAGAGAGAGAGAGAGAGAGAGAGAGAGAGAGAGAGAGAGAGAGAGAGAGAGAGAGAGAGAGAGAGAGAGAGAGAGAGAGAGAGAGAGAGAGAGAGAGAGAGAGAGAGAGAGAGAGAGAGGTTGTATTCGTCGTGGATTTTGAAACGCGCGCGCGTGTGCGCCAAGCGATTGATGTTGAGAGAGTATATAGTGTGTGTGTGTGTATGGGCTTTGAAAAAGGCCGGGGATATTGATGAATTTCGCGAGCGATCCTGGCGGGTTCGCGATTAGACGGATAGTTTCGAGGTCGCAGGGGAGAGGTTTTGTACGATAGAGAAAGAGAGTGAAGTCTGCGCGTGCGCATGCGAGGTTTTAAAGGGTAAGAAGAGTGGCTATTGTCGGTAGGATTTTTGTTATTGATTTCTCTCATTTTTTACGGTTATAGAAAGTTTATTAATACGAACGAGCATATTTTATCTTCATTCATTAATCTTAGGATTCTTGATATTGTAATTTTACACTAAAAAATCATTCTTGTCCAGTGTAACCCTGGTAGAAATTCATCTATATAAAATGTCCAAGAAGTTAGAAAATAGATAGTAAAACTGGCTAATTAATGGCTATTATGAAACGATTTTTCGACCATTATTTGCCTATTTCTTAGATTGACGTCACAACAAAATATTCGTATTTGATTTTCTTACTAATTCTATCGTATATGAAAGAGCATTAAAGTGCATTGGATGGTTTACCAAAATATAAATAAATAATATTTACTAAAAAATTATTCGTTGTACTCTTTTTATGAATAATTCAGCAAAACTTTTATTTCTCCGTCTGATTCTGTCTTTCCCACTCCTTGTCATAACAGCAAGCCTTCTACTAGCCATTTCCAGACTAAAAAAACTGATCAGTTTTAATACCATAAAATACTCAAGAACAAGCTTGTGCTTGTTTTTGAAAAACTCATTCTATTTATCGATCTATTAAATGGCCATATAATAGGGGAAAAAGTGTTTCACCGAAAGCTAGAAACTGGACAAGATATATTGCCATTTTATAGCAAGTTTCTAAAATAAACAGTCAGTTATTAGTTATAAAATTTTTTAGATTTCCACCAAGGAATCGCTTACACAAAAATTTCATTTTTCAAAATTAAACCTTTGCTCAGCATATAATTAATAATAAATTTTTTACCTGCCTTCTCTATCATTATTACCGTTTCTTTAAAAAAAAATAAAGGAAAGATACATACGCTCTTGTTCCGTTTGCCCGATATTTGCATAAACAGCTTGCTAATCACTAAAGATCAACTGAAATTTCGATAACCTTTCGCAATCTCTCGACCTCAAACTCCTCTCTCTCTCTCTCTCTCTCTCTCTCTCTCTCTCTCTCTCTCTCTCTCGCTCCGAACAATCATTATAGTCACCCGCAGCCGTACTGATTTATGTATCAATCCCGCGCCATAATGCACCTTATCTAAAACTCCATCTCTCTCCTCTCCACCTCTCTCAAAACAACCTGCACACCTCTCGCAATACACCCCAGCGACGGAAGCGAACAATGTCATATTTTAAATCCGGGCAATATCGCGGCGGTACAAACGATCCCCTTTATATGCGCGCTAAAGATCGCGCGCGCTCTCGATCTATCTCGCGAGAGATCGCTATCTCTTTCACACGGGATGGCCGCGCGCTCGCGGCAGCCTCGAACGATTAATCAAAGCGCCGAGGATATTAAGGTCGTGTATCGAGCGGCGCCGGGAGTCGCCGCAGCGGCTGTTTTTATTTTCTTTGGCGAAGGAAATCCCAGGGGGGACGCGATGTGTGCATATATCGGCGTGTCAGGGACGTTGAGGGGAGGGGAAAACCCTTCACTCACGTGTGCGGTTTGGGTTGGTGAGGCCGAATTTTCCAAGTGCGGTGTGCCGATTCGGTTGCAGGAGTTTTACTTTTACTTTTAGAATGTTTGGGAATGAAATCGATTTATTTGATAAAGTGTTTTCCCAGTGCTAACCAAATTTTGACAGTAAGATTTAGTGAAGACTATAGGTTAAATATGCTGTACTATTTAATAAGCAAATGTAATTTTTCTAAAACTTTAATTTGAGCACAAAATTCGTGTATAAAATAAGAAGAACATTTTCAATTCTAACTCCATAACCATAACATACTTTAAAAAATGGCATGTTCGTTCGGTAGCAGCGCCCAGCACCCCACAATTACCATTTGCAAAAATCGAAATCGCAAATTCATAATCACCTCTTACCTCTAACAACACCCCATCCTCTTCTATCCCATCAGCGAGACACGACACCCAGGCTCCTCGAAAATTACGCTCCTCGCTATAGCTTCCAAAAAATGCCGATACACGTCGATGTTACCTCGCAACCCCAAGGTCAGGCTAGTGTAAGCTCGGATACCCTGGCGCAATTAGTTATATTTTCCCCTCGCGCGTGTGCACACTCTTAAACGGTAAAACCTCGAGGCCCGTTAAAACGGCCAACTTTCCCAGCTTCTCCCTTGTAGGTACCGCGAGAGAGAGAGAGAGAGAGAGAGAGAGAGAGAGAGAGAGAGAGAGAGAGAGAGAGAGAGAGAGAGAGAGAGAGAGAGAGAGAGAGAGAGAGAGAGAGAGAGAGAGAGAGAGAGAGACGAAGGTTTCCCCGAGTCGAAATGCCGATCGATAACGATCTCCTCGCGCGCGAGGAATTGGGTGTAGAGGAGGTGGGTGAGATCGTGGCAGGAGTATAGTGAGGTATGTATGCGAGGGAGATGGGTATATAGGGGTGAAGTGGGACGTTGGGTTGGAGGATGAGGTTGTTTTCGTAGCCGGGAGTCATTAGTTGATTGGCACATCGAAACGTATATTAAAGAAATTGGTTTTAAGGTAGCTCATGTAGGCTAGAAGACCTAAAGCTATGAACATTTTTTAAAAAGATTCATTTACACATTCCAATCTTAAGACTGATATGACAGGAAAAAGCGTTCTTAAAATAACACAAAAAATTTTTATTACAAAATTTCCAATCTTCCAAAGTAGATATTGTCCACTAAAAGAAAATTCAATAAGTATTTATAATCTTTTTTGTTTTTCATTCAATTTTAATTTGCAAAGTCTCATTTTCTTCCTTGTTCAATTTCAGGGGGAGGTACCCATATTAAAATTGGAACGTTTTCAAAGCAAGTTACATGCAATTGTTTATAGATTTGTCACTGAATTTTATAAACAATTGCATATAACTCAGCAGGTTTTGAAAATTTTCCAATTTTTATATCGGTACCTCCCCCTGAAATTGAACAAAGAAGAAAATGAGACCTTGCAAATTAAAATTGAATGAAAAATAAAAAAGATTATAAATACTTATTGAATTTCCTTTTAGTGGACAAAATCTACTTTTGCAACATTGGAAATTTTCTAACAAAAATTTTTTTCGTTACGTTAAGAAATCATTTTGCTGTCATATCAGTTTTAAGATTAGAATGTGTAATGAATCCTTGTAAAAAAATTTCATAGCTTTAGGTCTACTAGCCCGCATGAGCTACTTTAAGTTGATATTTAGAAAGTTTTTTAAAGATTAGAAGTGTCGTAAATATTATATAGTCATGTGTGTTTATGTACGAACCTCACAGTATCAAGCTCTCCGTATTTCTTATAATTTTTTAGACATACTGTAGGATATACTTGAATTTAAGCTGCAAAATCATTAATACTCCTAAACTATTGCCATAACAAAACAATCTACCTTCAGCACACTACCGGTCTCAAACAAATAACTAACGCCCACCGTTCACTCGCCCTAAGAGAGCAAGAGCACCAACTAAAGTCACCTCGAACAAAACCAACTTTCTCTCCCTCCTCCCGAACTACACCCCTGCGCAACGCACTATACGCGCGCAGCGTTCAATTACGTATTCTCTTACCCATGTAAATTCCATTGTGAAACAGATACCTCGTAAAAGTAGTAGCAAATAACGCGCTCTCGCCCTCTTTAATGGCACCGGTCACCGCACGCACGCACGCTTCTGCCCTTTTTCATTCGCTTAATAAATAAAAGCCGCGTGTACTCGCGCGCGCGAAATTGCGTTTCTCTCGCACAGCAACCGCACCCCCTACATACATACATACGCGGCAAGACCCTTAAAATGTAAATGGCGCAGAGCGAGAGAGAGCGTAACAAGCGGCGTAACTCCCACCCAATTTGCAAGGCAGTCAGTCGCGCTCGCGCGCAGGAACCGGTCGCAGTGCGTCCGTTTTGTCCTTATACGCGTGCGCGCTCGGACCTTATCTCGCCGCGGGATAAAGGAGAGCTGCTGCTGCTACTGCTGCTGCTGGCCTATTGAGGCTGATGGGAGGAAGAGACCGAAATGGATCTCGAGCATTTGACGCGATTAGCATATACGCGTCTAGTTTCCTTCCGCTGGACTTTTCCCTATGGGTGCGTATGTGGTTAAGGCCTGCCGTTGTTGCTGCTTTCTTGGAAACGAGCTGGATTTTTTGGGGGGGGGCGAACGATGTCGATACTATCGCGAGAAATTTATTAGAATTGGCTGGATAGATTTGAGATTGTGGTTTTATTTTTCGTTTTAGAACGAGGAGTTTTTGTGGACGGTGAGAAAAAATTTTGAATAATTTAAACCATTATTAAATCTTGGTAGATTGTCAATGATACATCAACAATTATATAATATAAGACCAGAAATAATAAACATTGTATTCATCAGTAGGTTAAAAATTACAAAAAAGGTTGTGTAATGAATGAAAACTATAATTCTACTTTACCACTAACCCTGTTTTATCGGTGTAACATGTCAAAATAATTAATATAAATAAAATAATAACAATTTGCGTCTTAAACAAATTCAGTTGCGGTGCGCAATCCTCTAATACATTGTTCTACAAAGTTTCGAGACAAAAAAACAATGACACCTTTGTTTATTCTTGGAACGAAATTTGGTTAATTTTCGTTAATTTTCGTTCCAAGAATAAACAAAGGTGTCGTCGTTTTTTTGCCTCGAAAATTTGTAGGGCAAATGAATTTGTTAAAGGCGTAAATTGCTATTCTCTTACTATATTAACCTTTTCAGGACGGGGATTTTTACGTTGAAATTGGATTTTTTTTACTCGATATTTGTACATAAAATCAAAGAATTTATCACGCGAGAGCTTGACAAAAATGGAGGTCGAAATTTAGACCAGTCCCATCCTTAAAGGTTAATTACTTTTACATGTTACGCCGATAACACGGTGCTAGTATAGTGCGACACCCACTTAAATATGTATCATAAATGATTGATTCTACAATTTTATCTACATAAGCAATAGATTTTATCGCTCCATTTCCATTTACTCTATTCATTTTTCAACTTTACAATCTATTTTCCAAGCCTACAGTCTCTATAATTTTCACAAACCACTAAAAAGCAACAAAAAACCCAACCTCCTCCCTCAACCTCTCCACCTCACTCGCTCTAACCTTTTAATCCCATACCTCACCAAACTCCACCTTGAAAACCCACCGATCGCTCGTTCTCTAACCATCACCCATGAGATTCGGGGGCGTTCCTCCCTCTACTGCAGCACTCGCCTAAAAATCGGCATTCCAGCCACGCGATCGATCATCAAAGCTCCCAGAGCTTCCGGACGAGCTATTTCCGCGCGCGAGCGCTATATAGGGATTAACCGGTCGGCGAACTGCACACCGGCGCCGGAATAATCCGCCCCGCCGCGAATGCAAATGCGCACGGTGCGCAATTGTGCCGTGGCACGCAAGCAAGCGAGCGAGCGAGGTATCGGCGCCTCGGTGAGATGTGGAAAGAGAAGAAAAAGAGGAGGTGGAGGAGGTCGGGAGAGTGCGAGGTGCATGGGAGTGAGGTTCAAGAGGAAGGTGGGGGGTAAGTAGAGGATGTTTAATTGTTGCGATTGATTGATGGTTTAGGGTAGGTGGTTGTGGTAGTTGATAGGGAAAAAGTATTTTGTTCTTTGGTTCGTATATATAATTTGATATGGATGTACTCTCTAAAGTTGAATTAGTGAAAATTGCTCCACCATTTCAATTAGTAGAAAAAACTACTAATTTATTAGTGAATATTCACTATTTCATTAGTGGTTTTTTAAAAACTACTAATTAAATTAGTAAAAACTACTAATCAAAATAGTAGTTTTAATAAACTACTAAATGAAATAGTGAATATTCACTAATAAATTAGAAGTTTTTTCTACTAATTGAAATGGTGGAGCAATTTTCACTAATTCAACTTTAAAGAGTATATTATAGAAATTTTACTGACGGTAAGTTTATCGCTGTAGATGGACTATCCAGTACATTCATTTTACAATTTTGGCATCATTTTATAATGTTGTTTTTGTTAAAATACATTATAGTTATTAGAAAAGAAATTTTTTCAATAACAAACAACCACTTTATAATAGTACATTATGTAACGAGGAACTAAAGTCGCAGATTATTCCCACCGGTGATTTCATCCAAGCAGTGATCATCCAAGGGAATGATCGACTTTAGTCCCCTGTTACATTTAGTACTTTATTCCCATCGCCATTGTGATCACTTCATAGACTTGAAAACTTATTTTGTATTTATGTGTTATAATTTTGTTAGTTTTAACCCAATTCACCATAAATGTAAAAAATTAGACTATGTTACTTTATTCCCGCATAATGCGGGAATAAAAGTGATTTATTCCCGCTAATTTCAGAATCAGAGAGAATCAGAAGCCATTTTTGTCCCGATTTTCAGGCTATAAAATGGCCATTATAGTAGAGATGGGAATAAAAGGTTTTATTGATAATTTTAAGCAATATCTAGACTTTCATAAAAGCAAACCGTTCCCACATCATAAAAAACAATCAATATACTTTTATAATTTTCCACATGACGATCCCTCTACTATATTATTCCCATCCCTCCCAACCATAAAATTCCGCAGCACCATCACTCAGCCAACAAAAAGCCCCGCACTCAACGGTCGAGTTAAATATACATTCCAGCCACCCCTCGCCTATCCCTCACCCCGGGGCTCTAAAATTAGCTGGATTGCTCGGCACAATAAAATTCGCGGCAATCAAATATATCAAAGCTCGTGTAATCCTTTCGTCGCTCGCGAGAGAGGGACAGAATGATAGATAGACGTGTATCTGCGCGCGTACAGTAGCGGACGAGGCGAAACTCAATCGCGCGGCTTGTCAAGGGCCATATCGCGGAGGTGCATAAAGCAACCGCGGAGATATGCCTGATGCGTAATTAACTCGCGCGCGTGAATGGATTTGGATTTAGTTGATGCTGCGGAAGCTCGTGGTTCGCGTTTATTGATGCGTCGTAAAGGTTTGGTAATTCCGTGATGGAAATTGACAAGGAATGAAGTATAAATTTTCAACGTATGGAAAATTCCGTTCGCGTGTGCGTTTGAAATTATCGATTAAATTAAAATATTTACGTCGTTGGATTGAAATATTGTTATAATTATTAAATCCGAAGCATCGTACATATCCGTTACAACTACTATATACTTTGATTCATGCAAGGTACATCGTTAAACATTTTCTAAACAACCGCGTGTTTTCCCGCATCACACTGCTACAACTTTCATTAATTTCCCCCCCGTAAAAAATCCAACTTACTTTCCCTAATCACCATTCATCTACAACTTTATGCCACCCATAATCCACGCGCATTAGGACCCATAAACACACCGCACACACTTGCCCATCGGAAAACATTTGCATTCCCAATCACAGCGTTCGCACCTCACGCGCGGGACCTCACACCTTATCCGACACCGATTACCACTATCCTCGGAAATTACACAGCGGGTGCAATCAACAGTCCGTATATACGAAAAAGACTCGCGCGCATGCGCGCAAGGCCTCCCCGCGGCTTCCAGGAATACATTAATAGGCGTTTAATGATCACGCGCGTACGCTTACTACTACGTGCCGAAAGTCTCGCTATATAGCAGGGGGGGCAAAGGATGGACTTTTGACGCTGCACGTGTGCTTACGTCTGTTGATGTATACGTATATGCAGGCAATCGCGGTATAATTTGGCGCGGGAAAATAGCGCGATAATGCGCGAATGATGATGAGATGATTTATTGCCTGACCTAGGGCGATCGTATGGCGGTGGTGGTGGAGAGTGATGCGGTAGTTGTATGCTGATTTGAATTTTTTTTTTAACGCAAATTAGTTCAAAGCTAGAATAGGGTTTTTGTGGTGGAGACATATTGGTGTGATCTGGGAACGATGTTATAAATAACCTAGCACGTCTGATACATCTCAGAATTTTTTAATTTTTCGTGCAAAGAAAAACTCGAACTGCAAATATTATTGTCTCGAAGGTGATAATTAAGTACCTCAATCAATCTCGAATTAAACTTTCGTACCTCGACTTGATGAATTTTCCACGTCCACCCATTCTTTTTTCTGTATTTTTCTCGACTGTCCAGAACTGATCTTGGGCTTTCCCACACGCACACGCACGCAGGCGCCACACATCGGGGCTAACGCGAAAACTCGTTAATCCGTTCCCACAGGTCCGCGGAAAATTAATCGCGAACTTTACTACCACGTTCCCCACTTTCATCAACCTTGAGCGTCGAACGGCTCGCTCGCGTGTGTATCCACCGCGCATGTCAGCTCGCCCGGAATCATCATCGCCTACAGCTCGCAACAAATTTTCTTTCGCTCTGTACTACGCTGCTTTAATATATAATTAATAGGCGGCGTTCGAATCGCTGAACATGTGTGCGCAACGGAGAAATGTGTTAGGTATACACACACACACAGACGTTTTTTATATAATATACGCGGAGCCGCGATACGATCGTATTACGCGAGCTTTTTACTTATGCCGCGAAGTGTCGCCGAGGAGGAGAAATTCCCGGCGGTGCTCTGCCGCCGATGCGGAATATCTGATTGGAGCGCGAGTAAATAAGTGTCGTGCGCGATATTTGCATCGGCTGAATTATGCGAACGTATATATACACACCGCGTGGAATTTTAGGTTGATGCGAAAGATTAGGATATGGTTAACCACGGCTGTATTTATATAAAGCCGATGGGAAAGTGAGATGCGCGCGCGGGTGTACGGCTGATTTTATTGATTGAATTAATTAATTGAGCCAATAACAAAGTTTTCAGTTTGACGTCGCCGTGTAACTTACGGCCGGTATACGCGCTTCGAATTACACGAAACTAAAATACCGCGATAAATAAACAAAATATTAGCATAACGTTATACCTGAGGCAAAGTCATTTATAACGATTATTATTCATCGAAGATTCGCGAACCCTCGCGCGTCATACTTTGCAAACCCTAATGAAATAATTAACCGCGTGGCCAGGCCGACTGTAGCGTTTAATTATCCGCGTTTAAAAATCAATCAGCGGGCGCGGGGAAAAATTACGCGGGCGCGTCAGTCAGACGAAGAAGCCGCACGCACCGAGGATGATGATGAGCGCCCCCGGAAGAAACGGGAAGGCGAGGCGCTAATTGCCGCGTGCGCGCGGGCCTTTTCGTGTAGGTCGCACGGAGGTCTGGGATGAGTGATCTCTCTGCGCTGTACACACGCCTTTATTTTAAAAAATGAGATAATTGAATTTTTTAATTTTTTTAATGGAACTGGTCGCTGGGTTAATTAGTGAGTGTAGTGTTTTGGGAAGATTTTGGTCTGAAGAATGAATGTCTTACTGTACCCAGCATGTATCTACTTGCAATGACTTAATTGAATGCCTTTAAAAAAATCATATTATTTCTGAATGAATAATAAAAATATAATTTAGAAAATTATGGCAGTTCACTCGCATGTTGCGCTCCGTATTAATTGTTAGCAAAACCACCCAGAAATCGTGCAGATAAACTTATCAACCAATAACAGCTCTTTAATCGCCACGACAGAAAAGTCAAGACCACTCACCTGAAACAACCAACAAAAACGTAGAAATTAAAATCAACTATCAACTACAGTCGTCGTCATCATCATCGTCATCTACGTCTAAATAAACCCCCTTTTTTGCCCCCTCATAATACCCCTATAAAAAATCAGACTCACACACATACACAACGCGCTGATGTATCTATCTATCTCGCGAACCGAGTAAATTGGCCTCCGCAGCAGCTGCGGCCGGTTTTTACGCGGCAGATGAGCGACGACGGCAACAAACTTGTTTGCGGCGTCTCGTGGGATTTTCGCGCGCGCCGAAAATGGCGCTATAAGGCGATCGCGAAGTCGATTGTGTAGTGCGCGGGGAAGTGCAGCCTGGATATGGATGAAGAGATAGAGGAGAGGGGAAAGGTATAGGGTAATTAATGAGGTGATGGAGGCAGAGAGGTAATTATATTATTAATGAGGATAGGATTGTTTTCTTTTTTTAAGGGTAATTAGAATGGAAGCTCTCTTAATTGTTTGATTTACGGACTATAAGGTCCTTTAGAGGCTAATTGAATTGAGATTGAGTTTTATTTACTGTCTCGTATTTACTCCAAGGCTGTTTTTATTTTAATATATTTGCCAGTCAATTGCGGCCATATATGAATATTACGGTCAATTTTGCATTACAAACCAGCTTGTTATCTTATCTCGGCTATTCCGACCCGAACAACCGTGAATAATCGAATCTTATGAATGAACGGATCATTGTACATTATTAATCTAGAGAAACTTTATATCCCCCTGATAAAATTTCCATAATATTTCCCCTATGTAAATATATTACCCCCACCCCATTTTCCAAAGCTCCGAATTAAAAAGCAGTGCAGTGATCCCGAGTCGAATCTTGCAAATTGCCGCTATTAGTCACGCGTCCGAAAAATAACTGCACTACTCCCACGACCGAGCGATATATATTTTATCTCCTTGAATTCGAAAATCTCTCTGTATCGGCCAGATACGCATCGCTGCATGTCCATAACGCTTTGGCACATATTCCGGCATCGGGACTGACGTACATGTCGAGTGCGCGTGCGCGTGCAACCGATTGGTCCGGTACGGTAAGATGCAAATGCAAGAACCGTCGACTGATGATCTTATCGGCTCGAGAAAATCGCTGGGGAGTATCGACTTGGGATGTGGGAGAAAGGGGAGAGAAGGAGAGACAGGGAATGAGGAAAGTTCTGTGATATTCAGAAAGCAGTTATCATTTTTTTCGCGGGTTATAGAGGAATATTTATTAGGTACGGTAATGGTTCTGGATTTTGCATTTATTATTGAATGTGTAATAATAATAATAAATATAATAGCAAGAGCCTGATGATTTTACCTACGATTACGTACAATTGTTAATTTATTTTTTCTTCATGTCAGCAGACAATTAAAAACCCTCGTTCTCTTCATTCCGTACATTTTATATTTCAAAACAATACCTAGAATCGTAGCCTGTACGGAGGCTATTGTGTCATCAGCCTCACCTCGATGCGCTCCGTCGGCGGTTGAAAATAAAAAATAAAAACAAGAATCGCCGACTGTATATGGAAATAAAAAAAAGAAAGAAACACAAGCCCGACGACGCTATCGGGGAACTTATATAAACGCTGCAAGCGCGCGCGTAACCGGGGGTAATTAGCCTATCTGACGTGCGGCCGCGCGTGCGCGCGCATTTAACTATACTGTGCACAGAGGCGCGCGGAGAAAAGGCGAATTAGAAGAAGGATATAATCAAAGTCGTATATACGCGCATTAGGAACGCGAGAGGGGCAGAGGAGAAGGAGGTTTATTTGAATTTAATTATTTTATCCTATTATATACTTTCGATTCGTGACAGTATTTATGGCCGCTGACTTATTTATTAAACGGGGGGTTTATAATGGGGAATAAGAATAGTTGGATAGGCTGAAAATGAGTCGTGTAATATTAAATTTCACTCTCGTAACTATTTAGGAAATCTATTAATCATTAAAAATCTTGTGTGATTTTAATAATAATCATTAATGAGGAAGAAAAATAAATTTCGTTTTCCTTTGTAAGTCTGTATTCCCGCGCCTAAATTATCAATTATGCAATATTTATAAAAAGGTAATTATTACTTTCTAAAAAAATACGCTCATCCCAATATCAACCACTACATTTCTCGAGCACCTACAACATACCACACGTCGAGCACACTCGAACGCAAGAACAAAATACAGCTCAAGACTGTCGCTAGACAACTTGCGGTGGGTGGGTACACCTCGTACTCTACGTACGCGCAAGTGCGCGCGAGTGCGGGAGGGAACAGGTGAGCGACCTTCGACCCGGGTGGGGTCCGGCCGAGCAGGTATACGTGCGCACAGAGGATAGATCCGTACGTGCTTACAAGAGAGGTTCATTGAGGGGCAACGGCCCCCACTTATGCTTTTCCTGCATGCGTATATGTATACATATATATCTATATATATTTGTCTGTGGAAATTAGCGTTTGATTGTTTTGTTTTTTGCAGTTGTTGCGAGTGGATATTCGTGATATAGAGTTCTGCATAGTTGAAGTGTATATATGCGCCAGGAGAAAATTTAAATTATAGTTACAATTTTATCTTTGCAAAGTACTGTACATAACAGAGCTGTTACTACTGCCGCGAACTTTTTAACAAGAATAAAAGCTATTTGCGCGCGCGCCTGACTAATTTAGACTATTCATGCATAAAACATCGTGGCTACGACTGGATAAAAAATATAGCTTGTCCCGTGGCTATCCATCGTTATCTTCTTGTTTCTATAATTTTCCTTGTCACTCATAAAAACAGTCATCAATAGCATACACACACCGCTCCGCCCTTTCACAACAAACTTCACCCTCCCACCCACAATCGATGGATATACACCGCAAACTTTCCTCCCTGCGGTATAAACAGGCACGTATCATTCTGCCTGATGTGCCTCGCATCATCGACGTGAACTAGAAAGAAGAAGAAGAAGAAAACAAAAATTGCAGAGACGGCTCTCTCGCCCGGCGATTTTTCAATTCGCAAATTGAACGGCTGTTACGCGCCGGTATAATTCCGGGGAGACGGCCAACCTTCCGCACCTGTGCAATTTTGCGGTCTGCGGCGCACGCGCAATCGGGGGCTACTACTCGTTTTCGTATATATATATATATATATGCGTGGGGGGAATTATCGGGGAGAAAAGTAGGGATTACGCAATAAGTGATTACGGAGCGATTGTGCATGGGTATTTTTTCGTAGGTGGGGTCTATTTTTTCTAGTTCTATAGTTGTAATATCTTTTTTTTATTCAAAAAGATCAAATTTTTGACAATACTTATAAGTTTTATAATAATAAAGTTATATAAAGTCGAATTACTAAATGTTGTTGCATCTCACGCTATCACACTGAAATAAGCTTCTTTCGATTCTTATCACAAGCTGAACCCCTAAAGTCGAAAACCCGTATATACCTACCAATCCGCAAAAGTGCAGACAAAACGTCCGTCCACTCTACGCAGTCACACCTAACAGTACACCCTTCTCCTCCTACCCACCGCGAAAGTGGGACGAGGTGCACTTTTATCGTCCGATTGTCCTCCTCCTCTCTCTCTCATTTTCATTCCACATCTCCTCCTTTGTTCCCCTCTCCCCCACCTCCCACAAACATCTGTCCATCCCGCACCATCCGTTACTCCATCTTCCCGTCCGATTCCTCTCTCTCTACCTCTCGCGACATGCGCGCTCTTCCTATCTCTCTCATCTCCTCTCCCCCCCTCATCGACTCTGCATAGTACACGCGCGCCCCGGCAATCGCGAAAATGGCAGAAAAATGCCCGGTCATTGTAATCTCGATAAAACGCGCAGCAGCGAAAATAGCAGCTGTAGACGCGAGGGGAATAAAAGGCGCGCTCGCGGGATGCGTTCGTAAAAAAGAGAGACGACGACGACGGAGCTGCCGCTTGTGCCATTTGCGTAATAACGAGCGTCGTTTAACGCCATACGGTTATTTCACTCGTCGTCGTCGTCGTTGTTGTTGTCAATCGTAACGTTGACGGGGATTTTTTTTAACGTGGTGTGGTAGCTGGGATATGACTGGGGTAACGGTAACGTGCGGGAATTTTTAGGCTGAGCAGCAGTGGTTTCTAGTTTGTTTCTGCGAATCATGGAGTGAGCGTGTGATTTTCCAGCCGAGAATTTACGACGACGGCTTTAATTTCGAGAGATCGGTATCGCCCGTTCTCAACACTTCTTCGGCTTTTCTTTGCGCTTTTTTTACATATTTTAATTGTTTGTGAGTCTAATATCTAATTACAGAGGTGCTGGGGTTTTTTATGACCATTGCGTTTTTGCGTAACTCGCCGGGAATTTAAAACTTCACCGACCGTATTTCATCATTTTGAATTATTAACGAATGTAAACAGAAACGTTCGAAATTTACTTTTCGTTCAGGGCAGTAAGAAATTGCTGTAATTTCGAATAATTATTCTTAAAATACACTTTCAAATGAAACGTTTTTGTCATCAAACAAACATTTCCCAAAACTTTTCACCGCATATGATCAGTTGAGACCCTAATAGATCCAACAATAGATAATTTTAATCCAATTCCAGGCCACATCGCGGGCTCCATTGTGCGGCTGGGATCGCAAAATAATTCGCGACTCAAATTCATCGTAAATCAAGGCGCATGTATATATATATATATAGAGAGTGCGAGAGAGAGAGAAGCAGAGGCAAGTGCCGTAATCACGAGCGCGGGCACGCGGCGGTAATCACAACTATCTCTCGTAATTGTAAATTCGTTACGCCGCCGATAAAGGTTATTCGCAAGTCATTACTCGCGATTCTCCATTAGCCGAGCGAGAATTCGGATCGTACGAGGGACACGAGAGAGAAAGAGAGTGAGAGTAGCATATACATGTGTATAACAGTAACAAAGAGGAGTCAAAGAGGAAAAAGTAGAAAGGAGTGGCGCGGAAAAATGGAAAAAGTGGAAAATATGATGAATAAGTGCGTGTATTTTTAGAGCACACACAGACGAGGAAATGGGAGAAAGTGCAGCACTCCACGGAGCGCTGTAACTCAAATTCCGAGTTATTTGCTCTGTAAAACGAGTTTTCCCGCGCATAACGTATTCATACGCGCATGCATATTATATATGTGTAACGAAATTACTTTTCTCTTGCTTCTGGAAAATAACTCATTATGATTGAAGCGCCGCCGCCTCGCATAACGAGATACTCTCTTAATCCGGAGTAATTTAATTCCGGCGATTTATGAAGACAGCTCCCCACTCGGGGATATGCCCAAACACAATGTATTAGATTTAATTTTCGTTAATGCGCGCCGTTAACTATGCGGCTAATTTAATTAGATAAATGTTTTAATTACCGTGCAGTGTATATACTCGTACTCTCTCACGTTACAATATCGCGCGCGCGTAACGATTTTGATAAATCGCCGCGCATGGAAAATGGCGCGCACGCGGAAAATTAAATTTTCTCAACGAACGTGTGTACCGGAGCGTTTGGGAACCTCGTCTGCGGAGGGATGATCGATGGGGTATCGGGTTATGTGTGTGTGTATACAGACTATGCTCACTCGTTACGCTCGAAATTGCGCGTGAAATTAACGCGCATGCGCAGGAGCTCGAGGGTTACGAAATCGCGAGGAATCCATTTAGCAGTGGTAAAAAGTGGCGGATCGAAAAAGGATTGATTATTTTGTTGGTAACCGGGGATCGGTGATCTAGTTTTCGATCGATCATTCGCTCTCGGGGTAATGCGATTTTCTTAGACGCAAGAGGTTGGGTAAGATGGTAGTAGTGGAATTTTTAGCGATTTTTGGTTACGCGGCGATGAATTTCGTTTCGTCAGGCTTGATTGTCATCCCCGAAAAACTGTTATTATAGAGGGACGAGTGAAACCCGGTAGTCGATTAGTTCGATGCTAATCGGGCCGGACTAATTGAAAAAAAATACGGTAGTCTGAAATTCGGTTCGTGACTCCTGGTTCCGATAGCTAATATACAATTATACGCATAAAACGAACAATGTACATGCAAAGGATCAGACACTAATTACACGTCTCAAATTCAACCACAAAATCCCCAACATTCCTAATCACATATCAATTCGAGCATCTAATATCTTTTCAATAACATCCTATTACCCGTAACCCTAATGCGTCGAAAAAATCATACACAGAGGATCTCCCATATCTCCCCTCGCCATATCATTCCAATTATTCGATTACCACCGGCAGCCATACCAACTTATCCTCAACAACCACCGCAGGCCCTTATAACACACTGCACTCTCCTACGGTGAGAAAAGTAGACCAGAATCGCGAAATCGTGCGCCCATCTAAATTTATGCGAAAAGGTGTCCCCCCGGCAGCAGCACACGGCCGACTATTAGTTCTCCAACTTCTCCGCGCGCGGCGTCGCGTCGTGGTCGAAGAGTGTGTGCGCCTGTATCTGCAGATAGCCGGCCGCGATAAAGCCACGGGCCTCCTGGCGAACAATACGGAAAGCCGGGAATCGTGGAATACAAGCGTTTCGTTTTAGAGGCGGAGAGAGGTGGGGGCATTCCGTATTTTCATCCGGTTGCTCGTACAGGCTTTCGGGGTTGGTGTGAAAGTGTTTTAATGAGCGTTTTGTCGCATACTGTCACCGTTAGGCGAAGAACGTTAAATTATACGGGTATCATAAAGGTTTGACGAATGAGTTTTTGCCGTGATTCCAGTTCACTTATCCGGATAAAATCCACGCCTTAAGTACGCGTCGAGCACCTAAAAGACCCCTCAAAAACCGCCACTGACGTTATAACCCCCCCTAACGATCCAATAAAGACTCGGCTCAAAAACCTCGGTCAGACACCGCGTCGCCTACAAATTGAAACAAACACGCGCGCATCCTCTCTCCGCGCACTTAAACTCCCCCTCGGTCAACGCAAAAAGCGTCAAACGATCTTCGCCGATCGTCAGGGCGCAGTACATTACGTCTCTATAACCATCGCGCACTCCCTCTCTCTTTTTACCCCGCCTGCAGCTCTCCTCTTCAAATCGAATAAACGCCTAATAAAGTCAAAACGCGCCTCCGCACACAGGCTCGCTTCTTCTGCGCATGCCTCGCGGAGATGCCGCGCATAGCGGAGAAGAGGCGGCGGAGGAGGAGGAACGGCGGAGACACGCTAAACACGTTCTATCGCGCCTGCGCGCGCGGCGTGAGAGATCATCGATGACGATAAGATAGCGCGAGGGGCGACACGAGCGCAAGCGCGAAACGATAATGCACCGGCGACGCTGCATATGGGCCAGAGAGTGCGCTAGAGCTGCCTTATAGGAGAGAGAGAGAGAGAGAGAGACAGCGAGAGAGAGAGAGAGAAGTGCCGCTGTGTGTGCTTTTCGAGTGCTGGTCATCTGCGCGCGCATCCGGTTTGTTGTATAGAAGGTAAAAATAAGGAGGATGGGACGAGGTTTCGGTGATGCTAATGAATGGTTGGAGAAATTGTTGCGTCGTTGGGGCTATGAATATAAAGTGCCGGAGAGTGACGTTGGTTGCGTTGTTGGTGATAGAAAAGATTCCGGTGCCGGTTATTTGGTGCGTTTATTTGGAGGAACGAATGGAATCATTGTTTTGCAATTCAAATGGGACGAGCGTTGGGGGAAAATCGAAGTCCATAATTTAAGCGTTGATGGTTATCAGTTATTTTCGATAAATATATTGATATGACTGGACTGGAGATGTAATGTCTGATAAACATCAACGTATAGGTAATATTTTCCGACGCCATATTACTAATTAGACGATTTCATATTACGCCGATTGAATAACAAAACCGATCTATATACGCGCAAAAAAAGAAAACCTCATCCACCTGTTGACTCAGGCATCGCCGATCCCCGGCAAATTACCATCAATCATTGAAAAATAGTAATTGATAACAATGAGACCCGTGTTTCTTCTACAAATAACACAGCACGCATATATCTCCGACGACGACGAGGCCGCAACAAGAACGCCACAACCAAGGGAGAGAGAGAGAAACCAAACAGCCGTCATGTAGGCGATCGGCAGCGAAGATATAGGGAATATGAAAGAGAATAAAGAAAACACAGAGACGTCTAGGGGGGAGTTCCGGTTTGGCTTGTTTTTCCGCGGCCCGCGGCGGCGCACTTGCTACCGTAGTTGGCTGGAGTGCGCACGCGCGCGTGTGTGTGTGTGTGTGTGTGCACGAGCGATGATACGCGGCGCGGCGAAGGCAACGAGTGCGCCGTAATCGGCCGCTATTTATTGAATTACATCGGGGGCATAATGGACAATTTAATTATGGTGGGATGTCCTCGTTATAGCGGCCATTTCCTAATTGCCGAAGATGGCTTTAGCGTGATTGCGGGTAATGATTATGATCTGTGAACTGGTGTTTTCAGGTGATGAAGGGTGCTGCGGTGGTAAGGTGGCGGTGCCGAGTTTCTTATTATATGTAGGCGAGAAGGTAATGTAGGCAAATGGCGTGAGTAATGTAGATGCACTTTGAGTGTATTAGCATTCTTTAAAAATTATATTACACTAATTACGTAATAGTTACGAGCCTTTTATGTAGTTATATAATCTTCAAATAAAATCATTTTTATGATCAAATAGAAATAAAACAATCCAATGGAGGTCTGTATCGTATAAACGTATCTGAATGTATTCTAGAACGATAATGGCCAGTCCGACCCTACCGAAGTTACAATACGCAGTAGCTCGAATTTCTCATCATAAACGTTCGACAGGCTACCTCAGCCGTACAAATTTCCATACCCTATCAATCGATTCATCTCCCCGCACTTTCCAACAACCACAACAACAACACAGCGCTTCTCTCCTTCAAACTGAGGCTCAACCCTGCGCCCTATCACCGCACCGACATCACGGCACAAAGGTACATATACACCGGTAATTCACGAGTCAACGCAAAAAGCGCACGAGCAGCAAAAGTCTCTCCCAGCACCGACCTACCAAAAAAAAGCCCCCAAGAAAACTCTCTCTCTCTCCTCGGCACAATCGGATCAAGATAGAGCTCCACGGCGCATTTTTCGCCGATAATGCTGTGCGCGCGCGGTCGTGTCGCATTAACGAATGCACGCTGCTTGCGCTTGCAGCGTATCCAGGAAACGTCAACGCGGCGTGCGCATAGAGAGAGAGGAGGCCCGCGAGTTTGCATAGCATCATAGGCAACTCCGCAGCAGCACGACGACGACGAGGGAGCTACCGGTTGACCACTTGTGCGCCTCGCCTGCGAGAAAGAGAGAGAGGGAGAATTCCACGGATGCAAATTCGTCGAGTAGAGAGAGAGAGAGAGAGAGAGAGAGAGGGGGGGGGGGGGGCTATCGTTGGATCGTGAGCTTCTCTCTATCTTCTCGCTGGTGCGGGATTCTCGAGAGAGGAGAGAGGAGAGATCTTTTTCTTATTCGCGGCGTTGGGCTTGCGAACCGGCTCCTGTCGCGGAGAAGGAGAGGTTTTTTTGGCTTAAGAAGAGGGAGGAGGGAGGCATTCGTGCGGCGAATTTATTTTTTAATGTTACCGGGATTTATTGTTGCGGGGGTGAATTCATTAGGATGGGAGGATGGGAGAACGCGGTTAGCTGGTTGCAGGTTGTTGGGAATTTGTTTGTTTGTGATTGATTAAAGTTTTGAACGAGATGTTAAGATGTAGGATAGAGACACGAATTTATTGATATGGTGTTGTATGGGAAACGTTAAAAATCTCAATATTTCATATTGATATTGCGTGTTATATATAACTTGAGGTGTGGTTTGTCTTTTATTGTCTGGATCGAAGGATATTCCAAGAAGAATTTACATTAATTGAGTAATGGTTAAATTATAATCTGATCATTCAATTTCTGTACTAATGAGACTCTATTTACCTTAGATTTTCTTCATTATGATGCATGGAAGTATTATGTAGGTCAAACATGCTTTTCGTGGTATAAACTTACTCTCTCAATCATCATCATCTTTAAAAAAGCTATGACAATGGTTTTTAAAAACTAGGTAAGAATCACTAAATTTCATGGAATGACAAGATAAAATACAAACACCAGCCTCTTCATTACGAATTCCACACCACATGAAAATACTCGACACCTTTCGCCCAACCACTTCTACCACTCGAAACCTTAATTTTCCCACCATCACAGCTCTCCTCGCCCATCCTCGACCCTGTGCACCGTCGTAACTCGCGCGGCTCCGCCCGTACACGACGCACACGCTCTGGCGCTGCCGTGCAAACGAATATGCAAACTGCAGAGGGTCCGGTATATATGCATACGACGGCGACGCGGGGGTCGCAGGTCCCAGCGGTCATGCCGCCGTAAATCATACTTTGTTTCTCGTTTCTTTTCGACGATCGTCGTCTAGGTCTCTTCTGGATTTTTTCGAGGCCCCGCTGCTTCGAGGAATATTTAATTTCGGAGCGGAATGCCCTCGGGGTTTCCGTTGTGCAGGATGCAGTCGTGAGCGCCGTTTGGGAGCCGCGAGCGTTGAGGTTTGTAGTCAAGTGGATTTTTTGGTTTCGTTATGGGTTTTGATTTACATTGTAAAATTCGTAAAGTAGCTGGTATAGGCATGATTTAAATATGTGAGGTTTACCGGAAATATCTTGCGAAAATATGTTCATAATGCGTTTGTCCAAGTATTTCAATGGTTTACTAACGATAAAATAGGTTTGTAATAAGTGAATCGACAGATTTTTGGTAGAATCGTTGAAAAATGCATGATATTAAAACTGCTAATTCTCTTGTATTGTATAGTACGATCCCTCACCGATAATGTTTATATTTTTATCAGACCTTAATTTATCTTCAAAATTATATCCACGTATTCAATACAATGCTATCGCCCAAAGAAATCTTTGCATACGCATTTCACGAATTTATAGAAACCATTCTGTAGTAATATTTCCCATTCTAAAGCTCTCCTAAAACCTCCCATAAATCCCAGCCGACCTCCATCACCGCTCAGCTAAAGACACAGTTACCCGTCACCTTACTTCTCTCGCTTTTCGTCGCTCTTTCACACCCGTCGAGCAAGCGAACACCCATCCGCCATCACACTCCTCTCTCGTGAGTTACGACGCTGCAGCCATATTTTCTCCCCCCTTCGGTCCCCGATTTTTCCGTTTTCACTTTGTTTTTACCGTCGCAAGCTCGTTAATATTCCCGCGGGTCTCCCTCGTCGCGAGACTTTTCCAGTCTCGGATTCCTGCGAGAGTCGCGCGCGGTGACAACTCGTTTCGTCGCGATTACTAGACGCACACTGTACGAAAACTCGTCGCTGCTGTATAAACGTGAAAGTGAGCGCGGGGCGAGGTTGTCGCAGGTCGTGCGATGTAACGCGTTAAGCGGTTACATGGACGGCGGTGTCTCTCTCGCTTGGTGAGGTTGGGATCGTTACGTGATTTAGGGTTGCGATATCATTCGATTTGCAACACACGGGGGCGTGTTGAGGTTGATTAGAAACCTGTTGTTAAGTATGAGAGAAGCGGGTATGTGAAGGATATGCTTGGTTTCTGTTGATTGAAATATAGGGGGAGATAAAGGTTTTATGCGGTTCATAAATTTTCAGCGTGATTTATTTGCGTTTTTCCGCGGCGAAGGAAGGCCAGTTCTTCTTTTGTTTGCGTTCTGATTTGAAGGTATTTCCTGACATAAAGATAATGACTATAACAAATCTAATAAATCTAAAATTGTTCTATTTGCTGAATATTCTTGGTTTACTTATTGTATGAAGCACTTGTTACTTAAATAGTTTTCTTAATCCATCAGTATTTAAAACATGCGAATGAATAGATATTGAATATTGCTGCTAATAAATTTGAAAGTATCTTGAATTACTATGAGCTTTTATATCATGAAATCTGTATGCTAAATAGTTTCTCCTTAGTAATAGCAATTATTAATAATAGATCTACCCTTTAACAACAGTTTAATTAAAGAAATTTGAAAGTTAAATGGCGATTTATTTGTTTTGAGTTCAAAATCACACAGAATCTTTTTAGAGCCCTTCACTTTAACCTCCACTCTCCATCCTCAATCTCTCTCGATTGTCTCTCACGCGTTGATTCCCCGTTCGCACTCTTACACATGCCGCCGCCATAACGGGCGCGACGCGCAGCGCTTTATCTGCACACACACATACACACATAGACTCACGGGGCAAGGACGCTCTCATCAAGATAGAGCGAGAGAAGTTTACAGCCGTCCAAGGCTCTGTCTCTCTCTCTCTCTCTCTCTCTCTCTCTCTCTCTCTCTCTCTCTCTCTCTCTCTCTCTTTCTCTCTCTCTCCTCTTGCAACGATTAAAAGCAATCACGCGGGCTCGCATGCATGAATTTATAGTTTTCGCGACGCGCGATTCTCTCTCTCCTCCTCCTTCGTAAATCCATCGAATTCGTTTGCCTAGGCGTAAATCAGCCGCGAGTTTTACGGGCTCGTTATGCGCGCGCCTGTTTTTCTCTTTCTTTCGTCCGGGGTGGTGTGCAGTAATTAACCGCGTAGCGCCGCGAATTACGCAAATGCCGGGATTTACGACGTGCCCAGGACATTTCTGGAGGACTTTTTTCTTTCCCTAGGGGAAAAGGGAGAAGGAGCTTGTTAACAGTTTTGCGAGGAGGAGGGCACAGGTGGGTGACGGATGTTTACGGGAAAGGATAGGTTTTGCAGGAGGGAGAAGTAGAAAGAGGGTTGGGTGGGATTTATAACTTCCTGTTTGTTCAGCATGAGGGTTCAGTTAGGTTTATTATTAAGTAGATGAAGAGCTGCGTGTTGCTTTATTAAGATGTCTTAATCAGTTTGATTATATCTCTCGTGACGGTAGCTGTATTTCAAACTTCAGGGAGTTAATTTTCTTTAACTTCTGAAAGGAAGTAGTAACTATATCGTCCCTAAGTTGTCCCACGTAAGTATAGACATGTGATAATTTAGAATATTTTGTTCACGTTAGAATCTGCCGCCATTTTATTTAAAGTAGCTAAAAAATATTCGTTTATTAATCAAATGAAGTTATGCTTGAACCTAATATCACATTTGTTAAGTAACAACTCAAAAAAAAAACCCAATAAAATCTTTTTACGGTAATTCAAATGGAGCTTTTTCTAACCCGACCTCAAACAAACATAAAATAATAACTCCCTTTTTTCCTACTAATAACAATCCGCACCGACCGCGGAATGCAACAGGTGAACACGGCCAAAGACAATCGATAAATCATTTCCCTCATTACCATACAACATTGCCGATGAGTTTGCTGATTTTCGCGCGTGCGCAGCATCTCTCACCTTCTCTCCCCGAGCAATGACTCATTATTACCACTGCCAAGTGACTCACGGTACGGATAGAGAGGAAAAAAAGCACGGAATCCACCATAATCGCGATTTTAGACGCGTTTTCATTGTGAGTGCGCGCGCCGAACGAATCTAGTTCATGGACCAAGTGCAGGCACGTCGGCCGATGATGTATGTCATGTCCGCGGATTCTGGGATCACCGGCGTGCTGCTGCTGTCGGCTCGCTCGATCCTCATGAGTGATCGCTTTGGGCGAGTTTTTTTCCTTTTTTTCATTGGCGCTGAGTTATTTATAGTTCGGAATTTGCAAGTTTGGCGCGCGGAGCTGAATTGCGAACATTGTTTGAAAATGGTATGTATATAGTCTGTTTATTAACAATCTGTATCAGAGATTGGCTGTAAATCTCTTTTAGGATTGAAATTAAAAGATAAAGCTGCCTACAGTTGTTTTTATTATAGTTTTTTAGATTACGAGGTAGCCGTTCTATGAGGTGAGGAGCGTATTTTCAAAACAAAATAACTTTACTTTCCTTTCAGATCCTCGAAGTTTTTATGGTTATGACCTTATTTTAAGTATAAACATTCAAGTCTATAAGAAATTAACAAATTTTAGCCATAAATTTGGTAATTATGTCTTCAATCAAATACTTATGGTAATGTTGTTATTTACATTATGCCTCAAATGCTTTCACAGCTACATTATAGCTTCACACAACCTTCCGCCAGGCATTACAATCACTTCAACCCGTTTTCTCGAAAACTACATAAACATTAATCCTCCTCTTACATCCTCAACACCCGCACCGCCACACACAGATCGCGTGTCTCGGCCCACATCCACCTCCAATTTCGAATTCCCACACTACATACTCGGCAACCTCCCCGCGCGACTCTGTCTCCATTCCCACCGAAAATCTTCGAAAACCCACGTTTCCCTCGATTTTTCCCTCCGCAAAAGCCGCGCGCACATCTTTGTCGCGAATTTCCAGCTCCGCTGCGCATTTCCTCGTTCTCGCGCAGAGTCACGAGCTACCGTATTATACTCGGCGACATCGCGCGCGCGCACACTCACATGCAGCTCGCAGCGCCAACAAATGTACATAATTCCGGCGATTTAGACACACGTACACGCGCGCAAGAAGCGAGAATACAGTCGCGGGAGAGAGAGAGGATAACAACGCAGCGCATTCCTAGAATTGCTGGGGCCGCCCGATGAACTCTGCGCCAGCGAGCAAGCGGCGTGTGTGCGCGCTGCATCTGAATTGATAACGCGCTCCGAATTCCTGTTTACGGGAGGAGGCGTGTAATGGAGAGTCGCGGGTGGAAGTGTGAGAGGGGGTCTTTTGTTTTACGGGAAATCGAGGAATTTTTTTAGTTTGAATCTGGAAAGTAGCTGAATGGTATAAGGTTGGTTACGTTGTTGGGTGATACGGTTGCCAGACTTTCAGGTTTAAGTTGATCAGGATTGAATGTGAGATAATGAACGTATGTTACTTTAGAGTAAATGAATAATATTTATTTTCCATTGAGGAAGTGGATCCTTTGAGGGCCAGTTTTCTAAATAAAAATACAAATTCTTAAGCAACTTTTATTTGGAAAATTGGCCCTCAATAAGGATCCACTTCCTGATTTGAAAATTAAACATGGAGGATGAAAGTCAGAATTATAACAATATTTACTGATCTGATGTACCATTTCTAGTTTATATCTTCAGTTAAAGATTTCATATTTTTATGAAAACTAATCTGAGGATTTTTAAATCATAATATATTCTCTGCGCAATATTCATGTAAGTCTAAATATATCTTCTACTTCCAAAAAGTAAAAACAGTTTCTTACAAACTTAAAGATCAATATGAGATAAGCTTAATTAGTAACCTCAAAATTCAACTCACCATTACCATTTTTCATAAACGCCGCAAAAACTTGCACAAAAACAACCTACACCACAGGAATTAACGTCAAACAATAAACAACGCGCTCGCGAATAAGTTCCCATATTTAGCACCAACCTCGACCACTAAAACCCCTCGCTTTATGCTTTCTTCTCTCTAGACTCGCACGCGCGCCGGCACAGGGCGTGTCCTGCGTAATCTGCTGAGCGACGCTTGCTGCCGAGTAGACAGGCGGCTCCAAGAAACAAAAAGAGCCCGCACTCCAGCTCAGCTAATGACGCCGAACACTAGAGAAAGAAGGAGAAGAAGAAGAAGAAGAAGAGAAGGAGGACTCGGAGGGTAAGGGACCGCCCGCCAGGCCATCGACATCGCGCGAAAAAAGAAGCAAGTGCTGTCACTGGGTCAAACCCTTCGCGCACGTGTCCGCGTGTGTGCTCGAGGGGAAAGAACTGGTCTGGAGGTCGTATAGCGGCCGGATTTTTGCGGGGACCAGGAGGAGAAAGAGAGGAGTTGGTGGTTGATCTTAGAGGTGGCGTGACTGTTGGCTATGAGGAATCGAGCCGGGCCTTTTCTGGGTCCGCCGATTGCTGGATAGAGGGAGTGAAGAATATAAGTGTTGTGGTTGCGATGGGAACCGTTCGTTTGGGCGGAAATAGGCGGTTTGCAGGATGGGAAGATAGTTCGTCGATAGGTTTTGTTGGTTGGCTAGTAGAGAAGCAGATACTTCAATGATTATTTTGGTCGAATAAGATTGCTTAAAGGTGAATGAAAATTTGTCTAAATGATTGACAATAGAAGTTTACAAATTTATGTTGATTGATTAACTGATTAAGTTTAATGTTATTGTTAAGGAAAAACATGCTTCTCTATAATTATACTACTAAAAAATGTTTAAAATTACTATTTTTCATATAAAAGGGTATATTGTGTGTACTATTCTCTCATGCGTATACAATTCTGTATGATAATTTCAATTAAAATCCTAATTGCAACCATTACCCACAATGAGTTATCAAAAAAAAAAAAAAAAAAAAAAAACAATCGCCTCACCTAAACCACCACATCACAGCTCAACTCTCCAATTCCGACATTATCCTCGGCAGCCTCTGCACTGGCGCAAAAAAGTCTCTCTCTCTCTCTCTCTCTCTCTCTCTCTCTCTCCTCAACAAAACCAACATCGGCTCGCCAATCATCGCGAGCAAGGCTGGATGATTCGCCTCTCCGCTCGCGGTGGCACAGATTCACTCGTCCGCGTCTATCCAACCGTCCGTCCGTGAGCCAGCCAGCCTCGGTCTGCCCCTGGCCTCCACTGCATTATACACCAACTCCCACCGTGTGAGAAAGATCTCTCGTCTCGCTCTCTCTCTTTCTTCGTCGGCAGCACTAAATCCGCAAAACCGACGGGCCGAGCGCGATTATTACCGATATGCTGGCCGCGCTCGCTCTTTCCGGGGCAGGTGTTTCGCATGCGCTGGTCTATACGTGTGTATATATATAGGGCCGTTACTACGGCGGCGGCAGGTCTTCGCTCGAGATATCGCCGCTCGATAATACGTTTATTGCGATCGAGGATTTACGATGCGGCGAGGTGAAGCAGAGGAGGAGGAGGAGGAAGAAGATGCGCTGTGTATAGGGAGGGGGAGAGCCATTACCCGGCGTTTTAACGCCTCGGCTAGAGCGCCCGTGGCTTTTGTACTGCTGCTGCATGGGCCACGCCTCACGAGGTTTGTCCTGGGAGAGAAGAGAGTAAGAAGGAGAGAGAGAGAGAGAGAGAGAGAGAGAGAGAGAGAGAGAGAGAGAGAGAGAGAGAGAGAGACTTGATTGACCGGTGAGTGAGCGACTGACTTACTCACGGCCGGCTTAATTACGGAGTCGGCTGAGTGGATTCGCGGCGGTGTGCGGTTTGGTTATCTAGATTTCACGTTGACGCACCGATGGTGTTCTCTCTCTCTCTCTCTCTCTCTCTTTTATGCTGCAGCATCTGGGATGAAAGAAGTCGTTTTGGAGCTGAACTTTTCAACGGCCGATGAAGCTTATTTTTGTTGGTAGAGATATGGATCGGAATTGATTTGAATAATAAATGGATGCTTGGTGATGAAAGACTGAATTTTAATAGATAGGATTGTCGGCTTTGAGCGTTAATTATGAATTACGAAAAAAGATTGTAAACACATATATCTTATATGAAGGTCACCCTCTAATTAATATTTACTATATGATTGAATTAGGGAATGAATCAGTTTTGCATGAACTTAACAATTTTTCATTCACGGCTAAATTAATTGAATGATCCGAAAATTATCTGGTAAGGTCACACAGGGATATAATACACGCTTATGAACTCGTTAGCAGATAAATATTTTCCATAGAGACATTCGCAAATAATCGGTCGATTGGCAAGGGTTCGGTCAAATTTATCCTAATGTTTTCCAATCCAAGCTTAAAGAATTACATCAGTTCTGATAACCCGTCGATTGCAATTAAACCCACCCAAGCCAGCATCGCACCACTCCATCATCCCGAATCTGGAAACCACCTCGCCCATCATACCACTATCCCATCTTACTCTGGCAGATCGGTACCCAGACACCAGCACGAGATCGACGCTTCTTCCCTCCTCTCTCCTTCTCTCTCTCTCTGTCTCTCTTTCTTTCCCGGCGCGGTGGGGGCGTGCGATAGTTCAAGTCGTGAGCGGGCAGCCCCGCCCGACACGAACTCGGCGCATCTTCTCTCTCCCGGCGCAGCTGACCCCCGCTGCGGCTTCCCAGCTTCCAGGGCCCACCGAAGTACGCTCGTGTAGTTCCTCTTCGTCGTCCGCCTCCTCCACCTTCTCGTCTTCTTCTTCTTCTTTTTGGGTTCTCACTCTCTCCTTTGCTCGTCGCCTTGTTTCTTGGAAAGAGGAAGGGAGGCGTCTACGTGTATATGTGTAAGTTGGCAATCTCACGATAGCTGGGATCTTCTCTATCAATCGGTATTGGGTAACTTTTCGACGGATTATACGCGTGTTGCGATGGGATTGATAGTCCAGCGCGGTTGCGAAACATCATCATGTAGATGAAGATGTGTGTTGCAGTGGCTGCGGCGGCAGCGGTGGCTGATAGCAAGAAACAGAGAGTACAATTGTTCTGTATGATGTGTTGGGCAATCCAGTGGGAGCAACGTACGTTCGATCGTGATTAGAGGCTGGTGAAGTTTTAATAAAATAAACGTCGTGTATTTGCAACGTATCTCTATCAATTTTACGCGTATCCACACGTTTTTGCCCTGCGATCAAGATAGAGCTGTAACGACGACAGCCGGAGAGCTAAATTGGAAATTGAACATAATGGGATTTTCCGAGCTAATGGTGCCAATCAACAACTGTCACGCCTTTCATTAGATCGCCTTGTGTGTAATGTATATATAGTAAAAAAAAAAGTAACGTACGTTACTTTTTTCCGAGAAACGAATTAATTCCCCGACGCTATATCCTTGGACTGATTGCCACCTTGAAAGTTCAGCTGTACATTATGTGCGCCCGTTCGAAAACCTTCGCGCGATTAGTACTACTGGCCTTGAAAATCAAATAAAATACCGCCTTCTCCGTATAGATAAAGGAGAATGTGCGCATGCGCGCGGGTGAATCATTCGGTTGCTCAACCAGGCGAGCTGTAAACTTTCATCGAAGATTAAAATCTCAAGCGGCAAGTGTGGAGTAAAAGCTCGCGATAGTACGTAAAGAGCGTATGAATATTCCTGTAGTGAATGCACTTTATTTTGATCAGATAAAAATGTTACACGGTATCGTTTTGCAATGAGCTAAGTGGCTGATGGAATCCTGGTTCAGACCAATTTCGCTGTGTTCGTTGCTCGACTGTCTAGTGCAAAATGGGCTATTAATATGTCTCAAAAACAAATTTTTCGAAAAAAGGTTAATAAAGTTTCCTAATTAATGTAATCGGAAATTCTGTCCATGATGGTATTCTAGAACCCCACTTTAAACAGGAATAAATTTATGCAGACTAACGATATTGTCCATCACATCTGTTAAATCATCTTGACTTGAACATAATTGTCTCCAATCTCAATCATCCTCTAACCAGGATATCGCAAGATATTTGCCTTACGCTGCATTCATTAGATATAACCTTTCACATCAGATCTTCCATACAGCAGGGGTCATCAATTACAGTAATTATACCAAACCTCTTACATGAATATTAGCCACTATCAGCTAACTTACGTCATCCTCTCTATACCTCCATGAAAGATTCACTAGTCGAATTCAAATACACCCGTGAATGCATTAGCTATCCAACCAACTCAAGTCAACAACCGCAATTCGATATTCAGGGTCAACCGCGTCCGATAAGCCTCATGACTCATCCTCCTCCTCCTCTCTCCCTCTCGCAATCACTCTGAACCTGCGCGCGATACACCTCAACACAGCAGCCGCAGCAACAGCACCTTTCCTCTCTCAAGGGCACCTCTCTCTAGCCGAGGGGAAGGGCGCGTGATAAGTGTGGGAAGGGCGCGCTTGCGCGTTGCATAAGGCCCGCTTAATATTATGCAAGCTACTCTCCTCGCTTGCACACACGCACAGGACCGCGCGCGCGTGCGCGAAGGACGAAAGGAGAAGAAGAAGAAGAGATAAAGCAGCGCGTGTGAGTGTATGTATGGGAGAAGGGATGAGCTGTAGCTCGCCGGTGCTATACCTGCATAGAAATTGCAGGAGCGTTGAACCCAGGAAGTGGCCGTGAAATAGTCGCTCCTCTCTTGCTGCGAAAGGTTAACTCGCGCGGCGCATCTACCGAGGTCGAGGGAACGTCCGGATGGACGAATTGAAAAGGAAGAGAGAGAACGAGAGAGGAGAGGGATGAGAAAGTCGGAGAGAAGAGAGAGAGAGAGAGAGATCCGAATGAGATTTGTGTGCCGATCTGGAGCGCGAGCCGGGATTGGATCGCTCTCCTCTTCTTCCCCTCCGTGTATACTATGTATAAGCTTCTCGTTAGCGAAATTTCAAGCGTCCTATTAGGATCTCATAATCCTCGACACACGATTGACTCGTACGTATTCACACAGACAGCCATAAGCACGCGTATTGTCCCGGTCTCCTACACGCGCGCAATGATAATCAAAATAGAAGAGAGCGGCGGTACCTCTCGGGAACATCAGCCGGACGATAAGTGAGGCATCGACGAAGAGGAGAGGAGCAAGAGAGCGAAGAAGCAGCACTCGCTCTCGCTGGCTAGCTAGTAGGAAAGTCCAATTTCGTTCCCACGATTAGGCGTATCGGCGCTCGGTTCACTAACCTCCTCTCTCTCTCTCCCTCTTCCTTCCCCCGGCGCGATAGAAGAGCGGGCTTGCGCTAGCGCGGCTCCGACACCGGCGTAAATCGCACGGCGGGATCGGAGAAGGTGGAGGAGGAGAGGAACTTGTCGAGCTTGTCAAAATTCAATCGGACAAGTCCGAGAGCGCGCGCAAGCGAGGGAGAGTGTAAGAGCGCTGCTCCTGCGTAGTGCAGCAAGGTGAGAGAGAGAAGAGAGGTGGAAGGGAGGTAGAGGGAGAGGAGGAGGAAGGGTCAGCGAGGTCACAGGGCTGAGGCACTTCTCACGCCCCCGCCGCGTTAAGGAGCTGCGCGGGAGAGGTTAGGGATTCGAGAGAGAGGAGAGAGGGGGATAGGAGTTGGGAGAGCAATTAGCGGGTACCTGTTTAATTGCCGTTAACATTGTGTCTAGGGGTCGCTAAGAAGAGAGCGTCACGGAGGTTGCGCTGGGGCTTGTGTAGGGTTGGGAGGAAGGAATAAAAATGGGGTGTAATGGGATGTTTAGAAGTTGAGTTGGAAGAACTGCGCTCTTTCACGGCAATGAAATTACAATTTAAAAAACGACGTGTTCTATAATGCTGCCTTTATGTGTAACTGTGTTGTAACGTTACTGAAGAAAGCACGTTTTAACTATGATCCGAGGCGTAAACTCTAAGCTTTCTCCAATTTAACCCTTTCGTACCGAGACCCCTTTCCCGGGGAAAAAGAGACCTTTGTTTGTATACTATAATTGTGGAGGCTTTAACTAAGATCAATCGACAGTTTTTTTTTCTCCAAAAGTGTCGATAAGTACTATTTTCCAAGTGAGTTCTGGAGGACCCATACAACCCATAGCCGCCAATAGAATTATTTTATTGATCTCGGATAGTAATAAATTCTTAGTACGTTGCCTCATTAACAAGATCTACCACTCAGAATAAAAAAAAATAACCATTCATAATTTTTTATTCTAAAATAAACCATTCAAGATCCGAATTTTCGTCAAATCCCAATTTTCATCGCCGAGCCCTTTTTTAAGGTGGCTCCGTCGAATTAGCGAAGTCGATAAATAAGAAAAAAGAAAAATACCTACTAAAAGTACGAATTTTAACTTTTTTTTTGGCATTTTTCTCAAGTAGGATTACCAGGTGAAATACCGAGAAAAAAATTTGCGAAAATTCAATTTTTAACATAGGCTCTTATGGAGAGAAAAGCATTTTTCCTCGTCATTTCATGAAAATCGATAATTTGTTCATAAAACCACCTGGACTTTTTCTGTGAAGGAAATATCAAGTCACCAGCAAAATTTAAATTTAATTTCATAAAAACCGCAAATCGTGCTTCTTACACCCATACATGTGCAAATCCGCGGACTACAGACAACAACTGGGGTACAAAGACGGAAAAAATTTTTTTTGAGGGCACACCTACCACATAAAGTTTTATCGGTTCTTTGAGGGTCCCCCAACATGAAAATACTCGTGTACACTCATTATCCGTTGCCAAATTTTTTTGCCGACGAAATCAATTTTTCTTATGGAAATTTAACATGGGAAAAATGGACGAAAAGTAGACATTGATGATTAACCAATAGCAAACTATTGAAGAGGCCAAACCAAATTTCACAAAAAAGCGATTAAAGTTGAAGAATAGAGCTTTAATTTGAGATGAGAATCGTTAAAATCGGTCGATTCTGTGCAAAGCTACGTGAAGTTGAAAACGGCGAATAATGACGAAAATGAGCGATTTTTTTCAAACCCACGTAATTCTTCAAATTTTTGTCATTTTTCGCCGTTTTCAACTTCACGTAGCTTTGCACAGAATCGACCGATTTTAACGATTCTCATCTCAAATTAAAGCTTTATTCTTCAACTTTAATCGCTTTTTTGTAGAATTTGGTTTGGCCTCTTCAATAGTTTGCTATTGGTTAATCATCAATGACTACTTTTCGTCCATTTTTCCCATGTTAAATTTCCATAAGAAAAATTGATTTCGTCGGCAAAAAAGTTTGGCAACGGATAATGAGTGTACACGAGTATTTTCATGTTGGGGGACCCCCAATGAACCGAAAAAACCTTATGTGGTAGGTGTGCCCTCAAAAAAATTTTTTTCCGTTTTTGTACCCCAGTTGTTGTCTGTAGTCCGCGGATTTGCACATATATCGCATGTATTGTGGTTATTTTTATGTATCATAACATATAATAAGTCCACATATACAGTACATGATATTGTATTACTATAAATAAAAATTTACTGGTCATTTGACAAAAAAATATTGGTGCTCCCCCCCCCCCCCGGGCCCCTCATAGATACGGCCCAGCACGACGGAGCCACCTTAATGTACTAAACGAAACGGAATAAAAAAAATTTTAATTTTAATGGCCAGAGGGGCTTCCCCTTGAATAAGAGAACACGACTAAATAAGTAGATTTAAAAATTATTTAATTTCAGATTTCTGCAGTATGTTGAACAAAGTAGGTCCTACAGGACCCATACGGTACGAAAGGGTTAAATAACTTTCATACTTTTTAATAGAATAGGCGCCAAATTTTTTGCCAATAATGTATAATTCTAGAGAAATTCAAATTGGCCATTTAAAAAGAAGATTGTACAAGTACATTCGAAATGAACACATACAAAAATTAAAAACTCTAAAAATATCTTTAATTACACTATAACAACATATAACCTTACAATATCACCTTTACGAAAAAAATTCCTTACTTCCACTTCTCTGACCTAATCCAGAACTTTCACCTCCTCGATCTATCATACCTCGCACCCCGCATCGATTATGACTTCTCCTGCGCTCCACAGCCCACGGCGACAACAACGCGCGGCGGTCGACTCTTACTTACTTTGCATGCGCGCGCGGCGCCGTCGGCGCTTTAACGAGATAGGGGCGCTTGCGCGGATAAAGTGCTTTAATTACTTGCGAGCGCGTGCTTCCGTCGTGATAGCCGAGGCGCCCGCGTTTTGTTTTGTCTCCCCCCGTATAGGTAGAGAAAGAGCGAGAGAGAGAGAGAGAGAGAGAGAGAGAGAGAGAGAGAGAGAGAGAGAGAGAGAGAGAGAGAGAGAGAGAGAGAGAGAGAGAGAGAGAGAGCAAAGCCGCATCAAAGCCAATGAGGGCTCGTGCATAGCATTAATTATGCGGCCAGCCAAAGGCCCTCGCCGATAATGAAACTGCGCGGAGCGAGCGGGCATTTACGTACACGCGATTATCGCCGAGTAGAGCGTCAATTAAAATGGTATTCCCGAGCGAATTATTTTTCATTTCGGCGTCGTGACTGCGGTTGCGGTTCTGTGGGTCGATTTAGGTACAAAGGGAGGTATGGCTTTGGTGCGGGTAATCCGAGTTTAATTGTTAGAAATGAACAAGTGAAATTGAGCTATGTAGAGGCTGGTTTACGAAAAAATTGAAGATAATAGTACGTTTCATTTTCTTCAAAAACAGTTTTTTCGTTAAACCTACAATTACCATATCTCACTAACAAGCCACACCATTTTCCCAATACCCGCAGAACCTCTCAAAAACGCCAAAATTTCCGGCAGCATCCTTGAGACTCCAGGCCCCCGTTGCACCTGTACCTCCAGCTCACCCTCTTTCTCAAAATTTCGGCAGTATCCGACGGATAGCCGGGATTCCCTCGCGCGCCGTTACCGCTACTCTCTACCCGTTCGCATTTTCCCGGGGACTCAGCTCGCAGCCGATAAATCAAACCGCACTCGGCGTGCTGTGCCTGCTACTACCCCGCCGGTCTCCGCAGGCGAAAACGAACGAGAGCGCGTAGACTATAGCGCCGCGGATTGCGCGCGTGCCGCGCAGCGAAGCCAGGCAAGGAAATCGGGGGAATACGAAACCGGCTCATAATTCGCATTCCCTCTGATATCGGAGGGAGGCTAAATACTCGTTTGCGGTGCTGGAGGGGGGAGGTTCTTGCGCGGCGCGGATGGATGCTTTCTCGGGTATTCTTCTTCCATCGGTATTCCCGGCGCGGTTTCGTCGGCGGTACGGATACGATAGGGGGGGAGGGCTCGACTTGCGCGACGTCGGGTATCCAGGATATTTTCGAGTCTGGGGAAGAAGCGGTGGGGGAATGTGGCCGTGTGGGGGTGGTCGTTGGATTGCTGGAGTGGTTTGGATTGGGAAGTGGTAGTTAGTTCTCTTTTAGGAAGTACAGGATATGTCGTCGGAAGGTGAAGAAGATGACGTGATAAGAAGAAGTTGAATGTAATATAAATACTCATGATTTTTATGTATGTATATTTTCCATAGTATGAATGTAGATTTTTCAGATATTCTTGTAACTTCAATATTAAAATAGTCTACGTCGAATATATTATTTCTATAGCAAAAGAAAGCTCCACCTGAAATTAATGGCCAAATCATGGCAATTTTAAGATTACGCTATATATATTTTTGTACCACAACATTACATCCAACATTTTCTTGCCGCAAGGTAAAATAAATAACCATCAGGAGTAATTCCTGCGCCAGAGAATCGAGAACAGAGCGCTACAAGCCCTCGACAATAGACTCATTCGAGCGCGACTAACTCGAGCCGCGACGCTTGTTGTCCGGCGGCGGCAGCAGCCGCGCAAAATTAATCAATTAAAAAGCGATCTTACGCGCGCGATCAGCGCCTTTGAGGCTCGAGTTGCTGCTGCTGCTGCTGCTCGACGCTCATTAATCAGCCACGTGTGCGCGCATGCGTACAAAGGGTAGCGCGGGAATTGAATCAAATCGCGCGCGAGGTCGCATGCCGCACCTGCCGCGTGTATTTCCAGAGGCGCGCAGTGCATCAAAGAGACGCGCGCGCGCGGTTTAGCTCGCTGCGCAACCAATGGACGACGCATGATTCAGCTCGATATCGGTGTGCTACTGTGTTAAGGTGCTTTTTGTAAGATGATGTGAGGGGAATGCGAGTGACAATTGAACAACGGTGTTGGTACATTAGGTTATTTTTGTAGATGTGGATTTCTTTTTTTGGTTCCATGACTCTGGATATACAGAAGTGGATGCATAAGAGAGTTAAGGTACTTAGCGCTATTTAATTGAGATTTAATCAAGGAAAGGATGATGATTTTACAATATCATTACGAAATCAATGACACTGTTCAGGGCTGATGGAGACGTAATTTAAAAAAAAATTAAGAAATTTAATGAAAGCATTTAAACTAGGGTATGCTTTGTAATGTATCATTTTTTTTTTCTGAGAATTTAACTATTGATAGTGTTGTCTCGTTTTTCCCTGAACTTAAGCGAAGGTCGATATTTTTTTTTTAAATTCACATCTGTGTTGTCATTTTCTTACATTTAATCAAGTCTGAAGTCTTTCGTTACACAGAAAATAGAAAGAATACATTATTATTTACAAAATTCTCCATATTGCACATCTAAAACAGCAATACAATTAAAACTCCAATAAAACTCTATCTCCCCTCGCAAAATCACCCCTCCAAATCATTAAAAATCCTCCACGCAATAATTCCCAAATCCATCACTCTCCCTCGCCTCCTCCAACAAACCTCCCAATCACTCGTATCTCACCTCTCTCTCACAAAGCCACAATGCCCACCCACTCGTCACTTCTCACTCTCGCGGCCGCGTAACCCGTCAGCCCCCTCGTCTCGATATTAATCTCGCCAGCATCGGCCGATTACGCCTTGGCGCGGGCGAGTTACACGCCGGCGCGTCGTCATTAGAGCCCTGCTCTTACACACATCACCCACACCCACGCCTGGTGCTCTCTCGCACACCTATCGTTTTACCGGGGCAATCAGTCCGGGCAGAGAGCACAAGAGCGCAGCAACCCTCCCCCCGTCATACAATACTATACGCGCTCGCTCGAAACGCGATACACGATTTTTCTCCTTCCTTCTCAGAGAGTGCGAGAGGCATTAAGGGTATTTTTACGCGACCGCGGGCATAACTCATCGGCGCGGCCTTCGTCCGTTAACAAATTACCGGCGTTCATAATATCCTCTCTCTTGCTCGCTCCTTCTATGCGCCTCTTCTTAGTGCGCGGCGCGCGGAGCCTGACAATAAGACCGATCTCTCATCGGGGGCAAAACGATCGTAAGACAAGTAGCCGCGGCGGCGGCGGCGGTCAAGGCTTATCGCGGCAAGCCTCGTGCGCTTCTCTTTCTGTTTCTACCGATGCGGTTAGAGAGGTAGCCGCGCGGCAAGAGATAGCATCTTTAGACGTTAGATGCTGCAGAGGAGGAGGAGCTATATAGGGTTTCCATACGAGGGGAGAGGAGGCAGATCGCTCGGCATCTCTTGTTCTCTCCTTTCGGCTTTTTCTTACTGCTAAAGAGTGTGTGGTGGTTGTCTTTTTGGTGTTAAGAAGGTGGAGTGTGAGATTCGATGAGTGCATTTTGTAACATGATTAAGTGTAAGCTGGTTTAATTAGAGACCAATTTATGGTCTTTGAATTGCATTGCTAGAGGTAGTGATTACTGCTATTATACTATTTATGTCCCTGGTAGAAATCGTTCATTTTTCTCACATTTGTGAAACAATTTTTCTCCTATTTTCTAGCCATTTTCTAGCGATTTCGATCAACTCGCCATTAAATGGCTAGAAAATGGGAGAAAAATCGTTTCACAAATAGGTGAGAAATGGACGATTTCCAGCAGGGATGTTGTAGAGGAATTTGCGGTTATAGTTATAATAAGAAATTTTAAAAGTATTTCTAAAAATGTATTCGCGGCTACATGGATTAATTAAGTAAATTATGCAAATTATTACATTTCTATGATTTTTTTCTGATAACCACGACGACGCCACGGACTACTTTTATAATCAACAGTCCAATATAAATTCTTCTTCACATAACCATAATACACAATTCTATCTACTTCTAAATTACCACAAAAAACCGATCCCTATTCTCTAAAAAAATGCCACACACAAACACACCTCGCCACTCCAAAAAATTAATTCCCCACAATCGCAAGCTAATTGAATCTCAGCGAACAATCCTTCACCTCGAACGGTACCACCTATATCCACCTACGCGCACTCTCGCGCCGGGAATTCCAGAAGCGCGGCGCGGAGACAAGACAAAGCGCTTTCCCATCGCTCACCCACGCCTACCTGCAGGAAGGGAATCCCCGCCGATTCGTCTGCGCACTGACAAAAAGATTATGCGCAGGCGGCGGCGGCGGCGGCGGTGGCTCCCCCGTTAATACGGTTACGCATTATCTAGATTGCTGGCCGAGCCGCGAGTGCGCGTAATTAATCAGGGACAATCAAACGTATATAGCGCGTAGGCTGGGAGCTGTGTTGTGCGGAGACTCCCAACGCTCGGATCGGTTCTCTCTGTGTTCTTTTGCCGCGAGAGAGAGGAGCGCTGAGTATAGTTTGCAAAGGGTGGTGAGAGGATGCGGTGTGGAAGCTAGGAGTTGGAGGTTATTGAATGGGTTGGGGTGGGGATTATGAGTGGGTTTTTAATGAAATTTGAGGATTTGGGGTTACGAGAGAGTCGAAAGGGTTTATTATTTTTTTCATTTTAAATTATTACGGCGCTGGGTAACTCTGCGTAATTCATTCTAGTATTACACGTATTTGCATACATTTTTATTTCGAAGGTAGGGAATAATACATGTTTTACAAAATTAAAAAACATTTTCAAAAGTAACAATCTTATCGCAAAATCTACATTTTTCAAAATTTTAATTCATTCAAGCCCGATAATAGCATCAATGAATATTCATTGCTTCTCAGCCAGCTGTAAAAAGAAAAAATAAAACTGCTCCGCGACTTTTACGCCTGATCTTCCTCCTCCCCATTAAGTGACGAATCACGCTCGTTAATTTCATCCGAGCGCTCACCTAAATCCTCTCTCTGTATACGCACTGCGCCTCTTCCACCCAATTAACGGCCATTCGAATCGCGCCGGCGCACGCGAAGGGGGCGCGGAAAGAAAAAACGCACCCACGCGCGTGCGCGCGCATTCGTATGCAGACGCGCATATACACACGCTTTTGTACTACTCACTTCCGCGATCAGATACATTTTTTGCGAGCTTCGCGCGCTGGAAACGATCATAATAACAATGGCGGAAAGAGCAAGAAAGTGGATGGAGGCGCGCGCGCGCATGCGTATGGGTAAGAACGTATTTATGGTGATGAGGCAGAGATGCTTCGATTGTTTGGGATGGGAAAACTCGCTGATGGGTTGGGCGTAGAGAACTCGCGTGTTGTAACGGTATACGCGTTAATTTTAGAATTTCGGAATTTTTTGAAAATTTTTTTTCAACAGGTTTATATCTTTGCTTCCTCTTAATTCATCAAAATAAGAATTTAACAGCTTATATTATAAAGGTGGTATCCTGCATCGAAGTTAAATCGCCGCCCATTACAGCTCAATCGTACCCGTAATTGACTGTTCAAAAAGGCGTGAAAGCTGCTCTCGTGCTCTTTTACCGGCCGGAGATAAAAAAAAAACAACAACGCCTTATCTATACACACTTTTTACCTCGCTCCGCGTGTGTATACTTCACATGCAACGCGATTCCTCCCGAATAACAAGATCCGACCTCAAGATACGCGCTACCGTTTCCCTCTCGATCGCGGAAAAAAAGCATTACTCAGCGAATTTCCTCCACCACACGCGGCCGCATAACGTGAGATTTAATTACCGGCCCCTTCCGCTGAAAAAAAAATTCATCAAATTATAATGGACTCGTTTGAAGTTTAATCGTCCCACAAGAGGGGGGTGGTGGAGAATAACTTCTTGCGCAAAAATTATTCGATAAAAAGAGCGCTCGCGGTGTATCTGTATAAGGGAAGGGAGCACGACCGCGCCTTAATTGAAACGTCAGAGTCAGCGCATTTTTTATACGCATCCGAACGAAGCGCGCCGAGGTTTATCCTCTTTTTGCGCATCACGAGCGCGCGTACGCCCGAAAATCCAGAAAATGATCGATCAGCGATACGCGTAACGAGTGCATTAAGCTCGATGCGGCTTTTTATTGCCTTCTCGTGGCCGATGAAGAAGGATCGCGAGGAGAGCGAGTTCTCTGGCGATGGGCTTTTTAAGGGTTAGATGTTCATCGTTGTGGTCTTTTTTTTGATCTTTTTTTTTCCTTTGCGTCACTTGGCCGATGTTTTCTTGGGTTGGACGAACGACCGGATTGTCGAGAAAAATAACGTGAGAGTGAAGTAGGGTAAAAACGATCGGTTTCGTATCTAGATGTTCTCAAGATTTGTAATGCATGATGATTTTTTAAATAACTTTTCAGTGCTTGTGTGCTCTCATTAATTTTATCGAAAATATGATTCTATTCAACGTATTTGAAAACCAGACAGTATTCTCTTTATAATATAATCACTCAGAGCATAATACCGTATTAAAATCTCCACTACTACTACATTCTTTATGGGTCTGAAGTTTGCAACGTTGGAGTCCAACGAAATAAAAAAAATAATTCATTTTGCTTCACGTTTATATATTAAATAATATTAATTTTGCGTGTAGATTTAGTGTTTTATAGTATAAATTAACTTTAAAACGAAGGTTTAGATAAAATTTCCATTGTTTAATAACTTTAATCAATCTTAAAAAATTATTTCGTTGCATTCCAACGATGCAAACTTCAGATCCATAATTCTTTCAATTTATAACTCCCCTCCCCATTTGCATTCCAACAAAAATAAAACCAATTCTGCGCATAAAGGGACCCGGCAAACATCATTCCTCGATCGAATTACATTTTTTCCCTGCGCTCGCGCAAATCAAATAGAAAGTCCGTCCCAAGTAGCGTCCGCGCGCAATTCAGTTTCTATACAATCACGATCCTTAATGGACGCGCGTACGCTCGGGGGCCTCGATACATATACATATGCAAAGCTGCTCGATCATTGGCGCTAAATACGCGACGGACGACGGCCGTCTAATTCGACAAACGGCGTAACGGGACACAATCGCGTTTTTTCGCGGCGTGCGCGCACGCGCGCGTGAATAATCGAGCGATGCGGCGCGAGAGGCTTTTTGCGGGCAAGAGGCGATTCATCGCGCGGTTGCTACTGCTGTGCTGCGTTTTCAAAGGATGGCTGTTACGTTATTTTGTTTTTGCTAGGGTTGGATTTGATGCGAGCGTTTGTCGCTGATTTGATGAAGTCTGTGTTACAGTTTATAAATAATTGTTACATTCACATATATTCATAACCATCTATTTCTACGATTACTTCGCGCATTTTCGCGACAGTTTACGTAAAGAGCAATCACTTTTGCTACCAACTTCCGGAACATCCTCTATACCAACGCTCTCATCCAGTCTTCCCCCTTTTCTCAGCCATTTTTCCATCTCCAAATACAGCGAGCTCTCTTGCTCCTCTCGCGCTACCATTGAAACCGCGGGGCTGCAATTACGCTGGCCATTGAACGCCACGCATATAGGGAACGCACAAATGCGCCACCGGAAAAAATCGGCGCGACGCGTCCTCGTAAATAAGCGCTCGCGACAGAGGCGCAAATTGGCTATTCATCGCGCGCGTGCGCGCAGCAATTAACGCCCGATCCGCGGCACAATGAAGAGGTCTAATCGCGGGCACTTAGTTGTCGTCGAGGATAACGAAGTGTGAGGAGTTTTGAGAGGGATTTTTGCGGGTCAAAGTTTAGAGAATGAGGTGAGAGAAGAGGGAAGTTTATGGGTCAGTAAGCAAACAACGGACAGTTGAGGAGGCGGAATGGATTTGGTTGCCTATGATTTATAAAGTTTTACTTCTCGGATACTTTAGATAAATCTCATCATTAAATAGTTAGAAGAACATGTAATTTACTAAATTGGTTGCAATGGTTTAATTTTTTTTATGTCTCAAATAACGAGAGCAAAATCATTAACTAAAGACAAGTAAAAATCTATAAATATTCATTTTATTGTGTATCAAATATCTTTGATCATTTCATTAGATTACTTGTTAACTTGTTCGCAATCCATTAAATTATCTAGTTTAAAACTCAAAAAGAAACATTACAAAAATCCAATTAACACAGAACTCGAATCAAGCCCTAATTCTACCATTTATTCTGCACGTGTGAATCTTTTTCATCTCGCGTCAAAACCACAGCCGCGGTCTCGATATTTCGTTGCCCAACATAATTGATTGCCGGCGCATTAATACGACGGAACGAAAGGCTTGCTCCTTAATGAGCGCGTTATTTTGAAGCTTAGATGCATCCCCCCTTCGTCGTTCAATTTTTCCTCGCCATGCATCTCCCTCTCTCTCTCTCTCTCTCTCTCTCTCTCTCTCTCTCTCTCGTTCTCCTCCCCTTATGATTTCGCGAGAGGGAATAGCGGCCCGACCGGGTCGCGCCTATTGGGCAACAGCGCGCCGGATTGGTTGCGATGTCGACCTAGTTGTACAGACTGTGCCAAAAATACCTGGGGTTTACGTCGTACGTCTTGGAGTAAAAAAATAGTGCGTGAACGTAAGTTGGTCCAATAGTTTGAACCCGATCCATTATCGGGTTTGAACCCGAAACATTAAATATCGATAAGTACACGGAGAGAAAAATTTCAGTAAAAATTACAAAAAGTTCCGCAATTTTTACTGAACTTTTCGGTACTGTGGTAACAGACTGCCAAACTGAGCGGATTTACTTGACTTTCTATACTTTTTATAGAATTTTCAGTAAAAATTCTATAAAAAGTATAGAAAGTCAAGTAAATCCGCTCATTTTGGCTGTCTGTTACCACAGTACCGAAAAGTTCAGTAAAAATTGCGGAACTTTTTGTAATTTTTACTGAAATTTTTCTCTCCGTGTAAATTTAAGACGGCCATCAGAACGCACCTGCTGCATAGGTTAGGCGACGTAGATTTTATTTATACAAAAAAAATTACTGACGATAGTCTAACGCTAAAATGATAAGACTGACAAACATCTCTGTGATATTTACTCAGCCTACATTAAATGTAGTTATAGCATGTATAAAGACCGACGTGATATCTTTTTAGTCCAATATTAAGTGCAATAATGTGATAAACAAAGACGTAGTATTAAGACGTGGCACTCTGCCTAAAATTATGTAAAAACTGTAGACTGAAAATTGTAAACGTGACTATGTATCGAAGGTATTGGATTGTATACATATTATTATTTTGTATTGCACAAATAAAGATATTCTATAAATTGCTGAAGTGAAGATTACAGCGATTATGTTTATTATTATAAATAAACATAGAAATTTTTCCTTCTAGAAAAAGTGCTGTATAATTTTCTAATACTCATACTACACACTTTATAACTCATACCATATTACATCCCATTTAATAACCAAACTAAGATTAATCCCGAAAACCAGAGGTCCAATTCGAAAGTTCGAGCAAACTCAAACCCCCATCCAATCTCCACCAGCCCACTAGCCACTCCACAGCCTCTCCCCCTTTCCCTCCCAACTTTTGGCTCGAACCGTACAGGACCCGCGTATAACGTCCTTAAAAGGCGCCGCTCGCCTCTCCCTCGAGTATACCTCTACTCCTATACACACACACACTTGCCGAAACTCTACTCTCGCCTCGCTCGCTCGCTTTTTTCTCGCGCCCGCGTTCTCGCGAGGCGGGTTTCGATTTTCGGTTGCATCATCAGTGCGCGTTTATGGCGACGGGCCGGCCGACACCGGTATCGCAGGAATTTTCCCGAGCGCCTAAGCGCGTGTCTGTCTATCTGTATAGCATAGCGTCGATTAGGACTATACGCGCGAGCGACGATGTATATGTATACCGAGTGTGCTAATGTGCACCAGCAGCGCGCGCCGTTTGGTAAGGCTCGCGTGCGAAAGTTGATATAGGTGTATATCTGGTTATGGGTTTTCTTTTTTTTTTGTGGTGCGGATCAGGGAAAAAAGTCGGCTCGGATTGGGTGAAATTGCGTGCGAAGTTTTAAAGTGGCGCGGTTTGTGGTAAAAATTGTGTATTTAGCCGTACTTCGGTTTGATAATTATCGTTGAAAATTGTGCTGTATCGGGGTAAAAATAGCTCGATTGATCATATATGATGTATATGAATTCTTTCGTGCGAATACCGAGTCTTAAATATAAATTAATGGTCTATAGGCTAGCGAAAGCAAAGCTGAGCGTGTGTATATATACGAATTATAAAGTTAAATTTCAGGCCATACAATCCCGCGCAAGAATCCCCGGGCTCTAAAAATAGCCATAAGCTCGCGCGGGGTTTATGACGCCAATAACTTTCCATCCCGCGCGGAGAAAAGTGATATGGTATCGCGAGCGCGGGATCGCACACCTCCAATTCAATACCCCGGCGCATAAACTATGCAACAGAAAGAGAAAGAAAAAAAAAAAGAACGACGAAGAAAAACAGAAACGCATACTGCGCGCGGAATCATATTTCCGCAAAAGCGCGCTCATTAATTCCATCTTAAAATCGCGCGGGTATGCGAAATATGTAGTATATAGTATTATACACATACCGAAGGCCGCGCGCGGCACTTCCTATGATCGAGTAACCGCCGTTGCGGCCCGGGTTACAATTCGAAGCGCGCGTGTGCCCGGGAAAATAATTAGCACCTGTAAAAGTTCGCTTTCTCTCTCTCTCTCCCTTTTTCTTTGGGAAATTAATACGCACGCGCGCGAGTGTGGAGTAACGCAATAAAGATGCAAATCGACGCGGAAAGCTTGAAAGCGCTCGCGTATGTGAGTGGACGATGGTCCCAAGAGTTCGTGGCCGAGAAGAGACGGTGAGAACGTATGGGCGTTGCGTAAAGTGTCGGACGAGATCGAAATTGAGATGTTGCAATTAGCGTATTAATTATTTTATGGGTGGAAAGTCTGTTGGGATAGGTCGATGATAAAGTACATACGTATAGGAGGCTGCGCGTGTGCGTTCGGGAGTTAGGCAAAAAACGTGGTTTTATTAATTTAGGTTTCGAGAAAAGTGCTGATGGTGCGAGTTTAATGAAGGTTACGAAAGTTACGTGCGTAAGAAATTAAAGGAATCGTCATTTGAACCTAACATAATTTACAAATGAAAATAGGTAGTATCGCTCGTTTGAGATGCTTCCATTAAAAATACATTTTCTTTAAGTCTGTCAGGCATATCAGCACAACTGAATCAATACCTTAATACACCTGATATAAAAAATCTGCAAATGTTACATAATATATACAAAAACTCATGCTTCCGTTGTTAACAAAAATCGATTACAACACCTAACTCTTACACCCCATCCATATCTCCTCGCGTACCACAGAAGCAACAACAACGCCGCATAATTAACCCATAAACCAGCGTCCGCAGCAGCTCGCGCGTATCCAGCGCCGATCTGAGGCGCTCCTGCAGCGGGCGTCTGCGTTCTTCTCGCATGCGCCGGGCGTGGACGAGTATCGCGATGCGCCGCCGGCTACGGAGTTACGGCGCGGTTCTAGTTGGGCTCTAAGTTCAAGCATATCGGCTGATCGATGTGTGTATGGGGCTGGATTGGGTGTTGGCGGTGATGGATTGGTATGAGTCGGGAAATAAGGAGCGGGGGCGCTGAATTTTCTTTGATTGAACCGGAAACAGGAAACGATTTTTTGAGAAAAGTAATAATTCTGTGGCAGAAGAATGATTTTGCAGGAATGATATAATTTTAAAGTACTTAATCTATGTGTTTTATAGCATATGGACGTTTTGTAATGTCGAAATTTAATCTGTTAAAAAAAATTGTGTTTTATTGCATATTAAAATTTATTTTCAAAATAAAATTATATAAATAGTTTTGAATAAAGTTCTATTACAGACAAATTGCTATTTTATACAAAATATTATATAAATATACATAAAAATCTACGCTGTCACGGTGAATAATGGAAACATCGGGAAAAGATACGATTGTATAGTGAAAGTAGTAAAAGACAAATTGAATCAGACAAATCTAAATTTATCCGCGATTCATAAAACCGTTACATCACCGCGCGATATCCTCGCACTTTCGCACCCCACATCATCGGATCGCGGACTTTTCAAACCTCTCCAAACAACTACACTCCTCGTTATAAAATGCCTCATTTTCACCTTCACCGCAGTCGAAAACAAAAACGTGTTAAATAACCGTCATTCACCGCTGGAATCACCCGTATCATTCAAATTCATCCGGCGCGACCCGAGCGCGATTCTCGCGCCGCTGCAATAATATTCACCTCTCGAGCATTGTTCGCGGCCGCGCAAAAAACGAAAGCCGGAAGTCTCGTGAACGCGCGAGTGTGTGTAGTGTGGAAAAAGTCCCGTGCGAACCTGTACGCGTGTATCCGTACACGTCGCCGACGAGCAAATATAAACATAGCTGGAGAGCACGCCTGTTTGGATTATAGTCGAGTGCTCGTAAGGTTGAGTTCACAATGGTCGATGGTACAACAGGTTTTGTGATTTTATGGATTACCTATGTTGACGTAATAATTTCTAGTAGTTTTTAGAATTTTTATTGAAAATAAAATTATGTTAAGCAAACGCTAATCAGTACTGCATGCAGAATGGTGCAACATTTTAACTTTATTAAATGATGATTGATAACTAAATGCATGATAAACGATAATTTTTTGTATTGTTGTAAAGTTCGTCACAAAGTCAATGAAAAGAAAAATGAAATTAATTTCTCGTTTCTTGTATAGTTTGTATCAACAAATTATTTTTATTGATCTAATTTTACTTACCAGGAGAGTGTCAGGGATCCAGATCACGAATTCAGCTTAAACTTTAGGATATGTTTTTGAACATAGAAATATGAAGAAAGCTTGCAATATTAGACTCTAACGCTCCAAAAAACTCAACTTATGGACATTATTTGCTTTATTTTGAAAAATTCTTTTAAAAAAGCCTCTTCTTAAAACCGTAACCATTTAATCTTGCAAAGTCTCAAATACCATTTCAAGTAGAGAAAATAAAACTAGAGAAAACGATCTTTAATTTGCTTTTCTCGAAATTACAAAATATTGATTCGTTCAAAAGTTATGAAAGTTTAAATTTGAGCAATAAAAATGCACTGTTCCATGCATAAAATTTGGCGTTTGAGTTCATGCATATTTTGGTGCATTTTCGTTGCTCAATTTTAAACTTTCATAACTTTGGAACGAATCAATATTTTTCAATTTCGAAAAAAGCCAATTAAAGATCGTTTTCTCTAGTTTTATTTTCTCTACTTAAAATGGTATTTAAGACTTTTTTGCCAGATTAAATAGTTACGGTTTTAAAAAGAGGATTTTTTAAAAGAGTTTTTCAAAATAAAGCAAATAATGTCCAAATTAGTTAGGGTCTAATATTACAGCTACTTTCACGTTTCTAAGTCCAAAAACATTAAAGTTTGAGCCAAATCCGTGATCCGGATTCCTGACACTCTCCTGGTTAGTACAAGTAATCAGTAACTGCGCTTAATAGTATATTTCAATCAATATAAGTGCGAAAGTGTTGATTCTAGCATGAGTGTGAGGTTTGTCTCACACTCTCACCAGTGTAGAATCACACGAGTGTAGAATCATCTTTTGCACGTGTATCGAACGATAGTTTTCGATACAGGGGGCGTAAAAGCGATTTTTAAAAATTATAGAATTTGTAAAATCGCATTTTATGCATACTGTATCGAAAAATATCTTTCAACATTCTACACATAAGTATTTTCTTGAGTATTCCACATTCTCAAAATCATTAACACACGACAAAATTAAGTACGAGAGTTCACGATTCAGCCGCAGAACTTTCCTTTGATAAATTACAGCTTTATTTCCTAATTTTTCAATTATAACTTAACCTTTCTTTTGAATCAAGAGATCTAATAATAAATGAATTTGTGCGCAATTATATTTGAATTTCGCAGTCTCACCTGTAGATACGCAGATCGAGGACGGCAGCTGCTGGGCGGCCGCTGGACTGGATGCCTGGGCTGGCGGCGTCGTCCGCGTGCTCGTCGTGGTCTGCGTCGGCTGTGTCGTGGGCGAGACGGGCGGCGGCTTGCGGGCTGACGAGGCCGCCGCGGCCGCCGTCGCCGCGGCTATGAGGGCAGCGGGACTGTAGCGCGGCACC